>CM061260.1:45485000-46685000 GCA_030848825.1 Tadarida brasiliensis | reverse complement strand
CTGGTATGGGATATGCACATCTGGCTTTATTAATCAATTAATTAATTTATTTATGATTTTAGAGAGAGAGGAAGGGGGGGAAGAGAGAGAGAGAGAGAGAGAGAGAGAGAGAGAGAGAGAGAGAGAGAGAGAGAGAGAAACATCGATTGGTTGCCTCCCGCACGCACCCTGACCAGAATCAAATCCACAATCTGGGTATGTGCAGAGTATGTGCAGGAATTGAACCCACCACCTTTTGGTGTTTGGGCTGACACTCCAATCAACTGAGCCACCCAGTCAGAACCATCACATCTGGCTTTTAAGAAAAAAATCACAAGTCATGCTCATAGGCAAGAAAAAACACAGCTTGAAGTGACAAGGCAAGCATCAGAATTAGACCGACATGTGACAAAAATTTTGGGATTATCTATGGAATTTAAAGTTACTTGTTAATATGTTAAGGGCTTTAATAGAGCAAGTCAAAAACATGCAAGAACAGCTGGGTAATGTAAGCAAAGAGATGAAAATTTAAGAAAAAAATCAAAAGAAAATGCCAGAAATAAAAATATATTATAACAGAAATGAAGAATGCATTTGATGGACTCATTAGTAAACTGGACACAGCTGAAGAAAGAACCAGTGACCTTGACCATGTGTCAATGGAAACTTCCCAAACAAATAGAAAGAGAAATAATAATGAAAACAAATAACTACAACATAACTGGACTATCCAAGAACTGTGGGACAATTTTAAAAGGTGTAATATGTGCTTATTTGAATACAAGAAGAAAGGAAGGAAGGAAGGAAGGAAGGAAGGAAGGAAGGAAGGAAGGAAGGAAGGAAGGAAGGAAGGAAGGAAGGAAGGAAGGAAGGAAAAAAGGAGTGGGAGAACTATTTCAAGTAATAATGGCCAAAATTTTTCCAAATTTAATGACAGACACTGAACCAGGAAGCTCAGAGGACAGCAAACAGGATAAATATCAAAGAAATTTTAAAATTATATTCAAACTTCAGGAAAACAAAGAAAAATAGGATATCTTAGGAAAGCCAGGGCAGGGAAAACACCTCCCTATAGTATATCAGACTACTCAGAGAAACCATGGAAGCAAGAATGGAGTGGAGTGAAATATATATAGTGTTTAAAGGAAAAAATACAAACCAAGAATTCTGTATGCAATGAAATTATGCTTCAGACATGAAGGATAAATAAAGATGTCCTCAGACAAACAAAAATTGAGGGAATTTGTCACCAGGAGACTTGCTTTGCAAAAAATGATAACAGAAGTTCTTCAAAGAGAAGGAAAATGATACAGGTTAGAAAATCAAATCTAATAAAGAAAGAAAGAACATTAGAGAAGGAATAAATGAAGGTAAAAATCCCTTATTGTTCTTTGATCTCACAATTAACAGTTACTTCAAAATAAGAAGAAGAATGTATTTGGTGATGATAGCATAAGGATGAATAAAAAGAGGAGGAAAGATCAAGAAGGCAAATTCAGAAGGAAGAAATCAGCTCCTATTGTGTTGGACAGGAGGGAAAATTTTCAAATGGAACATCCAGTAGAAATGAAATATCAAGAAAACAAATTCTATGGAGTTTCCTCAAAAAATTAAAAATGGAACTGTTGTTTGACCCAGCAATCTCACTTCTTGGAGTATAGCCTAAAAAAAACAAAACAGCAGTCAGAAAGAATATATGCACCCCAATGTTCATAGCAGCATTATTTGCAATAGCTAAGATTTGGAAACAGCCCAAATGCCCGTCAGTAGATGAGTGGATAAAAAAAGCTAAGGTACATTTACACAATGGAATACTATGCAGCTGTAAAAAAGAAGAATCTCTTACCCTTTGAGACAGCATGGATGGACCTGGAGATTATTATAAGTGAAATAAGCCAGTCAGAGAAAGACAAATATCACATGATCTCACTTATTTGTAGAATCTAATGAACAAAATAAATTGACCAACAAAATAAGTCCTAAGGCATGGAGGCGTGGAGGCATGGAATACAGTGATATATCTCAGAGGGACAGGGATGAGAAGAGATAAACCAAAGAACTTATATACTTATATGCATAGCCCATGGACACAGATGACAGTGTGGTGAAGACCTGGTGAGGAGGGCGGAGTAGGGGCTGGGCAAAGGTGAGTAAAGGGATGGGGGATGGGAGATACCTGTAATACGGTCAACAATGGACCAGGAATTGAACTGGCAACCTTTCGGTGCACAGGACGATGCCCAGCCAACTGAGCCACACCAGTCAGGGCTGACTTCCTGGGTTTTTAAAAATTTTCTTCTATGTTTGACAATTTTTGTTTTAAAAAATCAATAAGGAAAACATTTGCTGATCACTCATTTCCATATTATGGTGGTGAATATATGACGTGAACTACAGTGTGAACATAACAAAATAAGCCTACTGAGAAGAATGCTTTGTTGTATTCACCAGGTGGTCTGTGTTAGCCTTGCTTTCATAAATGTTATGTGCATTTACTCTTAATATGATTTCTCATAATTTTACTATTTTATTCTCAACATTTAGTGCCATTTTTTATTTTTTATTATTTAATGTTAGTATAGTCTTAAAAACAAATGAGCCATATTAATTTATTTCTTAGCATTTTAATATTCAATCTGCCATGGTTTATAAAATCTGAATACAAGAGTTGATTTTTAAAATATCCTGATCATAATGTTTTCATTGGCTTTTTGAGGATATATGAAATAAGACTATAACTTAAAATTTTTAAAGAATCAGATTTACCAGTATTTCCCTTAACAGTTTGTACTTTTTGTACATTGCCCCTACTCTGAGGTCATAAATATAGTCTCCTGTGTTTCTCTCTTTTCTTATTTCCCAGTCATTTCATATTTTTTTTTTCTTTAATGTTCATCCAATACATGGAAAGTTTTTCATTGGTTGTTTATAAGATTTACTATAGTTCCATTTCTAAATTCATATCCTGTATTTTGAGGTTAAAATATCCCATCTTACTTAAAATAAAAATAGAAGAATCCTGGTCACCTTGGCCAATAGTTTGGCTTATTGAATGTGATATGTGTCGTTCTTAACAAAGTATAGTAAGTAACATGAGTGTTTGCTTTTAAATAGGCATGTAGAAGTCCAGGTGTTTGGTGATCACCACGGCAATGCTGTGTACTTGTTTGAAAGAGACTGTAGTGTACAGAGGAGGCATCAGAAGGTCATTGAGGAAGCCCCAGGGGTAAGGACCGTGTAAGAAGTTTGTAAGCTTCTCTATCATGGAAACACTAGTCACTCTGATTTTCACATCAGAAATCTGTGAAGCTGGTGACTCCCCCAAAGTCCTGCTGGATAACCACTTCCAGCAGTAGTAGAAGGATAAAGTCCCACCACAGTGTGGAGATGAGGAGGGGTTGAGTTTCTGGGGCTACCATACGGAGGACACAGCAGGGCTGTGTTCCATCTGCATAGTTTCCAGGACACTCTCCTCTGATCCAAGGCTCTGACTTAGAGTGAGCAGCTGTATAATGTTTCCATGCAGATTTAAAATTGTAATTAACCAGAATGTTTAAAGAATGGAATGATCTGGTTAATTGAATGTATTTTCTATGAAGAAGACTTGTTTTAACTGCTGTTTAAGATGTTCCTAAAATATATTGGTCATCATCCTGCTGTATTGTAGAGGAAAAAGCTTTGTTCTTGTTTGACAAATTTTGCCCCCTCAGAATTGTTTACATCTCTTCAAGCCTACTTCTTGATTGGCTTAGGTTGTTATCTGAGTCAAGGCCTACTCCTGGTTTTTGTTGTTTTGTTTTGTTTGTTTTTTTATCCTCACCCGAGGACATTTTTTTTTTTTTTTTTTTTTGCATCTATCTTCAGAAAGAGCAGGAGGGAGAGAGGGAGGAAGAGAGAGAGAGAGAAACATCGATGTGAGAGACACATCGACTGGCTGCCACCCACACGACCCCAACCAGGGCCGGGGACAAACTGCAACTGAGACATGTGCCCTTAGCGGGAACCAAACCCGAGACTCTCTGGTCCATGGGCCGATGCTCTAACCACTGAACCAAACTGGCCAGGGTCTACTCCTGCTTTTACTTATTTTGGTATTTACATTTCTTTGGAGCCTGCTTCTGCCACAGGCTTCTTTTCTTGTTCAAGGTGATATACAGTAGTCCCTCCTTATCTACAGTTTCAGTTACCCATGGTCAGTTGTGGTTTGAAAATATTAAATAAAAAATTCCAAAAATAGAATTCCATAAAATTTATGTTTTAAATTGCATACCATTCTGAATAGTGTGATGAAATCTTATGCCATCCCACTCGGGATGTGAATCATCCCTTTGTCCAGCATATCCACGCTGTGTAGGTTAACCTGCCTATTAGTTACTTAGTATTTGTCTTAGTGATGGAATAGACTACCACATTACTTGTGTTCAACCCTTATTTTACTTAATAATAGCTCCATAGTGCAAGAGTAGTGATGCTGACAATTTGGATATGCCAAAGAGAAGCTATAATTGCTTCCTTTAAGTGAAAAGGTGTGTATGTACAGGAAAAAACATACATAAGGTTTGGTACTATCTGTGGTTTCAGGCTTCCACTGGAGATCTTTTTTCTTTCTTTTTTAGATACTTTCTTGAGTTTGGAAAGGAAGGGAGAGACAGAAACATTGATAGGTTGCCTCCACACGCACCCTGACCGGAGATCGAACCCACCACCTTTCAGTGTCCAGGCGAAGCTCCAACCAACTGAGCCACACCCGCCAGGGCTCCACTGGAGATCGTGGAACATATCCCCATGGATAAGGGGGGACTACCATGCATGTTTTTATCAGTGTGTAGTTTTATCAGGTCAGGGATCTGAGATTTCTGGTTAATCAGTTTGTTATTCTCATAATAAAATTTTAATTTCTGTTCCAGAGGATATTATACCTTTTGAAGTAAATGTCAACAATAATTTCAGTAAAGCCTTATTTTCAACAGTGACTGCTTAAATATATATCCATAGAACACAGTTTTTAAAATGTTCAAAGCTTTGCCTGTTTATTGACATACATTTCTTTCTTTTGAACCTTTCTTATTAACTTGGAATCTCAAGCTAATAAGTTTACCATATTCCAAGGTAATTATTGTGCACGTAACCCAGATTGCTTTATTGTTTCAAAATAGGGAGCATTCAAAGTTTTTATATTGCTACATTTCAAGTAGACATATAGTTATAAAAGCTGTTATGTAGGTACAAGAGACAAAGGTATCATGCTGAGGAATGTCTGCACTTCATAGAGATTACTAGCAGAACCATTAAACTTTGGTATTTTGACAGTTAAACCATTAGCTGTTTAATAGTATTGTGACAGTTAGCTTTTTATCTTTATTATTATCTCTTTAATACAATATTTGATATACAGAGATATAATATTGGATCTTAATGGAAATTTCTAGAGGGGCGAGGTACTAATGGACATTTATTTAAATATTTTTTCATAGCCTGGTATTAAACCTGAAGTAAGAAAAAAGCTTGGAGAAGCTGCAGTCAGAGCTGCTAAAGCTGTAAATTATGTTGGAGCAGGTATGTTAAGTTTGTTTCTCCTAAAAGAAAAGGAGAAACAAAAATGTATTTATGTTTCAGAGACAAAAGAAACATACGCCTTTTACATCAGTGGCTTTCAAACTTTTTTGACCAGATCCACAGGAAAAAAAAAAATACATTTTATCTTGAGACCCCCTATATATACATGTGTTTATATTTATATTCATATATGTTTGAAAAAAAGCCTTTACTAAATAATGCTTATCCTAATATGTGTAATGCTGTTCGATATTTTCTATCTTATTTTAAATTAAAATTACTAAATTGATTTTTTAAATTAATACATTTTATTTTTTACAGCAGTTTTAGGTTCATAGCAAAACTGAGCAGAAAGTACAGAGATTTTCCCATAGACCCCCGGAGCCCCCACACACATACCTCCCCTACTGCCGACATTCCACATCAGAGTGGTGCATTTTTTGTCATCAGTAAGCTTACACTGACACATCATTATCACTCAGAGAACATGGTTCACATTGGGGTTCATTCCTGATGTTATACATTCTGAGTTTGGACAATTATATAATGACATGTAGCTACCATTGTAGTATCATACAAAAAGAATGGTTTGCTTTTGTTTTTTATTTTTTATGCTTAGGTGGGATGGGATGTCTGGAGGGGGCTGGAATTGTATATTTGCCTTCCCCCATTATATTAATTAGGCTTTGAGAAAACCTCAATAGTTTAGGTTCTGGTAAAATAGTTTTTCTTAAAGGCAGATCTTAAGAAGAACAGAATTCTGGCATACTTCAAAGAGTTTCTTTTCCCCTCCATTGCTGGACACTCAGGGGGATTTTTCTCTAATATTCACTGCGATCACCTGGTAGAGCTCCTGGATATAAATATCACAAAAGTGTGGGGTCCCCCTAAGACTAGATTCCCCTTGGAATTTTTAATTCTGAGCCTCCAGCAATTCATCAATTATCCAGGTTTCCCAGCTCTGGTACTTGTTTCTGCAGAGATTTTTGCTGGTAGGTTTCTGCTTTGTAAGTTGTGAATTTCTGTCTGTCTTTCCAATTTTGGGGGTCCTGGTTTGCCCTGTGACCTCACATCTCTGGCTGTAAGAACAGTTGTTGATTCTTCAATTTTTTCAGCTTTTTACTTGTCAAGATAGAATGGTAACTTCTAAGTTTATTACATGCTGGGCCAGACACTTAGAAACCTTCACTTAATTTTTACAATCCACTAATGAATTGTGACCCACAGTTTGAAAAACAGTTTTTTGTTTTTTTTATTATTATTATTTTTTTTGTTCAGATAGAGTGGGAGGTAGAGAGAAGAAGAGAGAGAGAGAAACATTGACGTGAAAGGGACACATCGAGTGGCTGCCACCCGCACGACCAACCAGGGCCGGGGACAAACTGCAACCGAAGTACACGCCCTTAGTGGGGAACCGAACCCGGGTCTCTCTGGACCGCAGGCCGACGCTCTAACCGCTGAGCCAAACCAGCCAGGGCGAAAAACAGTTTTAAATTACTGTTGACTCTTGAAGAGCACAGGGATTAGGGGCACTGACCCCACGTGCAGTCGAAAATCCACGTATAACTTTTGACTCCCCTAAAACTTAACTACTAACAGCGTACTGTTGACTGGAAGCTTTATTGATAACATAACAGTCAATTGACACATATTTTGTATATGTATTAATTACTGTATTCTTACAATAAAGTACACTACAGAAAACAGAATGTTATTAAGTAAATCATAAGGAAGAGAAAATACATTTACAGTGCTGTACTATATTTATTGACACTGTAAGTTTACATCAACTGTTTACAAAATGGATCCTCTCTCTGTTAGTGCCTACATCAATAGTGTCTTATGTGATACAGAACACTAAATGTTATATGTATTACTAACACTAGACATCAAAAATGAAAAGATAATTTGAAAAAGAAATTCAGCCCTGGCCGGTTTGGCTCAGTGATTAGAGCATCAGCCCGCAGACCAAAGAGTCACAGGTTCGATTCTGGTCAAGGGCATGTACCTCGGTCGTGGTTCGGTCCCTGGCCCTGGTCAGGGTCGTGCGGGAGGCAACCAATCAATGTGTCTCTCTCACATCGATATCCCCTCCCCCACTCTATCTGAAGATAAATGGAAAAATATCCTCGGGTGAGGATTATTAAAAAAAAAAATTCAAATTTATTTACAGGTATAACAGTTATTGCATTGATAACAAAGAAGCAGTAATATGATTGCTTTAGAGTAGCCTAGTGTAGTTGATATGATTGCTTCACAGTAGCCTGGCCTATATACAGATGAATGGATCATAACATTTTGATGGCATATAGTAGTATAGTCATATTTGTAATACAGTATTGGAAACATTGTTACTCTTTTAACAACCACTTGCCTGTGATAATAGGCTGATACACAGTTTCTGCAATAAAGAGAGAGAGGCATACTGTACAGTAATGTAATTTTTTGAAAACGAAGTTAAAAATTATATTAAATATCACTCACCTACGCCTATGTAAGTATAGGCTATCAGCTTCAATATAAGTCTTGCACATGATGTTCTACATGGTGAATACTTAGGCAATGGTGATGATGCCACAAAAATGTCATATAGTTCTTGCTGTACACTTACTAGATTTTCAAAGGAAGACACACATACACACACTGATAAGCTTATTAATTGCACAGCATGATGATTATTTACTATTCGTTAAGTCAAAGTGGAACATCATAAAGGTCTTCATCCTTGTCATCTTTACATAGAATAGCTGAGGAGGAAGAGGAAGGGTTGATCTTGCTGTCTCAGGGATAGAAGAGGTGGAGGAAGTGGAAGGGGAGGCAGGAGAAGTAGGCGCACTCAGTGTAACTATGAAAATACATCATAATTTCTGCCTGACGTTTTGCTTTTTCATTTCTCTAAAAATGTTTCATTATAGTGCCAATCCTTCTTCACCATTTGCTTTAGCTTCAGTGCCCTTATACTAGAAGGGTCCATGTTATAAAAGAAGTCAAAAGCAGTCTTGAATCATCGAAACCCTTCTGCCATATTGTCTAATGTCAGTTGTTTTCTGGCTCTGCCTCTTCCACGTCTTCTTCCTCATCGTCTGGCACTGGTTCAGAAGCACGCGTGTCCATCAAGTCGTTTTCTGTTAACTCCTCTGGTGTGGTGTCTGTTAGCTCTTGAATGTCTCCAAGATCCATATCTAGAAACCCGTCATCCCCCACTTTTTTTGCCATATCCACAATCCCTCATGATTTTCTTGACTGGCTCTGTCGTAAATCCTATGAAGTCATGCACAATGTCTGGACGTGGTTTTCTCCAGCAGGAACTTATTTTTCGGGCTTGATTGTCTCATGGCTTCTTCTGCAACAACAATGGCATCTCCAATGGTGTAATCCTTTCAGACTTTTATGATGTTCCCTCTGTCAGGGTTCTCTTCATAGCATTGACAATCCTGTCCATAGAGTGCTGTATGTAATGAGACTTAAAGTTTCTTATGACCCCCTGATTTAGAGGCTGAATTAGAGATATTGTGTTGAGGGCAAATAGACCACTTTGATGCCTTTGGTATTGAACTCGTGGGGTTCCTGGTGGCCAGGGGTATTGTCCAATATCAAAAGAACTTTAAAAGGCAGTCCCTTATTGGTAAGGTACTTCCTGACTTCAGGGACAAAGCATCAGTGGAACCGATCCAAAAAAGGGGTTCTTATTGTCCAGATCTTTTATACCAAAAATGGGCAGCTGGTATTTATGTATTCCCTCCAAGGCCGAGGGTTAGCAGCTTTGCAAATCACGGCAGTTAGTCATAAACCAGATTGCATTTGCACAAAACAGTAGAGTTAACCTGTCCCTTCCTGCCTTAAATCCTGGTACTCGCTTCCCTTCCTCACTAAGAAATGTCCTTTGTGGCATTTTTTCCCCCAGAATAGGGCACTTTCATCTGCATCAAAAGCCTGTTCAGAGAGGTCTCTTTCTCCTCAGTGATTTTCTTTAATTAATTAATTAATTAATTAATTAACTTATTTATTTTTAATTTGTTTTTGTTACAGATGTTTCTCCTTTTTCCCCCATTGACACCCTCCTCCCCATCCCCCTGCCCCATCCCCAGCATTGTTCTCCATGTCCATCAGTTATGCGTACATGCATATAAGTTATGTGGTTTATCTCTTTCCTCCCCCCCACCCCCTCTTCTGTGGGTTGTCAGTCTGTACCCTACATCCACGTCTCTGGGTCTACCCTGTTCCTCAGACTATGTTCATTATATTCCACAAATAAGTGAGATAATGTGATATTTGTCTTTCTCTGCTTGGCTTGTTTCGCTTAGGATAATACTCTCCAGGTCCCTCCATGTCGTCTCAAAGGACAAGAGATCTGCCCTGGCCGGTTTGGCTCAGCGGTTAGAGCGTCGGCCTGTGGTTCAGAGAGACCGGGTTCGGTTCCCGCTAAGGGCATGTACTTCGGTTGCAGTTTGTCCCCGTCCCTGGTTGGTCGTGCGGGTGGCAGCCACTCGATGTGTCCCTTTCACGTCGATGTTTCTCTCTCTCTCTCTTCCTCTCTCTCCCTCCCACTCTATCTGAACAAAAAATGAAAAAATGTCCTCGGGTGAGGATAAAAAAAAAAAATCAAAGGACAAGAGATCTTTCTTTCTTACAGCTGCATAGTACTCCATTGTGTATATGTGCCACAGCTTTTTTATCCATTCGTCTACTGATGGACACTTGTGCTGTTTCCAGATCTTAGCTATTGTAAATAGTGCTGCTATGAACATAGGGGTACATATATTCTTTCTGGTTGGTGTTTCAGGTTTCTTAGGGTATATTCCTAGAAGTGGGATCACTGGGTCAAATGGCAGTTCAATTTTTGACTTTTTGAGGTAACACCATAGTGTTTTCCACAGTGGCTGCACCAGTCTGCATTCCCACCAGCAGTGTACTAGAGTCCCCTTTTCTCCACACCCTCGCCAACACTTGTTGTTTGATGATTTGTTGATGGCGGCCATTCTGACAGGTGTGAGGTGATACCTCATTGTTGTTTTAATTTGCATCTCTCTGATGACTAGTGACAATGAGCATTTTGTCATATGTCTCTTGGCCATTTGTATGTCCTGTTTGGAGAGGTGTCTATTTAGGTCCTCTGCCCATTTTTTAATTGGGTTCTTTATCTTCCTTTTGTTGACTTGTATGAGCACTCTATATACTTTGGAAATTAACCCCTTATCTCATGCATCATTGGCGATTATGGTCTCCCATATAGTGGGATCCCTTTCCATTTTGATGGTTGTTTCTTTTGCTGTGCAGAAGCTTTTTAGTTTGATGTAGTCCCATGTGTTCATTTTTTCCTTTGTTTCTCTCACCTTAGGTGTTGTATCAGTGAAAATTCTGCTGCGTATGATGTCTGAAATTTTGTTGCCTGCATTTTCTTCTAGAACTCAATGATTTTCTTAATGGCATCTGGGAACTTGTCTGCTGCCTCTCCTGTTATCCTGACAGTTTTTAAGCCAAACCTTTTCCTAAAATTATCAAACCATCCTTCGCTGGCATTAAATTCTCCAGCTTTGGAGTCTTCACTGTCTTTTTGCTTTTAAGTTGTCGTATAGTGGCTGCTCTTTTTCTTGAATCATATTGAGTCTATAGGTATACCTTTCTTATAGCTGTGCTGCACCCATGTAACAGCTGCATTTTTAGTATGAGATAAAAAAGTAATTTGCAAAAAAGTGCAAGGTTTTTGTGCCTGATGGCATAGCTACAGTGATGGCTTCATAAATTTCCTTTTCTTATTTTACAATTATCCTTACACTGGATTCATTTATCTTTTTTTTTTTTTTAACTTTCTGAGATTTTTTTTAAAAAATTTTTTATTAATTTATTTTTGTTACAGATGTTTCTTCTTTTCCCCCATTGATACCCTCCCCATCCCCCCCCACCCCGTCCCCAGCTTTGTTGTCCATGTCCATTGGTTATGCATACATGCATATAAGTTCTGTGGTTTATCCCTTCCCTCCCCCCACCCCCTTCTGAGGATTGTCAGTCTATACCCTACTTCTATGGATTCATTTATCTTGAAATGGTGGGCAACCACAGCTTCAGACCTCACTGGACAGGATATATCAAGCAATTCAACTTTTTCTCATAATGTCATGACTTTTCTCTGCTTCTTGGGAAGCACTTCCAGCATCACTTGTGGCACTTTGTGTGGTTCCCACGGTGTTAGTGAAGGGTTACGATACTGCACTAAACACGTTAAAAAATATGTGACAACCATGAGAGATCACTTTTTACAGAGAGATGCAATTTACTGGAGAGATGAACTGCTCACGAGGAGATGATTAGCCTCACCTGGTGTTTTAAATGGATAATTGCAGCACTTGAGCTCACTGCAATAGCAACAGACGGTGACTATGAAATTAGAGTACAGTTATAACTTAATACTACATCTTTTTTTTAATAGTTTTTTTTAGAGATGAAGGGAGAGAGAGATAGAAACATCAATCGACTGCCTCTTGCACGCCCCCTACTGGGGATCGAGCCCACAACCCAGGCTTGTGTCCTGACCACATATCAAACCGGGACCTCTCAGTCCATGGGACGACATTCAATCCACTGAGCCACACTGGCCGGGCAATACTGCATCTTTAGATTTGTTTACATTTCTCTTGACTATGAATGGCATCATGTATGGTCTATAATAAGTGTGTGTGTGTTTTGATAAATTTTAAATTTTTTAATAATACATTTGTATATGTTTTATGGTAGTAAGTGATAAAGTAGTGTTTACATTTATTTTATGCACTCATGACATACCTAACTTTTTCTCAAATTTTTCAATATTTCTAGGCTAGGAAATTTTTTGTAAATCATTGCAAATCTCCACAAAATTTTCCAGAATATTTATTGAAAACAATCCTTGTATAAGTGGACCCGTGCCGTTCAAACCAGTGTTGTTCAAGGGTCAACTGTGTAAGGAACTAATTTCAAGCTAAACAAAAACATTCAAACACAAAATATTATGTTCTACATTATTTTGTTTATATGACATTCTAGAAAGAAAACTATAATGACAGAAAACAGACCAGTGCTTGCCCGGGGCCTGGGGCCTGGAGAAGGGACCGACTACAAACGGGAACAAGGGGACATTTTAGATGATGGAAATGTTCTTTATTTTCATTGTGGTGATGGGTACATGACTGTATGCAACTGCTGAAGTTCAGTGTACCTATACTTAAAATGGGTGAATTTTTATACCTTAATAAAGCTGGGGAAAGTTTGGTAGTGCCTAATAAAATGCCAGTATATAAGACATTACCAACCTAAGGCTTAGTTGCTAAGCAGTCTTTCAATGGGTCACCAGCAAAAGGACTTCTAAAGGAAATTTCCAAGAGCCCACAATTAGGGAAAAAAGATGGTATTTTTCTCCACAGCATTCGAGTGAAATGGGATGTCACAGGGTGCGGTTCCCGGGGACCCAGGTGCACTGAAGCAGTAACACATGGTCAGTCGTGCTCCCACTGCTGCCACAGCTGGGACTGGTTCATATCTTGCACTGACCATTTGCTCAAAACTCCAAATGTTTTTCTGTTGAGACATTTCATGTGGCTTCCTGTTTTTGACTGAGGATCATTTGCTACTTCATGTGAGATATTTTCTTCATGAAATACAAAGTACCATTGAACACAGTGCCAAAATTAAAATCATGGAAGATTTTAATTTGCTACTGATTATATACTATTGAAATGTGACCATTGTATTTTATCTTTTAGGAACTGTGGAGTTTATCATGGACTCAAAGCACAACTTCTACTTTATGGAGATGAATACAAGGCTGCAAGTGGAACATCCTGTTACTGAGATGATCACAGGAACTGACTTGGTGGAGTGGCAGCTTAAGGTGGGAATGTTTTTTCTATTGAATATCAGTCTTGAGACTACGTTATCTTCTGGCCTCCTAAAATAAGGTTTCATTTTGGATAAGGGTTCAATTCTTGCTGATTGTGATGAAGACAGGAAAATGGGAGGTTAAAGGTGATACTGCATTTGAGGCTATGACATTATTGTGACTTTATGGACACAGGTTTCTAATCTGTTAATTACCATCATTACTGCTGCCACTGAGGATGGCTTGTGAGCACATTGTCTCAAAACCAAAGTTTTTGCTCTACCTGAGGCCACGGCACTCTGGGCCAGGCCAACATTAGATTTTATTTTATTTTATTTTTTTCTTTATTGATTTTAGAGAGAGATGAAGGGAGAGGGAGAGAGAGAGTATTAGAAACTTCAATGAGAGAGAACATTGACTGGCCGCCTCTGCATGCTCCCCACTGGGGATTTGGCCCACAACCTGGGCATGTGCCCCAACTGGGAATCGAACCAGCGACTTCTTGGTGCATGGGTTGACCATCACTACTAAGCCACACCAATCAGGCCCATCATTAGATTTTAGAGGCAGGACAGATGCCAGCCAAGAAGAAATGAGCTAAGACACAGTTGGGGAGGAAGAGCCAAGGGAATGATCTAGACCAATCGAGTGATCCATTTACAAGTGAGATAACTATGAACATTCACAGTACATTATTAGAAGTTTTTTAAAGCAATTTTGCATTCGTATGACATACCTACTGGTTTTACAAAAGTTTAGGTCCACAGCTGTTCCTTCATTATAGGTAGTGTGAGAAGCACTGGCCTAAACCAGTTCCACAAAGCATATTATTTCAAATATTATTAATAATAGCTTAGTGTGTTTTCCTCTTTATTGAAAACAATCGATTGTATCTCAGCCTTCTTGTTTTAAATATAAAAAAGTCTTTTAAGTCATATAAATATTATTGATCTCCGTGGGATTCTTGATTCTTTATATACCCTGAATCGAAATTGTTTTTTTCATGTTGTGATGCTAAAATCTTCATTATTTTGATAATTTTCTCTTTTCAGAACTTCTGTGAACAATAATATGAAGTTTCTTTTGCTATTTCCTTGGGATTATTGGTGGTTTTAATTGAGCGAAAATATTCTTCTGGGTCTCTATAGCTTTGGGAGCTAGTGAAAACCAGGCACATCAGGCTAGTGTTAGTGGGTCAGGAAAACTGTAGTGGATCTAGAAACTTCCGGAGAGAGTGCTTATGTTTCTAGAATTCAAAGGAAGGAAGTTTTTTTCTTTTTCTGAAGCAGTAACCCAAGAGAGTCCAGAATCTTGAAGTCCAGAATCTTGAGGATAAAATGTTTCTTAGGAATATGGCTGCAGAGTCTATGGTTTGAAACACCATGCCATAGCCCGGACGATGTGGCTCAGTGATTGAGCATCAACCCGTGCACCTAGAGGTCGCCGGTTCGATTCCCAATCAGGGCACATGCCCAGGTTGTGGGCCAGATCCCCAGTGGGGGGCATGCAAGAGGCTACCGATCGATGTTCTCTCTCATCGATGTTTCTATCTTTTTTTCCCCTCTCCCTGCCTCTCTCTAAAATCAATAAAGAAAAATAAATAAGAAACACCATGCCATACAGACATTCAATTCAGTTCATTTTCCTCTTATTCTTAACTGCTCTGGTTCCTGAGCTTTCTAATTTACATATTTAAAGAAATAAAACCTTTGCTTCTGTTTTATGCTTACCTGTTTAGTTCAGTGTGATGATAAGTTGCTTAGAGTTTTTTCCCTGTATCTTTTGCTTTCTCAGGTTGTCATTTTCTCATCTTGGAGGAAAACTTAAGGGGAGAGTGTGACAGCAAGTCCCCCCCCCCCCATAGCCTTTTCCAAATTATGCTAGTTGGAGAGTGAGATTTGTTGTATTTGCATAATGGCCAAAATAGTAATAATTATAGTTGTGATGAACAGTAATGATCATCCTGTTTATAATCTGGTACCATGCAATATACATAAACATAATAAAATGGAAAAACCACTGTGTTCCCCTTTCTCTTTTGCTTTACCACTTACTTGCTGATTAAAATTACAAAGATGTCTAGCCTGGCTGGCGTGGCTCAGTAGTTGAGCATGGACCCATGCACCAAGAAGTCGCAGGTTCATTTCCTGGTTGGGGCACATGCCTGGGTTACTGGCTCCATCCCCACTAGGGGGCGTGTGGGAGACAGCCTATCAATATTTCTATCTCTCCCTCTAAAAATCAATAAAAATATATTTTAAAAATAAAAATAAATAAAATTACAAAGATGTCTAATGTCACACTGGTTATATAATCCTAAACATCAACTAATAATCTACTATTTAAAAAAAAATTGATTTGGTAACTGAGTGCTAATGTTTCAGATGAAAACTGAGACTGTAGTGCTAGAAAGAAATCTTCGTTTCGGTTACATTGAGGGGGAAAAAAACGATTTTTTATATTTATAATTTAGTCAGAAGTTTGCCTGCTTTCTCTATTTACAAGCCCATTGTAATTAATACTTTATTTTCAAGCTGCATCTGTTTTTTGTTTGTTTTTTCTGTCATGGAAATTCATTGGTATTCCCTGGTGATTTATCTCAGTTTTTTTTTAAATTTATTTTTTATCTTTATTGTTGAGAGTATTACAGATGTTCCCCCTTTTCTCCCCCATTGACCTCCTCCTCTCCACTCCCATCCTTCTCCTGCTTTCCCCACACTATTGTTTGTGTCCATTGGTTATGCATATATGCATATAAGTTCTTTGGTTTATCTCTTCCCACCATCCCCCCCTTCCCTCTGAGGTTTGTCAGTCTGTTCCCTACTTCCATGTCTCTGGATCTATTTTGATCATCAGCTTATGTTGTATATTATATTCCATAAATAAATGAGGTTGTGTGGTACTTGTCTTTCTCTGACTGGCTTATTTCACTTAGCATAATACTCTCCAGGTTCCTCCATGTCATCTCAAAGGGTAAGAGATCTTTCTTCCTTACGGCTGCATAGTATTCCATTGTGTAAATGTACCACAGCTTTTTTATCCACTCATCTACTGATGGGCACTTGGCCTGTTCCCAGACCTTAGCAATTGTAAGTAGCACTGCTATGAACATAGGGGTACATATATTCTGATTGGTGTTTCAAGCTGCATCTGTTTTTAAATCTCTTTTTGCTTTTGCCTAATACTCGAGGAGGTAGATAATTTTTATTTGGTTTCATTGTAAAGTCCAAATGTATATTTTACATAATAAAGGCAAGACTTGTACGAGACCACCTCTCGTACATAATAAAGGCAAGACCACCAACTTGCTAGTCTCATAACTGCTTTAAGGTGAATTTTTATAAGAAGTACATACTCTTCTATTACCAGATTGCAGCAGGAGAGAAGATTCCTCTGAGCCAGGAAGAGATAACTCTGCAGGGCCATGCGTTTGAAGCTAGAATATATGCAGAAGATCCTTACAGTGACTTCATGCCGGGGGCTGGACCACTAGTGCATCTCTCCACGCCCCCAGCAGACCTCTACACTAGGATTGAAACTGGCGTACGGCAAGGTAAACTGAAATAAAATGGAAAGACTTTTTAAATTTTTAGTGCATTATTATTTTTGGATGGGATCTTTTCCCTGTGTCTTGTGGAAATGTCTAGTATGTTTTAAAATAAAGGATTTAATTGATTTCTCAATAATCTTTATTTTTCCTTCTGGAATAGTTTTTTTAAAGAATGACTAGTAATTTAATCAGTAAACTCTCTTTTTTTTTAATTCTCATCTGAGGATTTTTAAATTGATTTTAGAGAGAGAGAAAGGGGGCAAGAGGGAGAGAGAGAAAGAGATCAATCAGTTGCCTCTCATACACGCCCTGACCAGGGATTGAACCCACAACCTAGGTATGTGCCCTGACAGGGAATCGAACCTGCAAACTTTCTGGTGCACGGGACGACGTTCCAACCCAGTGAGCTACATGGCCAGGGCTCAATAAGCTCTTTGAAATGCAGCAGTACTTGGTCAAACCTAAGCAACAAATATTTTGTGTGTATTGTTTTATATTTTTTATTTTGCCATTCAAAAATGATTTAGGGTGACTGATATTCACTATGCTTAAAGCATCCTGCCTTCAAGTCAAGCTGGAGAATTACTGTTTAAACAAGTTAAACAATAATAAAGAAATTTAAAAGTAAAAAAATAGCAGCACAAGAGCTATCACAATTTAGCATTGATTAATAACAATGGTCATAACCAACAATTATTTAGCACTTACGTGCAGGTGTTATTCTAGGTGATTTTTCTATATAGGCTCCTTTAACCATGAGAACTACCCTATAAGTAGGTATTATTATTATTGCCCCCATTTTCTAGATGAGGACACCAGGGCACAAAAAAGTTAAGTGACTTGCCCAAGGGCACCCTTGCAGCTGAGATTCAGACCCAGGCAGTTTGGCTCGAGGCTGTGCTCTGAGCCACCACTTTCTGTTGCCTCCTTAACTTTATTTGCAGAGAAGTTATAGCAGTTCTCAGGACTAATGTTAAACACGTTTGTTGTTGTTATAGTTAATCCTCACTGGAGGATATTTTTACCATTGATTTTTAGAGAGAGTGGAAGGGAGGGAAGAGGGAAGGGAGGGAAAAAGAGAGAAAAAATATCGATGTGAGAGAGACACATCTATTGGTTGCCTCCTGCATGCACCTCGACCAGGGCCAGGGATCAAACCTGCAACACAGGTATGTGCCCTTAACTGGGAATCGAACCCAAGACCCTTCAGTGTGCGGGCCGATGCTCTAACCACTGTGCCACGCTGGCCAGGTCTAACACACTTTTGAAAGAGGAAGTCTAGAGTGGATTTGAGTAGGCAGATTTAACAAAGTAAAGAGAACTTAAAGGTATGGTTGAAGAACTGTAAGAAAATATGTGGCTGGGAAAATGGTTTCTGATGGTACGTAGTTGGAGATGTGGCTGGAGAGTAAACCATATGGGGTCTTGAAAGCCAAAACGAGGAATTAAGTCTTCTTGCTGATAAATTGGCAATATTTTGATAGCTCTTGGCTAAGCCACAGCAAAATCTGGTAGTCAGTAAATTTTTTAACTTAATAGCAGAACATCTTGGAAAGAAGAGGGCCCTTGCAATAGAAAAGAAAAAACCTATGGGGCAAATAAAGCTTGTAGTGTAATTTAATAAAAGTGCTCAGAGGATAACAGATACAATTCTGAGAAGGACTCCCATGATCACATCTTGACACTGGGAAGGATAATTAGTCCAAGAAGCTTCTCCTAACACTCCTCTTCTGTGTTCCCTGAGCCCCCTGTGCATTGCCCTTGTGTGATCTTATGGTAATCTATTCCTTATCTGTTTTCCCATCAGATTGTAAGATTCTTAAGGGAGGTATGTTGCATTTGCTGCACCTTGCTCAAGCCTAGGCCTAGAAGGTGTTCAATATGTGTTGGTGGGCGGGTGGGTGAGTGGGTGGGTGGATGGATGGATGGATGGATAGATGGATGGATGGATAAGGGAGTGTAACCCAACCCCTTGCTTTTATATATGAAGACCCTGGGTTTCAGAGGGGTCAAGTTACCTGCCAAAATCATAACAAGGCTCTAGAACAGTAAAACCACATCCTTTAGCCTTGACCTAGTTTCTAACCAGTGATTCAGATTCTTGTTCTCTAACTATTGTGACAATGATGGCTGCTATTTGTTTATCAGCTCAGCCAGGTGTGGCACTTGGTATTTTGTTGGCAAATCCTCCCAACAACTATAGGACAGAGGAATTATCATATTTATCTGATGAGGAATACGTGGAGGGAAGGGGATGCTAAGGGCAGAAGTGATATGAGAGATAGAGGGAATTTGCACTGACTTCCAAGAAGAAGGTGGGATGGGGAAACCAGCCTGTGTGTCACTGAATCACTGTTCGGGGGTCTGGTGCTCTTGGATGGCCACACCCTCCTTAGACATTTGATAAGTTTTTAAACCCCTGTGAGCTTCCGTTCCTCCTGAATTAAATGGTGGTGACAATATCTGTCATGCAGTGGTCTGTGAGCATTGAGTGTGGAAGACATAAAGCCCCAGCAGAATGTCTTGCTATCTTACCGTTTCCCTTTGGTTTTGACTTTGAGGGGTGGTTGTGGTTGTTCAATTTCAGGAGATGAAGTGTCAGTGCATTATGACCCCATGATTGCGAAGCTGGTCGTGTGGGCTGCAGATCGCCAGGCGGCCTTGACAAAACTGCGGTACAGCCTTCGTCAGTACCATGTGAGTGACTGGCCATGTCAGTGACCTGATGCTCTCTGTATCTCTACAGCCAAGCATGTCTGTCACGGTTGGTCAGCCTTTGTCCTCGTCAGTTTGTTTCCACCAACTACCCATATGTCACAATCAAAATCATTTTACTTGGGAGAATTTCCCATGGATTTGAGGACTTCTTGATTTCAGCTTTCACAAAAGAAAGATTGCAGGACTGAAACTATGAATGTCAGTGTTATACTTCAGTGAAATCCCATGTGAAATTCCTCTTCATCCTGTAGATAAGGCCAACTACGCAAGTGTGGCCTACAGTCTGCTATTATGTTCTCCAAAGGAAAATAATTATGTTCAGTTTTATCCATGTGATACTTTGTTGCTTTTTTGTAGCACATTAGTTTTCTTGGTGCAGTAAGTCCCATACCAGCTGATTTAGCTTCAGAGAAGGATTTCTTATTAACCCATGATATTCTAATTGTTCCATGTCATTAAAAATCTGGTCTCTGTGGCTCCAGCCACACTGGCCTCCTTGCCGTTCCTTAGGCACACACTGCATGGAGCCATGTGTTCCTGTTTTTGCTTCCAGAATGTTCTTCCCCCACATGATCACAGGACTCCCTCCCACAGCCCTCGGCCACTGCTTACCTCCTCAGAGTCCTTTTAAGGCTGCCCCATTTAAAATAGGACCCTTTGCTATTCTCTGTCCCCTTAACCAGCCTTATTTTTCTTCCTATCACCTGACATTATATTAGAATTTCGTTTAAATATATTGTTAATTATCTTTCCCTAGAATGTAAGCTCTGTGAGGGCAAGGACTTCGTGTGTTTTGTTCTTCATTGTGTCCCCAGTATCTTGATCAGGATCTGGCTCCTAAAAGGTGCTCAGTATATGGCGAATGAGTGAATGAATGAATGAATGAATGGATGAATGAACGAACGAACGAACGAACAAGTAAACTCGAGGCTCAGATAGCTGGTTTTACCCTTGATTCCATTTATTAGGTTAAGTTTTATATCTTTTTTAATTTTTATAACAGTGCATAAAATTTGAATTTTAATGTTGGAAGGAAGCTCTTTTGAGGTACCTGGAATCCTGTCCCCTCCCCAGTGTGGTAATCCTGCCCTCTGTTGCGGGAGTGTTCTGAGTAGCAGGTCTTCAATATCTTGCCAATAAATCTCATTTAAGTTTCTTACTATGTATCACTTTCTTAACCTGAGCCAATCAAATGTCTTCTTCATACTACCTGCACGAGCACCATTTCCTGTGCTGCTGTATCATAGTCAATGTAGTTTTAGGTGTTTAGTCCAGAAATAGAGTGCTGGTGAAGTGGGGTTTTGTTTTCTTTTCCTGAGAGTTGTCCACAGTAGAAAATACTTAGCAAAAGGAGCAGAAGCCATACAAATGCTTTTCTGAATATGTTGTTTTCCCCACTCACCGGGGACGTGGGCTTTGTTCCCTTTCTAGATTGTTGGACTGCACACCAACATTGACTTCCTCCTCAGCCTGTCCAGCCACCCGGAGTTTGAAGCCGGGAACGTGCACACCGACTTCATCCCTCAGCACCGGGAAGAACTGTTGCCCAGTCGGAAGGCTGCAGCCAAAGAGGTTTTATGCCAGGCAACTCTGGGTCTCATCCTCAAGGAGAAAGCTATGTCTGATGCTTTCAAAATCCAGTCACAGGGTATGGAATGCATTTCTGTTTCCTCTGCTTGTCAAGATTTTATGAGTGATTATTGAACATGCTTTTCTTTCTTTGTCACTGCTGCCTCCCTTTCCTTCTCTTAGTGATTGATACCATCCTCTGCGAATGAAGTTTTTAGGATAAAGTAGAGCTCTTCACATATTCTGGATACACCCCATAAACACTTTTTAAACCTTTACATATAACTTAACTAATCACCTAACAACGTAGAGATGGATCTGTTTTCAACCAAAACACTATTTCTTGCCGAAGCCCATGCCGATCCCTTCCAACTTCTTCTTCTTTTTTTTTTTTCTTTATTGATTTTAGAGAGAGAGGAAGGGAGAGGGAGAGAGAGAGCTAGAAACATCAATGAGAGAGAACATCAACTGGCCGCCTCCTGCACGCCCCCCACTGGGGACCTGGCCCACAGCCTGGGCATGTGCCCTGACCAGGAATCAAACTGGCGACCTCTTGGTGCCTGGTCAAGGCTCAACCACTGAGCCACACCAGCCGGGCCCTTCCAACTTCTTTTACCCACCACTCCTCGTGGCCTCTGTACCTGCAGTAACTTCCCGGGTCCTGGAGACTCAGATTCTGCTGGGTTACCCATAACTTATTGTTGAGTTATTTCCTCCTCTCTTTTTCGTTCTGTGATCAAGTTTCTGACTAACTAGAGACCCAGGTACTTCATCGTGTCATGGAATCGGAGCATGGGAAAGACTGTGGCAGAGCTTTCTCCTGACTGCCACACGCGTGTGTCCCTGGTCAGCATCCCACTAAACTGTGGCACAACTTCCTAACACCCCGGGAGCTGGAAATTCATGATGAAAATTCATTAGCTCCTTTGAACAGTTCTTCCTTCTAAAGTGAGCAAAACCTGAGCTCTCCCAAACTTGCTAAATAGAAGAAAAATAAAAGGATCCATTTATCTCTTCATTATTGTTAGGATTATTATATTACTATAGGATCTTATTATTAGGGTCATTAATGTCTAGATTCATTCAAGAAAGTTATATTGAAAGCTTAAAATATATGATTACACCCTGGCCGATTGAAGCATCAGCCTGCAGACCAGAGAGTCCTGGGTTTGGTTCCCGCTAGGGGCACATACCAAAAAAAGAAAAAGAAAAAAAAAAAAAAAAAAATATATATATATATATATATATATATACACACACACACACACACACACACACACACACACACACACACATCTATATATACATATACATATGTATATATATATATGCATATATATATATATATATATATATATATATATATATATACACACACACATCTTCAGGAGATTTGTGTTCTATCCTCATTTTGTCCTGTTACATTAAATGAAATGCATCTAAATGTGCCCCATACAGTATTCTTAAGCCTGTGCTTAACATTTTTAGAATGGAGTGTCCTCTTACTCTCACCTTTTTTTTTATTTACATTTATAACCAGCGCAGATACGAACTTCAGAATAAATTGCTTCAATTTCGCTATGCTGTAGCTTCTGGATATTGTCCAACAGAGGATGTACACTCAAACACAGGAGAAGGAAAGGGGCCAGCTGGAAGGAAAATAGTGAGTGGTAGAGATTTTGGTGACCTGGAATGCACGAGCCCCATCAAAAGGGATGACAAAGGGATGACCACTGTGCAGCTTATGCCAGCAGAGGACAAGAGTTTAGACTGCAAATGTTCTCATTTTTAAAGAGAAGCTGGGATTTCTCATATGAAATGTCCTGAAATGTAAATTGAAATATCTAATTTAAATTTGAAGCAACGAGAAGAACAAAGAAAACACATTTGAGCTGCCAGTATAGGAACTGTGCTTTCTGTTTTCTTTTGTAAGGTATAGATTTAGGAGGCTTGAAATTCATAAATTTGTTGCTGAATATTTTTCTAGATCAATATTCTCCTTTTGCATCCAGCAATGGAAGAAGACTGAATATTTCTTACACCAGAAACATGACTCTTAGGGATGGTGAAAACAGTAAGTAATGTTTTATTAGAAGAGAAATGTGCTTTATAGAAGTATATCACATTTACCTGAAAAAATGGATTGAGATTGGCCACAATCACTCAATTATATATATATATATATATATATATATATATATATATATATATATATATTTTTTTTTTTTTTTTTTTAAAGATTCCTGGTCTAAACATTGGAAGTATGCCAAAATGATAGAATTGATTGGCTCCAGGTGGTAGAGTTAATGATTTTTATTTTTCTTCATTATATTTTTTCTATATTTTGTAAATATCCTAAAAATATGTCATAAAACATATATAGCAAAATGACTGAAATGAAATTTGCCAAAATTTAAGTGAGATTACCATTGAGTGGTCAGATTTGAGGCAATCTTTTTTTCCGGTGCTTCTTTATACTTTCTTCACTTTGTAATTTTTCTTCAGTGAGAATGTATTTCTTTTATTTATATATTTATTTTACCCTCCTCTCCTCTCCCGAGAATGTTTTACTTTTTTTTTCTTTATTGATTTGAGAGAGAAAGGAAGGAAGAGGGAGAGAGAGAGAGAAACATCGATGAGCCCTGGCTGGTTTGCTCAGTGGTTAGCGCGTCAGCCCGTGGACCAGAGAGTACAGGGTTCGGTTCCCGCTGAGGGCACGTACCTCGGTTGCAGTTTGTCCCCAGCCCCGATTGGGGTCGTGTGGGTGGCAGCCAGTCGATGTGTGTCTCTCACATCAATGTTTCTCTCTCTCTTCTTCTTCCCTCTCTCCTTCCCACTCTACCTGAAGATAAATGCAAAAATGTCCTCGGGTGAGGATAAAAAAAAAAAAAAGAAAGAAACATCGATGAGAGGGAGCATCGATTGGCCACCTCCTGCATGTCCCCCACTGGGGATTTGGCCCACAACCTGGGCATGTGCCTTGACCAGGAATCGAACTGGCGACCTCTTGGTGCATGGGTCGACGCTCAACCACTGAGCCACACTGGTTGGGCAAGCATGTATTACTTTTAAATAAGAAAAATTAGATCTAAAACTACTCCAAGGAGGGAAGATTACCCACTGCTCAGGCAGTGTTTCAGGTGAAAGTGGGTTAGTAAAGAGCTGTAATTTATTAAGTGCCTAATCACATGTAAACTTATCTTCACAACTTAATGGGGGAGTCACTGTTAACGCACGTATGGCTGATGAAACGGAGGCACGGAACGTGCAATAACTTACTCAAGGCTGGTGAGTGGAAGAGCCACAACTGACACCTAATCTCTCTGACCCTGAGTCTTATGCTATTTCCACCACTTTTTCAGTGGCACATTGATTTTTTATTGCAAACTAATTTGAGTAGGCTCAAGGTGGGGGCCAATATATTGTCACTGAAGTTAGAAGAGGCTGACACCTAAGCCAGAGGAGTTTATAAAATTTGGGCTGGAACAGTGTGCCAGAGGGACCAGAATCATGTGATAGCTGCTGGCTTGCATCCCTTCTGCTGCAGTACAGTTTGCCTGGAAAGTCAGAGGGGTGCCGTCAGGGCTGGGAGGGCTGGGTAACCTTGAAGGTGAGGTATCCTTGAACTCTGACAGCTCCATTATAAAAACGTGCCTATCAGGTAAAACAGAACCTCAATTCTGTGTAGACATGCACTCACTTCTTAACAAATTCTTTGTTCACACAAGTTGATTGGGTTATAGCTCTTTAGAGATCTTTTTATCCTGAACCTAGATGATCATTACTTTAAGTGCGTTGAGTCCTTGGAAAGAAACTTTGCAAACATCCCTTGTAGAGTAGCATTCTGTAAATAGTTGTTATCCATTTTATGCTGGTATATGTATTCATTTCATCCTAAAATACAGCTTCCAAAATGTGGAATTAGCTTCCTCTAGGCTGAATATACTAAATACAGGTATCAGTAGCAATAAAATTTTAATGGCCTCTTCAGCCTAAATTAAACAGAAAAATAACCTGTGCGATTATGATTCAGATGAGCCAACTGTTTTACTTGGCATGGACCTTCACTAAGGCGCTGAGCAGTGCTATGAATTACACGGCATTTACTAGATTTTTTAGAAAAATAATAAATATATATTTGAAGAGCCAACATGATTGTTGTTCACTACTTTCTTTTGGCAATGTTTTTCAACTATAATCCAGTCTGAATGTAACAGCTTTCAGAAATTTTACGCTAATCAGCAGTGACTATGGTTGAGAGTACACCAAACAAGAAGTCTAAAGGGCCCAGAAGCATTTCTGAATCTAAAGTAGAACCAATTCTTAGTAATCTCAGTGAGAATGACCACGTATTTTAAATAATCAAGACTTGAAAGATGTTCTCACTTTGTTACTAGTGGCTGTGTTTTGCAGAACCCTGCCCTGCCCTCAATAATAATAATAATAATAGCTAAGATTTATTGTTTGGTATATGTCAGATATTGTGGTATGTGCTTTCCATGAATTGTTTCCTTTGCATTTTCAGAACAGGCCAATGACATTGGTGTTATTATTAGTGTCAAATTTTAAAACCTTTATAAAAGGCTTAGAGAGAATCATAATTTCCTTTAAATCACACCAAAAGTAATGGGAAGAGCCAGCATTTGACCCCACACTTCAGAGTACATGTGCTTACCTAACACTGCATCATGCTAAGCTTTTAAGATTCTCTTAGCGGGGTCAAGAGATACGTAGGGGAGGGAGGAACAACTTGAGTTACCCTATTATATATAAAAGAATTTAGACTTTTTCTGGCAATGTCTTTACTATGATTCTATTGGTATTCATGTCATTTAAACACTTTTCATATTTTATAAATTGAAAGAAAACTGATCTGGGGTAATTGGATGCATTTTCTTTTAAAAGGGGTTAAAGATAATGACAAGATACAGGGTGGAGAAGTTTCATTCATTCATACATTCAGCACAAAGTTTTTGAAAAAATAGATATTCTGAATACTATGAAGAAGAGAAAAAAATGTGTCTTTTTCCCCTATATTTTTCTCTTGAGAATTTACCACTGGGCAAAGAAGTGTGTGTGTTGGGAAATGGATGGTGCAGGCCCTGGAGTTAGACAGTGTGGGTTTGAATTCTGGCTCCCTTGTTGTCTGTGACCTTTGGGCAAGTCACATACTCTGTAAACATCACGTGTCCTCAGGGTACCTGGGGATGGCAAATTACTTCCTTGTGTTGTAGATATTAAGATATTAAGTGAAACAACACATGTAAACACTTAGCTCATTGTATGGCATGTAGCAAGTAGTCAACAAACATTAGCTGTCGTCATCCTCATCATCATCATGATTATTATTAAACTATCCCCTTGCTACTATTGAAAGAACAAAGTAGATATGTATGTCACATGTTAACTAAAATAAAGGTGGTTGTAGAACAATATGTGTAACAATGTCCTATTTTTATAAAAGAAAAATACAAACTTGAATGTGTATTTTGAAAGGTCTGAAAGGAATCACACGTCCAGTGTTTCATAGGACCTACATCTGGGCTATAGGGAGGACTTTCAGGCCTTGTGAACATTTTTATTTTTGCAATTTCTAAAAATAACTGATAAGGAGAAAAATCACTCTATGATAACACTGGATGGGAAGAGAATCATAATGGTGTTTGTGTGCAGAAGTCTCAATGTACGGAGGAGAGAGGATTCATTCCACCCAGACAGGCGCTTCCCCAGTGAGCACGATGTGAAGGAGGGGTGGGTGTTCAGTTGGAGGGGCATGGGCAAAGAGGCACAGAGAGGGGAGGGGTGGAGACACAAGCAGAATGTTAACTGGCCCTTTCTCCCATTTGGTTGGACATAGGGCTGTGTAGAAGAACAGTAGGAAATCAGACTGAGACTTTGGTGCTCTCAGTATGAAGCCAAGTATTCTGAATGTGGTGTGGACATGCTAGGAAGCATCGGCTGGAAGGGTTGAGACAGGAAGCAGGAAGTCCTGGGCGGACCTCCTCAGAGTCAGCCAGGCCTGAGGCTCGCTGTCTGAATCAGGGTAGGGTGGAAGAAATGGGTAGGACAGGTCTTCAAAGGGAAGAATTTGGTGGCTTTGTGGTGTCTGTTGGAGGAGCAAAGGAGAAGGAGAAGGCAAGAATGACAGGTTTTAAACCTGGATGACGAGGGGAATAACATTGCCAGTCATGGAGCTCACAGGTCAGGAGGGAAAGCAGATGGAGGCAGGAGATGATTTGTTGGACTCACTATGTTCAGTTTAAAACACTGATGGAACACACCCAGCTGGGAATGACAGAGTTATGGAGGAGGAAGGTCAGGGCTGGAAACAGATTTGAGCTGGCAGCATCAAAATGATGGTTGAATGTATAGGGGTCTTGCCTGAATGACTCTGGTCTGCATTCTCTACCCCACAAAAGTTTTGATTTCCATCTCCCAGGATAGTCTTTAACCAATTCTATAGTCACATAATACTATAAGTATATTGTATATTATATTTGTATAGTCTGTTACCATTTATAAAGAACTTTCACATTGTTACAGCTCATCCATTTAATGGGTTGAATGAATCAGAAAAATCAAGACTCAGAAATTTTTTTTAATTTATCTTTATTGTTGAAAGTATTACAGATATCCCCCCCTTAAGACTCAGAGATTTTAAATAACTTAGTCAAGATCACAGAGTGATCATGCCACACAGATGACAGATTTGGGTCTTAAACCATTAATTGCATTTTTTACTGTAATACTGCAGCCTTTCTTGTAGAGAGAAAAATATCTAAAATAGCCTATAACTTTAAAAAGCTAAAACTCCATTTCTAAAAAAGAAAACTTTGAAATACACCTTTATTAAAACCTGCCTAATACTTTGTTTTTGTTTTTATTTTTTATCTTTATTGCCAGAGAGTGAACAGACGTTGATATCGCTAACAGCTAGTTATCTTGATGTTGAAAGTCAGATTTTTGGAATCTCAGTTACTGAATAAATGAAGGTCTTCTAATTTTGTTTAATTTTTTTCCCTTGAAGATGTAGCCATAGCGGTGACATATAACCATGATGGGTCATATAGCATGCAGGTAAGCCTTACTGGTTTTGCTCCACAGTTCACAGCTAAATCTGATCTCTCTCATGCTGAGAATGAATGGTCTCTTTACCCTCTCCTGTCTCTCTTAAGCCATTGACTGTTATATCCATAGTTAAGAGAATGTCATGTGCTTTTGTTTCAGACCAGTTTGAGGAAAGTACCCTCTATATGTTTTCTGATTGTTTATTCATTTTGGCTGTGATTCAAACCTTGGCAAAAAATAATACCTCTGAATCAGATACCTTTGAATTAGAAACCTATCAATTCCCTGAAGTGTATGGATATATTTGTATCTAAAGCAGTTCTCACCTGGCCAGTTTGGCTCAGCAGTTAGAGCATTGGCCTGTGGACCTTAGAGGCCCAGGTTTAATTCCCGCTAAGGGCACGTACCTCAGTTGCAGTTTGTCCCGGGCTCTGGTTGGGGTTATGTGGGTGGTGACCACTTGATGTGTCTCTCTCACATCGATGTTTCTCTCTCTCTTCTTTCCTCTTTCCCTCCCGCTCTATCTGAAGATAAATGCAAAACTGTCCCTCAGGTGAGGATAAAAAATAAATAAATAAAATAAAATAAATAAATAAATAAATAAATAAATAAAGTAGTTCTCAAACTTTTTGGTCTCAGGACCCCTATACATTTTAAAAGAGACGCCCTAAAGAGCTTTAATTTTTACTGTTCAGAAATTTAAACTGAGAACATTTTTTTTTTTATCCTCACCCAAGGACAGTTTTGCATTTATCTTCAGATAGAGAGGGAGGAAGAGAGAGAGAGAAACATCGATGTGAGAGAGACACATTGAGTGGTTGCCACCCACACAACCCCAACCGGAGCCGGGGACAAACTGCAACTTAGGTATGTGCCCTTAGCGGGAACCAAACCTGGGACTCTCAGGTCCGTGGGCTGATGCTCTAACCGCTGAGCCAAACTGGCCAGGGCTAAACTGAGAACATTTTTATTTTTTATTATTTTAATGTGTATATATATATATTTTTTTTCTTTATTGATTTTAGAGAGAGAGGGAGGGAGAGAGAGACAGAAACATTGATGAGAGAGAACATCGATTGGCTGCCTCCTGCATGCCCCCCACTGAGGATCCGGCCCACAACCTGGGCATGTGCCCTGACCAGGAATTGAACCTGCGACCTCTTGGTGCATGGGTCGATGCTCAACCACTGAGTCACACCAGCCAAGCTTAATGTATATTTTTAAATATATGTATCAAATTTACCATTTTAACCATTTTTAAGTGTACAGTTCAGTGGCATTACATTCACATTGTTGTGCAACCATCACCACCATCCATCCGTAGAACTTTTCTCTTCTTGCAAAACTGAAACAATATCACCACACTCTTCCCTTCCTCCAGTCCCTGGCAACCAACATTCTACTTTGTGTCTCTATGAATTTGACTGCTAGGTGCCTCATATAAGTGAAAACATTCAACATTTGTCCTTTTGTGACTAGCTTATTTCACTTAGCATAACGTCTTTAAGATTCTTCCATGTTATATCATGTGTCCAAATTTCCTTCCTTTTTAAGGCTAATATTTTATTGAATGTATATACCACACTTTGTTTATTTATTCATCTATTGATGAATATTTGGGTTGCTTCCAATTTTTGGCTATTGTGAATAATGCTACTGTGAACACAAGTGTACAAATATCTCTTTGAGAACCTGTTTTCAATTCTCTCAGGCATATACCCGAAGTAGAATTGCTGGATAATAAATATGGTGGTTCTATTTTTAATTTTTTTGAGGAACTACCATACTGTTTTCCGTAGGGGCTGCACAATTTAACATTCCCACCAACATTGTACAAGGGTTCTTAATTCTCCACATTCTTGCCAACATTTATTTATTATTATTATTATTTTAATAAAAGCCATCCTAATGAGTGTAAAGTAGTATTTCATTATGGTTTTGATTTGCATTTCTCTGATGACTAATGATGTTGAGCATCTTTTCATGTGCTAATTGGCCATTTGTATATCTTCTTTGGAGAAATGTCTATTCAAGTCCTTTGTCCATTTTTTAAAAAATCAGCCCTGGCCGGTTTGGCTCAGCGGTTAGAGCGTGGGTCTGCGGTCCAGAGAGACCTGGGTTTGGTTCCCGCTAGGGACACGTGCCTTGGTTGCGGTTTGTCCCCAGCCCTGGTTGGAGTCATGTGGGTGGCAGCCACTCAATGTGTCTCTCTCACGTCGGTGTTTCTCTCTCTCTCTCTCTCTCTCTCTCTCTCCCCCTTCCTCCCTCCCTCCCACTCTGTCTGAAGATAAATGAAAAAAATAAATAAATAAAAAATCAGATTGGTTTTTGTTGTTGTTGTGTTGTAGGATTAAATTAAGACAAGTTTAAAACCTAAGGTTACATAAGCACACGTTCCCGTTGCTACAAAGCAATAACATTATCCCATGTCCTGCAGTCTCTAGAAAATTCCACAGTATACTTGTATGAGAATGTGGGCTAAAAAAGGCAAATTACATTAGTATTATTATGAAATATTTTGATTTTGTGGATGCCTTGAAAGAACCCCAAGTGATCCATAGGTCATACTTTGAGAATCTCTAGTCAAAATTTTTATGGTAGCCCTCAATTAAAAGAAGTCCACTGCAGCCCTGGCCGGTTTGGCTCAGTGGTTATAGCGTCAGCCCGTGGACTAAAGAGTCCCAGGTTCGATTCCAGAGATTCCAGCCAAGGGCACGTACTTCGGTTGCGGTTCATCCCTGGCCCCAGTTGCGGGTGGTAACCAGTTGATGTGTCTCTCTCACATCGATATTTCTTTCTTTCTCTCTCTCTCTCCCCCTCCCACTCTGTCTAAAGATAAATGTAAAAATATCCTCGGGTGAGGATTTAAAAAAAATAATAAAAAAAAATAAAAGAAGTCCATGCACTGGCAAAATGAAATGCTGAAAGTCTTAAAAAAACAATGTGAAAACTCAAACAAATTCCTATAGTAAGGTACAAATTCTGAGAATAGAATAAATCATTTTTAATAAGAGATTTAAATTCCTGCAAAATGGATTTATCAATGATAAGCTTTAGATCTCCCAACACTTTGAGACACATTGGTTTTCTTTCTCTGAGAGTCAGAAAAACTATAGGAAATCTACCTCCTTTAATATACAAGAGTTGTAATGCATATTGGTACCTCTGATTTGTTTTATTTTTTTTCTTTTATTAATTTTTCAGTTGCAATTGACATACAATATTATATGAGTTCTAGGTGTACAACATAGTGATTAGACTTTTATATAACTTACAAAGTGATCACCCAACAAGTCTGGTACCCATCTGACACCCTGCATACTTATTACAATATTATTGACTATATTCCCTGTGCTGTACTTTACATCCCTATGTCTCTTCATTTCCTTTTAAAATATGACTTCAGTTTCTAAAACTATCTGGGGAGCCTTTGTGCCATTCAATATACCAAATTTGGTAATTTTATAAGTATTTTAAATATTATATACTAATTTTATATAATATTGGTTTGGGGACCCCTTTTTGTCCCTTGACAAATGGTAAATTGGCAGATTTATTTTAATCTGCTCATGTAACTACGTTCACAAATTTAGAATATGGTATTGTAAATCTTTAAACAAAACTTTCCTATCTAACCTTTATGTCCTGAGAATTTTACAAAGTTTCAAATGGCTATTTGAGGAGGTTACAAAGCTGAGTAAAATGTCATATTTAATTTAGGAGAGATGAAAGCAATGTATAAATACTGCAGTGTGACCTATTTTGCCTTAGCCTACATAATATATTTGAAAAGAATGACCACAGGATTTTGACACTAATATCACAGGAATTGAGATGAAAAATAGAGAGAGAAGATTTAAATGGATTTTCTGTATGTGAGGGAAATTTTGTTTGAGTATGTATGAGAGAAAACATTCTTTAAAACAGAAAGGTTTCTTGTCCTTTTGCCAGCTGCCTTGAAAGATTAAGTGTGAAATCTATTCTTTGGCACTCTCTCTCTTCGAGTGGGAAAGTTGTGGTCAATCTCCAGCTAATTTATCTTCTCAAGTCATAACTGAAAACCATAAATCGGATCTACATGCTGGTGAGATAAAAGAAATACCATCTAATTATGTGATTCTGGCTCTTTTCATTACTGACTTTGGCACAGTAAAACTAAACTTGACTTTGGGTACTCAGAAATGAATACAAGCCTGTAATATATAAACTCAACCAGAATTTAATAATTTTGTTTAATTTGATTTGTATTTCTATTTTACCTTTAGTGCTATTCTTACATGAACCTTTATCTGTAGCATTATGAGTGCTATTAATATGTTATATAACTATATTCTTCTTTTAATTATCTTACTGTTTCTATCAAGAGTATTTTGAATCTTAGGGGAAAAGTTTCTACATGACTTTTTTTTTTTTTAAACATTTTACCTGTTACCTTTTGAAACTATACTGTTTTTATTAATTATGTGGGACGGTTAATTTATTTTAAGAATCTTTTCTGTTTTTTCTTTTTTCAGATTGGAGATAAAACGTTCCAAGTCCTTGGTGATCTTCATAGTGAGGGAGACTGCACTTACCTGAAATGTTGTATTAATGGAGTTTCTAGTAAAACTAAGTTAATTATCCTGGAAAACACAATTTACCTATTTTCTGTGGTAAGGTCTCTTCCTTGTAATAATGCTGTTGGTGTTTGGGAGAAAATTGCTTGACCGGAGGCAAAGAGATTAGAAAGGTCCCACTTCTTTCGATCACTGCTGTGACCTTTTCTCTGTGTTCCTCTCCACTCTGTTTCTTTGCCGTTTCCTGCCTTGTCTTGTTCTCTTGTTCACACAGATTCTCACTGATAGACACATATCCATTTTCTTCCTTTAATTCTAAAATGTCCTTACACCCTTCTTGTCAGAGTATCTCCCTGCTTAGTGGGCCTGTTCTCTCAGGGATTTGATGCCTTCATACTTGCCCCAACCACCATCCTCCTGGTACTTGGAATCCTGGCGATTGGGGAGGAGGTGGCCATTGGGAGAGGAGGTTGGACCAAGATGTTCCTTGTGGGTAAGGTGTGTTAGTAGGAAGGTGTGTGGGGTTAGTGGTGCTCTCTTGGCAGATGGTTGAGGCAGGCTCCTCATGCATTTGGTTAGGAGTTTATTAAGAGACCTTAGTGTTCTGCACGGGCAGAAAAAAGAATGGATTGTCAAATATACTGTGGTATCTTCAGTCTTCTCACATTTGGGAACCATCTTACAGATCACAATCCTTAGTGATGAGATACCGTTAGTATTCAAGTAATTAAACTACTGTATATCAAGGATGGTCTCACTTTACCAGGCCTTCCTTCCTGTAGTCAGTATGCAGTGACCATGTGATGGAGGAGGCAGTACGGGGAGTGGTGAGGAGCATAAGTGCGGGAATATGAAGCTGCTTTGATTCAAATTCTGGTGTCGCCACTGAGCAGCTGTGTGACCTTGGGCAAGTTAAACTCTCTGGGCTTCAGTTCCCCTATCTATAAACAGGAATAATAACAATACCTACCTTATAAGGTTATTGTGATGATGATGATGCTATATAATTGTTAAGAACAGTTCCTGACCAACTAAGCACTTGATAGTGGGGGTTCTACTAAAAATGACTTCCAGACAGTGGCGGTCTTTTACCAACAGTTATATATATTAATTCCTCGAATCCCCTAGACACATGTATGCCCTTACTCCTGTATAATGGAAAACCAGAATTGAGAGGGGTTTAGTAACTTGCTCAAGGTCACAAAGCTGGATTAGAACCCTGGTATTAAAGATGACTAACATTTAACAGATAGCTGGAAAGCAATCATTACGTCAGGTATCTTAGCAAAATTCTAGGAATAAGATGTTGATTTCATTTCTGGTTTGTTTCTTATTTATAGGAAGGAACTGTTCAGTTTGACATGCCAGTCCCCAAATACTTGTCTTCAGTGGGCTCAGAAGGAACTCAGGGAGGTACCGTAGCTCCCATGGCTGGAACCATTGAGAAGGTAATCATGTGAATATATGTAGAATAATGTCCGATAAGGCCCAAAAAATGTCTCTGTTGAACTTGCCATATATATAATATTTTTCTCCTCTCTAAATCTTGATCATTGGAAAGCATTCATTTCAAGAAATCAAGAGACTCTATGATAGATTCAAGTTCTATATTACAGTCTTCAGTGAAAATACCCATTTACCTAATTTATGATAAACACTTATACATTTTGAAAATGCAAATTTCCACAATTAATTTAAATTGTCCTGTTATGATTAAAATATAGTATTCACCAGGCATTATTTAAAGGGGCTGGGGTTTTTTTTATTATAAATTTTTTTAATGTTTATGTATTTATTTTTGTTACAGATGTTTCTCCTTTTTCCCCCATTGACACCCTCCTCCCAATCCTGCCCCACCCCCAGCATTATTGTCTATGTCCTTGTTTACTCATACATGCATATAAGTTCTGTGGTTTATCTCTTCCCTCCCCCCACCTCCACCTCTTCTGAGGTTTGTCAGTCTGCACCCCACTTCCATGTCTCTGGGTCTATTTTGTTTCTTAGCTTGTTTTGTTCATTATATTCTAAAAGTAAGTGAGATCATATGATATTTGTCTTTCTCTGATTGACTTGTTTCGCTTAGGATAATACTCTCCAGGTCCCTCCATGTCATCTCAAAGGATAAGAGATCTTTCTTCCTTACAGCTGCATAGTACTCCATTGTGTATATGTACCACAGCTTTTTTATCCACTCATCTATTGATGGACACTTGTGCTGTTTCCAGATCTTAGCAATTGTAAATAGTGCTGCTATGAACATAGGGGTACATATATTCTTTCTGATTGGTGTTTCAGGCTTCTTCGGATATATTCCTAGAAGTGGGGTCACTGGGTCAAAATAGCATTATTTAAAAGGGCTTTAAAAAAATATGTTTTTATTGCTTTTAGAGAGAAAGGAAAGGAGAGGAAGAGAGAGAGGGAAATATCGGTGAGAGAGAGAAACATCAATTGGTTGCCTCCTGCATGCCCCATACTGGGGATCAAGCCCAAAACCCAGGCATGTGCTCTGATCAGGAATTAAACCAGCAGCCTCAGCACTCAACCAACTCAGCCACACTGGCCAGGGCAAAAGGGCTGCTTTTTAATGTTAAATTTAAAAGCAAACAATTTATCATGCAATAATGACATTTTCTCTAATGTACATAACTACATCAGTGTTAAAATTTGAAAGGCTGCTATTGGGGAAGAACAACGTGGTTTTGTGTTCAGAGCAGTATATATTCAGAGTTGAGATCCATACTGATATACCCTCAAGTAGTAATAGATCAGTAGTCTTCTTTTATATACTTGAATATAGTAGAGTCCCCTCAAATGCATTTAAGTCTTAAAAATTCAAGTGTACATTCTCGGTAACCCCCGACAAAAGAAAGGAAAAAAAACAAAAAAACGATTTAGGTAGTTTGAGTGATTTCACCAACCATTCCCCCCAGAAATGTTTGTCTCAGAGGCAGGATGAGCCAGGAGACTCCAATCCACCTTTAACCCATTCACTGTCAGTTCTGTAGGCCTCCCGTGATGTGGGCATTTCTGCACAGGGCGTGCAGCAGGGTCTTATGTTTAAAGATGCATGTTTTCCCCATAACTGGCCCCTAAACCCAGACCACTGATTTCATCTGACCCTAAATCCTCACCCAGCACTGAGTGATTTGGGGGGCTTTCAAGGCTGTTCTCATTTTTCACAATTTTGATTCTGTCCGTTGACTCTAGAGCCCAACTCCATTGTGTGATGTTTCCAAACTCTCGATAACCCTGTTAACCAAAAAAACAGTGAGACCATATGGGATATATGAGTTCACTTATACATGTATAAAGGAAAATGGGGATATTTTTAGGGGGGTTGCCAGTAAGTGTAATTCTTTCAAGTGAACATTGTACCTTCACTGCACTGGGCCATGAGGACTTCAAGCACTCCTAGACGTCCTAAAAACTGGAGAAGCAGAGGCGAGGCCCTCTGCTCTGATTGTGGTGAAGACAGTCAAGTACAGTAGTTTTTCCCTGTTGGTGGTCTGTCTTGTCTGTACAGTCATGAAAAGACAGAAAGGTCTCAAGATATATATGAGACGTATTAATCTGATTCAAGGAAAACTAGATGGCTTGGGGGTGGGGACGGGGGCCTAAGTAGTGCCTCCAGCTGATAACTGCGCCAGCAGTGCCAGGCTGACCTGCGGGTCTCTGATTATACATCTGTCTTTGGCAGACAAGACAACCACAGACTCGTGCTTCTGCTGCGTACATTTACATACCAGCTCTGTGGATCACGAGGGACTTCTGTGTTTTCAAGTATTAACCTGTCACTCCGAATCTCTAGGTGTTTGTAAAAGCTGGAGACAAAGTAAAAGCTGGAGAGGCTCTAATGGTTATGATCGCTATGAAGATGGAGGTAAGTGCAATCATGAGTTCAGTTGCCAAGTAAACTTTGGGAGATAGCAGGCTTAATTGTTCTTTCCCCTTATTTAGTAAGTTAATACCATTTTAAATATTAAGAGCCATGGACTGATGAAGCATTAACTGCAGAAAACAAAACAAAACCATACTTCTCATTTTAATTTTGTGAAATCGCACCTGTCATTTGATTCTGACATTAATGAAATTACCACTAGCTTAGATTCAGGCAGTAACCCAACTGAATATTAGCTCTGGGTATTTTCCAAGACCCAACCTAGGATGCCAACTATCAGTATCAAAGTGAAAATCTCAATCGTATTAAATTAGCTGTTTAGGTTTTTTAGGTGGTTAGAAATTGTAGGCCAGTAGTTCTCAGATCTGGCCATATATTGTAGTTACCTGGGAGCTTTTAAAAACTACTTCCCCTCACCAGTTGAACCGGAATCTCCCAGAGAGGGGCCCAAAGGTCAGTTGTTTTTGAAAGCTTCCCAGATGAGATTCTACGGTGAAGCTTAAGAGCTGCCCAGTCAGTGACCTTGAGTGGGTTACAGGTGTGTCAGCCCCAAGCACACCATGAACATGTTATTTTCTCTGTGTTCTGTGACATGAAAGAGGTTGGGAAACGCTGACAGACAACAAGACATCAAAACAGTTGGCTTCAGTTTTCACTTTGAGTCTGACTTTGGTGTGTGCTTGGTCCTCCCTGGAATCACAGCCGTTGCTTGTTGTGTCTTGTGTCTCTGCAGCACACCATAAGGGCTCCAAAGGACGGCACTATCAAGACAGTGTTCTTCAAAGAAGGTTCTCAGGCCAGCAGACACGCTCCCTTGGTCGAGTTTGAGTAGGAGGAATCTGACAAAAGGAAACAGAATATACTCCCATCAAAGAGACAGCCAATCAAACAGTATCTGAAGTATAGCATCACTATGCCAAAAAGAGAAAGTGCCTTCTTGCTTTTCTCGGGGTCTGATAAACAGCAGTTTCACCAAATGAGTCTATGATTATGTTAAAGCCCTTTCATATTTGAGAATCAGACACTTGGATCACAAATAATCAATTATCTTAAAATATTTCATACTAATAAAACTGAACTATACTTTTTTATTGGAAGCTGATATGGCTTGTTTCTGCCCCCGATTGTATACAACGTGGTGTCTTAGGAAGCTGGGCGGCAACTTTATCAGAAGAGAATGAGTGAAAGAGAAAAGGTCACTTAACTAAATGAATTATTTTCGAGTTACAATCATGATAGAAAGGGACAGTAACATGTTTCAGAGACAGATGACGCAGAGCTGAACTCAACCAGGGTTTTGTTTTCACCGGCTTCTTAGGGAGTTCACGGGCACGGGTGTTCTTTCTCGTCTTTCCACTAGAGAGCTTCTGTCTGGACTGCCTCTGCCTTTACTGCACTTTCTAAGGCTGTCCAAATAAAATATATCTATAGTCTTGATTTTTAAAATAGCCACCTGTATAGGGCACTTACCATGGATGGAGCCCGCAGGACTGGAAGTGGCTGTGGGTGAGTCAGTGGTGAGTGAACGTGGAGATCTGGGACATCGTACACGTCTGTGGACTTTATAAACACCACACTTAGGCTACACTAAATTTATTTAAAATTTTTTCTTCAATAATTAACCTTCACTTACTATAACATGTTTGCTTTATGAACTTCGATTTTTAAAAGTATTTTTGATTCTTTTGTAATAACACTGAGCTTAAAACATAAGCACATTATACAGCTGTACAAAAAAATTGTTTCCTTATATCCTTACTCTATACGCCTTTTTCTATTTAAGTTTATTTGTTTATTTTTTTTACCTTTTACACATTTTTTTGTTCAAAACTAAGACAAAAACCCACATTAGCCTAGGCCCGCCCAGGATCAGGGTCATGGAGATGTGCCTCCGTGTCCACGTCGTCTGTCCCACTGAAATGTGTTCAGGCATCACAGTCAGGGAGCTGTCATCCGTGATGACAGTGCCTCTGGAACAGCTGCGGAGGGACCTGCCCGGGGCTCTTCCTGAGGGGGGGGGGCCACTCTTCAGAAATATGTCTGTGGTGGTTTACTTGGTTTGTTTCTTTTTTTCATCATAGATTTGATTGTAAGTAGATAACGCATCATGAACATTCCTATTAATGAAAACCTTTCAGTGCTGGGGTCCATGTTTTCAAACTTTTTCAGGAGCTTGATGCTAAACCTTTCACTAGGAATGTCCTTGGGGGTTGGGTCTTCTTGTTTCTTCTGCAGTATCTTTTGCCCTTGCCTCTTCTTCAGCTTCGCATTCCTCATTGGCTGACTCCCCAGGAGCCACGTCTAGGAGCTCCTCAGTGTCCTCCTCATCCACACCCAGCTCCAGGCGGTTTCCACCGCAGCCGCAGCCTTGTGGATTTTTGCATCCTTTACACTAGGACGCTACGATGGCTGTGTCACTAGGCAACACTTCGTAGATATGGGACCACTTCGTAGGTATAATCCATCCTTGACCAAACGTCATTATGCAACACGTACCTTTTAAAAGAATATAGTGTACTATATAATTCTTTAAAAAGTAGAATAAATTAATCAAAGTTTAAGGCGCTTACATATATAACACTATATTGTTGATTGCTGATTTTGGAAGTCTGCAGTGGTATCTCCTGGAACATTTATTTCACTCAGTATCGTGATTTCAGGATTCATCCACATTGATGCTCTCAACCTGTTTATTTTGTTGTTACATAGTATTCCAGTGTGTGCTAAACCATAGTTACTGACCCCTTCTCCTGCTGAACAACTCAGATTGTTTACAATGCTTTGCTATTGTGGGTAATGTGGCAACAAACATTCCTAGTGTATGAGTGCATTTGAGCATCTATAAAAGCGGATATTAGGTCATAGGGTATGCAAATACTCAATCTTGTGAAATGATGTCAAAGTTTCTTAAAGGGGCTCTGGTAGCCAGATGAACTTCCCTGCTAAAAAAATAATTCATTGTAACCACTATTTGCAAGATAAAATCCAAACCTGCCATTCCTTGCCAGTTTCAATCTGGTCCCAACCTAAATTTCACACCTTTCTCTTAGAGCGTTCCCCCAAATCACCTCCCACTCCAGTTGGACAGATCTGTTCCCAAATGTGGAACACACCTTGCTCATTTTCTGCAGTGAATCCCTACTCCTTCATTTCTAGTCTCCGACTCTCACCCCCCATCCCCATTACTGCCCCTGGGTTCTCCTTCCTTTATGAAAGCTGCCATGATCATACCGGCTCACAGAACTCTGTACCTTGGCTCCTAAAAGATCTATTTTCTGCACCAGTCAGATGACATCAGTCTTCACCCCCACTCACATCTTAGGATATTGACTTTCATGTTGCCTTATTGGAAAGCGAACATTTTAACCAAGCTGTGTAATCAGCTTTATTTGAGAACTCAGCATTTCCAATTTTAGTATCTGGTACCTTTCTCATCACTTTCTTGACAATGGAATTGCTTCCTTGGCAGCCAGGAGACAGATTAATTTTGAACCTGATGTTTCCCACATAAATTTTGACATAATTATGTCTTATTTTCCCAATTAAATCATGAGCATCTTACGGTAGAGACCATCGTTTATATTTCTTTGTAGTCTCCACAACACATAAATAGTCTTATATACTCAGCAATAACTCATTCAGTAAATATTTACTACTTCAGTGGATGTGTGAAAATGCATATCTATTAGTAATAGCAAGAAACAGAATCTAGACAAAAATGAGGAAATAATATTGAAAGGTTTCTTTTTCCTAATGAAAGCATGAAAAAAGTATCTGGCAGAGTGAGGCTTTCTATACTTATCCACACTTTGTATACAATTACTTTTTTTCAAATGTATCCAAGTTAAATATTAATAGATAATATATTCGAGCGTATAATATATGACTATACATATATAAACGTGTGTATGTACACATATACATATGCATATATAGTCACACGCAGCAGAACGACATTTCAATCAAAAGACACATACACAATGGTGGTCCCATAAGATTATAATGGAGCTGAAAACTCCCTATCACCCAGCTGTCTTTTTTTTTTTTCTTCTTTATTGTTTTTAGAGAGAGAGGAAGGAAGAGGGAGAGATAAATAGAAACATCAATGAGAAGGAACATCGATTGGCCGCCTCCTGCATGCCCCCCACTGGGGATCGGGCCCACAACCTGGGCATGTGCCCTACTGGGAATTGAACCAGTGACCTCTTGGTGCATGGGTCGATGCTCAACCACTGAACCACACCAGCTGGGCTCACCCAGCTGTGTTAATGGCAAAGCATTACTCACGTATCTGAGGTGATGCCAGTGGAAACACACCTGTACTGCCAGTTACATAACAGTATAGCACATACAATTATGTACAGTACATAATACTTGAAAAAACTAATAAACAACTGTTACTGGTTTTTGTTACTATAAACAACTGTTACTATAGTTTTATTGTTACTTCAGAGAGTACTCTTTCTACTTATAAAAAAGTTTGCTATTAAACAGTGTGCTGTGTTACACTGGCAGCAGCCTCAAATATCTTGTGTTCACGGAATCTCTTGATGGAATCATTTTCTCTTGTGCTTGATTTAATCCCATGTTGTTTAACACAGTAACATGCTGGACAGGTTTGTAGCCTAGAGCAACAGGCTGTACCACACCGCCCAGGTGTGTAGTAGGCCATACCAACCATGTAGGTCAGTGTAAGTACACTCTATGATGTTCGAACAATGACAAAAATCACCTAATGACACATTTCTCAGAATACATCCCCGTTGTTAAGTGGTACATGACTATAGAATAAAAAATTCAGAGTAATCTGCCCTGGGCGGTTTGGTTCAGTGGTTAGAGCATCCGCCCATGGACCAAAGAGTCTTGGGTTCGATTCCGGTCAAGGGCACGTACCTCTGTTGCAGTTTGTTCCTGGCCCTGGTCGGGGTCATGCAGGAGGCAACCAGTTGATGTGTCTCTGTCACATCGATGTTTCTCTCTCTCTCTCTCTCTCTCTCTCTCTGTTTCCCCTCACACTCTATCTGAAGATAAATAGAAAGATATCCTCAGGTGAGGATTAAAAAAAATTTTCAAAGTAATCCAGTATTAGGCACATGGTTGAGCTAAGGGAGGTATATACAGGTAGATGTAAGCTACCATTACAGTTGTAGAACTGGATGGTTGGTTTGTTAGATTTATTATACAATTCTTTTTGTAACTAATTTATGTTGTCTTTAAACTTTTATAACTGAAATATTCAATGTGCAGCCTGGGTGGAGGAAGAGAAGACTGTGGTTCGAACATCATAGAGCGTACTTACACTGACCTGCATGGTTGGTACGGCCTACCACACACCTGGAGACTAGTGAGGAAGTTCTCGCAGGTACTCAGGCATGAGGTCATAAGCTAGTGCGTTTTACAATATATTTTAGCACCATTCTTTTCCCCTGTCCAAACAAAACTTTATTTACAAGAGGGAAAAGCAAAGGTGCTCTGGTAAACATTTTGGGTTGCTTTTTGCCCTCTCATCTCCTTCAGTGGAACAAGTGAGAGTTCTCTATTTCATTGTTGAGCGGTTGTGCTGCTCACAGGTGATAATGTGTGCAAAAGGAATTTGAAACCAGGTAGGCCAATTACCCACCTACTGGCTGAATCCTTTTTTTTTTTCAATCCTCACCCAAGGATATTTTTCCATTTATGTTCAGATAGAGTGGGAGGGAGAGAGAGGAAAAGAGGGAGAGAGAGAGAAACATCAACATGAGAGGGACACATCGACTGGTTGCTGGGGATGAACCGCAACCAAGGTACGTGCCCTTGACCAGAATCGAGTCTGCGGGCCGACGCTCTAACCGCTGAGCCAAACCCGCCAGGACGACTGGCTGAATTCTTTAAGATCATCGCCAGTGGTGGTGCTGTGTAAGCAGATCCTTTGTATGTGACTTCATCGGTTTCTTCCAAAGACAGAGCGTTTGCTGTTTACCACGGCCTCTAGAAACAAAGATGGTAAGAGAGAGTTTTTGCCCTACCCTAATCACTGGGAAACAGGATTCAACTGTACAGAAAAGGAGTAGGATTGATTGATTGTAATATGCTATGCCTGTGCACGAGGGCACAGTGGCGCCAGCGAGTGGAATGCATTCTACTGCGAGTCAGGAAGCTGATGGAGCGGTGACACTGGAGCTGGGCATTGCAGAACAGCTATTTGCCAGACGGAGAGAGGAGGTACAGGGAGAGGGACCGGCCAGGGCTGATACTAAGGTGTGGATGTGCACTCTGCCCGGGCACAGAGAGAGCCAGCATGGGCTGCACCACCGCAGGTCTGGCCGAGAGGGGCTGGGGAGTGGCTGCCAGGCAGGGAAAGGATTTTATTCTGGAGGCAATCCGGAGCCCCGGAGATTCTCAAGCAGACAAGTTTTTCAGTTATTTCAGCCCGCAGTCTGGAGTACCGATTGGAGAGTAGACGAGACTGAAGACAGTGAATCCAAAAGAGGCACCAAGCATGGACGCCTGGGCTGGGTGGGTCTGGTAGGGAAGACAGACCTTGGTGTGCGTCTTCCTGACTTAAAGTCGCTCTTCTTTTGGATAAGATCCGTTTGGAGCCGTGGATCAAAACCAGAGTCCTATAGTTGGGAGAAAGCAATTTGCTACCTTGTCTTTGACAAAAGCATTCCGAATGCAATGTTCAGGTCTATAATAACCAAGAAAACGATGAAACATAAGAGCCGTGATGGTTGCCTTGTGATCACTGGGAAGGCCGCATAGCATTGTAATCAAACAGCTTTGATGTAAAAACTTTTGCATTCAGATCCTAGCTATGCTACTTACAGTAGTGTCCTGGGCAAGTCATTGAAACTCTCTGAGCTTTCTGTGTGAAATGGGCCGCAGCACTACCTCATAGGGTTGTTTTGCAGAATCCATGAGCAAATGTGGATGTTGCCTTCAGCACTATGCCTGGACCATCATTTATATTCAACTGGTGGTTATTATTAATTTCTAACTCCAGTTACTGCTCGAGAACAGTTATGAAACTGCTCTAAATTTAGCCCAGCTGGTTTCTCTAGCCGGCAAAATTGCCAGGTCCCATTGGGGTGAAACACGCCGCCCGACATGCACCGCCCTGTCCCCTCTCTTTGCTCCTCCCCAGCTCTAGCTGTCACCCAGGCACCTGGGTGGCATTGTCGGGGAAGCCTCCATCATCCCCTCCCTCTGGGACACTGTGCTCCAGGCTGCATGTGCTAGTGCCTGGGTACCAGTGGGACGGCAGGCGGCCAGAAGCAGCTCACCTCTGGCATGGAGGCCGGGCCTGGTTCACTCCCTCCGCCCCATCCGTTGTCACACGTGTGCACAGGAGGGAGCCGCGGTGTCCACTTCAGCCTCAGTGCGGGTGGGCATCACCACTCCTGCCGGCCCAGAGCGGGGTGGGCTCTTGGCTCGATTCACTATTTCCCTCCACAGTCGGCTTCTCTTCTCACTCGTGCTCTTACTGTTCTTCACCCTGAAAGTGTTCTTTTAGGAATGTTGGAAGTTGAAATGTGCATCCGTGTCTGCCTCCCATGCCACTTCTCTTGTCGTTAAACTATTTAGTGTTCCTAGTGACACTGCACTCCTGTTGCTCCTTTTCTCAGAGGATCTCAAAAGCACTCCTAGGTGTTCACACCAAACTTCAAGACACCCAGAAAGAGGAACATGATTTAACCTGGGTGGTGAGAGAGGATGAGATGGCTGTGCCCAAACGCTTGGCTCCGTGCCCAGAGAGGGGACCCTGGGTCACCGGTTCATTCCTACTGATGACTCACTGCTCCTGACGCACATCCCTCCTTCCTCGGATGGCTAACGGCATTCTTCACACATGCAACCCTTCCAATTAGGTTAGAAATTATTCTCATTCCAAATCCAACCCCCACCGAAAAACCCACTGAACACAACAAAAAGATAACGTGGGACTTCTTTCCACTGTTCTTATTCCTCGATCGTTACCACATAGGTCATCTGAGCGTGGTGGTTTCTCCTGTTGCTGAAAGCAGGCTTCGTGGTCATTGTCACTGAGACTGGCCTCCCGCCCGGGTCTGTTCCCCTCGTGCCCACCTGGCCCCACTTGGAGCTTCCATTTTGGTGTGCCAGTCCCAGCAGGCTGCCTCGCCCGTGTTCACTGCAGCGCTGTTTACAATAGCCAAGATCTGAAAGCAGCCCAAATGCCCATCGGTAGCTGAGTGGATAGAAATGTTGTGGTGTCCTGGCCGGGTGGCTCAGTTGGCTGGAGCATCGTCCTGTACACCAAAAGATTTCGGGTTCGATCCCCAGTCAGGGCGTATATGGGAGGCAACCAGTTGATGTTTCTCTCACCTCTCTCTCTCTCTCCCCCTCCCTCCCTTCCTCTCTCTCTAAAAATCAATAAAAACATATCCTCAGATGATTTTTTTTTTAAGGCTGTGGTATATTTGCACAATGAAATACTACTCTGCCTTAAAAAAGAAAGAAATCTTACCTTTTGCGACAGCATGGATGGACCTGGAGAGTATTATGCTAAGTGAAATAAGCCAGTCAGAGAAAGACAAGTACCATATGATTTCACTTATACATGGAGTCTAATGAACAAAACACACTAACAAACAAAATAGAAACAGACTCATAGATACAGACAGCAGTATGGTGATTACCAGAGGGAAAGGGGGTGTGTGGGGAGGTAAAAGAGGGTAAAGGGGGGATAGATGGTGACAAAAGGAGACTTGGGGTGGTGAACACTATACAATACACAGATGATGTGTTATAGAATTGTACCTCTGAACACTGCTGGTGGGAGTGCAGACTGGTGCAGCCACTGTGGACAACACTATGGTGTTACCTCAAAAAGTTAAAAATTGAATTGCCATTTGACCCAGTGATCCCACTTCTAGGAATATACCCTAAGAAGCCTGAAACACCAACCAGAAAGAATACATGTACCCCCATGTTCATAGCAGCACTATTTACAATAGCTAAGATCTGGAAACAGCCCAAGTGTCCATCAGTAGACGAATGGATAAAAAAGCTGTGGTACATATACACAATGGAGTACTATGCAGCTGTAAGAAAGAAAGATCTCTTATCCTTTGAGACAACGTGGAGGGACCTCGAGAGTATTATCCTAAGCGAAACAAGCCAAGCAGAGAAAGACAAATATCACATGATCTCACTTATCTGTGGAATATAATGAACATAACAGTCTGAGGAACAGGGTAGACCCAGAGATGTGGAAGTAGGGTATAAACTGACACCCCTCAGAAGAGGGGGTGGGGGGGAGGGAAGAGATAAACCACAGAACTTATGTGCATGTATGCATAACTGATGGACATGGACAACAAAGCTGGGGACGGGGTGGGGGGATGGGGAGGAGGGTGTCAATGGGGAAAAAAGGAGAAACATCTGTAACAAAAATAAATTAATAAAAAATGAAAAAAAAAAAAGAATTGTACCTCTGAAACCTATATAATTTTATTAACCAATGTCACCCCAATCAACTCAATACATATATTTTTAAAATAAATATATATTAAAAGGTATACAGTAAGTCTCCTGCCCATCCATGTGGTCTCCTCAGCCCTGGCAACAGAACCACTGTTGCTTGTTTGTTGCATATCCTTCCAGGGTTTCCTCGTGTGCTCAAAAGCAAGTACAGGTGCTTAGTCTGATCCCGTCCCTTCCACAGTACGTCAAGTTCTGCACTTTGTTTTATGTTTGTAATAATGTGTCTTAGAGACCCTTTCATAACAATATAGAATATTCACAGGTGCACGGTATTCCGTTCGTTCCACTAAATGGATATATTTTATTCAAACAGACCCTTACTGGTGGACATGTATGTAATTTTGCTATTACCAAAAATGCCGCAGTGAATAACTTGACAATATCTCATTTTGCAGGTACACGGTTATATCTGTTTGGATAAATTCCTAGAAGTGAATTGCTGGGTCAAAGACTATCTCATAACGAATTATTGAAAAATTAAGTTAAACGCCTATATTTGAAGGTATTAGTACTGTGCCCACAGTAACGACTCACATTTATAAAGCAGTTTATGATATACTGACATTTTATCACCAATTTATTTACATGCCAAGGGAGGTACCTACCACCAGTATTATCCTCATCAAAATTTGAGGGAACTGAGATTGTGAAAGTAACATCCACACAACCATACTTTTCATAGTTATCGGACCAAAACTGAAACCAGGACTTTTTATTCCAAAATTCTCTGCTTTCTAAGTATAGAATGCTGCCTCCTAAAGTAGCCAGTCAAGGGGAGGAAAGAAAGGCAATTTTATTCATCCAGAACTTATGTAGCCCTCTTACCCATTTTCTGAAAATGTGCCCTTCTTGGCTGAGTCTCTTCCCACTCTTTCAGCTCTCCACTGGAGAACCTAATGGTACCAAGGCCCCATGCTTGCTTGACTAGACCAGTCACCTTTAAAAACTCAGTGAAGCCCTGGCCAGTTTGGCTCAGCGGTTAGAGTGTCGGCCCGCGGACCAGAGAGTCCCGGGTTCGGTTCCCGCTAAGGGCACGTACCTCGGTTGCAGTTTGTCCCAGCCCCGGTTGGGGTTGTGTGGGTGGCAACCAGTCGATGTGTGTCTCTCACATCAATATTTCTCTTTCTCTCTTCCTCCCTCTCTCCCTCCTGCTCTATCTGAAGATAAATGCAAAAATGTGTCCATAGGTGAGGATAAAAAAAAACAAACAAAAAAAAACTCAGTGCAACTTGACATGGAATTGAAACCTTGGAAATAAAAACTGTTCCCTCAGAATGGGGCCTGGCATCAAAACATCCTCCAGACAAACTGCTTCTCTGATTGTTTCTTTTCCAGACTGAGACTATTCACTGGCAACCTTTATAGAAACACCATGTGTCAACATTGACAGGGAGTTTGTTAATCTCTCAGATGAAAATTGTGGGATTGGGTGGTGGATGGACAGGGAAAGCAGGCACTGAGTCCAGCTCTCAGAGATTCGTAATTCAAGAAAGGATTTTGGACACATCTGATATTTGGAAAAAATCTATATAGTAGGTAGATTCAATGATGGTTTACTTCTTTTAAGCAGAAGTAAAATTTCATCCTCCTGGAGAATTGTGGAGACAGATTAAAAGGAAAGATGTGACTTAACCAAAGCTGATGTTTCATTAATAAAAATTGAATGATGCCCTGGCCTGTTTGGCTCAGCGGTTAGAGTGTTGGCCCACAGACCAGAGAGTCCCGGGTTCGGTTCCCGCTAAGGGCACGTACCTCGGTTGCAGTTTGTTCCTGGCCCTAGGTGGGGTCGTGTGGGTGACAACCACTCGATGTGTCTCTCTCACATGGATGTTTCTCTCTCTCTCTTCCTCCCTCTCTTCCTCTGCTCTATCTGAAGATAAATGCAAAAGTGTCCTTGGATGAGGATTAAAAAAAAAATTGAATGAATTTTTTAAAAATGTATTTTTAATTGACTTTAGAGAGAGAGGAGAAGGGAGAGAGGGGGAGAAACATCAACGTGAGAGAGAAACATCCATTGCCTCCTGCCCCCTACTGGGGGTTGAGCTGAAACCCAGACATGTGCCCCCACTGGGTGACCCCTTGGTGCATGGGACAAGGCTCAACCAACTGAGCCACACTGGCCAGGGAAATCCTAAATGAATTTATTAATTTAAAGACACTTTCCTCATCATCAACTCTTGATTTTTTAGATGTTTCATGTCTTGCATATTTTTTAAAATATTTTTTCTTTATAGATTGTAGAGAGAAAGGAAGGGAGAGGGAGAGAGAGAGATAGAAACATCGATGAGAGAGAACATCGATTGGCCGCCTCCTGCATGCCCCCCACTGGGGATCAGGCCCACAACCTGGGCATGTGCCCTGACCGGGAATTGAACTGGTGACCACTTGGTGCATGGGTCAACGCTTAGCCAGTGAGCCACACAGGCCAGGCATGTCTTATATATTTTGTGCACTTTTATTATTTGCTAATGTAATTCTCCTTTCAAAAAAAAAAATCTGACATGCTCAAATTAATCTATAAAAAAGTTAAAAATGACACAGTGGAATCCACATATAAGGAACCTTTATTTGTCCTTTCTTCAAATAAAATAACACATGCTTAACAATTTCATTTTGTCATTAAATCAAAGGTGTTTTGATCTCTTAGAGACTCTAATAGAACCTACAGAAAAAAACGTCAACAGCTTGATGATTTCTTGATGCACAGTGAGAAATGTACTTGTCACTCACATCAGAATACTTATAGTGTTGATGTGACTGGTGTGTTTCTCTTGGTGTTAAAAGCACGCGGAAGCCAAATTATAATGACACGTTTTCTTGAGGAGACAGGACCCAGGTAGAAGGAGTTTGGTGCTTGTAGAGGATCTGACAGTTTGATGAGTCTCTCTCCACAAAAGGAGTGCAAACCAGCAGCTACAGAGCCCCAAAGGCTGAAGGCGTGCTACCAATTTTCTCCCCTGCGATTCCCCCTTTTTTCAAAAAAATTTTTTTTCCTTTATTGATTGTAGAGAGAGAGGAAGGGAGAGGGAGAGAGAGATAGAAACATCGATGAGAGAGAACATCGACTGGCCGCCTCCTGCATGCCCCCCACTGGGGATTGGGCCCACAACCTGGGCATGTGCCCTGACTGGGAATCGAACCGGCGACCTCTTGGTGCATGGGTCGATGCTCAACCACTGAGCCACACCAGCCAGGCCGATTTCCCATTTTTTTAATGTTTCATTTGCTCATCCTTTTTTGTTTTTGGCTCATCCTCACTAGAGGATATTTTTCTGTTGATTTTTTAAATAGAGTGGAAAGGAGAGAGAAAGAGAAAACCACCAATGTGAGAGAAACACATGGATTGGTTGCCTCCTGCACAACCCCATCAGGGTCGGGATCAAACCTGCAACCCAGGTACCTGCCATTGATAGGAATCGAAACTGCGACCCTTCAGTCTGTGGGCCGACACTCTAACCACTGAGCCAAACCGGCCAGGGCTGCTCATCCCATTTTATTAACATATTCTTTCTTTATTATTAATACCATTATTAGCCTATTTCCCCTAAACTTTCCTGATGATAAGAATCACCTGGAATGATTGAAAACTAGATTTCTGAAGAAGAATTTCTAAGGCAGAGTCCTGGCATTCTGTATATTTAGCAAATGGCCCAAGGGATTTTCTTTTTCAACCAGGAAGGTTTGGAAAGGACAAGATAGTCCCGTGCATCTCAAAATGGAACATTCCTGCAAACCACCTGCAGATCCCGATTCTCCTGTCTAGAGAGGGCCCGAGCCTCTCCGTTCCTAACCAGCTCCCGGGCATCTAGCCTGGGGACCACATTTTGAGTAGAATGCATCAGAGAGTCTCAAGAAGTGCTCCGGGGCCCACAGAATGGGCAATAGCTGGGAACCTCCTACAAATGCAAACTTTCAGCCCCACTCGACACCTACTGAATCAGAAGAAACTCTGGGGATGGGCCCAGCAATCTGTTTTACCCGGTCTCCAGGTGAGACTATTCACACTAAATCTCAGGAACCGCAGAGTCAGACTTAGTGCTCCTCACTGCTCCTAACTGGGAAGTTATTTCATTTGAGGTGAACCTTGGCACATTTCTAATTGTATTCATTTGGGGTACACTTAGATAATTTAATTCCATTTGAGGTGGCTCCTGACAAGCACCTTTGTGAAAGGCTCAGGAAATATTGGCAAGAAAGTCATCGTGTAGTATTTGGGGGAACTTGTTTCTCGCTGTATTTAAATTTAATTTTTCAAAATCACTGAAGAAACCATTTTGTGTTCACACAAGGTAATAGGTTAGAGCAGGGTTCGCAAATGCCTACAGGGACCAAACATCATTCTAATTTTAAAAATTGCTAATTATTCCTTACCTATCCCCAGTAAATGAATAGAATATAATTTATATAACCATTCTCCTATTCTTAGATATTCAGATTATTTTTCATTTTTGCTACTATAAAACAATGCAGCACATAACATTTTGTTATGTATAGCTTTCTTTCTTCACATTAGGGTCATAATTTTTTTTTCTGTAAACACAATTTTTTTTTTCCTGTAAACCCATGTATTTCATTTGTCTATTCTAAAAAAGAACCAGAATCGGGGTGGAAGTGGGAGAGGGAAACGGGGGAGATGGTACAAAAGGGAAAAGCCTTCATGTATAGATGTTCAAAACAATTACCTTGATTTCATCCAAGCCAAAACGTCAGGTGTTTGTATTGAAATTCACAGGATGCATCTTTCTCCTATCAGGGCTGTTCTCTTACTTTTCTTTGGTGACCATGGATATTGTGGCCAAACTGACAGAGTAGGTCACTCTCTGGAGAATCCATTTCTCAGGTTGTCAGAAGCTATGATAGCTATCAAGAGAGATATTTAGTAGCCAGATGTTTTGGATTTGTGATTTCCTAATTATGCCATATATGACATCTTCATTCCAATTTAATTCAAGACATTGAGGATCTATATTGTCCCTCTTTCCCATACCAAAAATCCGGACAGGTAGTGTGATGATTTTTGTCTGGTTTGTGAGTATAGCCACATGAGAAGTCAAAGGAGCTCTTTCATTATACGTTTAATTCATTCTCTTCACTGTGAAATCTGGGCATAAGTTTTGGCAGAGTCCTCAGAGGCAGGCACGAATGAACACAGTCCCTCTGCTCCAGGAGTTTATAATTTATTGGGAAATCAAGAAAGTAAACCTGAATCAATTAACTTTCTAAGTTTAAGTCCTTAATAAATGTATAAGACACTCCAGGGAAATGTAACACAAACTGGATACTTGAAGATATTAAAAAATTATTGTTATTTTTTTAAGTTAATGGTATTATTTTTCCCCTAAAGAGCCCTTATTTTATTTTATTTATTTATTTTTGTTAATTCTCACTCAAGGGTATATTTTCCACTGATTTTTAGAGAGAGTGGGAGGAAAGGAAGAAGGGGGAGAGAAAGAGAAACATTGATGTAAGACAGACATATCGATTGGTTGCCTCCAACAAGTGCCCTGACCAGGGTGGGGAATTGAACCCACAGCATTTCCATGCGCAGGCCAACACTAACCACCGAGCCAAACCAGCCAGGGCAAGGCCCCTTGTTTTAGAGATACTGAAATACATATGAATGAAATGTTATAATATCTGAGATTTGCATCAAAATTATGCAGGCCACAGAAATGAGTGGGTATGTAGGTGAGATAAGGCTGGCCTTGAGCTGATCATGGTAGAAGTTGTGTGACAGGTACATGGAAGTTAATCACACCATTTGGTCTGCTTTTATATGTACAGTTGTCCCTGCATATCCACAGGGGATTGGTTCCCAGACCCCATCACATACCAAAATCTATAGATGTTCAGTCCTTTATATAAACTGGTGGAGTATTACATATAACCTATGCACACCCTCCTGTATACTTTAAATCATACCTAGATTACTTATAATACCTAATACAATGTAAATGATGCGTAAATAGTTGTTATACTGTATCGTTTAGGAAATAATGACAAGAAAAGTCTGAACATGTTCACTGCAGAAGCAACCATTGTAGGCCTAGACATAGTATATGTCAGCACCAGTGCAACACTTTTTTCAAGTATTTTTGATCCACAGTTGGTTGAATCTGCAGAGTTTGAACCTGTGGATATGGAAGGCCAACTACATTGGAAAACTTTTGTAATAAAAACATTATTATACCTTATTTAGTCTTCTTTCAATTTTGAAATCAAAACTCTAAATATGACTTGAGTCCCAATAATCCACCACACACCATTCGACACCCTCTCCACTTTTGTGTCCCTAGCCTGCCTGCCTGTCCCTTCCCCTGGGCCTCCACCCGACTCCTATGCTGGGGTCTCCGCATCTGCTTGCACTACTCAGAGGCATCCACCTGGAAGGGAGATGAGACACAGAAGCTTGGTTACTGAGAAACTGTGCTGACTTGACTCCTGTCTGAACTTTAAAATCTATGTTATTTGGGAATAAAACAGAAATGATTCATCTTATGCGTTTCCTCAGGGCCAGTGGAATCCTGGATTCTCTTGGATGAGTTTGTTCCTTCTGAGCTCTAATTGAAACACAGTGTGGAAACCAGTTGGCCCTTCTCTTATGTGTTCTATCTGTTAGAAGCAGCAACATCTGCCAGCATCTTGATTCCTGCCTTCCTTGGCATTGGGTTGAATTAATCAATAGAGTATATAGCTTACAGAACAACAAAAAGAAAACCCAAATAAAAAATTTTCCAGTAAGACAAATGGAAAATTACAAAATAAAAGGCTTAATTCTCTGTAGTTTTTCAAGTCAGGTGAAAATGACTCATTTTCTTTTGAATTGTTTTGAATTAAAATTGAAATTGATAGTATAAACCTGTAATACTCTCAGAAACCATTTCTTTGGTTATATTCCCTCCTTGTTGAAATTATTTCCTTTAATTCATTGCATTATTTGATTTTAGATTTATACTATACACAATGAGAAGGGAATAAATTTTTAATATTTTGAAGGCTCAGTTTTTAATATCTATTCTAATAAATATTAATATCTAGTTTAGTGGTTGAACCTCTTTACCTTTTTAGAGTCTCCTTAATTATTTCAATCAAAGGGACTTTTGATGTTAAAACAATTTCCCTAAACAAACTACATGTATGTATTAAGAAGTCATCAAGTGCCCTGGCTGGTTTGGCTCAGCGGTTAGAGCGTTGGCCCGCAGACCAGAGAGTCTCGGGTTCGGTTCCCGCTAGGGGCATGTACCTCGGTTGCGGTTTGTCCCCAGCCCCAGTTGGGGTCGTGTGGGTGGCAACCAGTCAATGTATCTTTCTCACATCTATGTTTCTCTCGCTCTCTTCCTCCCTCTCTCCCTCTTGCTCTATCTGAAGATGAATGCAAAAATGTCCTCGGTTGAGGATTAAAAAAAAAAAAGTCATCCAGTAATTTCTCCTTTTATTGAAGTAATCGAAGAACATACAGGATTCATAATGAGTTTGGAGTAATGTATATTACCACCCTGAATGAAAATCATCCCCACTAAAAGAGAAAAAAAAAGTAATCTGTTAGCAGTAGAATGTTTTCTTTTCTTTAGCTAAACATTACTGTTAGACTTTTTTACATATTGAAATGGTCTCTGAACCATATTACTACCTTGCAAACAGTAGTTGGGGTAATAGCTCTACTTATTAAATTATATCATTCAGGCTCCTTATAAAAGAGCCTTGGTAGCAAAAAAATAATAATAATAGATATTATTGCAGATCATTTATTACCCTTCTCTTTGATAGGCATTATTACACATTAAATTGCATGACATATAAGTAGTTAATTTTATTATCATTATCAGATAGAAAATTTTTTTTAAAAAATTGATTTGAGAGAGAGAGGAAGGGAGAGGGAGGGAGAGAGAGAGAAACATTAATCTGAGAGAGAAATATCAGTCGGCTGCCTCCTGCATGCCCCCTACTGGGGATCGAGCCCAACAGGAATTGAACGAACCGGCAACCTCCCAGTGCGTGGGACATTGCTTAACCAACTGAGCCACACCAGCTGGGTGACATGTAAATAATTTTTGATGTATATACTTCCTTGCATTCTTTTCTTTCTGTGTTTCCTTGCTATAAAGCCAGTGTCCCTGGCTGTAGCTGGAGAGAAGAGGAATCCCAAGGCTGTCATATTGGACATGCACTCGCCAAGCAGGCAGAGGGTAATTTTTTAAGAAGCACTTTATTTTGAAGTCCTTCCTTTATCTTCCTACCAACCCTCACTTCTTCCCTTGAGTGTTTAGCCCAGTTTATCTTATTGCACAGAGTCCTAGATCAGTCAAAAACACTCCAGGAAACTTAAATATGTGTGACACACAGTCCCTGTCCTTGGAGGACATACAATCCAGTAGTTAGTAGAGGGAAAATGACATGGGCAGAAATATCTAAGAGATGAGGCAGAATGAGCCAGGTGCTCTAGGGACCTCAACTAGCCTCTTGGTCTGCACAGCTTTCTGTGTTTGTGTGTGTGTGTGTGTTGGGGCGGGTCACTTCTAGCTCTAGGGACGGGCAGCTTCATAGAGAAACTGGGTGTTGAAAGAAGAGGATGCCTGTGGAAGGTGGAGGTGGGGAGATGGGGACAAGTGCATACCCAACAGAGAATCAGAACCAACAGGAGGTCTATCTATCTATCTACCATCCATCTATCATTACAGGGAGTTGGCCTTGTACAATTGTGAGAGCTGGTTAAGCAGTCTCTGTAAGGCTGCTGTCTCCATGTCTAATGTTGGAACTTGGGGTCCACAGTGTAGGCAGTCAGAAAGGGACGATGAATGTAAAGGGGGGTAAATCAAGAGAGGGCTGGAACCTACAAGCACAAGCTGAAGTCCCACAGGGATGAACTTGAAAGCCATGTCAGTTCTTGTTACCTCTGACCTTGGTGTCAAGGCTATTCTGCAGAAGCTAGGGCTCTATGTCCCAGAGCTGAACACAAACGCCTGGCTGTTGTGTTAAAGAAGCCAAAGGAGGATCCGGGGGGAAGGAGAGACGTTGTAGGCTTAGCTGCTGCTTCGTGCCAATAACGTGAGTCAGCAGATCAGCTACAATGTGTAAGAGCCGCAGAATGGCTGCTGCTTCCTGTCTGCCCTCTGACTCTTCCAAGAGTTTTCCTTTTGGCCACCCTAATGGGAAACATGCAGGAAAGGAAATTCGGGAAAATGTAGGTCAGATGTATGCCAAGCCATCATGAGTTGCATCCAGAGTATGGAGCTTCTGAAAATCAAGCTAAGGATTTTGGATGATACAGACAATAAGCAAGTGGCCACTGGAATTTTTTTGAGCCAGAAGTGACAAGAGTGAACTGACCTTAAGAACAATGAGACTGTAGTGGTAGGCAGGACAGGTTGGAGGCCTGGCTTGGGAGCACAGTATGCCAAGTAAGTGCAGGCAAGGGGATCCTAGAAGCTGGAATGGAAAGGGAAGCGGCAAAGCCATGCCTAGAAATTTTACTGCTGGGGGCCAGGGCAAAAAGTTTGCTTTTGTGCATTTGGGGAAGAGGGCAGGTCTACATACAAAGCATTGGGGGCCCTCGACATTGGTATGCTTGTCCCTCCTTTTTTTTTTTTAATCCTCACCCAAGGATATATTTTTCCATTTTTGTTCAGATAGAGTGGGAGGGATGGAGAGAGAGAGAGAGAGAGAGAGAGAGAGAGAGAAACAGAAACAGCGATGTGAGAGGGACGCATTGACTGGTTGCCTCCCGCAGGACCCTGACCAGGGCCGGGGGTGGGGAGGGGTACGCAACTGAGGCCAGTGCCCTTGACCAGAATCGAACCCGAGACTCATTGGTCCTTGGCCGCCATGCTAACCGCTGAGTCAGACAGGGCAGGTCTGTCCCTCCATTTTTTTCAGCCCTGAAAATTTTAGTGCCCTGGGTCAAAATTCCAACTTTGTGACCCTAGATGGGGTCTTGAAGAGAACATAGTGGATATTTGTCATGTTTTGTGACACCCAACAATAGCCATTGAAAATACTTTCTGTGTTTGGGGAATTTTCCACATTGAGGTTCCTACCAGAAGCCAGTAGATCACTGTCTAGCTTGCTTTCAGTCTCGGGAGACTCCGGTTTGTAAGAGAGCGGGAAGAAGCTGGGGCCACACAGAATCATCTTTTTACTGCTGAATAGTATTCTATTATAGGAACATATCTCACTTTCTTCATTTACCAATTGATACATATTTGAACAGTTTCCAGCTTTTATCTATTATGTACAATGCTACATTTTTGTACATCTCTTTTGTTTCTCCTGTATAAATACTTAATAGTGGAAATTACTGTGTCATATGGTAAGTTCAAAAAATTTTTTTTAAATTTTTTTATTAATTTATTTTTGTTACAGAAGTTTCTCCTTTTTTCCCCATTGACACCCTCCTCCCCGACCCTTCACCCCTTCCCCAGCTTTGTTGTCCATGTCCATCAGTTATGCATACATGCGCAAAATTTTTTAAATTGATTTTAGAGAGAAGAAGGGAGAGAGAGAGAGAGAGAGAGAGAGAGAGAGAGAGATGTGAGAGGAAAACATTGATCGGTTGCCTACCACAGGGGTCCTGACTGGGGATCGAACCCACAACCTGGGTACATGCCCTGACCAGGAATCTAACCCACCACCTTTTGGTGCACTGGACAGTACTCCAACCGAGTCACACTGGCCAGGGCAGTAAGTTCACATTTTAAGAACAGTTTCCACAGTTTCAATTTCTATTTTGCATTCCCATCTGCAATGCCTAAGGAGTCCAATTTCTCCACATACTCACTCAAACTTGGGAAGGTCTATCTTTTTAAATATAGCCATTCTGGTGGATAAGTAGTGCTATCTCATTGAGGGTTTTTTTTTTTAATTCTACCAGAGGATATTTTTCTACTGATTCTTAGACAGAGTGGGAGGGGGAAGGAGGGGAGAGAGAAAGAGAAAGAGAGACATCCATGTGAGAGAGGCATATCAATTGGTTGCCCCCTGCACAACCCTTACCAGCTGGGGATCAAACCCACAACTCTCAGTCCATAGGCCGACACTTTAACCACTGAGCCCAATCAGTCAGGGCTAATTGAGGTTTTCTTTTTTTTTTTAATCCTCACCTGAGGACATTTTTGCATTTATCTTCAGATAGAGCAGGAGGGAGAGAGGGAGGAAGAGAGAGAGAGAAAAACATCGACATGAGACACATCAAGTGGCTGCCACTCACACGACCCCAACCAGGGCTGGGGACAAACTGCAACCGAGGTACGTGCCCTTAGCAGGAACCGAACCCAGGACTCTCTGGTCCTCGGGCTGACGCTCTAACCACTGAGCAAAACCAGCCAGGGCAGGGGTAACTGAGTTTTAATTTGCATTTCCCTAAGGACTACTGATATAGTCCATGGGCAATGCGTATATGAATATAAATTATTTGGTTAATCTCTTCTCACCCCCTCCCCCCTTCCGTCTGAGATCCGTCAGTCTGTTTCATGTTCCCATGCCTCTGGTTTTATTTTATTTATCAGTTTATTGTGTTCATTAGATTCCACATATAAGTGAGAACATGTGATGTTTGTCTTTCTCTGACTGCCTTATTTCCCATAGCATAATCATCTCCAGGTCCCTCCAAGCTGTCTCAAAGAGTAATAGATCCTTCTTTTTCACAGCTGCATAGTAGTCCACGGTGTAAATGTACCACAGTTTTGTTTTGTTTTTGTTTTTTCCCTGGGGTTTAAAATATTTATTTTCAGATCCATTATATTTCAGAAAAAAAAAACATACTCTGCCGACCATTACTCTTTGCATTATGCGCATATTACTAAATCATATTGGAGATGAAAATTACAAATAAGTTATATGATTTTAAGATAAATAAATGCATAACATAAGCAGGCACGGTGTTCTAAGAAAAGAAATTTGCATGCAAGCTTATGCTTCTGACATGAGAATTTAGTTAAGGATGAAATCCTGAAGCATATTCTCATGACAGGATGGATCTATTAGTGTATTTAAGTATTTTCAGACCTTATTCATTTCCAAATACTTTACTGATGCCGGAAACAAGACAATCCTGGATTGTAAAACAGAACAAACCACCCTAAAACATCTGGCATACTTACACACTTTTCACTGTCAAATACATAGCACAAATGTTTATTTGACTCAGAATCTTTGCATATGAAAGTGAATATCCTCTTGTTGGTTTTATCATCTGCACAAAATGGTATTCTATGAAGCTGGCAATTGTGTTGGACTTCCTTTGTTTTGGGTTCTAGAATTTTTAATCTGTAAATTGATATTTGCTACTCAACTTTGGGAATTTTCTGGCCTTCAGATTTCTTGATATGTCTTGCAAACTTTAGTTTTCTTACAGCATCTCTGACAACTTCTGTTCCTTGGGCTGCTCCACTTCTGTGCTGCCAAGAAACTTTGCATTATAGGGAATGTAATGTTTTGATGAAGCTCCTGGAGTATGTATCCATGTTTTGTCTTTCTGCTAAAAGCATGGTTCATGATGAAGGTCAGCCAAATAGGTGTTCAATTCAATCACACTTTATACCCTGGAATAACTGAGTTGTTTGGAATTGGGGCGAGAGCTGGAGGGGCAACTTTCTCCCGGACAGACGTGCTGGTGGAGGCCGTTGTTCCTTTGCTGAGCCCTTCCCCCACAGGGCGGCAGTCAGACATGTGTCATATCTCCGTACCACAGGTTTTTAATCCATTCATCTATTGATGGGCAATTGGGCTGTTTCCAGATCTCAGCTATTGTAAATAATACTGCTATGAACACAGGAGTGCATATATTCTTTCTGATTGGTGTTTGGGATTCTTAGGATATATTCCTAGAAGTGGGATCACTGGGTCAAATGGCAGTTCCATTTTTAATTTTTTGAGGAAACTCCACACTGTTTTCCATAGTGGCTGCTCCAGTCTTCATCCCCACCAACAGTGTGCTAGGGTTCTTTTTTCTCCATGTCCTCGCCAATACTTGTTTGTTGATTATTGATAGGAGCCATTCTGGCAGGTGTGAGGTGGTACTTCATTGTCGTTTTAATTTGAATCTCTCTGATAATTAGTGACATTGAGAATTTGAATCTTTCAATCTATGGACATGGGATAGTTCTCCACTTATTTAAATCTCTTTAATTTCTCTCAGAAATGTTTTATAATTTTCAATGTACAAACCATTCACTTCTTTGTTAAATTTATTTCTAAATATTTTATTATTTTTGGTGCTCTTGTGAATGAAATTGTTTTATTAATTTTGGACTGTTTATTGCTAGAATAGATAAATACAATTGATTTTTAAAATATTGGTCTTATATTCAGTGTCCTCGCTGTATTAATTTTTTAGTTCTAGCAGTTTCAGGCAGAGGGCAGGGGACTCCTTAGGGTTTCTACATAGAGGACAATGTCACTGAGGATAAAAAATGGTTTTACTTCTTTCCAATCTGTATGCCATAAAAAAATGTTTTTTTGACTAGTCAGATCTTTAGTACAAGGTCGATTAGAAGGGACAAGAGCAAGTATCTTCACTTTGCTCCCATTTTAGAGATAAACATTCCATCTTTCATCATTAAGCATGATGTTAGCATCAGGTTTTTTCGTAGTCAGGTAAGGAACTTCCGTTCTATCCCTAGTTTGTTGAGTATTTGTACCATAAATGGTTGTTGGGTTTTGTGAAATGCTTTTTCTGCATCTGTTGAGATGATTGTGTGGTTTTGTCTTTTATCCTATTATTACGGTGTTACATTAGTTAACTTTCAACTATTAAACCAACCTTGCATTCCTAGGTATTTCGTGATGGTACATAATCCTTTTTATACATTATTGAATTCAGTTTGCTAATATTTTAAATGGTTTTTGTACCTGTGTTTGAGGGATATTAGCTTGTATTTTCACTTTCTTTGATGCCTTTTTGTTTTGTTTTGTTTTGAATCAGGAAATTACTGGCCTAGTGAGACTGACAATATCTGCCTTGCTTCTACAGATATGTGTAAATAAAATTTACATTATTATAATTTCAGCATTTATTCAAATGTTTCTTTTTTCCTTTTGAGAAACAAATTTCACAAGTTATTTTTAAAATAGAAACCAGATCTTATCTACTGTTTGACCACTAAAATAAAATCAATGTTTCATCTGAGAACCTGACCAGGGTCCTCTATTCACACTGTCTGTCTGTCTATTGCAGACATGAGCAGAGACAGATGGCATGCCAGTACCTAAATAACTCAAACTGCTAAACTGATCACAGACAGGAGAGGAGGGAGTTGCCACCTTCTGCTTCTCTTCTGCAGCATGGAGGGATTGAAAAATGTCTTTTGAGTAGTAATTGATTATCATTATAACTTCTTATCATGGCCTTTTGGGGTTTGGCGAAGAAATATAATAATGATGTGTGTGTGTGTGTAGCCAATCAATCTGGTTCTACTGGTCAAAGTGTTTCCAGATGTTAGAGCCACAACAAGTGTCAGAAGAATCTGTGTGTTGACATGGTGTTTGGAGTGCACTGATTATCTAGCCTGTGTTTCCCTCACCATGTAATCCTAATACTTATTATGATCATGGCTGATTTGGTTTATCTTATAGTCTATGAAATGTAAAGAACAATCACAATGCTCTACTTGAGGGTGCCTTTTTTATTAAAGAGGCATCCAAATGTAACAGGAAATAGCTACTTCTTTCTAAACCTCACTACTTGTTCTGAAAACCAGGTCAACTCGGCTTGAGACTCGCTGCTTGTTCGTTCCTTAGAAGTCTGTCCATATGTCACCTTTTCTGGAATGAGCAACCACAACTTATCAAGTGCCTACCACTAGCATTACATATCCTGTCTCATTTACTCTTCCCACAATACCCTGAGGTAGGTATTTTACAGAAGAAGGAACTAGGGCTCACATTAAGAAATATGCCAACATCACCCTCATAATAAATGGGAGAGTCTGGTTCAAGCACAGATTCAGGTTATTCGAAGTCCGTGCTCTTCTGCTACACACAGTCTCCCCTCTGCCCGTCGTCCTGCTGGGCTTCCCAGAGGTAGTGCTTGTACAGCCTTTTCCCACCTCTCATAGTTTCCACATTGCCTGATCCTGAGTTCCTGGGGTGAGTGGGCAGGGATGCCAGGACTGTTTGGTTCTTTCATTGTATTCCTAGTACTTCATACTGTTGCTGACATGTATTTTTTTTTCCTTTATTGATTTTAGAGAGAGAGCAAGTGAGAGGGAGAGAGAGATAGAAACATTGATGAGAAAGAACATCGATTGGCCGCCTCCTGCATGCCCCCCACTGGGGATCCAGCCCACAACCTGAGCCTGTGTCCTGGCTGGGAATGGAACCGGCGACCTCTTGGTGCATGGGTTGATGCTCAACCACTGAGCCACACCAGCCGGACAGGGACATGTATTAATAGGTGTTCAATGAATATTGAAATAGATGACTGAGTGAGAATATACTTCCTGGAATTTAAAAGAATATTTTTTATTGAGTTTTTTAGAGAGAAAGGGAGAGGGAGAGAGAGAAACATTGATTGAAGAGTGAAGCAGCTGCGTCCTGCACACACCCCCCCACCCCGGGGATTGTGCCCGCAAACTTTTGGTACACAGGAGGACACCCAACCAACTGAGTGATACCACTGGCCAGGGTATACTTCCTGGAGTTTTGAGGAAAGCTTACATTTGAAGTTGGAAGCAAACCAAAAATTTATCTAGTCCAAAATTCCCAGTCAGAGGAATTGAGGCTCAAAGAAGGCAACTTACATGTAAAAAGAAAATAACAAGGGTTCTGAACTTCAAATAATGTAAAGATAACATTGCATGAAAAAAATTCAACTGCAGTGACTCCACAAGTGACTTAATACTATTCATTACTGCTTTTGAGAAATCATCCATCTGAAGGGTTGGAATAAAATCTTAGACTCTTCTCAAAATCAACCAAATAAACAAAACAGCTGCTTCTGGGGTGGTGGACTAAGAACCTGGGCTCTGAGCCGTACATACATTTCCCCCAAGGTATGTGTCCTGTCACATGTGCCCAGCCTGAGTGAGTGTTTTCTTACACACTTCACAGCTACGTTGTTACTCTGTAGGACTATATGCTATCCACCAGGAATGAAAATAATCCCTTCCTCTCTCCTGACCCTCCCACTGGCTTTCCAGCCAGACCTGATCTGCCAATTAATTGTGCTGTCACCAACGCCTCCCCAGAGCTCACCTGTCAGGCCTGACCATGGACCTTCAAGGTTCCTTCCTCTCCATTCAACCCCCATCCCACACACCCTTCTGCCAGGTCAAGTTGTCAACAAAATCAAGAGACCTCTTCAAATTCTCCAAAATGTGTTATTTTATTTTGAGGTGGTGATTCGCAGCCACAACATTTTCCTTTCTTTCACTTTTGGTCAATTAAGAGCGGCCATGTCACATTTTATCTCCAAAGAATTAATCTCCAACAACAGATGAACCCATTTATGCTTCACAATTAGATTCTTTCATTTACTTCTTCTTCCTGTGTATTTATTCTCAAAGTAATAATCTCATAATATTAGTATTTTGTTATTTTTGTTTTTCTCTTTCACAGTGCTATAGGCTAACCTGACCGTGGTATTAACTTTTTTAAAGTTTTATAATATTTGCACAGAAATCTTCCCTTTAATCAAACTCTTCTCTCTTCATTAATCCCAAATAATTTCTTTGAAAAGGGTGACATATCTGAAAAGAAATGGAGAAAATGACATTTACGTATTTACTGGAGAACCCTGAAAAAAAAACAACCTCAAAACTCTGACGTGTTTGTGGAACGTATTTCAGTGTTGTTGTTTTTTCTTCTTTAGTCTTCACCCAAGGATATTTTTCCATTTATCTTCAGATAGAGTGGGAGAGAGGGAGGGGGAGAGAGAGAGAGAGAGAGAGAGAGAGAAACATCGATGTCAGAGAGACACATCGTTTGGTTGCCTCCTACACGACCCGACCAGGGCCGGGGACCGAACCACAACTGAGGTACATGCCCTTGACTGGAATTGAACCCAAGACTCTTTGGTCTGTGGGCTGAGCCAAACTGGCCAGGGCTGTTTCAGTGTTTTATATGTCTTACTTTGGTTGAAAAATTCTTGTGCAGAAATCACATTTAACAGGAAGACATGTTCATGATCAGGCAAATTAATGGTGCTTGGTAGACAAATTTGCACTGGTAATTTTCCTAGTTTGCTATACACACTGAAAACATCCCAGATATATGTTTTCTCCAACTGAACTATGTTAGTGTCCCAAATACTAAGTGTTTTTGTGCATACTATTGGTTATATATAGATATTTCAGGTTTCATTTATTTCCTGAAAGTAAGAGTACTCATTACTCCCACTTGTTGAGCATCTACTCCAGGCCAGCCACTGCGCAGGCCTGTGCTGGCCAAGGTAGTAGCCATCACCATGTGTGGGCCACTGAGCACCTGAAATGTGACTAGTCCAAATACAGATGTACTGTAAATGTAAAATGCACATCAGATTTCAAAGACTTGCTATGAAGAAGAGAACGTAAGAGATCTGAATAATATTTTATTATTCAGTACATGTTGAAATGCTGGTATCTTCAATATCTTAGGTTAAATATTAAAAACAAAACAAGTAAAGTCTGTTTCTTTTTATTTTTTAAATGTCACTAGTAGAAAATTTTAAATTTCATATGTGCCTCATATTGTTGCTTAATGTTTGTAGGACAGTGCTAGCTTAGGTGCTCCACACCCCTAGGAATGAATGAATGAGTGAATGAATGAGACAAGCTATTCTTTCCTGATCTCTGAGGATAGCTCATAAGAGTCTACTGGGATAAAATTAAATCAAGTTAGTGCTTAATAGTAGCTTATTACAATTCAACCTCATTTGATAATTGAGAATACTGAGTCTCAGAGAAATCTCACACCTTATGCACTACCCACTGAATAAAGAGAGAAAAGCAAGATTTTGATCTAATACCAGCATTTTCTCTGTCATCATCAGTGAAAAATGCCTTGGTGAGGATACCAGAAGTATCCAGGGACAAAGAGCCTAGATTCTAGAGTACTAGTAAATTGTCTGCTGTACTATCTGTACAACTGTCTCAGCCATTACAGTTTCAATGAATTCACTCTTTGCAACTGATCAGAGCTGTGCAAGACAGACACCAGGCTGAGCTGCAGTCTCATGTAGGAGGGACAAAGCTGGGCTGAGCAGGGAGGTCCAGGATGGATAGCTTAGGACAGTGGGACATTGTGACATCATCAGTGATGGTCTTGGGTGGTTTCCCATCACTGGCCCCCCAGTCTTAGCTGTTACTGCAAGCCCATTCCTCTACCATGAGTGTGGAGCTGCTAAAATCAACAGATCCACATGTACCTTGAGGTGACAGACTGGCTCTGGTAAATATTCCCATTTTCCTATTTAGAAGGTGACCCACTGGAATGTTTTTGTTGGCCCCTTTGTGTGAAGAGGACAGTGGTGCCCAGTTTCCTAAAGGCAGTCCTTGAGGTTTATCCCTTTGTCCTGATTAAGGATTCTTCTTCAAATGGTTCAGAATGTGGGGGAGAAAGTCCCAGGCAGTCAGTCGTTTCTTCGGCTTCACCTGTAACGCTTGTCAGGAAGGGGAGAGCCAAAAGGCTTCCACTGTTCTGGTGAGTTTGGCATGAATTTGGGACTATGGCTCTCATGTTAGACTTCCTGCAGCTACACTGGGCTTATCCCTGCCCCTGAGGCCTACCCCTGTCTGCTTCACCCTTAAAAATGTTTTACTCTTACATATTTATAAATAGGCACGCTTGATTTCAATAAGCACGTTTATGTAAATGTTGGGCAAAATTGAGTCCACCCAAGTTAAGTGTGGGAAGGTGGTGGCTGAGCATCCCAGACTAGTGCCTTTGAACTGTAACTATATACATAGTTACCCTGCAGGCTTAATTTTAGCTAGATGAATACCAGAAATGTTAGCAATCTGTCTTTTCAGATTACTCTGGCTCTTTCTCTTTGCAAAAAGACATTTTAAAAGTATGGAATTCTTGGTTTTTCATGTTACCTTAAACAAAATTGCAACACTTTTATCAGTGAATATACTTAGCCTAAAATGAATTTTTAAGGATCTGAGGCAACAATTATTTTCAAATAGTTGTATGTTTTACCTTGAAAAATTACACTATCTACACTCTATACTAATTTATGTAGCTAGTGGTATACAGTGAATATATGTGTGTATATATTCTGCTCTATATATACATATGTACACATACATGTGTGTGTATATATATATATACATATCTATATATATCTATCTATAGAGAGAGGGAGAATGAGGATAGCAGATTTTAGCTAGAAATTTCCATCTTATTTCTTATTATTGTATTGAGATTGTCACTACAGAAAATAACCTTTACAAGTTCTGTGCTTAAAACAACCTCAAAGCATTAACTATTTGAAAATTCAAGACAAAAAAGTACTATGAACACGTTAACGAATGTCCTTTATTTAATCAAATCTTGTATTTTTGTCTTCAGGATTTTTCTACTTAAAAATAATCAGGACAATTTTAACAAATATGTTTCTTGCACTCAATAACAATGATTGAGTAATAAGTCTCCATTTCACATTCAGTACTGTAGCTTGGAAGTGTAGGAATGGGTACAGTTGCTACTACATTTACCATCTGACCATATGGTATAATATACATCTGCCAAGGAGGACATTCCATTACAATAACAAACAACATAGGCATAGTCTTAAGGCAAATCGACATACATCAGTTAGCTATCTTCTTTCTTTTAATTTGTCCAACAATTACCATGTAGCACATATATATGTCATATATGCCAGGCACTAACTGTGACACTGAAAATTGAAGCTGTATGCAACTGGGTCTCTGGCCTGGAGCAGTACACAGTCTGGCAGGGAAGGTGGTCATGTAGGCAGATGATTACCATATGATGTCATAAGAGCAATAGAAGGTGTCACAGAAGAGTTAGAATGCAGGAATGCGATCAGGAGACAGTCATGGAGAAGATGGTCTTTGAATTGAGTATGAGGTCTTGGTAGGAAATTGGGGGGTGGTTAAGAGAATAGACCCTGTAGCCCTACTACTAGGTTTAAATCTCAGCTCTACTACATTCCAGCAGAGGGACCGTAGGCATATTATTTAATCTCTTGTGCTTTAGGGTCCTCTGCAGAATAGGCATAATCACTGGGCATAGCTCACAGGATTGGAGTGAGGATTATGTGAGTTAGTATGTATCATTGGTTTAAATTAGTACACAGTGCATGGAAAGGCCTTGGTCAGTGTTAGCGAGTATGCCAGGGATAGCAGAAAGAGAGAAAGCAAGGAGAAGTTGGGCAGGCCTGGATTGTTAAAACTGACACATGAGGTACATTTGTGTGGAAGGTGGAGGGAAATGGCAAGGTGAGCGGACAGATTATAGGGAGACAGCCTTACAGGCCACATCAGAGAGGCTCATGTTTATGTAGCCATTGGAGTATTTTAAGGAATGAATTCAGATTTGTACTATAGCAAGGCAACTCTGGAGAGGTGGGGAAAGAGTGGAGGCCAGAAGATTAGTCAAGAGGCTAATGATGAGAAGAGATATGATAAAGGCTTGGCTGAGGGATGGGGAGGGTAGAGTGCAGATTCAAAGTTATTTAGGAGGTAAAATTGAGTGTAGGTGACCAATTAGATTAAGGGTGATGAGGTAGAAGAAGCTGTGGATGGCTCTTAGATGCCTAGTTTGGATGATTTGGTAAAAAGACAGGAGGGGGATAAGGCTTTGCATTTGTCAAGATTGATGGGCCTCTGGAATGACCAAAATTAGTGTTGAGGCCTGCCTCTCAGGAGCTGGAAGTCAAGATTTAGGACTCCTCAAGATAAAGGTAGTAGTTGATATTGTGGGAATGTGAGTGAGAGCATGACACAGGTTGTCTACAGGAAGAGATTCAGGGATGGTTCTGGAAATCCCAACATTTAACAGCCAATGACAGCTGAGTCAGCAAAGGAGAGTAGTCACAGGGGAAGGAGGAAATGTGGAAGAAAGTGGATCATGGAAAATGATGGAGAGGAAACAAAGTGTTCAAATGCAGGAGAGAGGTCAAATAGAATTAAGAACTGTCCACTGGAGTTGGCAATTAGGCAAAAGCTTAAGAAAATCTATGAGCTATTACCTTTGTAAAATACAACAGTGTAGGGAAAGAGATAGTGAATCTTCTTCATTGAGATCCTAGGTGTAGTTGCTTCAGATCAAAGGCTAGGTAAACTCCTGGAGAACATCCATGGATATGGTCTGGCTTCAGTCTTGCTGCATGAGGCAGATCTGGTCCATCCTCACAGAGCTGATTTTCCAGAACCTAGCAAGGAGCATGGCACATTAGTATGTGCCCACTAAAGATTGGTAGAAAGAATGGATGAAAATGCCAGTGTTGGCCAGGGATCTGTCTTGGTAAATATATGGCTGGCTCCAGGGGGCTTTAGGAGGCCCCCAGGAGTTGCCAAAGTTCTGCTGCTTTGATAAGAACTTCAAAGTTGTCAAGTTATAATGTTCATCTTGTAGCTTATGACAGTGTTGGGGGGGGGGGAATGTTAGAGGTGAGGGCAATAACACCTCCACTCAGGTTGATTCTGTTCTGAAACACATTAACTTTTGGCTGATTCTTAGTGATTTTATGATGTGTGCTTTATTACCTCTTTTCTTTAAAAAAATTTTTTTTTCCTTATTGATTTTAGAGAGAGAGAAAGGGAGAGGGAGAGCGATAGATACATCAATGAGAGAGAACATCGATTGGCCGCCTCCTCCATGCCCCCCACTGGGGATCTGGTCCACAACCTGGGCATGTGCCCTGACCAGGAATGGAACCGGGGACCTCTTGGTGCATGGGTCCATGCTCAACCACTGACCCAAACCTCCAGGCTATTATCTCATTTCCTTCCTTCCTTCCTGTGTGAAAAGTGTCTCTCATCTCTCCAGTTGCATAGTCCATTTCTTAAAGGCAGGGACCACTCCAAAGAGTCTTTTGTATGGCCTGCAGCATACCTGTCCACTTGACCCTCAGCTCAGAATCCCGGTACCCTCATCCTCACCAGAATTAGAACCAAGAATAGGTCAAGCCTGGACTGTCCATCTGCCCTCATGAGGTCCGTCAACCGTCAGTGAAAAATGTGTTCCCCACTTCCCAAAACTTACCCTAGGAAGGTTGGCCTGATGGGAAATTTGGAGCAAAGAGCTGCGCTGACACTGCACCTTCCGCCACCAGCCCAGTGCGTGGGGTCTGGGAAGCCCAGTCCTCCTCAGTCCTCCTCGCCTGGAAACCTAGGGCTGTGCTGCTGGGCTCGCTGTTGCCACTGATGTCTGGAAGGGCCTGTGCAATATACTAAAGGGCATGACAGCTCCCACATGGCTAGCCTGAGGTCCCCTCTGGCACTTCCACATGGGGGACCTGATGCAGCCTAGATCCTGGAACTGGGGGTGGAGGGTAGAAGAAAGCGTGGGGGTGGTGCTTTCACTATTTTCTTTCTTTCCTTTTTTGTTTTTTGTATTGGTGCGGTGGTTTGGGATGGATCTAGCGCCTCAGTCCTATCCCTTCCAGGCGCCCCTTGCTGCTCAAGTTACTGGCCACCGCTCGCGCCCCTCGAGCCGGCGTGGACACGGCCGGGCGGTCCGACGGCGGAAGGAGCGCGAAGGAAGCGGAGGTGGGTGCCCACCGCTCCCCTCCCGGCGGAGACCGCGGGCGCGGCGGGGGATGTCGGCGCGCGGAGGGCGTGCGTCGCCCCCTGCCCCGCCTGCGTCCCCGCCCCAACCCCCCGCCCGGGAGGACCCCGCGTCCCGGGGAACCCCCGCGCGGGGCTCCCGACACCCGCCCCCGTCCCTCCGCCTCTCCCAGGCCCGGGGCTGCCTCCTCGGGCCGCGCCGGGGCCGCCCCGTACTGCGCATGAGCGGGAGCCCGGCGAGCCCGTGAGAGGAGCCGCCGCCGCCGCCGCCGTCCATTCGCTGCGGAGCCGGAGGAGGAGGGGAGAGGCCTGGAGGACACCAACATGGTGAGGCACTGCGGCCACCCGCCCGCCCGCCCGCCCGGGGCCGCCGCGCACCCCCGCCCGGCCGCCCCCCGCCCCGCGGCGACCCCGCCGCCCCGAGCCTCGGCCCGCGGCCTCCGTCCCGCTCCCCGGCGGGGCGCTCCTTCCCGCCTCTCCCTTCCTCCTTTGCCCCTTCCCGCCCGGCGCCGCCGCTACGCGAGAGCCGAGGAGGCGGAGCGGAGCCGGGCCTAGTCGGGAGCCCCGGGGAGTTTGGGGCGCGGGGAGCGGCCTCCGGTGCCCCTCGCCGGGGCCGGGCGCGGGTCGGGGGGGGCGTTGGGGCGGGGGGAGGGGAGGGGGCAACGGCCCCCTCCTGCCCGGTCCCCTCGCCGGCTCCATTGTGTCTGGCCGGGGACCGGGTCCGGGGTTCCGGGTGAGGAGCCTCCCCCCGCCCGGGAGCCGGGCTTCTCCCTCCGCCCCGCCGGGGAGAAGGACAGACTTTCTCGGAGCTCCACTGCCCTCCGCTGCCGGCTCAACACCCCTGAAGTCTCCAGGCAGTTTGACCCGGGCGGGGTATCAGCCCTTTCCTTTCTCCATCACCTCTCGCAGCGTCCCATGCTTTCGAAATGAGTTTCACTGGCCAGTTGGTGGAGATTATATTTACTTCTCTACGGAGAGCACGGGAGACGCCGAGCTTGGGGGACGAGGACGCAAGGCGGGGGGGAGTACGGAAGTGCAACCTGTTCTAATTTCACAAAATGAGGAGAAACAGACTTGCTACCCTTTGAGCACATATTTTATTTGCTGGGGGTGGGAGGGGTAATTGCTTTATTGCGCCAGTTAAAAAGACTATTTGTGATTTTTAAAAAACAGTTGGTCAAGTTATTCCCCTCTCCTTTTTTTGTTTGGGGAAAAAAAAATGTTTTACGTAGTAGTCAAGTTATGTTTACATATTGGTAATTATGTACCTGACTCTGTTGGACTCTTTTTGTTTTTCAGAAACGATGTTTGGCATTATAGTCTGAGCATGAGTTGAATTCCATGCAGGTTACTGTATGAATAGACAGTAAAAATGATATTGTCCGTTGGCTCATGGGCAACATAAAGGCCTCTTTGAGGAGGGTGTATGCGTGTGTGTCTGTTAAGGGAATGCCCCAGTGTCTTTTGTTTTTAGTTGGTCTTTAGTTGATAACTGCTGAATGACAGTTATCTAGCCTCACCCTCCACCTTGGCAGAATTTTGGTGTCATATATAGGTATGTGGTTTAGTTTGCCATATATTCAAGATTTATATTCTATGAAAATTTCCATAAAAGTTCACCGTTTGTAAGAAAACTGCCATAAAGTACAGGTCAGTGTTGGGATTGGTACTACAGTGTTCAAAGGTCCACTAGGGCATCTACAGAGTTTCTGATTTCTTAAGTATTATGACTCTCATAGACATTACTCCTAAAATTTCCAGACTCTTGGCATGTAGATGAATAGTAAGTGTAAAGTAATGAGATGTAATTCCCTAGTAAACACTGAGAGAGCATTGAAATGTGTTATGTTTTTAATAATCTTCCAATCAGCATCATCCTGTGGAATCCAAGGTCTTGATAATGCTCATCACCTGTTCAGGAATTCAGGCTTCATGTAGTTCATATGAGAGTTCAGCTTGGATTGGAGCTTGTAAGCGTCTATCCTTTTGTTAATGTTAAATAGCTAGTTTTGGAACTTAGCCATAACTCATCTAATTATACCAGTAGTGATAAGATATTACTAATTTAAAGCACTTTCTGTGACTGAACTCAGATCATGTCACTAGAATTGTCTTGGTATGCTCTAGAAACTAAATTACTGTGGGCCCTAATAGAAGTTAGGCCATAAGAATTTTCTGGTTAAAAATTTTTTTATTATAAATTTCTTATTGTTTCTTGATATAATTTTTGGACTAATGTTAGGGTTTTCTTTTTGGTGTGTGTAGTGCAGTCCATTGTTAGAACACGTGTTATTGTCAATTCTGGGGCAAGCTTAAATGCTATGATAATCTGAAATATTTTGTATAAGAAAAAAAAGTTCAGAAAACTTTAAAAGTAATTTTAAAAGTAGACAATATTCTGTTACTCCTGAAAATCTTTTTAAAAGCGTTCAAAATTTCTGGGTTTTCTTTTGTAAGATGACAGGATTGGATTGGATGATTTCTTAAGTTCTATTCAGCTATAAAAATTTTGTTATAATGATTTTTATTAGAGGTGTGAGAAGTGTGTAGACTGTGTAACCACTAGATTTTTTATTTACGACATTATAGAATTTTTAGACCTGAAATGGCTCCAGAGATCATCTTATTTACTCCTCTTCCCCTTTATAGAAGAAGAAATTGAGGATCAAGGAGGTTTTGAGGTTCAAGGTTGCAAAATTGTTTGTTGCAGAACTGAAACTGTTTTCTCCTGATTTACTATTTCCCCCAGTATTTGTGATACATGCAGTCTTCTGACTCACATGAAATCTGGAGAAATGGTTGAAACTTGGATTTGAAAATAAAATACATTACTTATTTAAACATGAAAACCCAAGTATTATGAATGAATATTTTAAATGACAAAATTCAAATTAATGAATGATTAATGATGTTAATTACTGTTTTTTAAAATGTGTGGAATTTGGCCCTGGCCGGTTTGGCTCAGTGGTTAGAGTGTCGGCCCGTGGACTGATGAGTCTTGGGTTCGATTCTGGTCAAGGGCACATACCTCAGTTGCAGTTCATCCCCGGCCCTGGTTGGGGTTGTGCGGGAGGCAACCAATCGATGTGTCTCTCTCATATCGATGTTTCTCCCTTCTCCCCCCCACTATCTGAAGATAAATAGAAAATATATATATATCCTCAGGTGAGGATTTAAAAAAAAAGATTAAAAAAATGTGTGGACTTTGAAGTTTAAGATTGTATTTTGAACAAATATCAGAGTGTATAGGTCTGAATGAATGGAGGTCTGTTCAAGATTGTCTCTTAAGAACTTGTTTCACATTCTTGTGTGTGTGTAAATTAAAGGAGTGCCTTAATTCATTTAGATAATTATTTATTAAATATCTATTATGTGCCAGGCACTGTTTAGTCCTGTTAAGGAGGGGAATTGGGAGTCTGGGGCACAGTGGAAGTGGGGTTGCAAAATGGTGTCTTCACCAGTGGTGGGGTGAATTTTGAGCAGACTAGGAGATGGAGGAAGTCACACAGAAATATGGTGGGGAGAGATTTGAGGAACATTGAGACCAGTGTTGCTGGAGCAGTTTGTATGGGAGAGAGGGGGCATGTTGGATGTTGGAGCAGATGAGATCTGAGTGGTGGAGAATGGAGATGGGGCATTGAAAGGATATTGGGTTTTCATTCCAAGAGAAATGGGAAGCCACTGAAGGATTCTGAGTGGTATGATGGACCTTATTTCTGCTGTCCAAAAGTGTCCTGTTGCAATATTATAATTATTATTTTTAAAGCAGTTTTTAGAGACATAACCCATAGTATTGTTTTCTGTGAGTTTTTAATTTAAGATGACTATCCAATATTCAATAAAAACTAGTTGTCCGTCGAGTTTACCTAGTTAAAATAGCACAACAAATGATTGCTTTTGAATATGTTTTAGTAGGTTTTATATAGTTTAATGGCTACATGCAGAAAACTGGGCCATTAGGGAGAAAGGAGGATATTAACATTTATTGAGAACATACAGTCTAAATGATATGACTAGGGTAAAGAGCTAGTATGTGGCAGAGTAGGGATTAAAAGCTTGGTCTCTGGTTACACACTTGACCCCTCCTTAAAAAAACAACAAACAAAACTTAGCAAGCACCCTTTTGATATAGGTGTGGAGTTTTTTGTTATTTTCACCCTGGTTTCTTCCTTATATTGAATAGTAGTTCCCATATATAATCAAGTTATCTGATTTAAACATTTAAGTAATTGAAAAATTAAAGCTCTTTTGGTACATACAATAAAAAAGTTGAATGTAAAATTAACTTGTGGTAGTGGTTTTCTTTTTAATTTTGAAAACAGCTGATCTCATTTGAATCAAGTGGCTGTTTGAGTTTGGCCTCATAGATTGGGTCCAGCATAATGAAAATCTGTGAGAAAGCCCTCTTTTAAGTTTCAGTATGTGTTCAAGTTGTGATAGTGTTAGCCATGTCATTTGATGAAGAGAAATAGTTCCAAATAGGATTCAGTTGCTTTGTGGACACAAACAAGCTCTTGAATAACCTGCTGACTATCTAGTTTGCCTAGTCACGTTAGGTGTATACCCCCTACCTAAGAAAAAACAAAAACAGAAGGAAAAAAATGCCACTAAAGCATCTTTTATCACTATGTTGAACCTGTTTATATAATTAGTACCTAATCAGTGATTGGGCTGCTTGTTTGCATTATAAAAATTTAAGAGATTTACTTTTAAACAGTTCTTTTCTAAAGAACGTAAAGAAATTTAGAAAGCACTCTTGCATTACACTTTTGAATCCCTCAACACTGAACATAGTGTTCAGCAACAGAGATAAGTTGACATGGCCCATTCCTTTGTTATATTTTTCATTTCAATAAACATTTAGAGTGCTTATTTATTATTCATAGAATTCTAATATTTCTGGATTTTGGATTTGAGTAGTTACTAAATCTTAGAATTAGGAGATTTTATTTTTCAAGGATCATTCTCTTTATTTGCATGACTGTTGAGTGCTAGTCATTATAAGTTCTTTAACTATGGAACTTAAAATCTCATTTAATTATTTTTTGTTAGTATTTTTTTTTTTTTTTTTTTTAAAGAAAAGATGTGTATTGAGAGGAGAAGCAAATTTAAATTAGCTATCTTGACTGCTTGTTAAAAGTTGAAGCAGTAAATTTGGGAGAATCAATTGAAATGTGATAGCTAACACAAGTATTTTCAGGAGATAATTTCTATCCTGTTATAGATAATCAGGAATTAGCAAAAATAACTTTTTAATAGTCAAAAGAATTTTCTCTAAACCAAAATCAAAACATTTCATTTACAGTGGGAGTCATCTTTTGAATAATCTAATAATTCTGTGGGTGGAGAAGAGAAAAATCCTTTAAATTTCCATTAACTGAACAATTTTTTAAAACCTATGAGAAAAATTGTTTAAAAACATAAAACTAGTTTGCATCTTACAAGTATACTTTCTGAAATAATTTTTTTCAGGTGACTTGCCATTATATAAAACATCATTGGGCATAATAATTGTATATAGTATATTCCATGTTTGACTTGATGTAATAGTAGTATAGCACCTCTTAAAGAAGAGTTCATTTTAACTGTCATTCAGAGTGCAGGAAGTTTACAGATGAAAGATAAGAGCCACAGGTCTAATCATAAGCAATGATTCTAAACTGCAGATTATCATTTAAAAGCATACAGGAGTTTTGTTTTGCTTAATATTGGAAATTGTACACATTTTCTGGCCTTAACCTGTACATGTATTTGTATTTTCCTCTGGGCTTCAAGTCTTCTCATTGGAAAAGGAAAGCCGGACTTTCATTGCCCCCTAATTTGCTGCCTCTGTACATTTAAAGCTATATGTTATGGTCATTTAAAAAACAACAACAAAAAAACAGGCTGACAGGACTACAAACACATTTTTCTTTCTGTTGAATTATCTTCAAAATGACCTATCCTCCTCTTTTCCCTCTCTCTCCCTCTGAAGGGAAGTTCCTTTCCTGAATTAGCCTTTTTAGTTAGGTTGTGAGGAAATGCTTAATTAAGGGGAAATTTTAGACATAATGCAGATTGTTTACATTTGAAGAGAAAGTTCAACTGATTACTTATTTAACTTTTTCATAAAAAAAGTGAAGACATATTGCTTACACCTCCTCCCCCCAGTGCTCACATAATTAGTCAGTGGGTTGCACTTTTGCCCCTTTTTTCTCTCTTTTACTTGATGACAATGTAGATAAAATAAATGGAAAGACCATGCCTTGAAGTTAGGCACCAAGCTCTGCTACGTTTTAGACAAGTCTGTCGTCTTTAGATAAATTGAGCTCTGAAGCTTGGTTTCCTTAACTGGTAAAATGGAATCAGTGAAACCACCTTGCATAGTTGGCACACAGTAGGAGCTCAAATAAATGTTAGCTGCTAGTTTTCTGATTATGGTTATTATTATTCTTTCTTTACCATTTACACAGAATTTTTTCTCTGGAATATTCTTTGCATCATCATGGACTTGCAAAGAGTGCTTACTGTGTGCTAGTTATAATTCTAAGAGTTTAACCTGACTTAAAGTAACCTTCACACCCTGTTTACAGATGAAGAAATTGAAGCACATAGAGATCAGAGATTAAGTAATTTTCCCAAAGTCACACAGCAATTAAAAGCACAGGTAGGATTAAAATCCTGCCTGTCTGGCTTGAGAGTCTGCACTTTTCACTAATCATATATACTGCCTCTCTCTGTAGATAGAAGATTTCTAGCTTTTCCTTAGATTCTTAGCCTGGCTTTCTTGTAGAACTTTGCTCTTAGGTGAAAGTCTTCTCTAGAAGTAGGTTGTCTCGTAAATTGAATTGATTTTTCCTGCACTTTTGACTTCAGACCTGTAATCTATGGGAAGGCTTTTTATAGATAGGTGGTTTGGGATATTGTAACATATGGCTTTATCTACTGAATACTATGTATCATATATGAAAAGTATGATTTTCTGGATTTAAACTCTCTCTTAAATTTTAGATGAAGTTAAACTGTTGATCATATGGAAAACAGAATCAGCATACAGAGTTTTTAGTGAGAATTATGGGTGATCATTACAGTGTTTTGATTTTTATGTTTTTGTTTTTGTTTTTTTTGTTTTTATGTTTTCATTAATTTTTCTGAGAGAAAGAGAGAGGAAGGGAAAGAGAGGTAGAAACATTGATGTGAGAGAGATACATCAGTCGACTGCCTCCTGCACACCCCCTACTGGAGATCAGGTCCGCAACACGGGCATGTGCCCTGACTGGGAATCGAACTGGGACCTCTCAGTCCATGGGATGACAACAATCCACTGAGCAACACTGGCTGGGCAGTGTTTTGATTTTTAAAGCATTGTCTTTTGTGATCTATATTCATCAACTCCTGAGATAACTAGAATTGAGTCAGAAAATTAATTCCTTTAAAAATATAAAGGCTTTGATGTCGTTCTAGAGTTCAGACTGATTTTGAAACTTAAGGGTGAGAAAGTGAAAATTTAGACTATAATAGAAATAAAATGGGTCTTAATTTTTTTGCTTTTAAGAATATCACTTAGCCATTAAAATTATTTCATTTGAAATTGTTAAGACTTAGTTAACTAGAAAATCATTTCCCATGTTCATTGTTTTTCTTGAGGGAAATATTTATATGAGGAATTTAACTTTATGATCATTATTATTTTTACCATAGAGCTTTTCTGAGTCCCTATTTTATCACAATAGACTTTGTAGATTCAGTGGTAAAATATATTTGATTACTTACATGATTCTTGGCTACATTCAAAGTATTTGTTTGATTTTTTTTTCTTAATCTATTATTTTATTTTATTTTATTTTATTTTATCCTCACCCGAGGACACTTTTCCATTTTTTGTTCAGATAGAGTGGGAGGGAGAGAGAGGAAGAGAGAGAGAGAGAGAGAGAGAGAGAAACATCGATATGAAAGGGACACATCGAGTGGCTGCCTCCCGCACAACCAACCAGGGCCAGGGACAAACTGCAACCGAGGTACATGCCCTTAGCGGGAACCGAACCCGGGTCTCTCTGGACCGCAGGCCGATGCTCTAACCGCTGAGCCAAACCGGCCAGGGCTTAATCTATTATTTTAAACGTGAGTTTTACATTTTTTGGGTGAAAAAAATTGCAAGCATGTGATTGGTTTAAGTATTAAATAATATGTATTGACAACATTTTTTTTTTTTAATTTGAAAATAGCAAATAAGTGCTTTTTACTGTCCAGATTATGGTAGTACTTCTAATGTTAGTAATCTTTGATACAATTGTAATTAGCTTTCTATTACAAGAGACAGCGTTTCTTTCCTCTCCTCCCTTGTTTCCTTTCTTCCTCTCTGCCTTTCTCTTCCTTTTCTTCCTGCCTTCCCCTTCTTTTTGCTAAAATAAAAAAAAAATCAGAATATATCCTGTATTTCATACATTTCACATACCACTTTTGGATTTCCTTGAAAATGTGACGATATCTAGTTTTTACATTTGAGTACTGAATATTGTACTGCCTAATTTTATTTATTGACCACTCTAGTTCCTTTTAAATACATCTTAAAGTAAATGGCATATACTATAATTGAGTGCTGAATCATTGTAGTTGTCATATGTTTTTGGTCTTAGGAAGATAACCCACTGGGCTTATAGTAGAAATAGAAGAAATCCATTTCTTTTTCTTCCTCTTCAGTTTTCTATCCATCCTCTCATCCCCTATAACAATTTAAGCCTTTGATACTATACTCTCAAAACATGTTGTCTGGTGCCCCCATATGGCCCTGGGAAAGGAGGTCAGAGTGTTACAGCTCTCCTAAGTAGGCTTGGGAAAAGGGCAGGTCAGGGTAGTCCACTCCAGCTTTACTCTAGGACAGCCTTTGAGACCACAGAATCCTCAGTAAGACAAGTACAAGAAGGGGGTAAGGGTATTGATCAGACTTAGCAGGAATAGGATTGCTTATTAATACTTGACCTAGCAGGAACCCATACTATCAGTTCTTTGCCAGGTATCACTCGCTAGCTTTTATGGTATTGGAAATGGGTAGCAACAGCCCTTCTTATTAAAATAAATTTATATTGCCCATATACTGGAAATTTAAACCAATTAAAATAGTTTATATTTGTGTTTACATACACATTATTTATTATATATACACCTTTTTTTTCAAATAAGATGACATGGAATTAAATAATTCACTTGTATGTTATTAGTTTGTGTTTGAAGATCATTTTTAAAAATCTTTGTTCCCCCCATTTTCTTTTCTTTTTTATTTATTTATCCCCACCGAGGACATTTTTGCATTTATCCTCAGACAGAGCGGGAGGGAGAGAAACGACATGAGAGAGACACATCGAGTGGTTGCCACCCACACAACCCCAACTGGGGCCGGGGACAAACTGCAACTGAGGTATGTGCCGTTACGGGAACCGAACCCGGGACTCTGGTCCGGGGCCGACGCTCTAACCGCTGAGCCAAACTGGCCAGGGCTGCTGCTTCTTTTTTTTTTTTTTTCTTTATTGATTTTAGAGAGAGATGAAGTGAGAGGGAGAGAGAGAGAGAAACATCAATGAGAGAGAACATTGATTGGCTGTCTCCTGCATGCCCCCCCACTGGGGATTTGGCCCACAACCTGGGCATGTACCCTGACTGGGAATCGAACAGGCGACCTCTTGTGCATGGGTCGACGTTCAACCACTGAGCCAGTCGGGCACCCCCCCCCATTTTCTAATATCTTGCTCTCTGACAGGAAGTCATTAGGAGAGTGAACAGTTCTTTTTGGCTTACAGAATTGACTTAAGCTGTGTTTTTCCTTCTCTTCAACAAAAGTGATTCAAGTTTCAGGAGCAGTGCACTCACTGGATTTAATACTGTGTGATAAAACCAGAAATAATCTTGATTGTTTTGCTGCCTCTAACAGCAAGAGAAGAATGGGTAAACACTTAGAAAAGAAGTTGTGTTAAATTTAATTAAAAAGTAATTTCCAGGATGTGGCCTGTAGTTATACTTCTCAGTTAATCTCCAGCACTTTGTATAACATTAATTATACAGTGGTCACTGGTGATCATAGTGACCCTCAGGTACTTCCCTGTTCTTCAAAGAAGGATTAAAACATGTCAGTGTACTATATCTCTCCAGGGAGAAAGATATACAAATTTAAAAAATAGTTTTTACTAACAAAAGTAGAAATCAAGTGGTTTCCTTTCAGCTAAACAGTATATTAAAATAAGAAATCCTTGGGATTTGATTTCATTGTGAGTTTGTTGCAGTTGAATAATAAATCTTGAGATACTTTTCAAAAGGTAGAATCTTAGATTTTTTTTTTTATCCTCACCCAAGGATTTTTTTTTTTTTTGCATTTATCTTCAGATAGAGCAGGAGGGAGAGAGGGAGAAAGAGAGAGAGAAACATTAATGTGAGAGAGAGAGACACTGGTTGCCACTCATACGACCCCAACCGGGGCCTGGATCGAACTGCAACCGAGGTATGTGCCCTTAGCGGGAACCAAACCCTGTACTCTCTGATCCGCGGGCCGATGCTCTGACCGCTGAGCCAAACCAGCCAGGGCAAGAATCTTAGATATTTAAGAGATGTGTTGTATAATGGGGTATGAGTTACTGTACTGGTGTCCAGAGGTGGTAGTTATTAGTGAAGTAACAGAAGGTTAGTGGATTTATAGTTTCTCCAATTTAATGAACAGGTTGAGATTTTAATCTGAAATCCTAAACAATAGCATATTTACAGAGAAGAGTATGGCTGGCAGATAAGACTCTAGGGCATAAATGTTTTTCATGTTTGGTTTTGTATAGTGTTATTTTTACTGTGTGATAGGTGGAAATATATCTTTGGTAGTCTTTTTTCCTGAAAATTTCAAAAGGCTTATAAATCTGTACAGCAAGTAGTGTGGTTTATGTAGAGATTGCTAAGACTCAGATTTATGAGACCTTTATGTGCTTGTCCCATTTCCACTAATAATAACCTGGATGATTTTTGAACAGATTCCTTAACCTTCTGGGTCTGTTTTCTCGTCTGTACAGTCGGGTTTGAGGTTTGTGATCTGTTGGTTTGGGCCAGATCAAAGATTGTGGGGTTCTCAGATGTGTTGCTTATACCACAGAACACTGTGCATCCCCTCCTTCATTTGCTGTAGTAGCTCAGGAAGAAAGCCACATTTTTTCTTTTTTAATTGTTTTTTTTTTCTTTTTTAGAGAGAGAGAGAGAAGGGGAGGTGCAGAGAGACATCGATGTGAGAAACATTGATCTGCTGCCTCCCGCAGGCACCCTGACCAGGGATCAAACCTGAAACCCACATACTGGGAATCGAACCCGTAACCTTTTGGTATTGGGGAACGACACTTGAACCAATTGAGCCACAATGGCCAGGGTGAACCCAAGTTTTTTGCTGAGAGATGGTATTAGGACTTGAGAGGGCGAAAAATAATAGTGAGGAGGCTGATATTCCATAAGAGGCCAGCTTGAGTGGGAGAGTAGGGAGAAAACATGGTCCTTGATAGTGGGAGAGAGTGGAGAGCCTAATTGCCGTTTCATTTCACTTAGGGTTCAGGTCAGATGAGAAATGAATCAGTATCAACATAAGGCCAGTGAGAAGAGAGTAGAGAGGCTTTATGGAGAGAGAGGGTATATTCTAGGCTCAGATTAAGGGAAAGAAGTGTGGTTCTTTCAGGGGGAAAAAGGGAGAATCCTATTTACCTTAGTTGGAAGGATGTATGGTACTTGTTCATATTTCAGGGCTTCTGATTTGAATGGAAGTATGAAATTTTATTGACAATTATCTTGGTTACTGAACACCACCAGGAAAAATGTAGGGTACTCGTTCTGTTGCTTTCTCACATTTGCTAAAAATAGCAAGGAAAGTTGGGGGTAGGTTGGGAGAAGATTGTACTATGTCTTTTATAGGGTTTTAGGACTGCAACAAACACCTGTTAATTTCACTGTTACCTAGAGCCATTTGACTGTTCTGGCTGGCTAGATAATGTCATCTCCCCGCCCCCCCCCCCCCCCCCCCCATAGATAGATAGAGATAGACATAGAGATAGATGGCTATCTCTTTAGAACTTTGTGCTTGGTCAAGGTTTTGAAAGTAGCAGTACTTCCCCTTCTACAGTCTTTTTCATGCTCTTAGGATCCACTTTTAGAAGAAATGCTGGATAGTTGGACTTTCTTTGCCTCTGACCTAGGTTCTTTTCCAAAGAATACCAAATTTTATGTTTTAGATTTTAAAAAATTTTGTCTTTTTGATTAATAGTAGATAAAAAATAAATCTTGAGCTACAATGTTTTAATATTTTATGAGGAAAAAGTATTGCTGAGAATGATTAGTCAGGCATATAAAAATACTTAGTCTTCTTTGATTTTACATAGTGTTTCAGTTTATTTTCTGGTTTCAATAGAACAAGTTGAAATCATCGCAGAAGGATAAAGTTCGTCAGTTTATGATCTTCACACAATCTAGTGAAAAAACAGCAGTAAGTTGCCTCTCTCAAAATGACTGGAAGTTAGATGTTGCAACAGACAATTTTTTCCAAAATCCTGAACTTTATATACGAGAGAGTGTAAAAGGATCATTGGACAGGAAGAAGTTAGAACAACTATACAATAGATACAAAGGTGAGTGTTTACTTGTAACTTTAAATATATTGAACCAGATGTTCCAAAGTTACATGCTGCTTGTGAGAAATAATATATAGAACATAAGTATACTCATTTGTATATATATGTATAATACATAGAACATGTGATATGGGTGGATATCTCAACAGAACTTTGTAGATCTTAAAATTACTTCAAGAGAGCTAAGAGAAATTACTTTCCTCTTTCCACTAAAATTTTTTCTTAGCCTCTTTATTTCCTCCCCCAAGATAAAATTTGAGAATTTAATGAAACTCAGCTGAACTGATTTTAAGAAAACCTGCATGATAATTTTAGTAACCTTTAAAGAACTTGGAAGTAATACCATGTGCACTTTAAAATATTTAAACACTCATGTGGAATTTAATGAAGAAACTGAACTACCAAGTAAAATAGAGACAGACTCATAGATAGCAGGCAGACAGTTCTGGTGGGAGGGGTGTTGCGGGTGGGGTGGAGGGATTAAGCAAAAAAGAAAAAGAGAGAACTCATGGACATGGACAATGGTGTGGTGATTGTGGGTGGAGGTGGAAGAGGGCATAGAGGGGATAAATGGTGATGGGAAAATGAAATATAAAAATAAAATATTTAAACAATACAAAATAGATGAACAAAGAAAAAGTTGATAGTTTATCCATCTTTTCCTTATTTGTTCTCCTAAGGGAACCAGTATTTTAATTCTGGTATGGATCCTTCCATGTCTTTTATGTTTATTGCAGAAAATATGTATATAGAGTGTAAAATTTTTTTAAAATAGGGTATTTTATGCATAACTCATGCCCCCAAACAAAGAAGTCACATTTTTTATTGCTAGAGATCTTAGTAAATCACATCTGAGAGCAGTGTACGAGTGCCTCTTTCTCCTTGTATTTGTCATTACTTAATATTTTTGCTGTCTGATAAATAAATATTGATAGTGGTGTTTTTTCTTTAATTTGACCAACAGGATATGTATATTGTTGAGATTAGGAGTGAATTGCTGAGTTTATGATTTTTTCTGATAAGAAGTGATTGCTGTGGTAAAATTAACTTTGTTTTAAGGAAAAAATTAATTTCTGTGTATAATACTGTTTATTTAGAATACCTGCTTAAACAAAATATGGATAGGTTCAGTAAAAATTCTCTATCCCTATGTAGGAATGTCTGATTTTTACTGAATGTGTATGAGTATATGGGACATTTTTCACATAAATATTTTTAAAAATCAAATGCCCATCTGTATATACAGGGTGGGGCAAAAGTAGGTATGCAGTTGTTCGTATGGAAAATAATACAATAATTGATAATATAAGAGTGAACTCTGGGTTTTGTATACTCACAACTGTAAACCTGCTTTTGCCCCACCCTGTGTATTCTCCTGTTCACCTATTTTTTTTAGAGTTTATGTTAGTATGCGGCATGAAGTGTTAATCCATCTTTTATTTTCACTTTTATTAAATTTATTGGGGTGACATTGGTTAATAGGATCTTACTAAGTTTCAAGTGTACATTTCTATGATACATGGTCTGTATATTGCATTGTGTGCCCACCACCCAAAGTCAGACCATCTTTCATCACCATATATTAGGCTCTCTCCACCCCTTACTGTCTCCTATTCATCTTAAGAGTGCTATTTCCAGGGCAGAGTGGCTTTGAATATTGTAAGGAAAAGTACTAGTAATATTGCTTCATGTCTTTGGTCTCTAGTAAGATTATTTTTTAAATGGAACATAAAGCATTATCTTTTTTAGTACCTTTTTAGGACTAGCATAATAAAGTATGGCATTAATTTAATATTGCATTGTTATTTATAAAGATCCTCAAGATGAAAATAAAATTGGAATAGATGGTATACAGCAGTTCTGTGATGACCTGGCACTCGATCCAGCCAGCATTAGTGTGTTGATCATTGCATGGAAGTTCAGAGCAGCAACACAGTGTGAGTTCTCCAAACAAGAGTTCATGGACGGCATGACAGAATTAGGGTGAGTATATAATTATCAAAGGGAATTAGGTACATTACTATGAGAATTACTGTAGAACTGAATTATGTTATGAATTTTAAATTGAATTTATAAATTTACTGGCCCACAAACATTGTTAGAAGTAGAAATGGGCTAATATGCTAGTTTCTTCCCACGTTATCCAATTTTCTGGGTTTGTCAAGTTATCTGTATAGTTAGTACAGCCTATTCCATTTGCATTGTACTTTTATCATTTGTTTCTAAGGGAGGTTCTCCAGTACTAAAATAAATTACTGTGCTCTAATATTTAACACGATAGTAAAATGAGCAAGTTTTAAGTTATTTCATAATGTGAGAGACTGTAAATTCTGAATTTGTAAACTAGAATTTAAAATCTTAGAAGTTACTAATCACTTTTTGTTCAGTTTTATCTTGACAGCAGGTTAGCTTAAATGTCTTGGGATAAATAGATTGCAAAACCGTGGGTAAAGTTTTTACCTGTGGCCTCTAGTTGTCTGTATTTAATGAGACTACAAAAGTATTCAGTCTGTGGATGAGTAACAGGCTGCCCTTTGTTTTTAAGTGGGTGACTAATAATAATAGCTAACATTTGTTGAACATTTATTTTATTTCAGGAACTGTGCTAAGTAAATACTTCACCTACTTCACACTGTGTGTGAGAAGAAGTGTTTATATCCCCATTTTAGAGATGAGGAAACTGAGGTACAGAGAACTAGAGTTAGGTAGTATTAGAGCTAGGATTTGAACCCAGATATTCTGACCTTGAGCCTGAGGGACATTGTAATCAGTCAGGGTCTAGACAAGACACAAAAACATATCAGTACTTTGAATAGGGTAAATTAAAAAAAATTGTTTTATTATGTAAAAGGGGTAAAAGAAAGCTTTGAGGTATAACAGAGGTGACAGTTAAGAAACTGCTACCACCATTGGAGCTGAGGGAAATGAACAAGGAAGGAACCTAGAAACTTAAAAGATCCCCACAGGGATCTCAGAGGAGAGGGCGTGGCTGCTGCAGAATACAGTGCCTGTGATGCTGGCCTTGCCTGCCACTCTGATGAAGAAGAAACTGGCTAGAGGCCACTTGCTGCAGGGCCATGTGAGTTGCCACCATTAGTAAACACTGTTGTGACCTTCTAGCACACTGAACCTCTTGCTCTCTGCAGAAAACAAACTGGGATAAAAGTTCCTTCTTCCTCTTTCAGCCTTTCATTGCCCTCTATTGGTAGAACCTAACAGTGAACCAACTGGCAAGAAAAAAAATCTCATGATTTATAGTCCACTACAGATAGTCACAATTTAGGACAAAGAAGAGTGGGTTTAAAGTTGAGAGACAATAAATTAATAACTGGCCTAGACACTATGTCTATATCCAGAGCCAGCCTCATCCTGAACTTGCTGCAATTTTCTATGCTAGGACAGATGTCAGTAGAACTCACATTATTATTATTATTATTATTATTATTTTTGTTAATCTTCACCTGAGGATATTTTTTCCATTGATTTTTAGAGAGAGTAGAAGGGAGGGAGGAAAAGAGAAAGAGAAAAGACACAATTTATTTTATTTTTATTTTTTTATCCTCACCCAAGGACATTTTTGCATTTATCTTCAGATAGAACGGGAAGGAGGGGGGGGGAGAGAAACATTGATGTGAGAGAGACACATCAAGTGGTTGACACACACATGACCCCAACCGGGCCGGGGACAAACTGCAACCGAGGTATGTGCCCTTAGCGGGAACCGAACCCGGGACTCTCTGGTCCATGGGCCGATGCTCTAACCACTGAGCCAAACCGGCCAGGGCGAGAAAGACACATTTATTGATTGCCTCCTGCGTGTGCCCGACCAGGGCTGGGGATCAAACCTGCAACCTGGGTACGTGCCCTTGACCGGGAATTGAACCCTTCACCCTTTGGTGCTTGGGCTGGCACTCTAACTACTGGGCTACACTGGCCAGGGCTTTTTTTTTTAAACTGAATTTATGTACAATGTGATGAACTTCCAAGTCAAATTTTTAATTTACAAACAATGATCTGGGAGGTGTTGTAAAGAACATAGAAGGAAAATGAAAGCAAAAAGATCAAAAGCAAAAGTGGAATTGATTGGTTTTGTGACATCTATAAGAAATAGAATATTTGTACCTTAAGGCTATTATATGGAAAGTAAGACTTGGTACTTGGACCCTTTTAACTCCTTAGAAGTAGAATGCTTTGCAAAATATAGGAAAAGCTTACTGTGGATTTGAGCTAATTTCAGTTGGAGATGGTAGGGGGCTCAGCTGATACTTACTGTAGTTTGTATATAACAAAAAGTAACTTTTCAAGAGGAATGCATTCTCACCTAAGTAAGAAATTATGCTTTCAGTTAGTTTGGAAGCTAGACGTGATTTGTTACCATGTGAGGAGTATCTACTACAGTTTAAACTGGTGATTGTTGTTGATTGCTATACATTCTCATCTGTTCATGGCAGCTGACTTCTACATTTCAGGTGTGTTAATAGTCCAGTGAATTAATGTAATTAAAAGTAATAGCCCATTTCTTTTAAAAATAGTAATTATTTCTAACTTTTAATCACTCCAGACCTTTTCTTCCTCCAACTAAACCCATACTTGTTTATGTAATGTAAAAAGAGAAATTTCAGCTATCTGATTTTTAAAAGCAAGTTCTATGAAATAAATATAAGCTGTCATAGGAATAAGTTAAGTCCTTAACTTATAGTGAAAAAGTTTATCTTTTATAAACTTAATTTTACAATGTAGATGTGACAGCATAGAAAAACTAAAGGCCCAGATACCCAAGATGGAACAAGAATTGAAAGAACCAGGACGATTTAAGGATTTTTACCAGTTTACTTTTAATTTTGCAAAGAATCCAGGACAAAAAGGATTAGGTAAGAATTTTTAAAAATTATATTTGGTGTTTCAAATACATTGAAATACATTGACAGTGTCACTTTTGTTTTGTAATAGAAAAGTACGTGTTTTGAGCATAAAATATGAAAATACCAGTTCCTGAAAAACAATGAGAAACAATGAACTTGTCGTTACTTGAAAAATACTGAGCACATTCAATAATAGGGTTGGTTACCCTGGATACCACATGTGAACCACTGATTTTTTTTTTAAAGAACTGTACAGAAAATAAATAGTTGCTAAAATTCCCTTGATATACATACATACATTTATTTGTTTATTTCTCAGACATGATGTAGAATCTTAGGATCAGAAGTTATTTCACTATGGATCTGTAGAATAGCATTGTAGGATTTTTGAATCATAGAATGATTTATTTAGAAACCATAAGAAAGAATAAAATAGATTATTATCATTCATAATCTTATCCTGAAATAATTACTGTTAACAATTTAGATCAACCTATACTATATGTAATATCCATACATTTGCTTTGGGGATGGCTAGGAGATATGTAACTAAAAACTACAGTGTGATTTACAGTATACCCATAAAGATTGGACAGTAGCAGATAATATAAAATAATGTGTGTGAGGGTTTTAGATAAAAGTAGAAATGAGTAAGAGCATGAATGGTTGAGACATGCTTCCTGGGCAGGATGGGATGTGAACTAAAGGATTTGCTTTGGCTGGACGAGGGAAGATGAAAGGTGTTTCAATGAGAGGGTAGTTATAAATGAAGGTCTGAAACTTGAGAAATAAACTTGGCTTTGTGGAAGTAAGAAAATGTTGATTTGATTTTAGTTGGAGTGCTTGTTTGGAGATGAAATTGGTGAAACACTTTAAGGCTCAGTAACCACAAGTTTCTTTTAAAAACAGGACAGAAAGGTTTAAATTGGAATTTGTGGGCAGTGGGGATGCACTGAAGATTATTATGATGGCAGTAACTTCCATGTAACATGAGCTTTCAGTATGCCTGGCAATGTGCTAAGTACTTTACATACACTGCTACGTTTAATGTTTAACAATTTTATGAAGTTACTCATTCTTTCAACAATTCACCACCTGCCATGTGCTAGGTACATCATAATAGAGTGCTAGCCATTTTTAATCCTTACTTTACAGATGAGGAAACTGAGGCACAGGTAGGTTAAATAAGTTACTCAATGATTGAAGTGAGTTTGTTTTTTATTTTGAACATGTACTGGTTGCAGAGGCTAATAGGGGCCTCTTATACTAATCTTTCTTTATATTTTAGATTGGAGAGGGGAAAGCATTGAGAAAAGGATTATGTGAATAGAGATTAGACCAAAGAAGTGATTAAAAGCTAGTGAAGGGATGAATGTAGAACATTTGTATGGGAGAACTGGCCTAAAGAGCAACCAAATGTGAAACTGGTTAAAGATTTACAAAATGTCTGTAAAGCAAAATTCTACATAATGAAGCCTCATTTCCAGCTGATTCTTCAGATTAGGTTGTATATTCTTTTTTTAAAAAATTCTCACCCAGGCCCTGGCCAGTTCGGCTCAGTGGTTGGAGCGTCGGCCCGCGGACCAGAGAGTCCTGGGTTCGGTTCCTGCTAAGGGCACGTACCTCTGTTGCAGTTTGTCCCCGGCCCTGGTTGGGGTCATGTGAGTGGCAACCAGTTGATGTGTCTCTCTCACATAAATGTTTCTCTTTCTCTCTTTCCCCCTCTCTCCCTCCCACTCTATCTGAAGATAAATGCAAAAAAAATGTCCTCGGGTGAGGATTAAAAAAATAAATAGAATTCTCACCTGAGGATATTTTTTTCATTTATCTTCAGATAGAGTGGGAGAGAGAGAGAGAGAGAGAGAAACATCAATGTGAGAGAGACACATCCACTGGTTGCCTCTCGAATGACCCTGACCAGGGCCGGGGACAAACCACAACCGAGGTACGTGCCCTTGACCAGAATCAAACCCGCAACTCTTTGGTCTGTGGACTGACACTCTAACTGCTGAACCAAAGCGGCCAGGGCTAGGTCGGGTATTCTTACAGAAAAATTTCTCATTTTGCAGGCAAAATAAGCTAATTTACTGGGTTTGGTTTCTCTTTCTTCTGTCTGTGGCCACCAGTTAACTGGGCTATTTTTTCCTAGTTTTCTAGTTTCTTTCCACAGATAAAAACGAATTATAGTATTTAATATATATGTATATACTAAAAGAATTATTACTTATTTATTTATTTTTAATCCTCACCCGAGGATATTTTTTCCATTTATCTTTAGATAGAGTGGAGGGAGGGGGCAGGGGGAGAGAGAAACATCGATATGAGAGAGAGACTTTCACTGGTTGCCTCCCCCATGACCCTGACCAGGGCAGGGGACGAACTGCAACTGGGGTACGTGCCCTTGGCCGGAATCGAACCCGCGACTCTTTGGTCCGAGGGCTGACGCTCTAACCTCTGAGCCAAACTGGCCAGGGCCAAAAGAATTACTTTTATGTTTAGAAATATAGCATAATATTTTGGTAAGATTAAACAAAATGTTGTGAATATCAGTGATGATTTAAAGGTACTGAATCTATTTCTTTTTTTTTATCCTCACCCGAGGACATTCTTGCATTTATCTTCAGATAGAGCGGGAGGGAGAGGGGGAGGAAGAGAGAGAGAGAGAAACATCGATGTGAGAGAGACATATCGAGTGGTTGCCACCCACATGACCCCAACCAGGCCGGGGACAAACTGCAACCGAGGTACGTGCCCTTAGCGGGAACCGAACTCAAGACTTTCCAGTTCACAGGCCAACGCTCTAACTGCTGAGCCAAACCGGCCAGGGTGGGACTGAATCTATTTCTTAGTTATATCCCTAGCTCTTACTGGAGTACAAAATAAATGATGTTTTTGGGTGAATATGTGTAGTTTTGATATTGAATCTTAGTTTTTATTATATGCTGAAAATAAAGCAAAATTAAACTTTTATAGCTATTAGATATATTAATATGGTAAATTGAAATTTTAGATTACAGAAAAAATTATGCAGAAGAATTAGATTTAAAAATATGTTTATTCTCTTATCTAGTAAGTATTGAGTTTAAGAAAAATGTAATATTGTTTAATGGGTATAGAGTTTTTGTTTTGCAAGATGAAAAGAGTTCTGAAGATTAGTTGTACAACAGTATAAATGTAACTAGCACTACTGAATTGCACACTTAAGATGATATATTTCATGCTATGTGTATTTAGCCACAATTTTAAATTTGTTTTTAACCTCCCCCTAAACTGTAGAATGTACAACACAGAGTGAGCCCTAATGTAAAATACAGACTTTAGTTAATAATATAGCCATATTGGCTCATCAATTGTAAGATGTTAAAAATACTAGAAATGGGGGAAGGGAGGGAGAAGTTTATGGGAACTCCCTGTACTTCAATTTTTCCATAAAACTAAAACTAAAAATGTCTTAATTTAAAAAAGAAAATAATAAAAGTAAATCATAGTTTCTCTTTTTGTTTTGCATTGATGTTGGGTATTAAGAAATGTAATGACTTGGTTAGTTGAAGAACTTAATTAAGAAAACAGTATTCTTGACGGCCTTTCTAAGGGTTTATAGGGCTCATATATTAAAGTATTTGGCAGAGAGTAATTAGAAGATCATAGAGAGGAAGTGAGATAAAAAAAAAAAACTGGCAATGAGTGACAATGACAGCACTGTGGTTTATTTATAAATAGCTGTGCTAGTGATAAGAGCTGGCGTTTTCCATTTTTTCTTATTTTCTATAACCTTATTTCTATGATAGTAGGATAGGGTGCTTCCTCTGTCACCATCTGCTTTAGTCACCTGCCATTTCTGATAGTCTTCTGAATCTTAAATTTTTGAAAGGGACTTTAATAGTCCTTTTAAATCTAACCTATCCAAAGTAGCATCTGGACCTGATGTTCATTTAACTTTTACTTTTGAACATAGAGAAATTGGGCACTTTGTTTTAGGAAGTGGTCCATTCTCTTCACAGGATACTCTTTTATTTTTTAATTGATTTTTTAGAGAGGAAGGGAGAGGGAGAGAGAGAGACATCAATGAGAGAGAAACATGGATCGACTGCCTCCTGCACAGCCCCTACTGGGGATACAGCCTATAACCCTGGCATATGCCCTGACCAGAAATCAAACTGGGGACCTCTGGGTGCAGGGGACAACACCCAACCAACTGAGCCACACCGGCTGGGCCACAGGATACTCTTGTTATCACACAGTTCTTCCTTATTAAGCTAACATCTTTGTCTTTATAATTTCATCATTGCTCTTATTTGTCCTCTACTACAGCACAGAGGAAGTCTAACCTTAAATGACCACTATCACCCCTTCTCCTTTTTTCCAGGTCAGTATTCCAATTATTTTAACTAGTCATTTGAGGAGACCTTTATTATTCCTGTTACTCTCCCCCTAGACCCATTTTTAGTTTTTCAGTTTCTCTCAGAATAGACCTCTTAAAGCTGTGGGACTGATTATTAATTTGGTCAAAAAGTACATTTGTTCTTTAACAGCCCTGTCATTTTTAGGACCATCCTGAACTTCAATTAGACTGAAGTCTGTAGGTTATTTTCTTGTAAACTGTGGTTTTCAGTTAGAATCCTTTGCCAGTTGATTAAAACATTTTTAACATTATTAAACATTTACTTTACTATTTAGAAATAATTTTATAGAGTGTTTTAAAAGCACATTTTCATCTATATAACCCTCTTTGGTTCATGTAACAACCCTTTGAGCGAAGTAAAAAGAAACCTATTACCCTGGTCAGAGAGGCTGATTTAAGATCACATAACTTTAGAGTTATGTGAGAACTGCGAGTCAACCTTAGATCTTCTGATTCCAATTTCTACATTTTTTAAATTACACTATGTTGACCTAATTGTAGCTATTTCTAAGTAAATTAAAACATTTTACATAAGATTTTTAATCACTATTCCATCCTCCCTATGAGTTGGCAACATTTTATTTTCCTTAGGGACAGTGTTTGGATCCAATCTTAATTCATGTTCATGCTCATCTGACTCTCAGTTGACTATCTTTTATGAAATACCAGAATGGCCTGTTGATTCTGTTTGAAAGAATGATACTGGGATTACCTCTGTTTGCATTTTAAATTTTGCCCTAAGGGCTTAAGGATTTAATCTATAAATAATCTGTTTTTTACAATGCTGTTATTAAGACCTACTTGTCTCTTTTTTTCTGTATTTTCCTTCTATTCTTACTGCTTTTATTTCTTTTTGTTATCTTATTATTGAATTTGTTCTTTCCAATACTGCTTCAGAATCTATAATAATAATTTTAAAAAATTATTAAAAATAAATAATAGTAATAGTAAGGACTCATTATTTACCAGGCCCTATTCTAAATGTTTTATAGGTGTTAACTCCATTTAATCCTTACAACAACCCTGTGAGAGTATGTACTATTATTTTTATTTTAAACTGAATTACAGAGAGGTGAATTCAGTTGTCCAAGATCATTAACTAGTGCTCGAGTTGGTATTTAAGAGGCTAAACTGCTATGTGAAAGCACTTCTCTATAGCTAGGCTGTTCTCTCTGTCACTCAGACATTTCTATCTAAAGGCACTTTTTCCTGTGCTTGTGGCAATTAACATTTTATCCCTGTTCAACTTAATTTATGTTTCAACTCTTAATTTTAATTTATTAATCTTTTTGAGTATTGCTTTTTCACTCAACATTTATTGACTGCTTACTCTGAGAGCATGGTGTCAGGAGCATCTTAAGTCTGTCTGAGTGAGTCTGCAGAGTCTTCACAAAGATTACAATTTTGAGCCTTGAAGAATTAATTATATGTTTTCAAGGACAAAAGAAAAAGAAGTCATTTCTAGTGTGGAGAGATTATCAAGTTTAATTGCTCAGAGGTGAGAGATGAAGCACTTTGAGCTGCAAGTAAGTTCATTTGTTTAGAGATGTAGATTTTATCTGAAGGCAATAGGGAATGACATCATTGTAGATTAAAAAACATTTTTCAATAACTTTATTTTTAGTTGTTTTAGGTTTGTAACAAAATTAAGCAGAAGCTACAGAGGTTTCCCATATACCCTCTTCCTTCACACATGCATAGGTTCTTCCATTATCAACATCTACCCCCCCCCCCCCCCGCCATTGTACCTACATCGATACATCATTATCTCCCCAAGTCCAAGTTTACATTAAGGTTCATCCTTGATGTTGTACATTTTTGTGGGTTTGGACAAATATATAATGATTTGTACCCATCATTATAGCATCATACAGAGGAATTTTACTGCCCAAAAAATCCTCTGTGCTCTGCCTACTCATCCTTTCCTCCATCCTGACCCCTGGCAACCACTGATCTTTTTACTGTCTCCATAGTTTTACCTTTTCCAGAATGTCATACAGTTGGAATCATACACTATGTAGTCTTTTCAGATTGGTTTCTTTCACTTGTTAACATGCATTTGTTTTCCTCCATGTCTTTTCATGGCTTGATAGCTCATTTTGTTTTAGCACTTAATATCCCTTCATCTGGATGTACCACAGTTGATATATCTGTTCACCTTCTAAAGGACATCTTGGTTGCTTCCAAGTTTTGGCAGTTATGAATAAAGCTGCTGTAAAATCTGTGTGCAGGTGTTTGTGTGGACATAAGTTTTCAGTTCATTTGGGTAAATACCAAGGAGTGCGATTGCTGGACCACATGGTAAGAGTATGTTTAGTTTTGTAAGAAACTGCCAAACTGTCTTCCAAAGTGGCTGTACTATTTTGCATTCCCACCAGCAGTGAAAGAGAGTTCCTGTTTCTCCACACTTTCACCAGTATTTGGTGTTGTCAGTGTTTTGGAGTTTGGCCATAACAAAAGGTGTATAGTGGTAACTCATTGTTTTAATCATTGAAGAATTTAACATGGAAGTGACAGCAAATTTATGTGCCTGAAATCTCCATCTGAAAGTAGTGTTAGTCCTTTAAAAGGAGCAGAGGCAGAACTAGAGGGAGAGACTGCTTATGAAGCTGTTGCAGTGATTTAGCTAGACATGAAGAGGACCCTAGTGGGGATGGAGAAGTTAGAATGAGAGAGCTGTTTTTTTTATTTTTTCTTCCTCACCCTGAGGACATTTTTGCATTTATCTTCAGATAGAGCAGGAGGGAGAGAGGGAGGAAGAGAGAGAGAAATATCGATGTGGTTGCCACCCACACAACCCCAACCGGGGCTGGGGACAAACTGCAGCTGAGGTACGTGCATGCCCTTAGCGGGAACCAAACCCGGGACTCTCCGATCTGCAGGCAGAGCTCTAACCGCTGAGCCACACCGGCCAGGGCAGAATGAGAGAGCTTTGAATGGAAGTATGTGGTGAGGAAGAAGAGTTTCCCTATGATTCTCAACATGGGATATTTGGAAATGTGTGGGATATTTTTTGGTTGTCATAATGAGTGAGGGTTTCTGCTGACATTAAGGGGATGCTAAATGTCCTGCAATGCATAGGACAGTCCCTCACAATGAGAAATTTCATTGAGAAACACTGTAGGGTGATGCCATTCTTTGAGAGAAATGGAATAGCAGGTCTGTAGAAGTGAGATAATGAGTTCAGTCTGAACCCTGATGAATTTGATTTTTATTTGACTACTCATCTGAAGATGTCCTTAGACAATTAGATATATGAATCTAGAAAAATAGAGATAGAAGTTTTAGGTTTAGTTATTGTTAGAGATGATTGAGCCTATAATGTGAAAAAGATAAAGGTTTGAAAAATCAGAGGGAAGTAGAAGTGGTTATTGCTGACATACAGTGTTATAGAACACCGTCATGTAATGGATGAGTGGAGGAAGAGGAGCCTGTAAAAGAGAATAAGGAGGACAGAGGAAAGTCAGTAGCATGCTATCATTAAAGCTGAAAGAAGTGACAATTCCATCCAGGAGGTGTGCTCAATTCTGTCAAATATGGCAGAGAGCCATGTAAATTAAGGACATAAAAGTGTTTATTTGGCAACCAAAAGGAGGGTCTGGTAACCTTCCAGAGATTACTTTCAGTGGGGTGAGTTGCAGAGGTGGACACTAGTTTATAGAATTAAATAGTGTGTGGGAGGTGAGGAAATAAGGCAATGAATGTAGATTACAAATAGTTCTCTTTTGCACCCTGAACTTTCAGATGTCGTACATGTGCACTCCTGGTCTTGTCTGCGTCTTGCGTTAGGTATTAGCTGACAAATGGGCATTTGTGGGTGCCTCGTGGCTTACAGTTATTTGAATATTTCATTGTTTCTCATTCTTATTTGGTAAAAATTAGTTAAAAGGAAGAAATGATAACCCTAATAATAATCTTAGTTCTTTTACATTTAATGCATTTGAAGTGAAGGAAATAAGTAAGCATTTTAACATCAGCAAATCTTAGTGTGCTTGCTAATAACAGCAGTTTTACTTCCTGCACTTAAAGCTAGACAATTATGTTTATTTGGTAAAGAAAAGAACAAAATTAAGGAGCCTGGAAGGAATATTGGGTATAGAGCTTTACAGACTACAAAGATTAAAAAGGAATTGTGATTAGGAATTGGTGTCATATTTCTAGTTCTCTTAAAACATGGGGATCTGAATTTGACTTTCAGACATGTTTTAGGAGCATGTTATGTATAGGGGTAGAAGACTCCATGCAACCACATTATCTGTGAAGGGAAGGAGAAAGTGTAATGAAAGACCCAAGAAAGACTTATTTTTCTCCTGCCCCCCAAGAAAGACCTTTTAAAAGATAGGTGATAACCTGATCTTATTTCTTTGTGGAGGGGAAAGCCAGAAGATGGCAAAGTTGAAGATGTAGTAAGAGAGGAAAATTAATCAATAGACAATAGACAAGATTCCTTGAAGAGGCAGGATGGTATTGGGTCCAGAACAGTGGTGTTAGGGGCTTATCCTCGGATAAGAGGGGGAAAGGGCACATTTTCCATTGAGTTTACAGGAAGAAGTAGTGATGGATTTGAAGGTAAGTACATTTGTATGTGGAACCATAGGAAGTGCATTCATTCAGCAGTTTCTCAGTGCCTGCTGTGTGTCTCAGTCTGCCAGTTTGGGTATATGTGGTGCCTATCCTTAAAGAGGTTGAGATCCTGTCAAGGTGGGGGATTTTTTTTCCTTATGGTGTTTTTATTTTCCTTTGAGGTAGGATATGAGTCTTTTTGGAGTATTTCCTAGTCTCATGATTCTTCATATTATCAAGAGTGGTTTGGAGGTCGTATCTAAAAGGACTTTTAAGTTACTTGGGATGTAATTTTTCCTGACCTGGAGATGTAAATTTACTCATAAAAGCTTGATACTTTCCTTAACTACTTTAGTTCCTTGAAAGAGATCGTAGGTCTTTTCTCTCTGTCATATCACAGGAGTAGGTCTTTGTCATGTAGCAGTATTGCTTCTTTATCCTTCTCTGCCCCAAACCAATTAAATGGCCATTATATCATTTCTTAAAATTTTTAAAACAAATCTTAGATTATTATTAATTTTAATTTTTAAACAAAAATTCTTAATAGTCTCCTTGACAGGATTAGACAGCTAACATCTTGGAAAATTGGCTAGGATTGGGGCTAGCAATTCTTGGCATTAAAACCTGTAGGTGTACATCAGTGGTTCTCAAATGGGGGGTGGTTTTGCCTCTCAGGGGACCTTTGGCAGTGTCTGGAGACATCTTTGGTGGTCACCACCGAGGATAGAATGGAATTGATACTGGCATCTGGTGGTTAGAGGCAGGGATGCGCTATTACTGCAATGCATGGGGACATCCCTCCACAACAGAAAATTACTTGGCTCAAAATGTCAAAAGTGCTGAGGTCAGGAAACACTGGTGTACATTGACTAACATTTGAGTACTTACGAACTAGTTGAGCATGCTTATTTACATTATCTAATCGAAACTTCAGAAACACCCTATGAGGTAAGTGGTATTCTTCTTGCCTTGAAGGGACTGTTCATTGGTGATGGAGCCAGGATACAAACCTTGGGGCTTATTTCTTTAGGAAAATTTTAACACGTAAGTATTCAGGGCATAAGCTTTTTTTAAAGGCTGTCTTTAGTCTTACCTTTTTTTTTTTAAAGGACAAATATAACATTTGACATAATTTATTTTTAATATTACAGATCTAGAAATGGCCATTGCCTACTGGAATTTAGTGCTTAATGGAAGATTTAAATTCTTAGACTTATGGAATAAATTTTTGTTGGTAAGTTCATGTTTTCTACAGTTTCTTGTTTTCTCTAAAATTTTGTTTTGTTTGAAAATAAATTAATATTTTAAAGCACGACTGACTCATATCAGAGCATGTAATGGACATAGAATGAGAAATCTGATTACCAGATTTTCTATACACAAGTTGTTTTGCATTCTTGTATTTAGCATCACCTGGACTATATATTTTTTGAAACTCTTTTTAGTGACTTGGATTTTTTTTTTTTTAAATAGGAACATCATAAACGATCCATACCAAAAGATACTTGGAATCTTCTTTTAGACTTCAGTACAATGATTGCAGATGACATGTCTAATTATGATGAAGAAGGTAATGAAAAATTTTGCCCTTCCAGTCTTTTTTTTTTTTTTACCTACCTTCTTCTTTGATCATATACTTTTGAACTTCCTGTCTACTTCTATTTTTCTTGGAGTTGGATTTCCCTCTTCTGAGCTTTTAATTATGCTCTTCTGTGTATGAAATGCCTTCATTCTCTTTACCAATCTATGTTATTCTGTTTCTTTAAATACCAACTCAGTAGGTAGTCATGTCTTCCAGAAAGGCATGAGTAATTTCCATCCATGTTTGAGATTTTCAGTTTATTTTAGGAACCTGTTCTCTTAGAAAAGTACTTTTAGACTTATATGTATCTTTTATTATTACCTGTTTGTCTTGTGTGTGAAGTTGGATAGTAAACTTCTTAAGTGTAGTGACTTTGTCTAATTTGAAATGTACTTCAGCTGCCTACTGTATGTTGTACTTTGGCATTTGATAAATATTCACTAATTGAATGCTTTTGTGTTATTTCTTCATGTAAAGATGACACTATCATCTACTGCCTGTTTTCTTTTTGTTTTTCTGGAAGTGGCAATGATTTACATTGATTTCTTCACACATGCCTAGTCCCCTCTTGAGAGTTCACAGGATGTTTTTTTGAGATTGTTGAATAGACAGAGATATTCTTTGAAAAATCTCCAGTGACCTTGACCTCCTTAAAAGTGTCCTGGAGCCATTTAATCTAACCAGAGATGATGTTATTTTATTCTTTGTTTTCATTGTAATTTATAGTCTTCACTAAAAAGTAAGAAATGTCTAATCTTGCATGTGACTGATGATTGTGCTTTTAGGCCTTACACGAAACTGAAGAACTTTCTGATTTAGAGGTTGGCATGTGGATGTATAGAGGCATGCATACGTGCAATTTAAAATATTTTTAGTAATTATCATGAAATAGGATAGATTTTGATACTTGTTATTAATTTTCTTTGTAAGATTTCCACAAAGACCTGAAAATTTGTTTCCTCCTACTTACTATGCTTTCAGCACTGACAGCATGCCAGTATATCATGACCATTCCTTAGGCTGCCTGTTTTGACCAAATTACTTCAGTGGCCTGACTTCAGTGGCCTTCAGAAAACCAAAATATTATTGATTGATTATCAGAAGAGTTATTTTTATCATTCAAGGAATGATCAAGTGTTGGATAATAGAGCTGAGAGAATACAAAAAACACTCTAGGTAGAAACTCTAAAAAGCTTGAATTTTGAAAGTCCTATCAGTGGGAATATTTATAATGATATACTTTTTCATGGGGAAGGTAGTTAAAAAATAAGGAATCTATTAAAATGTTAGTCTTATTTTTGCTTTTCTTTCTTTCCTTTCTCCCATATATTTTTCCCCCAGGAGCATGGCCTGTTCTTATTGATGACTTTGTGGAATTTGCACGCCCTCAAATTGCTGGGACAAAAAGTACAACAGTGTAGCACTAAAGGAACCTTCTAGAATGTACATAGTCTGTACAATAAATACAACGGAAAATTGCACAGTCAATTTCTGCTGGCTGGACTGAACTGAAGATCAATCCTCGTAATTCAGACTGAGGGTTGAGACAAAACTTTAAGGATACATCTTGGACCATATCGTATTTCATTCTTCTAATGGTGGTTTGGGCTTGTCTTCTAGTCTGGGCCGCTCTAACCATTTATAATTCCAACATTGTGGATTTCATCTTATATCTGTGGACCATCCTAGTTTTTTCTCCCATAAGTCTTAGAAGCTTCATGGTGATTATTTTGAGGTTTTCATTCTTGCATAAAGCACAATGCTGTCTTCATCAGAAAACAGTTTGGCATAAGAATTAAACATGAACATCACAAACAATTTATAAAAACTTCTTAAATATATGCTTTGGGCTAGTTGCAAAGACTATGCTGATAGCACTTCCAATGAGAGTGGTATATTTAAGTGTACCGGATCTGAAATGGTGTTTTGGTTTGGGGGATTTTTTTTTCCTGGCAAATCACATGTATTGTTGATGTGAGTAGAGAATTGGATGATGGAAAAAAAAAAGTCAAAATAACCAACGTGAAAAATTTTTAGGATAACTTCGTGTGCCTACCTGAAAAATTTATTGTGTTTCAGACCCTAGATTTCAAAAGGTTCCACAGAACTAGTCTACTTATCTTACTCATGTTTATATATAGTTGTCCTATAGGGAGCTTTTATTTAGAAAATGTCTGCATAATGTTAGATTCTACTCCTGTCTACATTATGCACTACATAATTGGATTTCATTAGGATTTTGAAATGCTTATATGCTTGTTGAATAAGTTAAACTATTTAATTTGTTTTGAATGTTTTAGATTGCTACACAATACAATATTCTAAATTTAGGCATGAGGGTTTATTTTTTTGTTTTTGTTTTTTAGCACACTATGGAACAAAAATGAAATTTTCTTAATTTATAAGAAGATAGTAGGAATTAAATTTTGAAAATGGTTGTGATGAGCCATGAAGTTCAATCCTTATAGGTACTGCTCTTTCAGACAAATAGTCCATTTTTGATGACTTCTTATTTTGTTGAAATTGCTTTAACTGCTAATCACTGTGGTTGCCAAATACTTCAGGAGCAAAGATATTCAAGCAAGCATGCTGTTGATGCAAAATACCAATCTGGCTTCTATTTTCGTAAATTATTCAGTCTCTTTACTGTTTTTGTTTCACTCAAATTTGATGTTTTCACATCAAAGCAGAATTCTATCTTGTATGTATTATTTTCATTACAAGACCTATGAACTGCTTTTATGCTGAAAATGCTGATTTCCCTGTTCATTTCCTGACATGTAAAGGAGGGTTTATTGCTTTTTTAAACATTTCTGTAAGGTAGGTTAAAAAATGTAAAACTTCAAACATTGGGTGCCTGGACTTGAGCAGGAGTAGATTTTGCTTGGTGTATCCAGGCACTCTCTAAGGTCTAATGTTGAAATTATCAAAGGAATGTACTTCAGATTAGCAGTATGTTTTAATATGGAAATGATTTTAAAAACAATTACATATTAAAACTACTTTTTATTTACATGATTTTGAAAATGACTAGAAAGGTTTCCCATAGACCTTATATTAACATTCCAATCATAACTTTAATTCAAGAATACTATTCTTCCAAAAGAAAATTTTGAAAATTTCTATTCCGGTTACTAGAATTGGTTATTACAAAAAGGGGAGGGGAGGGTGGAAAGAATCCTGCTGCTTTCCTTTCAAGTATTTCCTGATTTCATATTTGTAAATATAAAGAGGACTTCAATTATGAAAAAATTTTAAAGATATATATGTACTATTTTGTTTCCTGTCTTGAAGATTTTGAGTTATGGTATTGTTTTCAGATAGATTAATTCGAGTATGCTGTGTCTTGAAATGAGATCCCATTAGCTTTTTTTCTCCCAATATAAATTGTTTTTCATAAAAGTCTGATACTGGTTCATGGCCTAGTGCCTTGGGTTTTACAGACTTTTCCTTTTAAATGTAAGACCTTTTCAACAAAATAGTATTTGTCATCAGTTTGGTACTAAACATTTATAATTACTGTGTAATTATAAACAAAAATACGTAATCTTTGAATATAATTATGTAGCATAAAAGTTAAGGTTGTTCACTCTATGATGGCATCTTAGAATTAAACAATACTAGGGCTGAAAAGAGAAGACTGATTTAATGTGGTATGATTACTCTGAGGATAAATGTCTGGTTACAGGGAAAATTCTGTACTAAAAATGCTTACACATATGGATGTGTGTATTAGTGAGTGCATGTGAGTGCGTGTCTGTGTGTGAGAGGTTGAAAGAGACACACACACACACATGTACACAACAACAACAACTTGAATTGCTTTAATTCATTAGTGTTTCAATCTTACTCTGGTAAACTCCCCATGCTGATTCTTTGTTTTAAACTGAACCACAGGTACAGTTTCCTTTTTGCCAAATGTCAAAACAGGTACACATTTTAAAATGTAATGCTTTTTAAATAGTAAAGTGTATAAAATTAGAAGTGCCCACATATAAAAATACTTGAGATCAAGATTATCTTTAGTGACTATCATCTGCATATCTCTGTAAGTTCAATTGTGTTTCTTACAATCCCTGTCATATTACCAACAGAGGCAATAAAAGCTTCAGTGAAATTGCCATGACTAAATCTTTTCACATATTATTTCAGTGTAATATTTTTAAAGACTAAAAAATACCTGAAAACTTATCCAGGAAGAATAATTATTCATGGAAAGAGCATTCTAATGGCAAGTTTTAGGGAGGAAAGACATGCCAAGTCTTGTTTACTACATTTAAAATGTTTACAACTATACTGGGCTGCTTTATTTAATTAACAGTACTGTAGTTGTGTAATATGGCATTGTTAAGTATGTGTTCTTCATTAGACTTTTAAAAAGTTTTAATGAGAGAAAGTAAACTTAATAAAATACACGGGGAATCTTTTATATAAAATATCCTTACTGGGGAATTCTTATTTAAACAAGGTATACTATTTTTTCCCTCAGAAAGACTTAAGTGAATGAAGTGTTCATCTATTTTTTATTTGATGATAAGTTTTGAGTAGTTGTAGCTAGTTTAACGTGCACTTTGCTTAGATTTTTAAAAAATCATGTTACTATTAAGACTACGTATTGTAAACCTTCTGTAACTTTTACTTATGAATGACAGAAGAAAGTTAAACCTAATGAAAGAATTTTGGAATAAAAAAGGAAAGTGGTGCTGGGGAAATTTATTATAGTTCACAAAGTATGCCTTTGTAAATCTGAATCAACTTTTAGCAAGAATTAATTTATGTAGTTCTAAATGTTACATTGTGTATATTTAATAGAAAATACTTATTTGGCACCTCAGCAGTTTTCTTTAAATGTTACTTTATACTTTTAACAATATGATTTATATTGAATATATAGATGTTTTGATAAGATTTTATCAAATTTGATAATGTAATGATAAAATGTTTTTAAAATGTGAATTAACATATATCTTAATAACTGAGGACACAATGCCTGAATTGTGATTTCTACATAATGTGATAATTAGGGTTCATATTATGGCTCATCCTTTAATTGATTATAAACAAGTATATTTCTGAACTCTACTTGCCTCCATTTTTACAATCATATAGAATTAATTTCTATTTTTATTTTATAGAAATGTGGTGAAGTTATGTATCACGATACCTTTACCTTTGATTTCTGAGGGGAAAGGGTTTATATTTGACAGTTAAGATGAATTTGAAAATACCTAATAGTACACATCCCCTTTTCTAGGTTTAGCCTTACTATTTGTTGCCATTTTGGTTGAATACTTGGCTTGATTTGTACCTGATTCTGGAGGCAGATAGTGCTGGGTTTTTTTTTTCTTTTTTAATGTTGTTTGTTTTTTAATCTCATAATACAGTTACATAAATGGTTTTACCAGAGAATTCTTGCCATCTTTTCTTCATGGCCTGTTCGGCAATTGGCATTTCCTGCTGACCAACTAATTTATTTGGCAACTTTCCACTAGGCTCAATGTTTTGTGTTAGTGTGGCTTTTGACTTCTCTAATTGACGTGTTTTTTTGTTTGTTTGTTTTTTTAATCTGTTGTAAGTCAGGAAATTATGATAAAAGGTGTACAGCATTTGTAGTAGATGAAATTCCTGAAAGTAATGTCTTTATGTAATTTTAAGGGTATATTTAAAGGCATATTTGTGAATCATTATAATTATCCATTTTAAAAACTGAGATTCTAAAAAGTGTATTTTGAATTTAAGCATATCCAAGTTTTTCTTACAAGTTTTGCTTAAGTATGTTTTATTTGTTTTGTATTTGTGCTGTGCACAAATCAGTGTCACTTGTCCTAGAACATTAATTTTCAAGCCATACCTTAAGGCTGCTGCATTTCTTGAGGTTGGACCATAGCAGGCAGGATGGCTCTTCTTTCACTTCATCTATAGCTTTATTTACTTATTTATTTATTTTTAATTATTTCTTTTGTTAATCCTCACCTGAGGATATTTTTTCCATTGGTTTTTTTTTTTTTTTTTTTGAGAGAGAGTGGAAGGGATAGAGGGAGGGGGAGAGAGAGAGAGGGAGAGAGAGAGAGGGAGGAGAGAGAGAGGGAGGAGAGAGAGAGAGAGAGAGAGAGAGAGAGAGAGAGAGAGAGAAACATCAATGTGAGAGAGACACATCGATTGGTTGCCTTCCTGCATGTGCCTCTTTCCGGGGCTGGGGATCGAACCTGAAACCCAGGTACATGCCCTTGACCAGGAATCAAACCCAAGACCCTTCGGTGTGCAGGCCAGTGCTCTAACCTCTGAAGCACACCAGCCAGGGCCATCTGTAGGTTTTTACTTTATTCCTTGTAGAATATTGGCACTACATATGAGATTTTTTTGCGGGGGTAAGTGTTTGGCTTAAAAGACGTTTTTTAAATGGCTGGCTTAGAGGAAATCCTCTTTGGCAGATTTTTAAGTGAAATGGAAAGAGAGATGGAGTCAGACTGAATTTAAAGCTGGCCTGATCATAGAAGTCAGCACTGCTTTAAAAGAATCTATCAGATAAGTTGAAAGCAAAAAAGAATTTGAACCGAAATGATGAAAAGAAAGCTTGATTTGAAATATAAAAAATTTGAAACTTATTAGAGGCAGCATGTGAGTGGCTTAATGACCAAACAAAAAACAAAAAGGATAATACTTACTTTATATTTAGAATGCATATATGCATTTACTTACAATTTTATTTCAGATTATGAAATATTCTAAGAAAACTAATGGAAAACTTGGGCAGTAAAACTTGGATTTTTTACTAAAAGAAATACTGTAGAATATAAGATTAGGGGGAAGCAAAGTGACTAAGAGAAAATGCTAATGTAAGCTGTAGACAATGATTTGTTAACATTACATATAGCTAAAAGAACGATATTTGATCAGTGAGGTTTAGAGATGTGTGTACTTCGAATCCTTTAAAAAGAGCATGTTTAGTTTTTTTGTTTTTTTTTAATTCTCACCCGAGGATATTTCTCCATTTATCTTCACATAGAGTGGGAGGGGGAGAGAGAGAGAGAGAGAGAGAGAGAAAGAAACATCAACATGAGAGAGACACATCGACTGGCCGCCTCCCACACAACCCCGACCAGGGCCGGGGACTAACCGCTACGGAGGTTCGGAGGTTCGTGCCCTTGAGTGGAATCAAACCTGCTGACGCTCCAACTGCTGAGCCAAACCGGCCAGCACACATGTTTAGTTTTTAAACAAATGCTAATATTCTTTTCTTTTAATTTTTTTTATTTTTAGAGAGGAAAGGAGAAGGAGAGAGAGATAGAAACATCGATGAGAGAGAACATTGATTGGCCACCTCCTGTATGCCCCACATTGGGACTTCGGCCCACAACCTGGGCATGTGCCCTGACCAGGAATCGAACCAGTGACCTCTTGGTGCATAGGTCGACACTCAACCACTGAGCCACACCGGCTGGGCAAATGCTAATATTCTTAATCCTGATAGTATATTAGAATTCATTGTATTGAAGTTATATGAAATGAATAGGCTGTCAGCTAGAGCTTTAAAATAGTCATTTTTTAAAGAGTTTGTTGTTATGGTACTTTAAAAATATAGCTTCATTGAAGTATAATTTGCCCACCATAAAATTCACCCATTGTAAGTGTACGATACAGTAGTCAGTAAATTTACAACCATCATCATAATCTAGTTTTAGAACATTTCCATCAGCGCATAAAAGCTCCCCTAATGCTCCTTTGCAGTTAATCACTGCTGCTAGCCCCAGCCCTAGGCAACCACTGATCTGATTTTGTAAGTTTTCCCTGTCTGGAAACTACATACAAATGAAATTAATACAATGTGATGTCTTTTGTATCTGGCTTCTTTCAGTTGGCATCTTTTTTAGGTTCATCCATGCTACAGCATACACCTGTACTTGGTTCCTTCATGTAGTATTCCACTGTGTGGATGAGTCTACGTTTTGTTTATCCATTCACCAGTTCAGATGGACACTGGATTGTTCACATTTTTATTGTGAATGAGATGAATGTTTACATATATGTCTTTGTGTAGACGCATGTTTTTATTTCTCTTAGATTCTTAAGAATGTAATTGTTACATTGGTTGGAAAATTTATGTTTAACTTTATAAAAAAAATGCCAAACTGTCTTCCAAAGTGGCTGTACCATTTAAAAATATTCCTACCACAATGCATAAGAGTTGCAGTTTCTCCACATTATCATGAATACTTGTCTTTTTTTTTTTTTTTTTTTTTTTTTTATTGTAGACATTCTGGTGAGTATGTATTTTAAGCTTGCAAGTTATGCCTAGCTATCCTACCTCATGTGTCTGTTGGATGTGCAATTTGGGTATGAGGTGGCCTGAGGGACTGCTGTAAAATTAGTTACAATCGACATATACTTACTTGAAGGTAGTATTTTTTGTAGGCAGTGAGGGTAGTTACACCCTCTCAATGGGAGTTTGGTCCCTTCGTGAACTCTGGTGAGACAGACAGCGCAGGTGAAGAGTTGTGCTGATGCCTGGTGCTTTGTGCTATTGTGTGCATCATGGTTGGTTGGTACAGCTCCCCAGTTAGCCTGTGGCTGGCGGTATTAAACCATTGCAGAAATAACTGCATGGATATGTCACAGCCTCATTATTAAGTTTCCCAGAGCTCTTGCTCTGAGATAACTGGGAATTCTTAAATTTGTAAAAATTTAGTGGGTAGTGTTTAGTTGCTTCCAGCTACCTGTATTCTTACACATAGTGGACATTGTAGTGCTTTTCAAATTTTAAATGGAAATTTCAGACATACACAGAAGTAGAATGGTATAGTGAATCTACTTCAACATGATCAGTTCATGGCTAATCTTGATTTATCTATATGCCATCCATCTTCCCAATCCAGATTTAATTTGAAATAAGTCTTAGATAGCAATTGCTATGTCGGTCTAAAAGACTTACAAAAAAATACTATCACCACACTTAAATTTTAATTTCTTAGTATTATCCAGTCAGTATTTTAAATTGTTTTATTTTTTTCCTTCCCTAGTTCAAGTTAGGAATCAAAGAAGGCGCATACATTGCATGTGTCTCTAATCTTTTAACCTTTGAGTCACCACCCCCGACTCCTTGGCTTGGAATTCATTTGTTTGGAAAAGCAGTGGTGGTTTTCTTTTTTGTTTTTTTATTCCTCACGCGAGGATACTTTTCTGTTTATCATCACATAGAGTGGGAGGGAGAGAGAGAGAGAAAGACAGAGAGAAACATTGAGGTGACAGAGGCAGTGGTGGTTTTAAATGTTTAAATACGTAATTTATATTTAATGCAACATTTGATATACTTAAAAATGTATTCTAGAAAATACTTTCAAAGTTAATGAAGTGTAGTATAAAAAGCTGTGATAATTATATCAACAAACATTCCACTAATTAAAAAAATATAATGGGATTTGTATCCAGAATGTATGAAGAGCTTTTATAACTTAACAAAAAGATAGTCCAGTTTACAAATGAGCAAAGGATTTGAAAAGACATTTCAAATGGCCAATAAACATGAAAAGATTCAATAAACAAATGGCCAATAAACATGAAAAGATCCTCAACATCATTAGTAATTTGGGAAATGCAAATCAGAACTACAGTGAAATATCACTTCATATCCATTGGGATTGCTTTAATCAGAAAGACGCGAAATGTTGATGACGTTGACAAATTGGAACATTGGTGGGACTGTAAAGTGGTGCAGTGGCTTTGGAACAGTTTGGCTGTTTCTCAAAAAGTGAAAGTTAGTATATGACCCAGGAATTCCAGTCTTGACAATATAAGAGACTTGAAAATACTCACATTTCAGACTCTGTTAACACCAGTGTCTATGAATTTGACTAGATACCTCATATAAATGGAATCACACAGTATTTGTCTTTTTGTGACTGGCTTATTTCACTTAGCACAATGTCCTCAAGCTTCACCCATGTTGTAGCATGTGACAGAAATTCCTTTTTAAGGCTGAATAATCCATTGTTGTATATACCACATTTTGTCTATGCATTTATCTGTTGGACATTTGGCTATTGTGAATAGTGCTGCTGTGAACTTAAGTGTGCAAATATCTGAGAGCTTTTAATTCTTTTGGATATATATCTAGAATTGGAATTGCTGGATCATACAGTAGTTCCATTTTTTAATGTTTTGAGGAACTGCCATACAGTTTTCCATAGCAGTTGCACCATTTTGTAGTCCTACCCACAGTGCACAAGGGTTCTAATTTCCCCACATCCTCAACAGCAGTTTTTTTCTTTTTTTAATACTAGCCATCCTAATGGGTATGAAGTGTTATCTCATGGTGGCTTTGATTTGCATTTCTCTGATTAGCGATGTTGAGGACATTTTCATGTGCTTGTTGGCCATTTGTATGTATTTGGAGAAATGTCTATTCAACTACTTTGCCCATTTTTTCAATTGGGTCATTTGATTTTTGTTGTTGTTGAGTTGTAGGAGTTCTTTTGATAGTCTAGGTATTAACCATCTGGTCTAACATGTCATTAAGTCCAATGTTTCCTTATTGATTTCTGTCTGGATTATCTATCCATTGAAGAAAGTGGGGCAGTGAGAAGTGCCCTATTATATTACCATTTCTCACTTTAGGTTAGGTTTGTTAATATTTGCTTTATATAAAAATGTTTTTCTTGTGGAATCTTCAGGATTTTCTACATAAAAAACTGTCATCTGCAAACATAATTTTACTTCTTCCAATTTAGATGCCTTTTATTTCTTAGTTGCTTCATTGCTCTGGCTAGGACTTCCAGTACCATGTTGAATAGAAGTGGCAAAAGTGGGCCCTTTCTTGTTCCTGAAGGTAGAGGAAAAGCTTTACATGTCACTGTCGAGTATAATGTTAGTTGTGGGCTTTTTATATATGGTCTTTATTATGTTGTGAGAGTTTTCTTCTATTCCTAGTTTGTTGAATTTTTTTTTTTAAATCAGAAAGGGTCTTGTCTAATGCTTTTCTGCATCAATTAGGATGATCATGTGGTTTTTATCTTTCATTCTGTTAATGTGGTATATATTACAATAATTCATTTTCATATGTTGAATATTCCTTGAATTCCAGGAATAACTCCCACTTGGTCATGGTGTATCATTTTTTAATATTTTTTCAATTTGGTTTGCTAGTATTTTGTTGAGGATTTTTTTTGCATCAATATTCATCAGTTTTCTTGTATTTCTTTGGCTTTGATATCAGGGTAATGCTGGCCTCACAAAATGAGTTTGGAAGCATTCCTTTTTCTTCAGTTTATTTGGAAGAGTTTGAGGATGATTGGTGTTAAATGTTGGGTAGATTTCTCCAATGAAGCCATCCGGGTCCTGGGCTTTTCTTTGTTGAGGGTTTTTCTGTTTGTTTGTTTGTTTTTACTACAGATTCAATTTCCTTCTAGTTATTGGTCTGTTCAGTTTTTCTATTTCTTCATTACTCAGTTTTGGTAGGTTTTGTGCCTATTTTTATATTGAGTTATTTGTCATTGTTGATTTGTAACAATTCTTTATATATTCTAGATGCTACATCAGATATACGATTTATAAATATTTTCTATTCTGTGGATTGTTGTTTCACTTTTCACAGCAGTGTTTTTTGTCAACACGGTTTAGTTTGGATAAAGTCCAGTTTATTTTTTTTCTTTGGCTGCTTGGACTTTAGGTATCAAATCTAAGAAACCATGGCTTAATCCAGTGTCAGAAAATTTACACTTTTTTTCTTCTATGAGTATTTTAGTTTTAACTTTTACCATTCTATCCTTGATCTATTTTAAGTTTTGTGTACTGTGAATATCCAGTTGTCCCCATACCATTTGTTGTAAATACTACTCTTTCCCCATTGAGTTGTCTTGGCACCCTTGCTGAAAATAATTACTGATAAATGTGTGGGGTTTTTTATCTCAATTTCCATCAATCTATATGTCCTTCCTCTTGTCAGAATCACATAGTTTTTATTTTTTGTTTAATCCTCACCTGAAGACATTTTCCCACTGATTTTCCTAGAGAGAGAAAGGAGTGGGGAGAGAGAGAAACATTGATGTGAGAGAGACATCGATTGGCTGCCTCCTGCATGACCCTGACCAGGGCCGGGGATCGAACCTGCAGTCCAGGTACTTGTCCTTGACCGGAATCAAACCTGTGATCCTTCGGTCCACGGGCCAATGCTCTAACCACTGAGCAAAGCCAGCCAGGGCAGAACCACATAGTTTTAACTTTGTAGTTAAATTATGAAATAAGGTAGTGTGAGTCCTCCAAATTGTTCTTTTTAAAAATTGTCTTGGCTATTCTGGGGCCCCTTACATTTCCATACAAATACTAAGATCAACTTGTCAATTTCTGCAACAACAATAACAACAGCCGGGATTTTGATGGTTGTGTTGAATTTTTAGACCAGTTTTGGGAGCTCCCATATTTTTCCTCACTATTTCACGTGTCCATATGTCCTTGAATCCTAGTGTCACTGCCGTCATTTGAGTTCTCATCCTGAGTTGTCTAAGTGCCAAGTGCCAAGTGCTTGCTGTGGCTTATATGTTCACTCTGCTTTTGGTCTGTTTTTCTTCCAGTTACTTGTTCTCACTGTTATCAGGGTGAGTTATCTAAGAGGCTTAATTAAGATACTTTGGTGACTCCCCAAAGCTTTCACAACTTACTCATTAAAATAAATGCCTCTAATTCCGTAGAGTGTCAGGCATTGTCCTGGGAATATGGCAGTAAACGAAACAAAAATAATTGCCCTCTTGGAGGTCCATGCAGTGGGAGAGATGTAGTGGAATATACTCTGCGGTATATAATGAGAAGTGCGGTGGGGAAAGAAGGGAACAGGAGAATGTGCAACTTTAAACGGTGATCAGGGAGGGCCTCGCTGAGGTCACTGAGTAAATGCCTAAAGAAGTAAGTTGAGCCATGCATATATCTGAGGAAAGTTTGCAGGCAGAGCAAATAGACACCACGAAGACTGAGCTGGCAGCATGTTTGAGGAACATCGAGAAGGGAGTGAGGTGAGTAGTAGGCGATGAGGTTGAAGATAGAGCAGATTGTGGCCTTGCAGGCCATCGTTAATGCTGTGTGGCTTACCGCACAGGTGGGAAGTCATTGGAGGGTTTGAGCAGAGGACAGACAGGCTGTTACTTGACTTCTAACAAAATTGCTTTAGCTGGCCCTGGCCGGTTTGGCTCAGCGGTTAGAGCGTCAGCCTGCAGTCCAGAGAGACCCGGGTTCGGTTCCTGCTAAGGGCATGTACCTCGGTTGCAATTTGTCCCCGGCCCTGGTTGGTCGTGTGGGTGGCAGCCACTCGATGTGTCCCTTTCATGTCAATGTTTCTCTCTCTCTCTCTCTCCCTCTCTTTCCCTCTCACTCTATCTGAACAAAAAATGGAAAAGTGTCCTCAGGTGAGGATAAAAAAAAAATTACTTTAGCTGATGTGTTGAGAAAAGACTGTGGTGGGAGGGTAGGTGAAAGCAGACCAGTTGTGCTCAGCAGCCTCTAGAAAGTACCCCTAATGCAACCCTGTGTGCCACCCCTTCCCCTTGAGGGCGGGCTGGACCTAGAGACATGTTTCTAGTGAACAGATTATGGCAAAAGGGATGGGATGTCATTTCGAAACGAGGCTGTAAACTGACAGTAGCTCCATTGTGCATGTTCTCTTGCTCTCCCACTTGCTCACTGTTGGAAGCTCGCTGCCATTTTGTGAGCTGCCTTTGAGAGGCCCGCATGGCAGGAACTGAAGGTGGCCTCCAGCTAACAGCCTGTGAGGAACAGGCTCTTGGTCCAACAACCCTCGAGGAGCTAAATCCTGCCAACAGCCACGTGAATAAGCTTCAAAGCTGATCCTCTCAGTTGAGCCTTCAGATGAGACTGCAGTTCAGACGGACAGCTTCATGGCGGCCTTGCGAGGGACCCTGAACGTAAGGCACCCAGATAATCCACACTCAGATTCTAGATCCACAGAAACGGGGGATGCCTGTTGTTTTAAAATGCTCAGTTTCAGGGCAATTTGTTACACAGCAAAAGATAGCTAATGTGTCAACTAAGAAGTTATGCAATTATCTTTTTTGTTGTTCTTTGTTAATCCTTACTCAAGGATACTTTTTTCCATTGATTTTTAGAGAGTAGAAAGGAGGGAAGGAGGGAGGAGAGAAAGAAAGACATTGATGTGAAAGAGACAACATTGATTGGTTTGACAAGGGCCGGAGATCGAACCTGAAACCCAGGTACGTGCCCTTGACTGGGAATTGAACCCGAGACCCTTCAGTGCCCAGGCTGACGCTCTAACCACTGAACCGCACCGGCCAGGGCTAATGCAGTTATCTTGATGTGAGATGATGGTAACCTAGGCCAGGGTGATAACGGTGGAGTTGATAAAAAGAAGTGAAACTCTGGATATATTTTAAAGGTAGATCTAACGGGATTTTCTGAGGAGCTAGTATAAATAGGGGGAGGGGTGGTGGTGGCTGTCATGGTGTAATGGGAGTTCAAAGACGAGTCCAGGGTTTTTGGCCTGAGCAACTGGAGGGAAGGAATTGCTGTTAACCAAGATTCAGAGGATATGAGAGAGACAGGTTTTGGAGGAAAAGATCAGGAGCTCAGTTCAGGATACACATGTATGATGCCTATGATTTAATAAAATTTTGAATAGGTATTTAGATGTATAAATCAGGTGACAAAAGGTAAGAATTGGGAGATACACATTTAGGAGTCATCAGATTTCAATGGTATTTAAAGCTTTCAGACAGGATTAAGTCCCAGAGTGACTATGGACAGAAAAGATAGTTTGAAGACTGAGCCCCAAAGCATTCCAAATGAAGATCAGGTTCGTGTGGAAGGAGCAGCAAGGAAAACATGGAGTGGCCGGTGAGGTTGGAGGAAAAACGTGTTGTAGGAGCCAAGTGAAGTGTTTGTTCCAAGAAAGAGAGTAATAAATATGTCAAAGGCTGCAGATAGCTAAAAAAAAATAATTAAAAAAATCACAAATTAAATACTGGATTTAGCAACATGGCAGTCATTGGTGACTTTGATGAATAGATTCAGTGGAGTAATGGAAAGGGAAAGCCTGATTGGAGTGGGTTCAGAAGAGAATTAGGAGGAATTTGGGATAGTGAGTACAGACAACTCGTAGTTTTGCTGCAAAAGGAGCAAAGAAACCATGGTAGCTGGAAGCATAGTCAAGAAAATATTTTGTAAAGATGGAGAAATAATAGTATGGTGGTCTGCTGGTGACAAAGATCCAGTAGACAGGAAAATTGATGCTGCAGGAGAGAGGAGATGCTGGTGACTTGTCCTACTGTAAGCAAGATAAAGCGCCTCCTGTTAACACCCAACACCCTCTGCATAACACCGCCTGCCTCGCTCACGTGCACCCTTTGTGTGTTTGGGTTTTTGCACCTTGCAGGCTTTTCACAGTCTCTCCTTGGAGTTTCCAGTTTCCACACCCTTTCCCTTAAATGATTCATATTAATTTTTACAATAGCAACAGCAACAAACCCTCTCCTTGAGTGTCACCATCCTGGGAAGCTTTTCTCTGATGCTTCATCAGTATGATTTAGTAAAATTAAATGGCTTTCCCGTACCTTTTCTCATTTTTTTTATAGCACTTACCCATAATATACCATGATAATACCCGTGTATCTTCCATTAGACCCTGAGGGCAATGTTGGTAACAAGGACCATGCCTTATTTGACTCTGAATTTTCAGTACGCATAGTGAATACACATTACATCATTGGTGTTGATTAATCAATTAACAATATATGAGTGATTTTTCATATTTGCCGATTCCATATTGAATTTGCCTACTTTCTGAAATCTGCTTGTGACCTCAAATCAATACTTGCGGTCCCTAAGCAGTCCTATTTGCAGCTGCGCAGAGTGGCGACACATTGGACTGCCGTGCACGGTCCCGGCGGAAGTTGGAACAGGTGATGCTCTGCCATGCGTTCCAGCTCTCATACTGTAAACAGGCGTCCTTTTCATGATGTGTTTAGTTTCCCACGTTTTTGTGCTTCGTGGGGGTGATTTTGCTGGTTAAAATGGCCACCAAGTGTAGTGGTGAAGTGCTGTCTCGTGTCCCTAAGCACAAGAAGGCTATTCTGTGCCTTACAGAGGAAATACATGTATTAGATAAACTTTGTTCAGGCATGGATGATTATAACTCTGAGGCTGTGAGTTCAATGTTAATGAATCAACACTATAAAATGAAGTGTCTTTAAAGAGAAACACATAAAACAAGGTTATGTATTGATTGGTTGACAGAAACGTGACCAGAGGCTTGCAGGGACCTGTCCTTCCTTGGAAGCAATGTTTCATTCTTTATGGCAACTTTATAGACCATAACTACTGTGAATTAGAATTGACTGGAGTTTGACCTCTTTTTTTAAAAAATATTTTTTTCTATATTGATTTTTTAGAGAGAGAGGAAGGAAGAGGGAAAGAGAGAGAAGCATTGATGAGAGAGAAAATTGATTGGCCGCCTCCTGCATGCCCCCCACTGGGGACCTGGCCCACAACCTGGGCATGTGCCCTGACCGGGAATCGAACCGGTGACCTCTTGGTGCATGGGTCGACGCTCAACCACTGAGCCACATGGGCTGGACTGACCTCTTTCTTAAGTTGCTGGTCAGGTTCCCTCCACTCCCTACAGATGGGAAGCAGGTCACTTATAAAGTAACCCTAGTCAAATGACTTTGTTCATAACTTTCTATTCATGAAAATTCTAGACTGGAGCTACCCCACTCTGAGGGAAAGGCTAGTGATTCTGAGAACTAATGTCCAGGAGATATGTAGAGTAGCCATGCATTTCTCCTACTACACAGAGAAATTGTGGTTATCGTCACCTTTCCCAGACTGCAGAAATCTGGAGCCGTTAAATGCTTGATGAGTGAATGATACTGGTAATTATTTCCTCATAACAAAAGAATCAGTATTAGTGTCAACATTTTGAAAAGCAATCCAAGCATTTAAAATGTAGGCTTTTGAAGTGAGCCTCCTCTGTTTACTTCTGTTTCCTGAGCACTTACCATCCTCTATCTATTGTGCTGAGCACTTTATTGACACTATTGTTCAATCTTCAAAACACTACGAGGCGCAGGTATTATTTCCCCCATTTTACAGAGAAAAATGAGGCTCTAAGATTAGAGTAACATAACTAGTTAATAAATGGTAGAGCCAAGATCTGAACCGGGGCTTCATTCCAAAGCCTTTAAACATTGGTACAGTTTTCCAGTTTGTAGAACCCAATTACTACCTTTACAATCAACCCATGAATGACAAGTCTTAAAAAGTTCTAGAATGATACTGCAGAATAGCTATCTCATACTGCATTTGTATATAATTTTCCATTTTTGAATTATTAAATTCTCAGTATTTTTTTCTTCTAAGGCAAGACTTTTGGAAAGGAGTAGATAGATTTTATTAAGATTTTTATGAGTTCAACATAATGAGGCATACTGTTTTCAGTGTAAGGAACAGAGACATCACGGAACAAACAATGTCTCAGCAGCTTAGAGTGGCTGTATGAATAGCGAGTCATTTAGTGTGTGTATCTTGATAACCAGCTTAGTAGAGTTGGCAACTGTGGGAATGGAGAGCGTCATTATTTTTCAATAGTTACATTCTGGCAAGTTTCAGAAAAGTAGATGTGGCGTGATTCCACTACTGACCATTGTGACTTTGAGGGTTAGTCTGTTTCAACTGCATCTGTTTTCACATCAAATGAGGGTTCCTTCTTTATCGGTAATCTGTGACTCTGCCATGCCTTCATGTGAAATGTACGCCACAAACTCCCTCCAGTCTGCTGGGTCATTCTGTGGTGGAGCCGATGTTACTGAGTAACTTGTTTTGAAGTGTTAAATAAAAACTTGCTCCACACACACTGTGGCAGAGTCCATCAAAACCTGTTCTTCCCTGCTTCCATAGTTGTAGCTGGCACGTGGTTACCTAGCTGGGGACGTTGCTTGGTTCCTGCCATTGGTTAGGTGTGGTAATGACTTGAGTTCTTACCAATAGAATAAGCAGATTTGATGAGTCAGTTCCAGACTAATGCCTTAAACAGCATGACTTCCAAATTATCTTCTGTCAACCAGAACCCATGTCAACCCAACTTCAACCAAACAGGTGGTGATAATCCCTCACCGATCATCAGGATGGAAAAAAAAATGTGAATCCCCGAATGAATTCATGGAACAGGCTGGCTGCTGACTGGACTCTCCGTGGAATGTAACAGAACGTGACCTCTTCTCTAGGCCTCCACTGCTGTTGGCATCCCCTGACCGCTGCATGCCCTGAATGTGAAAGGTTTTCTAAGGGAAACAATTATTGAATTGGATACTAAGATGCTTTTAATTTTCAGGTTCATTAACAAATTTGTAACTTACAGACATAAGGAAAAGAAACTTGAGCTTATTGGTTCACAAACTTTAATGTATCTGAGCTTTTCAGTTTACTTATTTTTTATCTAACCATCGAGTCCTGCTTCTAGATTCTGAACTGGTTCAGCAGGCGAGAGCTCCAAAAGGAAAGGCGCCAGCCGCATGAAGATACAGCAGAAGCACATTCCATGCAGAGAGAGCAGTGCGAAGTCCCTGAGGCGTCAGTGAACTTGGCAAGTTTGAGGAACGGAAGGGAAGGCAGTGAGGTGGCAGCGCGGTGGGCGCAGGGGAGTGGCAGGCAGGGCCACATCTCATAGCATTTTGTGAGCTAACATGAGTCTGAATTTCTAAGTGCAATGGGGCACCTTTGGAGACATTACAAGGAAGCAAACTTACTTGTTTAGCTTTTAAATGATGACTCCGCTTCCTGTGTGGAGAGTGATTCCCATGGTTACTAGGTTGCTCTCTGGGTTAGAGGTGGTGCTGGCTTCAACTGGTGTGACAATGATAGAAGAGAGTGGCAGACTAGAGAGAGTTATTAACGGTGGTTCAAAGAATTTAATGGTGGATTGTATGTCAGAGGGAAGGAAATAAATTTTTGATTGGAACAATTGTATGGATGATGGTGTCATTTACTGTGATGGGAACAACTGAAATAGAAACGGACAAAATCAAGAATTCTGTTAAAATCAGACATGAGTGTTTCTTCTTCTTCTCTCAAAGCAAGTCAAAATAACTAGTGCCCCAAAGTAGAGGCAGACCCTTTTGTGTGTCTCATCTGGGTGCTGTGAGCATTTTTGGGTAGGACAATTCGTCATTGGATCTAAGTGTCGCATATTTTGCCCCAGGACATGATATACTGGAAAATTCCTGTCTTCCCAGCAAGCCTTACTTGATGCTGAGCCCTCAGCACATATTGTATATAGTTTCACACATAGTGAATATACACTAAGTCTTTGGCATTGATTAGTCAATTAAGGCAAATATTTATCGATTCTTATTTGCCAATTCTGTATCGTGAATTTGTCTACTCCCAAAAACCTGTTTGTAACCCCAAAATCAATACTTGCAGCACCTAAGCAGTAATTTAGCCGTGTGTAGTAGCAAAATGTTTTCTCATATAGATCTTGTACATATTTTGTTAGATTTACACCTAAGTATTTCATTTTTGGGGGTGTTAATGTAATTGGTATTGTTTTAAATTCCACTTGTTGATTGCTGGTAAATGATTGATTTTTGTAGTTTAACCTTGTACCCTGCAACCTTGCTATAATCATGTATTAGTTCCAGTAGTTTTTAAAATCTATTTTCTTCATAGACGGTCATGTCACCTATGAAGAAAGACAGTTTTATTTTTTCCTTTTCTTATTGTATTAGCTCGAATTTTCAGTCTGATGTTGAAAGGACTGGTGAAAGGGGACATCTCTGCCTTGTATCCACCTGGTCCTAGTGGGAAATCGGTTTCTCATCATTAAGTATGTTAGCTGTAGATTTGTTGGTAGATATTCTTTACTTGAGGAAGCTGCCCTCTATTCCTGGTTTAATGAGAGGTTTCTTAAAAAAAAATCATTAATGGGTGTTGGATTTTGTCAAATACTTTTTCTGCATCTGATGAGATAATGTATTTTTTTTTCTATTTTACCCTGTTGATGTGATACATGTTTTCTTTTTTAAAAATTGATATAATATACACATTGTATAAGTTTAAGGTGTGCAACATAATGACTTGACTTCATGGATTTTAGAATGTTGAATCAGCCTTGCATACCTGGAATAAATATGGGATTGGATTTGCAAATTTTTTTTTTGTTTACCACTTTCATAAACTTTATTATTCATTTATTTAATTGAATTTGTCATTTAACATTGTAAATTTAAGGTGTACAGCATGTTCCTTTCATTTATATATTGTAATATGATTGTCATTGTAGTAATATTCACATTACATAATTATAATACAATAGTATTATCTATATTCATTACACTGTGCCTAGGATGTCTATGGCTGTTCATTACAAGTTTGTATCCTTAAATACCATTGATCTTATCCCCCACACCCTATGCCCTGGTAATTACCATTTTACTGTGTTTTTTGTTGTTTTTCAGATTAGACTTTTTTAGATTCCACATATAAGTGATAAGATACAGTACTTATCTTTCTATGTCTGACTTGTCTCACTTAGCATTAATGTGCTCAAGGACCATCCATATTGTTGCAAATGGCAGGGTATCCTCCTTTCTCATGGTTAAATATTCCATTGTGTATGGACCACACAATTTTTATCTATTCACCTGTTGATGGGCATCTGGGTTGTTGCATATCTCGGCTGTTGTGAATAATGCTGTGATAAACCTGAGAGTGCATATATCGTGTTGAAATCCTGATTTCATTTCCTTTGGGTATGTACCAAGGAGTGGAATTGATGGATTGTATGGTAGACCTATTTTTAATTTTTTTTTTAGTGATCTCCGTATTGTTTTCTGTATAGTGCTTGGACAATTGAATACCAACAATGTATGAGGATTTCCTTTTCACCACAGCCTCGCCGGCACCTGCTGTCTCATTTTCTTTCTTTCTTTTTTTTAACTAGGACATTTATTAATTTATTTTTGTTACAGATGTTTCTCCTTTTTTCCCCATTGACACCCTCCTCCCCATCCCTCCACCCCTTCCCCAGCTTTGTTGTCCATGTCCATCAGTTATGCATACATGCGTATAAGTTCTGTGGTTTATCTCTTCCTTCCCCCCCCCAACCCCTCTTCTGAGGGTTGTCAGTCTGTACCCTACTTTCACATCTCTGGGTCTACCCTGTTCCTCAGACTGTTATGTTCATTATATTCCACAAATGAGTGAGATCATGTGATATTTGTCTTTCTCTGCTTGGTTTGTTTCACTTAGGATAATACTCTCAAGGTCCCTCCATGTTGTCTCAAAGGATAAGAGATCTTTCTTTCTTACAGCTGCATAGTACTCCATTGTGTATATGTACCACAGCTTTTTTATCCATTCATCCACTGATGGGCACTTGGGCTGTTTCCAGATCTTAGCTATTGTAAATAGTGCTGCTATGAACATGGGGGTACATGTATTCTTTCTGATTGGTGTTTCAGGTTTCTTAGGGTATATTCCTAGAAGTGGGATCACTGGGTCAAATGGCAATTCAATTTTTAATTTTTTGAGGTAACACCATAGTGTTTTCCACAGTGGCTGCACCAGTTTGCATTCCCACCAGCAGTGTACTGGAGTCCCCTTTTCTCCACACCCTCGCCAACACTTGTTGTTTGTTGATTTGTTGATGGCGGCCATTCTGACAGGTGTGAGGTGATACCTCATTGTTGTTTTAATTTGCATCTCTCTGATGATTAGTGATGTTGAGCATTTCTTCATATGTCTCTTAGCCATTTGTATGTCCTGTTTGGAGAGGTGTCTATTTAGTTCCTCTGCCCATTTTTTAATTGGGTTCTTTGTCTTCCTTTTGTTGAGTTGTATGAGCACTCTATATATTTTGGAGATTAACCCCTTATCTGATGTATCATTTGCAGTTATGGTCTCCCATACAGTGGGTTCCCTTTCCGTTTTGATGGTTGTTTCTTTTGCTGTGCAGAAGCTTTTGAGTTTGATGTAGTCCCACGTGTTCATTTTTTCCTTTGTTTCTGTTGCCTTAGGTGATGTATCAGTGAAGATTCTGCTGCATATGATGTCCGAAATTTTGTTGCCTACATTTTCTTCAAGGATTTTTATGGATTCATGAGTCACATTTAAGTCTTTTATCCATTTTGAGTTTATTCTTGTGTATGGTGTAAGATGATGGTCTAGTTTCATTTTTTTGCATGTAGCTGTCCAATTTTCCCAACACCATTTATTAAAGAGGCTGTCTTTGCTCCATTGTATGCTCTTGCCACCTTTGTCAAATATTAATTGAGCATAATGTCTTGGGTCAATTTCCAGATTCTCTGTTCTGTTCCACTGGTCTATATGCCTGTTCTTGTGCCAGTACCAGGCTGTTTTGATTATAGTAGCTTTGTAGTATAACCTGATATCTGGTATTGTGATCCCACCTACTTTGTCCTTCTTTTTCAAGATTGCTGTGGCTATTCGGGGTCTTTTTTGGTTTCATATGAACTTTTGGAGTATTTGTTCTAGTTCTGTGAAATATGTCACTGGTGTATATTGATGGGGATTGCACTGAATCTATAGATTGCTTTGGGTAATATGGACATTTTAATGATGTTAATTCTTCCAATCCATGAACAAGGTATGTGCTTCCACTTTTTTATATCTTCCTCTATTTCTTTTTTCAATGTCCAGTAGTTTTCTGCAAATAGATCCTTTCCTTCTTTGGTTAAGTTTATTCCTAGGTATCTTAATTATCTTGCTGCGATGGTAAATGGGATTGTTTTTTTAGTTTCTCTTTCTGTGAGTTCATCATTGGTGTATAAGAATGCTGTCGATTTCTTGACATTAATTTTGTATCCTGCTACTTTGCCAAATTCATTTATTAGGTCTAGTAGATTCTTGATGGCGTCTTTAGGGTTTTCTATGTATAATATCATGTCATCTACGAATAATGACAGTTTCACTTCCTCCTTTCCAATTTGGATTCCTTTTATTTTTTCTTCACATCTGATTGCTGTGGCTAAGACTTCCAGTACTATGTTAAATAAGATTGGCGAAAGTGGGCATCCCTGTCTTGTTCCTGTTCTTAAGGGAAATGTTTTTAGTTTTTGCCCATTGAGTATGATGTTGGCTGTAGGTCTTTCATATGTTTTTGCCCATTGAGTATGATGTTGGCTGTAGGTCTTTCATATATGGCCTTTATTATATCAAGATATGATCCCTCTATTCCCAAATTGCTGAGCGTTTTTATTAGAAATGGGTGCTGGATTTTGTCAAATGCTTTTTCAGCATCTATTGATATGATCATGTGGTTTTTATCTTTCATTTTGTTTATGTGGTGTATCACATTTATTGATTTGCGAATATTGAACCAGCCTTGCATCCCTGGGATGAATCCCACTTGGTCATGGTGAATACTTTTTTTGATGTATTGCTGGATCCGATTTGCTAGTATTTTGTTTAGGATTTTGGCATCTATGTTCATCAGGGATATTGGCCTGTAGTTTTCTTTCTTTGTAGTGTCTTTTTCTGGTTTTGGAATTGGAATTATGCTGGCCTCATAAAATGAGTTTGGAAGTCTTCCTTCTTCTTGAATTTTTAGAAATAGTTTGAGAAGAATGGGTGTTAGTTGTTCTTTGAATGTTCGGTAAAACTCCCTCATGAAGCCGTCCGGGCCTGCGCTTTTGTTTGCTGGGAGACTCTTGATTACATCTTCAATTTCCTTGGTTGTTATTGGCCTGTTCAAGTTTTCTATCTCTTCCCGGTCCAGTTTTGGGAGACTATGTGTTTCTAGAAATTTTTCCATTTCACTTAGATTGTCGAATTTGTTGCCATATAAATGTTCATAGTATTTGTTAACGATCCTTTGTATTTCTGTGGTGTCAGTTGTTACTTCTCCTCTTTCGTTTCTGATTTTGTGTATTTGGGTTCTCTCTCTTTGTTTCTTGGTGAGTCTAGCTAAGGGTCCATCAATCTTGTTTATCTTTTCAAAAAACCAGCTCTTTGTTTCATTGATCCTTTGAATTGTTTTTTTGGTCTCCATGTCGTTTATTTCTGCTCTGATCTTTACTATTTCCTTCCTTCTAGTTGCTCTGGGGTTTTCCTTTTGTTTGCTTTCTAGTTCTTCAAGTTGTGAGGTTAGAAAGTCTATTAGAAATTTTTCTTGTTTCTTGAGGTAGGCCTGTAGTGCTATGAACTTTCCTCTCAGAACTGCTTTCGCTGCATCCCACAGATTTTGTGTTGTGTGTTCATTTTCATTCGTTTCCAGAAAGTTTTTAATTTCTTCCTTGATCTCCTTGGTAACCCATTCATTGTTTAATAACATGCTATTTAGCCTCCATGTATTCAAAGTCTTTGCATGTTCTTGTTGCAATTGATTTCTAGTTTCATGCCATTGTGATCTGAGAAGATGCTTGATATGATTTCAATCTTCTTGAACTTGTAGAGACTTCCTTTGTGTCCTAACATGTGGTCTATCTTTGAGAATGTCCCATGTGCACTTGAGAAGAATGTGAATTCTGTAGTTTTGGGGTGTAATTCTCTGTAAATATCTATTAAATCCATTTGGTCTAGTGCTTCATTTAGAGTCTCTGTTTCCTTGTTAATTTTTTGTCTAGAGGATCTATCCAGTGATGTCAGCACGGTGTTGAAGTCCCCTGCTATGATTGTATTGCTGTCGATTTCTCCTTTGAAGTCTTCCAGAAGATTTTTAATGTATTTTGTTGCTCCTATATTGGGTGCATATATGTTTACCAAGGTTATATCTTCCTGTTGGATAGATCCTTTCAATATTATGTAGTGGCCTTCTTTGTCTCTAGTTATGGTCTTCAATTTGAAATCTAATTCATCAGATATGAGTATTACTACCCCAGCTTTTTTTTCCTTTCTGTTTGCTTGGAAGATTTTTTTCCATCCCTTCACTTTCAGCCTATGTGAGTCTTTTGTTGTGAGGTGGGTCTCTTGTAAACAACATATATATGGGTCATGCTTTCTTATCCAATCCGCTACTTTGTGTCTTTTGATCGGGGCGTTCAGTCCATTTACATTTAAGGTGATTACTGATATGTACTTACTTATTGCCATTTTTGTTTAGTGTGTTTCTATTTTCCTTTCTATTTCTTCTACTAATTACAGCAGTCCCTTTAACATTTCTTGCAGTGCTGGTTTGGTGCTAATGTATTCCCTTAGCCTTTTCTTGTCTGGGAAGCTCTTTATTTGACCTTCTATTTTGAATGATAGCCTTGCTGGGTAGAGTAGTCTTGGGTTCAGATCCTTGTTTTTCATGACCTTGGTTATTTCATGCCATTCCCTTCTGGCCTGTAGTGTTTCTATTGAGAAGTCAGCTGATAGCCTTATGGGGGTTCCTTTGTAGGTAACCTGTTGCTTAGCTCTTGCTGCCTTTAGGATTCTGTCTTTAATTTTTGGCATTCTAATTACTATGTGTCTTGGTGTGGGCCTGTTTGGGTTCTTCTTACTTGGGACTCTGTGCTTCTTGAACTTGAATGCCTTCTTCCTTCACCAAATTAGGGAAATTTTCTGTCACTATTTCTTCAAATATATTCTCTAACCCTTTCTCATTTTCTTCTTCTTCGGCGACTCCTATGATGCGAATATTATTACGTTTCCAGTTGTCCCACAGTTCTCTTAAGCTGCCTTCCTGTTTTTTCATTGTTTTTTCCTTTTGGTTTTCTGATTGGTTGATTTTTTCTACCCTGTCTTCTAATTCACTGATCCGGTCCTCAGCTTCTTCTACTCTGCTGTTTAGTCCTTCCAATGTGTTCTTCATTTCTGCTATGTCATTCTTCATTTCCAATTGGTTTATTTTCAATATTTCTATGTCTTTGCTCATGGTGTTGATGTCCTTACACATGCTGTTGAGCTTCCTCAAGATCATGGCTCTGAATTCTAGCTCTGTTAACTTGCTTAACTCCATTTCATTATCTCATCTTCAGTGGAGGTCTCTTGTTCTTTCATTTGGCATCCATTTCTTTGTCTTACCATTTTGGCTATCTCAGTGGTTTTTGGAGCCTGCCAAATTTTCCCTGTGGATGTTGGTGTTCTGCTGTTTGTGGCTCCCTCTACTGGGTTTGGATGAGCGTGAGAGGACCCACGTTATACACCACTGTGGAGTCTTACTTTCCTGGGTAGAGTTGCAAGCCCAGAAAAGGTTCAGTTATCCTCTAGCTTTTTTTGCCTAGAGGCTATTAGTCCTGGTTACTTGAAGAGCCTTGGGTTCTCAGTTGAATGAGAACCTCCCTCAGGTGTTCAGCGTGAGAGGATTTCCCGAGGGTGGGGCAGATGCTAGTAGTTAATGAGCCTCGATTTGCATTTCAATGGCCCACTAGGGTGTGGCTGAATCTCCGAGGGAGGGGCTGCTGCCTCTCCCCAGAGCCCTGGGATGGAGTAAGACGGCCAGGCCACAGTCCTGCGTGGCTGCAACTCAGCAAAAGCTCTGAGCGCCCTCCAAATCCCAAGTGACCCCACACAGTTCCAGTCCAGTCCGCCCTCCCTCTGCTGGAGCCCAGGTGAGTGGCTGCGGTTGTTTTAGCGCTCTGTCCGGCCCTCTGCGCTGTGGAGCCGGCTCGGGCTTTAACCCCGAGGGCGGGTGCCGCTCCCGACTAAGGCTGCTGCTCTCCGTGGGCTCCCAGCCCCCCTCTTGCACCTCCGCAATCCTGCCAGGATGGATTCAGTGTCCCTGGTTGTATGGTCCTAGCGAGCTGCTTTTCTGTTGCTTTTTCCCGACGATTTGACTTTATTTTAGTTGTATTTCCAGTTTGGTCCTGGGAGATGGTCTGTGTAGCTTCTATTCACTCCGCCGCCATTTTGGAATCCTGTCTCATTTTCTTAATGATAGCCAGGTGTGAGGTGCTAGCTCATTGCGCTTTTGAGTCACATTTCCCTGACGATTAACAATATTGAGCATCTTTTCATTTGCCTGTTGGCCATTTTGATGTCCTCTCTGGGGAAAAAAAAAAAAAAGTCTATTTAGTTTTTTGCATTTTTTAATTGTATTGGTTTTCTTTTCTGTTATTAAGTTGTATGAGTTCATTATACATTTTGGATATTAACCCTTTATCCAATGTGGTCTGCAAAAAAATTTTCTACCATTCTGCAGGTTGTCTTTTCATTTTGTTAATTATTTATATTGCTGTGCAGAAGCTTTTGAGTTTGATGTAGTCCTTCTTGTTAATTTTTGCTTTTGTTGTTTGTGCTTTTCATGTCACCCAAAAAACCACTGCCAAGACCAATTTCAGAGAGCTTCTTCCCTACGATCTAGTTTTATGGTTCCAGGTCTGTGTTTCAATCTTTGATCCATTTTGAGTTAGTATTTATGAGTGGTATTAACAGGGGTCCAACTTCACTGTTCTGCATGTTTCTCTCGTTTTCCCAGCACTGTGTGTTGAGGAAACTATCCCTTTCCCCTTTGGTGGTTTTGGCTCCTTTGTTAAAAATTAGCTGATGGTATATGCTGGGACTTAATTCTGGGATATCTGTTCTGTTCCACTGTTTGGTGTGTCTATTATTGTACTAGTACCATACTGTTTTTTTTATTATTATGGCTTGTAGTATCGGTTTGAAATCTGGAAGCATGTTACCTCTGGCTTTGTTCTTTTTCCTCAGGATTGCTTTGGCTTTTTGGGGTCTTCAGTGGTTACACATACATTTTAGGAGTTTTTTATATTTCTGTGAAACAATGTTTTTGGTATTTTGATGGGGATTGCAGTGAATCTGTAGATAGCTTGGGGTAGTATGGCCATTTTAACAATATTCATTCTTCCAATCCATGTCTTTTCATTTGTTTGTGTCTCATTGATTTCTTTCAGCAAAGTCTTGTAGTTTTCTTTTCTTTTTGTTAATCCTCACCTGAGGATATTTTTGCATTAATTTTTAGATAGAGTGGAAGAGAGGAAGGGAGGGAGAGAGAGAAACATCAATGTGAGGCACAATTGTCTACCTCTCGCACGACTGCGACTGGGGCCAGGATTGAACCTGCAACCCATGTATGTGCCCTTGACTGGGAATTGAACCCACAACCTTTGGTTCTGAAGGCTGACACTCTTAACTGCTGAACCAAACCAGTCAGGGCAAAGTTTTGTAGTTTTCACTGTACAGATCTTTCACTTCTTTGGTTAACTTTATTCCAAAGTATTTCTATGCTATTGTGAATGGGATAATTTTCTTTATTTCTTTTTCAGATGCTTCATCATTAGTGGAAAGGAATGCAATTGATTTCTTTATGTTGATTTTGGATCCTGCCTCTATACTAAAGTTATTAATCCCAATTGTTTTTTAAAAAGATTTTAAAATTAACTTTTAGAGAGGGAGGGAGAGGAAGACAGAGAGAGAAACATCAACGTGAGAGAGAAACATTGATGTGAGAGTGAAACACTGATCATCTGCCTCCTACGTGCCCCATATCAGGGATTGAACTAGCAACCTGATATGTGCCCTGATGGAGAATCAAACCAGCAACCTTTTGGTGCATGGGGACGATGCCCAACCAACTAAGCCACACCAGCCAGGGCAATTCCAATAGTTTTTTGACTGACTCTTTGGGATTTTTCTATATATATAAGACTATATCAGCAAGTAGTCACAATTTACTCTATCCTTTCTGATTTGGATGCCTTTTTTTTTTTTTGTTCTGCCTAAATGCTCTAGCTAGAACTTCTAGTACTGTACTTAATAGTACTATACTGAGTAAGAGTGGTGAGAGTAGGCACTCTCGTTCCTAATTTCAAAGGAAATGCTTTTAATTTTTCTCCATTCAAAATAATACTAGCTGTGGGTTTGTCATATATGGCCATATATAGCCTTTACTATGTTGAGGCAAATCCCTTCTTTACCCAATCTGTTAAGGGATGTTTTTTTAATTAATCACAAAAGGATGTTCGATTTTGTTAAATGTTTTTTCTGAGTCTATGAAATTGTGATTTTGATCTTTCATTGTATTGATGTGACGTATCACATGCATTCATTTGCGTATGTTTATCCGTGCCTCCCAAGGATAAATCCTACTTGGTCATGGCATATAATCCTTTTAATGTGTTTTTGAATTCTGTTTGCTGATATTCTGAGAATTTTTGCATTTATATTCATTAGGGATATTGGTGTATAGTTTTCTTGTGGTATCCTTATCTGGTTTTGGTATGTAGGCAATGTTGGTTTCGTAGAATGAGTTTAGAAGTGTTCCCAACTCCTTGATATTTTGGAATAGTTTGAGGAGGACTGGTGTTAATTCTTCTTTAAATGTTTAGTAGAATTTTCCAGTGAAGCCATCTGGTCCTGAAGTTTTCTGTGTTGGGTGTTTTTTTTAATTTATTTTATTTTTTTATTATTGATTCGTTTTCTTTGCTTGTTATTGGTCTGTTCAGATTCTCCATTTCTTCGTGATTCAGTCTTGGCAGGTTGTGTGTTTCTAGATATTTACCCATTTCTTATAGGTTATATAATTTGTTGGCATATAATTATTCATCTATAGTAGATCATATGTATTTCTGTAGTATCCATTGTAATGTCTCCTCTTTCATTTTTAATTTTGAGTTCTCTCTTTTTTTTAGTCTATCTAAAGGTGTGTTAATGTTGTTTACATTTCAGAGAACTAGCTCTTCATTTCATTGATCCTTTCCATTTTTTTTCCTGGTCTCTATTTCATTTGTTTCTGCTGTGATCTTTATTATTTCCTTCTTCCTGCTAACTTGGGACTTAATCTGTTTCTTTTTCTAGTTCCTTAAGGTGTAAAGTTACATTAAGATCTTTCTAATTTTTCAACATACGCATTTGTCACTATAAACTTTCCTCTTCACTGGCCTATAAAGTTTCCATCGTTTTACTCTTCCCCTTTTGTATTTTTGATGTCACAGTTATCTTAAATTATGTTAGATCACAATATTCTGTATCTTTGGGTTTGGTTGCTGGAATATAGCCATTTTTTTGTGTGTGATACGGTATTACTATGATTTTTCATAGTGCTTGATGAAAAGTGCCTCTGCTGCTATGTTTGAAGTAGTGAATGCCTTTCTTATTTAGTTAAGACCTGGCTTAACTTTGATTCTAACAGTTTATAACAGGTTGGTAATTAGAAGTCTTTCTTTTGTTTTCCAGAAAGTGGTGCTATAGCACAAGTTTTTGGTTTCTCTTACCAGAGGTTACTTACTGTTAAAGTTGGGAGTGTGTGCATTAAAACACACACACACACCCCACAAAATTGGTGGAGGGGGAAAAGACGGTGGGTGGTGGCAGTGAAGGGAGGTATGTGCTTGGCATTTGTGGTTTTGTGTGTGTCCACAGCCCAGTAAGGTACATCCTCCAGTAGAGAGTTGGAAGTGGTCTCAAAGGTCTGTGGACAGACCTCTTGCCAGAATCTCAGAGCAGACAGCAAGAAACGTGTTTTTTTCAGTTCTGTTTGCCTTCTTCTTGTGTCCCTCCCCTCAAGTTATTGTGATCTCTCCTCAGAGAGTGCAACAAGGTCCCTTCAGCTGCAGCACACGTGGCCAGGTAGACCCCCATTCATCCTCTACCACCATTGTCAAAGGTCATGTTATGGCTGGCCAGTGTGGTTCAGTGGTTAAAGCACTGGCCCACTCACCAATGAGTTGCTGGTTTGATTCCTGGTCAAGGGCACGTACCTGGGTTGTAGGTTAGATCCCCAGTCCCAGGCTGGGGCGTGTGCAGGAGGCAACCAATCCATGTGTCTCTCCCTGCCTCTCACCATTCCACTCTCTCTAAAACTCAGTGAAAAAAACATCCTTGGGTGAGGATTAACAACAACAAAGGTCATTTTAGCTTGCTGCTGCCACTCTTGTGGGTCTTCAGCCTCCTTCCCGGTCCAATCCACCCAATTTTGGTGCACAGGTGGATGGATCTCTGATTAGTTATAAAAAACAAAGAGGAGGGAAAAAAAGGAATGACTTCATACCACCATGATACTGATGTCACTCCTCAGTTGCTAAAATTTTACTGAGGATTTTTACATCTATGTTCATAAGAGAGATTGGTCTGTAGTTATATAATGTCTATAATACAATTGTCTGGTGTTGGTATTAGGGTAAGGCTGGGCTCATAGAATTAGTTAGGAAGTATTCCCCCCAAGTCTATCCTCTGTAAGAGATTGTAGAGAACTGGTATAATTTCTTCCTTAAATGTTTGTTAGAAGTTATCAGTGAACCCATCTGGGCCTGCTGCTGGTTTTGTAAGGTTATTAACGATTGATTCCACTTGATATAGGTCTATTCAGATTATCTATTCTTTTTTTTTTTTTATCCTCACCCGAGGACATTTTCGCATTCATCTTCATACAGAGCAGGGAGGGAGAATGGAAGGAAGAGAGAGAGAGAAACATCGATGTGAGAGAGAGACATTGACTGGCTGCCACCCACACAACCCCAACCGGGGCTGGGGCCGGGGACAAACCACAACTGAGATACATGCCCCTAGCGGGAGCCGAACCCGGGACTCTCTGGTCTGCGGGCCAAGGCTCTAACCACTGAGCCAAACCGGCCAGGGCCAGATGATCTATTCTTGTGTGAGTTTTGGTACATCTTTCAATGAACTGGTCCATTTCATCTAGGTTATCAAATTTGTGAGCATTGAGTTGTTCCTAAATTTTATTACCTTTTTAATGTCAAGATCTACAGTGATGTCTCCTGTTTCATTTCTGATATTTGTAATTTGTGTTCTTAGTTAGCCTGGCTATAGGCTTAATTTTTATTGACCTTTTCAAAGAACAAAATTTTGGCCCGGCCAGTGTGGTTCAGCGGATTGAGCATCTTCCCATGGACTGAGAGGTCCTGGTTCGATTCCCAGTCAGGGCACATGCCTGGGTTGCGGGCTTGATACCCAGGAGGAGGCAGCCGATTGATGTTTGTCTCTCACATCGATGTTTCTATCTCTCCCTTCCTCTCTCTCTCTAAAAAAAAACAAACAAAATTTTGGCTTCATTTTTTTCTATTAATCTTCTGTTTTCAATTTCTTTGATTTCTGCTCTAATTATTATTTCCTTCTGCTTAATTTGGGTTTAATTTGCTCTTCTTTTTCTAGTTTCCTAAGGTGGAAACTTAAAAGATTATTGATCTTTGGATCTTTCTTCTATTCTAACATATATATTCAATGTTTTACATTTTCTTCTAAGCACTGCTTTTGCTGCCTCCCACAAATAAGTTGTGGTTTCCCTTTCATTTAGTGAAAAATATTTTAAAATTTCTCTTTGAGATTTCTTTGTTGACCCATGTGTTATTTAGAAGTGTTGTTCAATCTCCATGGAGTTTCCAGTTATTTCTGATTTAATTCCATTGTGGTCTGAGAGTAGACAAAGTATGATTTCTATTCTTTTAAATCTGTTAAGGTGGCCCTGGCCGGTTTTGCTCAACAGTTAGAGGGTCAGCCCTTGGACCAAAGAAAGCATTGCAGGTTCGATCCCTGGTCCTGGTCTGGGTTGTGCGGGAGGCAACCAGTGGATGTCTCTCTCTCACACTGATGTTTCTCTCTCCTCCTTCCACTCTAAAATCAATGGAAAAATATCCTTGGATGAGGATTAACAAAAATAAAATAATAAATTTGCTCAGGTGTTTGTTTCATGACACAAAGTGGTCAGTCTATCTTGGTGACTGTTTGATGAGAGCTTAAGAAGAATGTGTACTCTGCCACTGTTGAATAAAGCAGTCTACAGATATCCATTATATTCAGTTGATTGCTGGTAGTGTTTAGTTTCACACCTATATCCTTACTGATTTTTGGCCTGTAGGATCTGTCCATCTCTCCTAGGAGGGTGTTGAGAGTTGCAAAGAATATAGATCTTAAAAGTTCTCATCACAAGAAAAAAAAAATTTTATGACTATGTTTGGTGATGAATGTTAACTAGACTTAATCATTTTGCAATATATAGAAATATTAAATCATTGTTGTATATCTGAAACTAATGTTATATGTCAATTATACCATAATAAAAAATGCATGAAAAAATAATCCAGAAAGAAAAAATTATTTCAGATATATAGATATAAAATAAGTCCAATGAACAAAATTAGAAAGTTTAGATAAAGTGGATACATTGCTACAAACATATAAAATATAGAGGAATAACTTGAACAGACTAATTGTAAAATATATATATATATTTAAAATGGTAGTCAAAGACCTTCCCTCTCAAGAAATCTCAGGCCCAAATGGTTTTAAGATAAATTCTACTGAAGTTTCAAAATAGCTAATTCCATTTTATGCAAGTTTCCCCAGGAAAGTGAGAGGCCTTTTCCACCTCATTTTATGAAATCAGTGTAATACTACACTCCAAAGCCAGAAAAAGAAAAAACAAGAATAAATGAAAAGTATCAGCCCATTTGTTTATACATAGATGCAAAATCCTAAATAAAGCAATAGTTAAATCAATCCAACATAGCACTAAAAATAACACATCATGAAGAAACAGGATTTGTCTCAGTAATGCAAGGACTGTTCAACATCAGAAAAATCCATCAATAGCTTGTCCACATAATAGAGGAGAAAGGAATTAATTTTAATTGAAGCAGAACAATCATTTTGCAGAGTTCAATACCTGTCTATAAGTAACTTAGCAAAGTAGGAATAGAAGGGGATATTCTTTGTTTTGGAAAAGTTATGTATATCCAAACCCTACAGCATATATCACACTAAACGGATAAACCTCCGATCATTCCCTTTAAGATAAGAAACAAGATTAAGAGAGATTATCACCACAAATGTTTAACATAGTATTGGAACTCCTGCCTAACACTGTCAGAAAAAGAAGCAAAGGGTATAAAAGGGGAAAAAGTGTATCCTTCAAATATTTAGAGACCAAACAAAACACCTCTAAATAATCTAGGGATAAAAAAAATAACCATAAAAGAAAGAAAATATTCTAATTTGAATGACAGCAAAAATAAAACTTGTGGGATGCATTTTAAGCAGTCTATCTCAGGGAAATGTATAGGTTTAATGCCTTTATTAAAAAGGTTTAATGGACAGATACATGCAAAAAAATGAAACTAGACCACCTTCTTACACCATACATAAGAATAAAATAAAAATGGATTAAAGATTTAAATGTTAGACTTGAAATAATGAAAATCATAGAAGAAAACATAGGCAGTTAGCTCTCAGACATTTCTCGTAGCAATGTTTTTTCTGATATATCACCTTGGGCAAGGGAAACAACAACAAAATAAACAAATGGGATTACATCAAACTAAAAAGCTTTTGCACAGCAAAGGAAACCATCAACAAACTGAAAACACAACCCAATGAATAGGAGAACATAATCGCCGATACATCTGATAAGGGCTTAATATCCAAAATTTATAAGGAACTTTTAAAAACACCAACCCCCCAAATCCAATTAAGAAATGGGCAGCCCTGGCTGGTTTGGCTCAGCGGTTAGAGTGTTGGCCCGTGGACCAAAGAGTAGTGGGTTTGATTTCTGGTCAAGGGCACATGCCTCAGTTGTGATTCAATCTCTGGCCCTGGTCGGGGTCATGTGGGAGGCAACCAATCAATGTGTCTCTCTTCCATCGGTGTCTCTCTCTCTCTCTTTCCCCCCTCCCTCCCACCCTGTCTGAAAATAAATGGAAAAATATCCTCCAGTGAGGATTAAAACAAACAAAAAAAAAGAAGAAATGGGCAAAGGACCTGAATAGACACTTTTCCAAAAAAGACATACAGGTGGCAAATAAGACATATGAAAAGATGCTCAATGTCACTAATCATCAGAGAAATGCAAATTAAAACGACAACGAGGTATCACCTCACACCTGTCAGAATGGCTATCACCAATAAATCAAGTGTTGCTGAGGACATACATACAGAAAAAGGAACCCTCGTGCACTGTTGGTGGGAATGGAGATTAGTGCAGCCATTGTGGAAAGCAGTATAAAGTTTTCTCAAAAAATTAAAAATGGAACTGCCTTATAACCCAGCAATTCCACTTCTGGGAATATATCTGAAGAAACCCAATATGTTAATTCGAAAGAACATATGCACCCCTATGTACATAACAGCGTTATTTAGAATAGCCAAGATTTGGAAGCAGCCCAAGTGCCCATCGGTAGATGAGTGGATAAAAAAGCTGTGGTACATTTACATATGGAATACTACTTGGCTGTAAAAAAGAAGGAAATCTTACCTTTTGCAACAGCATGAATGGACCTGGAAAATATTATGTTAAGTGAAATAAGCCAGTCAGAGAAAGACAACTACCATATGATTTCACTTATATGTAGAATCTAATGAACGAAATAAACTAATAAACAAAATGGAAACAGAGAACACACTGACAGCTGTCAGTGGGTAAGGGGTTTGGGGGCTGGGTGAGAAGGTGAAGGGATTAAACAAAGAAAAAAACTCACAGATAACAGACAACAGTATGGTGATTAAAAGAAGGAAAAGGAGGTAGGGGGGATAAATGGTGATAGAAGGAGTCTTGACTTGGGGCGGTGAACACACAATACAATATACAAATGATATATTATAGAACTGTATACCTGAAACCTATATATTTTTATTAACCAATGTCACCCCACTAAATTCAATTTAAAAAGGTTTAATTAGCCTTGTACAGTTTAGCTCAGCAGTTAGAGCATCAGTCTGCAGACCGAAGGGTTGCAGATTCGATCCCCCGTCCTGGTCGGGGTCATACAGGAGGCAGCCAATGGATGTGTTTTTCTCACATCAGTGTTTCTCTCTCTCTCTCTCTCTCTCTCTGCCGCCCTCCCTCCCCACCTTCCACTCTACCTAAAAAAATCAATGGAAAAATATCTTCAGTTGAGGATTAATAAAAAAAAGGTGTAACTAAAATGAATTATCTACACATCAAAAAAATCCATAGAAAAAAAGCAAATTAAAACCAAAATAGAAAGATGGAATTGTAAAGATGAGAGCAAAAGGCAATAAAATAGAAAACAAACAATGGATAAAATTAACAAAGCCAAAAATAGGTTCTTTAAAAGATTAATAACATTGATGAAACCCCTAGCAAAAGTGGTCAGGTAAAAAGTCAAGAAAAAGCCATCAATATATTTTTTAAAAAGCAACACTATAGATCCCATAGTCATTATAAAGATAATCAGCGACTTTCTGGACAACTTTATGTAAAAAATATTAGCAATTACACGAAATGGACAAATTCCTTAAAAGATACAACTTACCAAATTCTAAATTTGACAAAAGAAATAGAAAATGTGAATAATTCTGTATTTGTTTCAGAAATTGAATTTGTGATCCAAAAAATTCCCAAACATAAACTCTAGGCCCACATGACCTCAATGGTAAATACTGCTCAAATATTAAAAGAACACCAACCTTACATAAACTCCTCCAAAGAGCGGAGGAGGAAACAATTCCCAAATTATTTTGAGGCCAGTATAACCCAAAAACCTGACAAGGACATTATAAGAAAATGAAATTACAGGCCTATATCCTTCATAAGCAGATACCTAAGGTCCTTAACACAATATGAGTACCTGAAGACTACAAAACATTCCTGAGAGAAATTAAAGACGACTTCAAATAAATGGACAGTTACATCATGCTCATGGATTAGAAGCCTCAACATTGTTAAAATGTCAATTCTTTTCAAATTGATCTATAGATTCAGAGCAATCCTAATCAAAATATCAGGATATTGCCCTGGCCGGTTTGGCTCAGCGGTTAGAGCGTCCGCCTGTGGTCCAGAGAGACCCGGGTTCGGTTTCTGCTAAGGGCACGTGCCTTGGTTGCAGTTTGTCCCCGGCCCCGGTTGGGGTTGTGTGGGTGGCAGCCACTCGATGTGTCCCTTTCACGTCGATGTTTCTCTCTCTCTCTCTCTTCCTCTCTCTCCCTCTCACTCTATCTGAACAAAAAATGGAAAGATGTCCTCGGGGGAGGATTAAAAAAATATCAGGATATTTTCTTTTAGAAATTGATCGTATGATTCCAAAATTTATATGAAAATGCAAAAGACCTAGGATAGCCAAAACAATCTTCACTACAGAGTTAGAACTTATAGTACCTGGTTTCAAAACTAAGTATGAAGCTATAGTAATCAAGACAGTTTACTATTGGTAAGGATAAATGAATGGAATGGAACAGAATCCAGAAATAGACCCACATTTATACAGTCAATTAATTTTAAACAGAGGCACCAAACAAATTAAATGGAGATTAATATTTTCAACAAATGACACTTAACCAAACAGATACCCTTATGCAGATTAGGAGAAAGGAATATCCTCAATCCTTATTTCACACCATGCACATAAATTAATCTGAGATGGATCACAGACAAACATAAAAGTTAAGACTATAATGCTTTCAGAAAAAAAACAGGAAATATCTTCATGACTTTGGAATAGACAAAACACAAAAAACACATAAGCATAAAGGAAAAAAAATATTGAACTATATAAAAAATCTGCTCTCCAAAGTCATCATTAAGAAAATACACAGGTAAGACACAGATGGGGGGGAAATGCTAGCAAAAGACATCTTTATATAAAGGATCCCAACCATTCTGTAATGAGACAAGCAGCCTAAATAAAATGTATCTAGAGACATTAATAGACATTTCAGGAAAAAAGGACAAACTGCCAAATAAGCATATGAAAAGGAGTTAAACATCACTTGTCATCATGCAAATTAAAATCACGGGATATAACAGAACATCTGGAATTCTCATAACTATACATAAGTGTACATAAAATGGCACATACAATCATTTTGGAAAACTTTTTGGCAGTGTTTTTATAAAGATAAACATAAATCTATTTTATGACCCAGCAATCCTGTTATTTCATAACAAAATGAAAACATATCCACAAAGCATGTTCACAATAACTATTTATAACCACCCCAAACTACAAATAATCCAAGTGTCCATAAACAAGAGAAAGGATAAGTAGTGGGATGTTCATGAAATATTACTGAGTAGCAAAAACAAACTGTCTATATATGTAACAACATGGATGGAGCTCACATTTTGAACAACAAAGCCACACACAAAAGTGAACACTTTGTGTAACTCCTTTTCAAAAAAAAAAAAAAAAATTCAAGAACAGGTAAGATTTACCTATGAAAAGAGAACACAGGAAAACGGCTGCCAAGGGCAGGAGGGGAGCAATAAATACACGGAAGTGGCCCAGGGAGCTTTCTGGGATGATGGAAAGGTTCTTTATCTGGATTGGGTAATGATTGCACAGATTTGTCAAAAATGATAGAACATAATCCTAAAATCTATACACTCTGCTGTCTACAAATTTTACTTGAATATGAACAATTTTACTTCAAAAAGTAGTACAGTCGGCCCTCGTTTGTCGTGGTCAATCAGTTCCAGACTCTACCGCGACAAATGAATTTCGCGAAGTAGGAGTCTTTATTGATACAGTCGTCCTGGCCACTTCGCGCTTCTGCTTTCGCGGCCTCACTCTATCGCCCCTTTTCAAATATAGTATAGTATAGTATAGTGTAGTATCTGAAAAAACCACGACAGCGAAGCCGCGAACGGGGAAGCGCAACGTGCGGAGGGACGACTGTATTAAAAAGTCTGATTTATCAGAGGGCCCTCTGCCACTCCCAAAAAGAGCTGCTCAGAGACATGTGGCCTTATCTCCAGTTACAGTAGCTTTGTCCTTTGAGTCAGTTAGCTCTTAAAATTCAAACTTGAATTGTTTTTGAATTCACTAAATTTTATGGTGAAATGCTCATAAAATTTTATTTTTTGTCCTAAATCTCTTATTCATTAAAAACATGATCCATCATATTGTACAATTAAAGTTAGACTGAAATTACCCTAAAGGTTGTCTACACCCCTCAACCCCTTTTAAAATAAAAACAGATGCTTAAGTAAATTGACTTGCCCAGGATCATATTCATTTCAGAAATAAAAATACATTACATATTTCATACATTGTCATCCTTTGCAAATACTAACACTTGGGCAAAGAGAACAGCTTACCTTTTTAATAAAATTTGGTTATACAATTATATGTGTTTTAACTGGCAACTGAGGAAGCATTAGGAATAATAATTTTCATTAGAAGGTTATAATATTTTCATTCTATCAGTTATGTTTTAAAGAAAGCATATATTTTCCATGGACCAAGGCATTCCAAGTTCGCACTGGCTGGCTACTCATGAATGATGCAATTTCTAGTTCAAGTGTGTTGGTCTTTACAGTTGGTGCATTTCTATCAGGCTCCTTTCAGGAGCTATACTGGTGATCTATAACACCTGGGTAACCAAAGAACTTGCATATTTTTGAAAACTGCAGTCAGTGAAAAGCATAATGGTATTTCTGTACTATAATGGAGGGTAAATGTAGTAAAACGTAACTCAAAACAAATTTGGCAGTGCTGGTTGTGATGAGCAGAGAGGCTTAACATGCTTAAATGATGAAAAACACTTTTAATTATATAGGAAAAATTTTATTTGATAAATATAATTTCAGAAACTTTAAAAAACTACTGAGGTCTGTACAATATGTTAACTACATTTACTAAAAATGCAGAAAATTTTTATAGGATTATATTAGACAGCCACAGTGTCTGAGGTCCAAAAGTGTTGCTATAGAATTTTCAGCTACTAATTCCTCATAAAAATCTAACAGTCACCATTATTACAAACATATCATTAATTATGATCTATTTTTTGTAGGAATATCATTCAAGTTATCTCACATAAACAGCACATTAATAATATTCTATTTTTATGAAAATAGATAGATAACTCATTTCAGGACAGAAATAAAAATGTCTCTAAAAGGGGACCCAAAATTAATAAAACATGTTTTACATAACTCTTTGGTGTGTTAATTTTATCAATACCTGCTTATATCATACCCCAAATTGATCTTTATGTGAAAAACACAAACATGAGTATTTTCCCGTTTCCCCTGGACTCCAGTAACTTTCAGACTAGCATATTTTGAAAACTTTCAGTATTTTAAATTTTTTACTGCTCTTGACTCTTGCCCATCAGATAAAAGTCTCAAGTTTATCACACAAGCCCAACAGCCCAATTTCGCAATCTTATGCAGCAGAAATGACCCTGGTCTGAGTAAAAGTATTTCCTAACAGGGTGATGTGCCTGTTTTATCTTCTAACTGAGACAGTGCCAGAGTTTGGGTCAGGTCTGGGAAGCCGTTGGTTATGGGAATTAAAACCCAAGGCAGAGGATATTTAAGAGAAATTCAAACTGTAAATTCTCCTCTTTATTCTCAACTCTGCGCAAACCTGTAGTTCTCCTGGCCCACACTCGACTCCCCCTACCTAGGGTGAACCTAATGCTTGCTAAAGCTGAAGCTGGGTGCTGAGTCACATAAAAGAGCTGATGGGCCATTTGGAAACTGACTTGGTGCTTGCAACTACCTTCAGGGTACCCTGTATCAGCTTTCAAGGCAAGCAAGTGAGGAAAATAGATTTGAGACCATTAATTTAACTAATAACAATACATGTAGCATCCTATTCTGGTTTTGGCAGATAAGAGTTGAGTTAATTAACATCGTGCCTTCCAAAGAATTTAAAAAAAATATGCAAAGGGGCCCTGGCCGGTTTGGCTCAGCAGTTAGAGCGTCGGCCCGTGGACCAGAGAGACCCAAGTTCGGTTCCCGCTAAGGGCACGTACCTCGGTTGCAGTTTGTCCTTGCCCCGGCTGGGGTCCTGTGGGTGGTGACCAGTCGATGTGTCTCTCTCACATCTATGTTTCTCTCTCTCTCTCCTCCTCTCTCCCTCCCTCCTGCTCTGTCTTGAAGATGAATGCAAAAATGTCCTCGGGTGAGGATAAATAAATAAAAATATGCAAAGGGGAATTTTCTGTGATTACTGATTATGTAGTAATAGTTTTACAATATGAGTATCAGCAATAGAAAACTATTGGAAGCTTATAGACAACACTGGTACTTTCTTAAATAAATAGAAGAAAACCCTTTTCTTAATCTTCCTTTAAATGGAGTGGGTTTTGAAAAACAAAGTAGGATGAGCATTATCAGTGGATGCATTTACTTTTTTTATATAAAGTTCTTAAATAACTTCAAAGAGGAATGCAGGAAATTACATCGATCACACCTCAAGCACTATATAGTTTAGCTGACCTCCTGCCTTGCTGCAGTTGGCCAGAGAGTGCTTGATGGCTTTGTAACAGTTCTTCTCCAGTGTCAGTAGTCAGTTTAGTTGACGGCAAATAAACACTGTAAGGTAGGTGTAATGCAGGCCTACTGAATGTCATTTTATGTGAACATTTTATAAGACATTCTAAGAAAAGCAAATTCTATAATATCCTCCAGGAAGCTACTCTACTGAATATTTTTTAGCAATGTTTTCCCTTCTGTAATATGAAATGGTGTGTACACATTGTATATTTTATTATCCCTTTAACATATTTCCAGAATAACAAAATTTTCCTAAAGCAATTTTGGAATATCTAAGTTAAAGAAAAGCTAGTTATGAAAATTAATATTTAGGCTGAAATTCATAAGCCAATATCCTTGCATTATTAAAACAAAGATTGTATTAGCAAGAAAGTTTACCAGTAAACAAAGGTAAAGTCTTTATTCTTGATTATTTCCTATCAGCCCAATTCAAGAAGTGTTTTATTCATGAAATGGGAAAGGGGTGGAGAGCTGTACAACAAATCTCAACTGAATGGAAAACTACGGCAAAACCTTATTTAACCATTTCCATACAGTTTAAAATGTATATGAACACAACCATTATAAATGCTTAGGGCTGGGTAATAGTTCTTAAACTAATAATCATTTCCAAATTTTAAAACAATATTATTTTTGATAAAAACAAATGACAAACAATGGATCTACATGATAAATTCAGGATGGAAATTAAGTACTGAAGTGCAGTGAGTTAATACCACACATATACCTAACATAAGCATTCTTAGCATTTTAATTTATTGCTGCCATTAACCCATAAAATTTAGCATTTTAGACTGTTTCATTTACATTCTATAGCCATACCTGAAAATATTCCTTATAATGAAACATTGGGCAGATTTTACTTTACTGTGGCAGTCTGCTGGTAACTTAGATAGCATATACTAACCTAAAAATAACAGGATTCTTGTCTGAGGTCCTTTATTCTAGCTTACTGAAAGGCAAGAGGAATTCTAAGCCACAGAAAGAGGCTCTTCTCTTTTTATTGATTTAACTTCCCTAACATTTTGATTTGTATAATGAAAAATATTTGCAATATTTAAATACTGTCCAAACTTTTTTTTATTGATATAGTTGAACTTTACAACCGTGTTATAGAACACTATAAACAGAGTTTTCAGATAGAGAAAAAAAAAAGCAAATTTAAATATATTAACCAGATTAAAGCATGCAAAAGAGCCAATGATAAACACATCAAATAATATGCTAATGTTATCTAATTTACCCACTTTATATTCTGTCATAAAAGTATCAGTAAACATCAATTTGAAATTTGGTGAATGGACTTGATTCCAGATTTATGTATAAGATATGATACACCCTTTGCATGTATATGGTTAACTTTACTGGTTGTGTTACAGTACATTAAGAGAAGTTTGGTATTGGTATATATTCACTACCCATAGTGTAGTAAATAATGATTAGAAATGCATTCTCCTAATTTTCTCTATGAACTTTGAAAGTACTAATTAATTAACAAACATGGGTCACTAAGGGACCAAAATTCCTTACTATTCACATTTACTTTTCCCACGAAAAGCTTCAAATATAACTCTAATAAAAAAATAGAGTTTTCAAGGCAAACTTTTCAGCATAATTTACAGAAGCAGATTTAAATAGAAAACTCAATAACTAAGCTAATACTCAAAAATACAATTAACTAGGAATTACCTCTTTCCTACCTTGATATTAAAGTATGGTGGCCTTAGCAAGAGCCTGAAATGCCATTAGGAGTCCCATAAGCACAAGGGACAACCCAGACAAAGAGATGGAAAACGTCTCTTTATTCACAAATTTTAACATGTTCAGATTTAAATTAAAGGGGCTGAAAGTGGTTCATGTTAATGCTTTTTGTTTGTTTGCCATTATAACTGGTATGAACTACTCCAGAGATTTCAGAAAGTAATTCTGCAGAGCTAGTGTGGCCATTACCCGGATGATCACACTGAGTTTTAGGAAAGGAGTTGAAATGGCTCCCACAAAGTACTACTGCTCTTTTAACAAGTAGATGAGTCCATTGTGGAGAGAGTCAAGATGCTCCTGTCGTTGGTATAGAAAGGATCCGATGCACTCCATGATCTAAATAACAATAAGAGAAAAGTTTGGCTCACCAGGACCTATGTTTTAATTGAGAAAAAATTTATTCTAAAACTTAGGATCAAAATGCAATTTGAGTATTTAAATAATCACTAATTGATTCATTTTTAAATGCTAAAAGGAAGTTCTTCATACTAGCATTGAATGACCAAACATTCCATTTATATTATACAAAAACTTGGGGAAAATAATGCTCTAGTCATCATATAAAAATAGCCAAAATTTAGACATTCATTAGAATTAAAACATTTTCCATAGGTAGTAGAGTATAAGACACTCTTAAAATCTTGATTCAATAAAAATAAGTATGTTATTAAGAGTTATACACATTCAGTTTTACTGAAAAGCAACTAGGCTATATTTTGACATCACAGAAGCAAACAAACAAAAATAGCACTTACCAAAAACTTTGGAATGAAATAACGGTATGTTCTTAATTTATTTCTTTTCAGCTATAAATTCTATTCTAAAGATTTTAGCATAATTATCTTAAATGTCACAAATGATTTATTCAATAGGCATCAAAGACACCTGTAAGTCACTAGGGGTTTTCACTTAATTAAGAACAAATGATCCTCTACTGGTCTGGAAAAGTTAAGTACTATCTGAATGATAAAGCCCATAAGCAATTCATTACATAATACTTTATTTGCAGCTGTACTGATTTAAGCTTAAATAACTCAAGATCAAAAATAGCCTGCCATGCTTAAAACAGCCTAACTTACTTTAAGGTTTACCAAGTCAAAGGTGGCTTTTCTTAGAAGACTAAAAGAATTTAATAATAAATACGTTTTATGTAATTTTCTAGGGTTCCCATGTTCCTTAAACAAAAATGTTAAAGGAAGAGACTAGCATTTAAAATGGTCCAAATACACTTTTATCAAATATCTGCTGTTTTTTCTAAGAGACTCTGTATGTGTGCGGTTCAAATTTAAATCAATTAAGTGAGCAGTCATAATGAAGTTAGGTACCTAGAAATTTTACAAAGTTGGAAAAGAAGAAAACAAACAAGCAACAACCATACCAGTAGTTTATAGAACTTACTAGAAAACTTTAAACACTATCTACCTTAATTTAAGGAAGGGCTTGTTCACTACCCTCTCTCTAGCACCTAGAACTGCGCCTGATACATAGTAGGCACTCAGTATTTGCAAAATATATGAATGAGATGGAACTATGAACATTTCGTAGTGTAAATATTTATGCAAGAAGAAGTATGCTCAGACATAAATGATAAAACATAAGTATCAATAGCTCAATTATCTAGAGTCAATTTTCCACTCCCAAACTGCCAATATTTTATATAAATTTTTCCTCTTTCCAACCATTGCTTACATAGAAAATCTTATTAGGTAAGATTCCCTTCATTTTATCTTTTCAAAGCAAACATGTGCATTCATATGTTAAATATCATATTTGACAGAACATTAAATACCTGAATTACATATCAACTATTAACTCCTTTCTATTTAGAAAACAGTTTTGATTAGGAAAAAGTAACTGTTGATAAAACACACACAGAAAATCATTTATTGCTCAAGTACAGCCCTTTAGGGTACAACATGGCATATTCTTTATACAGCACCATGATGCTACCTTTGAAACCAAGCTTGCAATATGGCATATTCCTTTGACAATATCAATTAATAAAATATAAGTAGAATTTTTATGCCTGGATAGTAAAAGTTTAATCAGCAGAGAAATCTGTCCTATAAAAAGCACTAGTTGTACTTTTCAAGTGACACCCTCTTATAACAGAGGTACCAACCTTGCCCTACCATTGAAATTAGACATGAAATAGAAATGTAGAATAGAAGCTGCTCCAAAATCAAAACAGAAATGCCAAACATATTTCACTAACACAATTACATATTAAAAAACAGGAACAAAACTCTATGTATCAAAATAACTTTCAAAGTTTAAATATAATGTTAATGGAACTATGGCAATTTTCATATAGCCCTTTGAAAAGCACCAACTGGTTTTGCATATTGTGTGATTTTGACCACTAGAAAACAAAATGAACAGATCTCAAAACATTTTTAGATTATTAATTTGAAGAAAAAAAAGGAGATAATGAAAGTAGTAACCGATAATTATAACCTTAGATGTTGGACAAAATTGGAAAGATATTTACAGTCTGTCAAATAAGATATTAATTATGGTTCAAGATTTTATTAGGAAAAAAAAAAAGAATATGGTACAATTCTAAGTGAAAAGAAGTACAGATGATAACAGCCACCTTCAAGAGAACAGGCTGAAATAAATCCTGTAACATCTAGGGCAGGTTCAAGAGGGATAATGCAGTAAAAAAATGGCTATGTAAAAAATAATGGAGACATAGTACCTAAATCATTACTATCAAGAAAATGGGAATATCTATAAAGCAGAAAAAATGTTTTTGGCTCATTTAAAACTAATTCTAGTTTTTTGTAATAGTAAAGATGTATACTGTCATTAAAGAGAACTTCCAGTTGAAGTAGAAATTTTAAAAATTCTGTGAATTTCTACAATATTCTCTTATTCTAACTCCTACCTTAGTTCTGTGCAATAAAGCTGTCCTAGTAAGTAAAATAATATAAATTAGGTCCTCTGGAACTTCCTTTGGGAAACTTGTTGGCCTGGTACAAGATAAAGCTGCTTTCTCATAATGCATTTTACAATACAACTGTGTAAGTCATAATGTGTAAGTCCCAATAAATTTAAGGGCTCATTGTAATTCTTTTTATGTGGAATAAAATTACTACAAAATGATATCACAGCATTACGGAAATATTTTCATTACATGTTATGATCAATAAATGGGACTGAAACCACAGACATTATATTAACATAAAAATGCTATTTGCAAATGCAACTATACCACAAAGACATGGCCACAAGTAAAGGCAAAGCGGGAACTTACAAGTTCGCCAGTAAAAGTTTCCTGAATTTTATCCATACGTGAATGATATCATACTCATCATTTTTAAAACACAAAGCTAACCAAATACCAAAAATTCCTTTATCAACAGATAAGAGTAGTGCCTCTTCCACCCTTTATTCCCTGCTCTGGGTGTACTTTTCAACCTTTTCCAAGCCATGGCACATGTAGAAAGCGATACTGTTCACATGGTACACTGCTCATCTGTAACCCTCCAAGCACACCAGTGCACTGCGGCTGATTTTAAGAATATGATATTATCTACCTAAAGAACACCAAAGTGTGAAAAGCTATTTCTACTCCTTAATATCCCCTAAATAATATGCCTCTTGGGGAAATGTATGAAGAAATTAATACATTTCACTTTTAGATAAATTTAAGTGGAATTTACCAAAAAATTGTATTGTTTGTTATGATCCACAAAAGCAAGCACTGATAAATCTTTTAAGAAACAGATTTGGGAGGAGACAAAAATGCGAAGACTCTAAAAAATCGTAATTTAAAGAGCCTGATCTAACTTATCAACTTTTAATTAGACCATAAATACCAAGTAAACACTTAAAAATCCCAACTCATTTTAAAACCTCATTGTTAGAGGAGAACAGCAATACAGCCTTGGGTGTTTATAAATGCCTCGAAGTTTCACATGACTGACTAGAAAATATAGATGAAGAATAAGAAAAGCAAAATCTTTTGACTTTACTATTATGTGTAGATTATTTTGTAATTACAAAAACCAACCAAACAAAAATATATAGGAAATAAAACAATAGCATAGGTATAGTAAAAAAAAGTTATAAAACCAAGTAAGAGTACCATATACACACTCCTATTCACCACATTTTAGAAAGACTTGTGAAGCAAAATATTTTGTTCATTAGATGAAAAGTCTCTTCAAAGGTGCCTTTCTCTTCCTTTGTTAGTGAAAGAAGCCCTTATCCAAAGCCACAAAGTGATATCTATCATCAAAGAGTGCTAATAAATAGCACACTTCCTGCTTCAGTTGGTAAAATCAGCTGATTTATTAGGTATCTAGAAATGCATGTTCATCTGTTCCAGTTTATAGGATACTCATCTGCAGCAAAGGCTACTTAGAGAAATTTCACACCTGCTGACATGGGTTGGACTACATCTTCCTATTACCCGTTCCAGCATTCTTCCAACAGATGCACACGCTGTTTCTCCTGGGAAACAGCACATGGAGTCCAAGCACTTGATACTTGAATTTGTTTCAGTAAGCTGGAGAAGTTGAAGCAGAAAAAATTAGTTATTTATAGATTTGGACTTTCAAAAAGCATTAAAAAATTACAACAAGCACTTTAAAACTAAAAGTAATGTATATAAACATTCTATAATATGGAAATGTATGGTATAAAAGGCTTAATTTAAGAATCATACAAAAATATTAAAATGGCACTATGTCCTAAATTTGAGGTTAAGTAAAATAATTATACAAAAACAAGTAGCTGGACATTATTTAAATCTGCAAAGATATTTTTATTTTAATGTCTTAATATTATATTATGGTCAAAATGACTTATATCAACTACTCAGAAACTTAATGAATTCTAATTCTTGAGTTTTTGTTTAGGTAAAATGCTCCTGCAATTTCAATTTAAAATGTCTAGCTATCAAGAAAAATGGAGTGTGAACTATTTTGAAGACTAGGAAATAACAACCAGGTAGGACCTAACCCCAATCTTCAATAACTACAATAATAAAATAACAACAACAACAAAAAAAACAGTAGCAAATACTTTGTGTAGTGTTACTTCGTGCCAGGTTCTAAGCACTTACATATATTCACTCCATAATTATCCTTGAAAAAAGTACATAATTTACCTTAAATTGCTGAGCAACTATTACATGCCAACCATGCCCATAATCAACTCATCTTACTTTTAAAAAATTAACTGATGGTACATGTATTAAATCAATTAAACAAGTGACTAAGTAGTGCTATTAAGATTTAAAAATAAATTAATTCCTGCAAGTATGCAAGATTTATATTGATTCAGACATAAAGAACCCAGCAAGATAACTTTAAGCCATACCACTAATAATTTTAATTCTGTTAAATGAGAGGAAAAAAACGATACAACACGTAGATCAATGAATCCCAACCCTGGTTTTAATAGTCAAGGGTACTCCTAAATTTCTCAAGGTTTGTCATTTTAAACAAACTTATTTCCATTCACTTTCCTTTACATATATAACAAATTGCATAACAAATCTCTCAAAAGTATAAAGGAAGAACAACAAAAAAACAGATTCATTAGAGGGTTGCAATTCACAAAGGTTGGGAATCACCAAGTGTTAAAAGCAGGCATGACAACGGGGGACATTTATGGAGACACTCACAATGGACAGAAGAGATGGATATGATGGAACGTAAATAACCTGGCATTCTGAATGACCCTAATCAACTGATGAAGTCCTGCAAAATCCCTGCGCAGAGTAATTCTACCTAATACCAAGCAATGTAAGTCAACATAGTCCCTGTCTGGGAATTGCCCCATGTCCTAGCAACTGGTAAACACTGAGAAACAGCTAGATTATACTTCTTTCTTTACAATACCCTTGGTTTAGGACTGTTTATGGTATTGTTTCTTACACTGTATTTTGTGAGATATTTACAGACATTCCACCAAAAATGTTCCGTGGCCAATTAAGTTTAGGAAACACTAGTTCAACAAAAGTCTAAACAGACTTTTTGAGTGAAGGACTGTCAATAAGTCAGTATGCATGGTCAGTCTCCAAGGGGAGAGCTAGACACAGTGCATTTCTCAAACTTGTTTTCTTCAGTAACAGCCCCAAACCCCAAGGGAACATTAATCAACATCAGGAGTAATGTTAATATTCAGAGGAATAGTTAAGAAAATGCTGGTTTAGGTAACAGGGTTTCATTAGTTTCCTCCTTGGGTCCCTGGGCTCCAGTTTCCTCCATCTCAAAAATCACCCTCTGTAGGAAGCAGGCATCTATAGCTCCCCACATAATACTCAAAGGAGAAAGTATAACACCTTAAGGGAGGCCTCTAAGGCCCTATATAAATTGACCTGAGGCTGCCTTTCCTGTTCTACTTCCCAAAGTTCTCTGCCTGTGGGCACGTGTCAGGGCCTGTCACCAATTAGGGTCAGAATAGTGACCCCTACACCAAGTTCAGTTTAAATATGATCATCTCCATGAAATCTTTCTCACCTCTCCAACTATCAGTAATCTCTTTCTGGATTCTATCCCACTGCCTGTTTGCATCACTTAAATGGCACAAACAGTTAAATTCAATTTATATTTATTAATCCAGGCACTGTGCTTAAATACAGGATAGGAGATAAGTGAGGAACAAATAATAATGGCAGTTATACTAACAGAATGCTTACTATGTATATGTTAGTTCCCATGTAAGATGCTTCTCATGGATTACCTCATTTAAAAATTATAACTACCTTTTGGGATAGGCACCATACTCGTATGCATTTTATAGATGAGGAAATAGAGGTTAAGAACTTGCTCAAGGTCACCCAGCTGGGGCTTGAGTCTTGGTTTCTTTGATTCCAGAGCCCAAACCTCTTTACCATGACATTATACTGCCTTCTTATAACTATGGTATGAGGCACATTATAAATATCAAAAAAGAGGAGGGAAAGCTCAAACTCAGCTGTTGTTGATAATGGTGGGAGGGAATGAAAGATCTGATGAAAAAGATGGCATTTGAAATATATCTTGAAGATTAGATGGGGTTTCAATAGCTGGAGATGGCGGAGAAAGAGCATTCCAGGCTAAGTGAAGAGAATGAGTAATAATTGTGTGTGGGCGGAAAAATATGTGTATTCAGTATGTTTAGCCTAAGCACAGAGAGAGCAGTTGTTACTCCTGTCCCCTTGCAAAAAGACCAGTGCAACTCTAAGCATCGTCCACAGATCAGTGTTTGTCCAAAAACACTGTTACTGACTTATGAGGATACAAGTGTTTCCAGTCTTTGAGAAGATTAGAAATTTTTAAAGTAATTTGGCAGAATACTTTTATAACTGATGAATCTAAAAATAATTTAAAAATTGGGACTTATTTTATATACCTTTTAAATTTCATTTCCTAGTAATTAATTTTTATTGTATTTCATAAAAGTATTGGTCTGTAATGGACTAGAAATTAAAAACAAGGAAACAACTAACTGGTCCTATACCACATTTACCTGGAGAGCACTGAACCAGACCTGGAACTAGAGAGCAAGGAATTTGTCTGGTTCTTTCAGGTGCTTTGCCTATAGAGCTTGTGCCCAACCAACTGACAGGAATTCACTGAAGATGACATCCACAAGGTCAGCAGTTTTTGAGTATCCACATATGTACAGAACACTGCTTAGGTAATGACCTTGCTTTTGCATGCATCACCTTTCACTTTAAAACCTAAGGGCAGGTATTAATATATGGGCAACCCAACAGAGTTAACATCTTGAAATATAAAAAATAACATAAAGAAATGACTTCTTCAGATCACCTTTTGAACTATGCAAAATATGTTTCTTTTTTTTCCCTAAAGAGAAAAATACCCCAGCTGCTTTGAAAATGTTGAATGCCAGTTAATTGTGTTTTTGTACAGCTATCTATGGAAAATACCATACTGTACTTCCAGCAGACCTTTAAGCTCTGTCGCTTTCCCATATACATCTTTGGTCTCATATTCAGGAACTGGGAGCCCAGCCAGAGTTCATGTAGCCACAGTTGCCAGTATAACTGGGGGTGGGAATGGGGTGGAGCATTTATATCTCATTTCATTCAAACTAAGGAGAGGAAATCAGTACTTTATTTTTGTGACTAACTGTAAATACTAAAAAAGAAAAAAAAAGCAGCAAAGTATGGTAATGGAAGTGGGATCCTACCTGGTGTCACAAAGAAGTAACTTTTAATTTATGAGAAATTTTTATTAATTTGTAAGACACACTCCACCACACTTGTTCCCCAGGAACCACCATGTCACTTAGAGCTAGACGGGGTCCCAAGCAAAACAACTATGGAGATTCAACATGACTATGTATAGCTAATTAAAAGTTTCACCTTTACAGAACTTGCCTTTTAAAATAAATTCTGGCTCACTGCTCTTATTTCCATTATTTTTATATCAATGATGGTAAACATTTAGAAGTTTCTCCTATTAGAAGCTTCTACAAAGTATCTTACTTAAATCTTCTAAATGTTAAAAAAGTCATACATTTCTAAATCTTTTAATCACTTCTATCACATCTTACCTATCAAATCAAATGTTTTTAAGTTTTGATAATAATTATTAAACTATTAACCATATTTGTTCTTTTGCTCTTAAAATTGTTTTATATAATTGCTATTCAAAGTGAGCACCTTGTATATAGCCTTACAGGAGATATTTGGAAAGAAGTCTTAAATTATAATTATATATATAAAAAAAGTTTGTGTTTAAGAAAATGTTTTGCCTTTAAAGGTGAAATCAAGAGTCATAAAATATTACTGATTTCCAAATTTGGTAAATAATAATAAAACCCCTAAAACAAATAACAGCTTCATCTCATTATTAAGAATAGCAACAGGTAGTCATTTAATGATGGCAGTTATATAATGGCCCTATATTACTCAAGGCCTATTTTTCTAAAACATGCCTCAAGCTTACATACACTCCTCTAAACTTCCTGCTTTCTTTCCTTCTCTCCAAGTAAAATAACAACTTTGAAAGATAGTTATAAATATAGATAAAATACCTCTACACTGTCTTTTAGTGATCTCCTGAAAGGAGATTTCTGTATGTGTTGCCTAAATCTAACTATGAAAATAAGCATGCAATAATTATATTTTTAGGTAAAGTTATTTTAATAATTTACCTTATTCCTAGTTTCAAAAAGATAATCTCCTTTATTTTAATAATGTGGTTACATAAATAACAATATATAACAAGGAATTTATAGTTTAGGTGAAGAAAGCTATCAGTATCTGTGAAAAATGATAAGATCCCCAATTTTAACGGAGAGGGTAAAGCAGAACAGCACTAATCAATGCACTAAGTCATGGCACAGCTGATACTAAGAATTCATTTTTCTAATTATCAATCATTTACAGCATGTCACAGGAAAAGTGTTTGGTAGAAATAATGTCAATACTAATTATTTTTCTTCATTTCAACCTCCAGATGAAAAAGCTGGTCACTAAGTCAGCACACATTTGAAAATAATACTAGTTTTATAAAGTGTCAGTCATATTTATCAGATATGCCTCTAGTTCCTGCCACAGGTGGCAGCCTTATCAGTTTTTAAATGTTTGACTGTATTTGCTTACAGAATTTTACTCACTCAGAAAAGTATAGCTTTTAAGTGGTAAACAACTGAATATAGGCTATTAAGGTTTTCTGTCACTGCTTTGTTAAATGAGGCAGTATCTGTATCTTCGTCACAAGAGAGGCAAGAAACTTGTAGTTGGTTGAAACTGTTTAAAATGTATTCTCTTTTTTTGTAGTGGTAGATTTCAGGTGTGAGGCTTAAGCACCTTGGTCCACAGTAGCCCTAGCATCCTATTGCTATTCCTATGGTTATTAGGTACAGCCCGAAAGAGGGCATTCAGAGCAGGAATCCAGAGACAAAAAAAAAAGACAAAACAATAGAGGCCTAAGAGGCAGGTGACAGTAGAGGGAGATAACTAGAAGACCCTAGCCCAGTGGTTCTCAACCTTCCTAATGCCGCAACCCTTTAATACAGTTCCTCATGTTGTGGTGACCCCTAACCATAAAATTATTTTCGTTTCTACTTCATAACTGTAATTTTGCTACTGTTATGTTTTAGGCGACCCCTGTGAAAGGGTCGTTCGACCCCCAAAGGGGTAGCGCCACCCACAGGTTGAGAACCGTTGCTAGCCCATGGCAACATTTAGGGCTCAGCATAGCCTTCCGTCTGATTGGCAAGGCTGACCAAATTTTGAGTACAGAAACAAATGTAATTTCAAGACAGGAAAAAATAACATTTTTTAAGTGATTTTTATCTCAAAATATATGTCAAAGGCAAAATACAAAAGAAGAAAAATATTGAAGATATATTTCATTCAACCAATTAAAATTCAGTGATAAGTAGAAGAACATTGCTGATCAGGGTAATACCCCCAGCAATTTTACTAATGGTCATACTCATGGTTTGAGGATTCTTCTGGCTTTTTGTTTATAGGGAGACCAAATGTCACGGAATGATGAGAAAATTCACTTTGTAAAAGTAACTTAGCAAAAAAAAAAAAAAAGCAACAAGGCCCCTGTTATTTAATAGGAGCATTCTAAGAAGCCAAATTTCAACTGTATTGCATATTTTAATGGGCATATTAAAGTAAAGGAGCACCAGACCATGTCTTTTATTTTATGTTTAAATCCTCACCTGAGGATATTTTTCCATGTATCTTCAGACAGAGTGTGAGGGGGAGAGAGAGAGAGAAACTTCAATGTGAGAGAGACACATCGACTGGTTGACTCCTGCATGACCCTGACCAGGGCCAGGGACCGAACCACAACTGAGGTATGTGCCCTTGACTGGAACTGAACCTGAGACTTTTTGGTCCGAGGGCTGATGCTCTAATCGCTGAGCCAAACCGGCCAAGGCCAGATCATGTCTTTTAAAATATCAACTCAAACTTGCATTCCAAAACAAAATAAAAATTCAGAATTCTTTTAAATTTCTTTTCAATTAATAACAACTGAGAGTTGATTAATTATCTTCAACATTTTCCATTTAGGGCAATTCACTAAAGGAATCTAATTTTAAAAATATGTTTTCCAGCCCTGGCCAGTGTGGCTCAGCAGTTAAGAGCATTGGCCCTAGGACTGAAGGGTCGCCGGTTCGATCCCTAGCCCTGGTCTCACATTGATGTTTCTTTCTCTTTCTCTCCCCCCCACCCCTTCCCTTCCACTCTATCTAAAAATCAATGGAAAGGTATCCTCAGATGAGGATTAACAAAACAAAACAAAACAAAGTTTTCCAGAATAATTCAGATTTTTCATATTATTATACCTGTCCCATTGTCTGATTTATAGGAGTTAAAATTTACAATCTATAAGTAGTTTTTTTTTTTTAAGTTTCCCCATTTATTAGGGTGTATGTGAGAAAATAGCACCTTCTTGACTAGTAAGTACAGTAAGGCCTCATTTAAAAGTCATTGATAGGGCCCTGGCCGGTTTGGCTCAGCGGTTAGAGCGTCGGCCTGCGGTCCAGAGAGACCCAGGTTCGGTTCCCGCTAAGGGCGCGTACCTCGGTTGCAGTTTGTCCCCGGCCCTGGTTGGTCGTGTGGGAGGCAGCCACTCGATGTGTCCCTTTCACGTCGATGTTTCTCTCTCTCTCCCTCTCACTCTATCTGAACAAAAAAATGGAAAAATGTCCTCTGGTGAGGATAAAAAAAAAAAAAAAAAAAAAGTCATTGATAGGTTGTGCAACTTTAAGTGAAACAACATATGATGAAACCAATTTTACTAGGCTAATTGACATAAACCAGAGTTAAGTTCCTACAGCATCTCATTAATGTTACAATGAAATGACATTAAATGAGATGACGTTAGTTGAGGACATGCTGTACAATATACAAAATGATAAACAGGTCAAGTAAAAATATATTAGTGGTAAGAATTTTTATCCTCCATAATTACTACCAATCAGAATATTCTGCACAACCCAATAAGGTCTAGAAGTGGTTGTCAAGGTTTATTTCTCAAGAGGCGAGTAAATGAAGTCCTCATAAATTCACACTTTTTAATTACAAAAATGTAACTATGAAAGTTTATGAAAAGAACTGAGAGTTGGGTGACTATCAGGCAACAGAAAACTATTCAGAGAACTATTCAGTACCAAGCCTAAGCACTCATTCATTTGATCATTCAACTCCAGAGGTAGACTTAGAAAAGTAATTCACAGTATCTAACTACATAAAGATGGATAAAATGATATAAACTACAACTTCAAGTTGGAAAACTGATTTCAGAAATAATAGAAATAGCATGATATATTTTCAAAAGTAGTGATAAGGTAATAGGTTGTGAGAATACCTTCCTAGTTTAGAATTTGAGATGAAGTATGATTCAACACTATAGCTCCAAAGGAAGATTAATAAAATATACATGGTGGACATATAAAAAAAGTAAAGATCACAAAAAAGGAAACAAATAAATAAAAACATGAAAAACAATGAGGAATTAGTAAAGTTAAAACTAAAATATCAGGCCAGTTCTCCCATAGCATGCCCCAAACACAAAAACTTAGCGGATATATCCCCAGGAAGATCCAGCGCAGTACTACCTAGTGCACGTAAGAACTGTCCTGCTGGCTGCAAGCCTCAGCTAGCAGGTGCCTACTGTCCTCCCCTCTGTGCTTGCTTTCAGCAAATTCATATGCTGAGCTGACTGAACCCTTATCTTCTTCCATCTGGAAGGACAGAAAAGCAACAAGTCTCATATTACAGACAATACTCTCACTGTTTATAGGTTTAGAATCACAGTAAGTTGGGGTCCACAATCTGTGAGGCACAAATGAATGTTCACACACCACTACATTTATTTACTGTCACAAAAGAGAGCTAACAGCAGCTTCTTACTGGGCATACAACAAAGCACACAAAACAAAGCCATGATTTTCCAGTGCACAAAGTCAAATTAAAACCAGGTCTCCTTCAATAAAATTAAATTTCTTTTATTAGGGAAATTCCTTGCCACCAAGATTTAGGGTTCTCATTACAAAGATATGTACCATTTTACATATCTCATGTTCCCTTCTCAGAAGACTTAGCTACTCTATCTGGACTTCAGCAGAAGAAACAGGTCAAACACACGGCCTTTCAAATGTTACATGTGAGTGAAGGGGGCTTGACTTGATTTAACAAAATTAATTTAATCCTTAATTTGAAATATATTTTTGAGTGTTAACTAATAATTTATACAAATTTCTATTCTTTAGTTTTTCTATATTTGTATTACAAGACCTGCTAAGGAGTATATGCCCATAGCCAAGCTAATTATAACCTTTCTTGAATTATAACAAAAAAGTCCTCATTGAATAAAAAAAATCAAAATTTTCCTTATTTCTACGTATTTTCTCAATCTTAGGACTAATAATTATTTCTATGAAAAAATGCTACGGTGAATTTCTTACATATATAAAAAATAAAGTAGTAGAATTTCTTGGTTTCAAGGGTACAATAAGTTTATGTAAAGATAACTTTTTACAATAGCTTTGCCTATTAACACAAGGGAGGAGAAAATATTCAAAATGAGTTTTCTTTTATTCAAAAGTAAGTTGCTAATAGTTTTGTGTTAATGGTTCTTAAGAGGTACTACCCTGATTAAAGATTTGAGAACTCTTAAAGATATTTGATATCCATATAATTTTCATCTCGGTAAACAATTAGGCTACCATGGATCATACCCAGGAAGTGTTCAGTGCAATTCAAAACTAAGATTTATTCAAAATTCATAGGATGCATTAGGAGATGTATGCAGGCACTTATTCTTCATGCAGCTGTGAGCAAATACCCACCCAGTGGTTACTCGCTGCTCATTTAAGCAACTATTATTTCTGCCTGGTCTTTGGTTGAGCACAGTATTTCTTTTTGTTTTTCTTTGATGCTGATAAAGAAAATCCTGATAAAGGAAATAAATCACAGTATGTTAAATGATCATTTCATGGGTGGAGAACCTAGCGGCTCAGAGAGGTGAACTAATTTGGTTAGGACATATAGGGAGCAGTGTGCCAAGGGCAGCATTAGCATTTAGGCTTGCTGTCTCCCTAACAGGGCTCTCCCTCCCTTTCTTTGACCACCTGGTTTGGAGACTGGCTTGCAGCAAAGGCTACCTGACCAATATAGCCTATCACTGTGTTCTTTCACAGATGAATGTCAAGCTTACTCTTTTGTTACATCATTATGGAGCCTGAGATCTTTAGTTTATGATCTCCTTACCTCATTCTTTTTTTTGGCTTGATTTAAGCCAACATGATATATAGAAATATGATTTCATAAAAAATATTATGATTATTTTCAATGCAAAAGTTATCTTCACTTGATAAAAGAGTTTGCCAGAGTCGTCTTTAAATAATGAGCTCCCCTATTGCCTTAGAGTTAAATAATTAGATGTTCAGAAATGTGATGAATACTCACTGTTTTCAGAAAGGCACATACAGATAAAATGTGATATACGTATTTGGCTCAACCAAAGGTGAAGACAAATCTTCAAGTTTGTTTTGATTTTAGTTTTTGTTTTAAATATAAAATTTAGTTGACTACCAATTAAACACTCATTTGTATATTTATCTACAATTATTATACCTTTGTAATTCAAAGGAGAATATTTTTAAAATCTTGAACCTAATAATAAAATAAAAAGGTTTGGTAAAACTTTAGAACAGCTCAAAATTATGAACTCACAGAGTTCCATAAGAGGATAAGTGAGGCTTTGTCAAAGCTATTTATCTGATCAAGTAAACGTTAGAGATTAGAAACCTTGAGAATAAAAAAGACTTTAAATATATATATGATTAAGAATCCACAAAATACTGATAGAATGAAAAACTGAAGAGTGCCACAACTAAACAAATATTTTAGTTACATTACTTTTTCTCTTCAAACCAGACTGGAATTAAAGTTAGTATTATATAGTTTTGGTATCTTAACAGTTTTAGGATTTAAGCTTTCAATTTCTTCCATCAAAAGACATCTCTAGACTACTGGGGTTTTTGTTTTTTTTTTGTGGTAACAGACAGAATAGATCTGTCTGAGGAGATAAAGGTATATATAAGAGATATAAAATATATGTTCAATTTATAGATGCACTAAACAGTAGCAAGGATTTGAAATGTTTCAGCAGCCATTACAATGTACAAAAACAATTATGCACATGAATTTACAACACAGATTAAGGCAAGATAAAAAATGAGCAACTCTCACTTTCAAGTAACAGAAACTTAAAACTTTAAATTTTATGATGAATTTTGGTAGCTTAAAATACTCAACATGCAGGAGCATTCTTAAATATGAATATGACAAGCAGAAGCATTAGAATTGTGCTACAAAAAACAGTTAAGGTGTAAAATGTATAATAAGGTATAGATCTCTGTCCTGTTATCATACTGAATTTTTTTAAGGTTTTAACATACATATTAATAAAGGTCAAATTAGAGACAGAGCTGTGCTAACAAAAAATGGCCGACTCTTAATTCATGCCTCTGCCTATCTTTTAAATATTGTTTAATTGACCTTTAGCATGCAGAAGTTAACAAGGTTCTACTCCTACTCTACCTAAGTTTGCTCAGCTGATTCCTTGCCCTCGACAATGGCTGCAATGCGATGAACTCGTCACTTAAAGCAACTGTGTTGGAGTACATCTATAAGTGGACAGAAGAGGGAAGGACAGACAAAGAGTCAGTGGGGCTGTATTCATCACCCAAGAGACAGACACAGGACAAGCTTTGTAAAGACATATCTGTTCTTACAAGAGTAGGAACTATCATACATGGTACACATATATGACTGACATTTGTTGGGCTATTGGCTTTCTTCACGCTTAACACCACATTGTTATTCTGGAGAAAAACAAAGTTCAAATTAATACTGACAACTTTTCTTTTGATACGATTTTTCTTGCTACTTTTGGTAAACAATAAAGTGGCTGACAACTTTCTAATTATACTTCATCATTTGAACTCCAGAGGTGAAAGTATAAGGCTGAAATAATAAAGATTGCTGCCTGCAGCAAAGGAATAATGTCACACCTGGGATCTGAATGACCACATACTGTTTAAGAAAAAACAAAACAAAACAAAACAAAAACACAGATTCCTGAATGGAAGCAGAGATTTTCTCTTTGGATTAGACCACAGTAGAACACCTGTCAATTCATTTAAAAGTAAATTTAGTGGGACAATAACGGAGATTATACCAGCTTTCACACACAGATAGAATGATTAATTTATTGCACATTCCATGTCTAATCAATTTTAACCTATGGCAAAAGAACCATAATAAATATAAAGTACTTTTAATCTTTTCTAGTCTATGGGTCCTCTTTAGGGTACAAAATATTTCCTATGTAATCCTTTAATTTTTTTTCTTTGATTTTAGAGAGAGAGAAAGGGAGAGAGGGAGAGATAGAAACATCGATGAGAGAGAACATCGAATGGCTGCCTCCTGTATGCTGCCCACTGGGGGATGAAGCCCACAACCTGGGCATGTGCCCTGACCAGGAATCAAACTGGCGACCTCTTGGTGCACAGGTCGACGCTCAACCACTGAGCCACACCGGCCTGGCTCCTATGTAATCCTTTAGAAAGAGGCTATCAAAAAGGTAACAAGAACTAATATTATCATCTTTTATTATTATTAAAAGTCTATGAAAATACATCAAAATTTGCAAATGCACTGCCTATTATAAAATTTGTGAGGGTAAATGTAAATAAATCTAATTATTTACTTTTATAAAGAGTGAAGTTTTTTAAGAAATATCATTAATATATTTTGGTGAAATATAACTTTATATAGGCCAAGAGGGGGGAGACCAATGTATGTTCTCCACAGAGGTCTAGAAAAAGTATAATAGACAATGTATTAAAAATAGTATTGTTTCTGTACATATTTATCTCTTAAGATTGAAAAAGGTAGACAAACCTTTCTGATATATATTTAAGTAATATACTGCAGAGTAGAAAAGCTTTTCCATACTGATATAAATATATGCATGGACAAAGTAATCAGATTATGCCAGTTATTTGGCCTTATTTGGAGACCAGTATCACAGAGCAACATCATCCTTATAATTATGTGTTTTTTTAATTTTTTTCTTTTTTTCCTTTATTGATTTTAGAGAGAGAGGAAGGGAGAGGGAGAAACATTGATGAGAGAGAATATCCACTGGCCGCCTCCTGCATGCCCCCCCACTGGGGATTTGGCCCACAACCTGGGCATGTGCCCTGACTGGGAATCGAACCAGTGACCTCTTGGTGTATAGGTCGACGCTCAACCACTGAGCCACACGGGCTGGGCTAATTATGTTTTTTGTTTTTGTTTTAACTGATTTGAGAGAGAGAGAGAGAAAAGGAGGGAGAGGAAGAGAGGAAGGTAAGGGTGGGAGGGAGGAAAGAGGAGGGAGGGAGGGAGGTAGGGAGGGAAGGAGGGAAAGAGAAATATTAATTTGGTGTTCCACTTTGTTATGCATTAACTGGTTGTTTCCTGTATATGCCCTGACCAGAGATTGAAGGCTAATTATGTTTTTACTGAAGACTTCCTACATACAGGCCCAGGGTGTGTTTTATATTCATTATCTCTAAGAATCATGTAAAGTAGTAATTATTATTCTGGTTTTACAGAGGAGGAAATTGAGGCTTAGGAAAATGACTTGATTAAAGACATACATTTTATAAATGGTTAAAACAGTATCTGAATTAAGTTTGTAAGGCTTCAGAGACCTATGGTGTTTCAATGGTGTTAAAATGTATATTGGTTAGGATTGAGTTACCAAAGCAAATAAAGGCTAAAGAAATGTTGATAGGATCAACTGAAATTAAAACCAATGCACCATTTAGGAAGCCTAACTCAAATCACTCCTTAGGGAGCACATTTTATTTGTATAATATGTAACTTATTTTCCAAATTTTAATAAAATTTGCTTGGCACGCAGCAAACATGCACAAAAAAAAAATGATAATCAACTCAGTATTTACTGGCACATAAAAGTTAATTAGAATGTATTCTTGAGGATACGAATCCAATGCTATGGTATAGTTAATAAGACAAATTAAGACAGACTTCTAGCTCATGTCCAAGTCAAATACACAAACAAGGCACATTCAACTAAACAGCTACCATTTCTTGAGCATCTACTATGTGTTTGGATATTATTTTATTTAATCGTCATTACAAAGGTAATTAAATAGATATTTCTATCATAATTTTACCCATGTAGATACTGAAAGAGACTTAAAGTCACAGAGCTACCAAATGGTAGACCTGGGTTTTGAACTGGAGAACTATCAGACCCAATGACCATAACTATGCAACATACTGTTAATATTTGCTGTAGTTTAATATTTATTAAGTGTTTAGTGAGAGAATGTATTTTATAAAAATCCATTCTTTAACCCTGGCCAGTTTGGCTTAGCAGTTAAAGCATCAGCCCATAGACCAAAAGGTCTCAGATTCTATTCCAGTCAAGGGCATGTACCTGGGTTGCAGGTTCGATCCCTGGCCCTAGTTGGGGTCATGTGGGAGGCAACCAATTGCTGTCTCTCTCTCACATCAATGTCTGTCTGTCTGTCTGTCTCTCTCTCTCTCTCCCCCCCCCCTCTCCCTCACACTCCAATAATTAATGAAATAAGATCCTCCAAAGGAAAAAAAAATCCATTCTTCAAAAGTGATTTAGGTTAGAGCGTTGGCCCACGGACCAATGAGTCGTGGGTTTGATTCTGGTCAAGGGCATGTATCTCGGTTGTAGTTCGTCCTGGCCCTGGTTGGGGTGGTGTGCAAGGCAGCCACTCAATGTGTCTCTCTCACATTGATGTTTCTCTCTCTCTCCCTCCCACTCTATCTGAAGATAAATAGAAAAATATCCTTGGGTGAAGATTAAAAAAAAATGATTTAGGTTAAGGAACTTATTTTACACTCTTTTGCTGAAAACAATATAACACTGTGACAATTCTATTTAAAACATATTTACTATTATTATCTGGACATGATAATTTTATCCTTAAAAACCTGAAGTTGTATAATAACAATGTAATTTTTAAAAATTATAATTTGCCAGAAGTCATACAATTAATAGAAATAATAACTTTAAAAATATCAGATTTAACAATATTTATACTGCAAAATGCTTAATACAGAAATGGATAATTTCTTATTTTCTGATATAAGCAAATTATAATGACAGCTATTCATTGTTAAAGACCCCTAAATAAAAGGTTTTGTATATAAAAATGGTTACCTGTGCCTTTTCAGTATTTGTAGGATAAAGCTGTCTGTCAAATACTTTCTTCACAATATCAAGAAACAGACATATAACAACCATAAGGATTATGGCAAACCAAACAGAACCACTTGATAGGAGCTGAAAAAATACAAAGTACATATTCTGGGAACCCAAAAATGGCCTGCAAAGAAAGAAAGTGGGCTTAATAAAAAGTATAAACTGACAAGACCATTTCTTAAATCAATATATCATGTGGGTTTACGTATGGTTACAAATTTTTAATTTGGAATACAAGTTTGGAATAATGTTCAAAATTTGGAATCAGTAATTAATTGAATAACGACTACAAGATAGACTTTAATTGTTAAAAATAAAACTCAATTTAACTGCTATCAATGACAATTATAGTTTTTATTATTAGGAAAGTGGCAAGAAGTTGACTAGATAACTCTATCTTAGTAGGGTATCAAAAGAATTATGTAGTAATGCAGACTTAAGAGACCAAGAAACACAAGAAAAAGTATGTAACAAAATATTCTGTACTAGACAACTAAAAGATTGATTACCCAAATCTTAGGTTGAAAAGTTCTACTTAGAGGTTCTTCTCTACAAATATATAATATTTAAAAATAAATGGACTCACAAATACTAGTTTTACATGGTACTAAGTATTGTCAAGATACTCTTTGGGGGTTTTGGTATGTATCACTTCAAAAGAATAATGTGGAAATAGAGAAAGAAATGAAAAAATAAAGAACATTAAAAACAAATATTACTAAGCATTATTCATGAAAGTATCTTTTATGATCCTAAGTGGAAGATAATTATTTAGCTACTCTATATTTTTTTGCCTATCTTCTATAATTTTTTGCCCAATACAGGGATCAAAGGCACAGTAGGCAAATGTAATATACATTCTCCAAATGAGAGACTTTAATTGTCCATCACTTATAAAAGGATCTTAGAGCACTGGCTCTAAGTTTGGCTCAGCGGTTAGAGCATCAGCCCTCAAACCAGAGAGTCCTGGGTTCGGTTCCCACTAAGGGCAAGTGCCTCGGTTGCAGTTTGTCCCCGGCTCTAGTTGGGGTCATGTGGGTGGCAACCAATCAATGTGTCTCTCTCACAACAATGTTTCTCTCTCTCTTCCCCCCCCCCCTCCTGCTCTATCTGAAGATCAATGCAAAAAAAAAAAAAGGATCTTAGAAGAGGCATTACTTTTTCATCTATCACAGTAACTGAAAATGTGATTTTACCAATGAAGATGAAGCACACTACTTTTAAGAGAGAAGTTAACTCATTCATGAAAATTTAATGGCTCAATGTGACTTTATTATTTACATTAGTAAATAATTTAGAGGTAATATGGTTAGTATTAACATTAACTGTGGAGTAAAACAATTGGGGTTTAAATCCTAGCTTTGCTCTTTTTGCTTTTTAATCCTCACCCAAAGATATTTTTGCATTTATGTTCAGATAGACCGGGAGGGAGATAGGGAGGAAGAGAGAGAGAGAAACATCGATGTGAGAGAGACACATCTACTGGTTGCCACCCATACGACCCCAAGCGGGGCTAAGGATAAACTGCAACCGAGGTACGTGCCCTTATAAGGAACCAAACCCAGGACTCTCTGGTCTGCAGGCCAACGCTCTAACTGCTGAACCAAACTGGCCAAGGGCAGTTTTGCTCTTTTTAACCTTTGGGATCTTGGGGCTCAATGTCCATACAGAAAATACGAAAACAAGATTATTGTGATGAAGCAGTCTAATATCTTAGGTAAAACATCTAGAACGTAGTATTTAGTAACAGTTTCTTTTTTACTCCCTATCAGTAAGATCAACTGAAAGACGTAAATTTATTATAAGGACAGAATCTCAAAATTATTTCTTCATAATAAAATTTATCACAATAAATACAGGGCTGGGGCAAAAGTAGATTTATAGCTGTGAGTACTTGAAACAGTTTATTCTTCTATTATTTATTAATTATTGTATTATTTTCCATACTAATAGCTATAAACCTACTTTTGCCCACCTAAGTATTTATTTGAATCAATATAATTAAAATGCAATACAATCACTCACCAGAGAATCCCTCCATAAAACAAAGAAAATACAAAATAGAATATAATAGATCCCCAGGTAACAAGATGGTTGATCCAGGTCCAAAAATGAGTTTCCAAAGCCATCTAAAAAAAAAAAAAATTTAAATCCTTAGTATAAAATTAACCTCTATGATAAAAATCACAAATGAAATGTATTAATTATAAGTGACTAAGGTTCCAATGGCAAAACCTCTCAGAAGATAAATATTAATGCAAAGATCTCAGTATGAAACTGAACAATTCAAGTTTATAATATTTTTCTTTTGTAAGGAAACAGCTTTGAAATTTCATGAGTACTTTATTTTCAACTCTATTGCGTGAAACAATGGACGTTATCTTGCAAAATTTCAAAGGTGAGTACTGTGGGGTTAACCTTTATTTGACCATAAAAATCAGCAGAGGCTTTCTGAAATAATGAACTAAAAAAACATTTTTGACAAAATAAAAATGAATTAAATAAATAGCAATCAGTGAAATTATTCACAACTAAAGGAAAAGGGAAAAATATCCAACTATGGCCAAAGAAATTTAACTAGGAATTATACAGATACAAACTGTGTCCAAGTGTCTAATTTCTGTACCATACCTTTACTGTGACTGTAATAACCATGACTGTGAAGACTAAGGTGCCAAATGTCCAGTTTCCAAACATCTAAACAGAAAGAATAATCCATTATTGCATTATGTGTCACCATATGTAAGGCAAAAAGTAACTTCATTCTTTCTAAAAATCACTTGCATTATTTAAGCCAGTTACATTTGAAATCTGTGACTAGACTAGTAAAGTTAAAGGAGTATGAGAAGAAACACCACAAGCGTTACTATGTTTATTATTATTATCTGTTACATAACATTATCAGACTGGAAACCTAAGATGGATTTGGGATTGTGTGGCATAGACTGTTTTTATTTAGAATGATATAGTGATTGCTTTATTCCTGTCACACAGTAAAAATGAAACAAAACCCTGTTCGAACACAATTATTTTTTGTAACCATTCCAATCAGAAGTTACAGTGGGTAACATGCCACTGTATTTCTGGACACTGCATAAGTAGAAAAGGAAAAAAAAAAATCACAAACAGCCCTGCCAGGTTTGGCTCAGAGGTTAAAACGTTGGCCCTCGGACCTAAAGGTTGCAGGTTCGATTCCTGGTCAAGGGCACATACCTGCATTGCAGGTTCAATCTCCAGCCCCAGTCAGGGTCATGTGCGAGGCAACCAACTGATTTGTCTCTCTCACATATATGTCCCCTCCCCACCCTTAAAAATCAACAATATTGCCCTGGCCGGTTTGGCTCAGCGGTTAGAGCGTCGGCCTGTGGACCAGAGAGTCCCAGGTTCGGTTCCCGCTAAGGGCACGTACCTCAGTTGCGGTTTGTCCTCAGCCCCGGTTGGGGTCGTGTGGGTGGCAGCCACTCGATGTGTCTCTCTCACATCAATGTCTCTGTCTCTCTCCCTCTCTCTCTCTCTCCCTTCTCCCGCTCTATCTGAAGATAAATGCAAAAGAAAAATGTCCTTGAGTGAGGATTAAAAAAAAAAAAAAAAATCAACAATATCCTGAGGTGGGATTAACAACAGTAAGAAAACAAAAAAAAAACAAAACCAATACCTGAAATACAGTGGCCAACAGACTTACTCCTCAAAGGATTCCTTGTAAATATGGTGTTAATGTCAATCAGAAAGTATTCCCCTGGTCTTCCTAGCAAAGACTTACACAGTTTATTAAAAATGCAAAATCCCCAAAGAAGGTCAGAGTTTAAGTTCCACAAATAAGAACACAACCAGAAGTTTATGTTGTTCATAAAGTAGTCAGTCTTTACCATTGGTTTAAAAAATTATTTAAAAGGCTCTGTTTTATTATCAGATTTCTAACAATTAGCATTTACTTGACAAATTACTTAACATTTCTGTATCTCATTTTTTTCATTTGTAAAACGGGGGAAAACCTTATAGGTTTTTATAAGAATTAGTGCATGAAAAAAGGACAGGGTGCTTGATGGATAAAAAGCAATCAATAATATAGTTATCAACAAATATCAGTTAATACTGTTTTATTTAAGGGTATTTGGGGAGTTTATTTGTCAAAAGAATGAAAAAGACATATTGAATCCCTCCTTTGTCTGCTTTTATCACCTCTAGAAATGACCTGGAAATACTGAAAATCAGTGGGTCTCACTCAACTCAGCTCTTGGAGGAGTGCCAGTCTCCTCTTTCAGGGATATGTGGACAGATGATTAGAAGCAGCCAGGGAATCTGTGCCTGGATGTGGTAACAACTGCACATGTTGTATCCCTCAGTATCTGGTTTTACAGGACCAAGACTGGGGCTAGTTATATGGAATCTTTCTTAGAAGCAGAGCTTATTTAGGGTTTCCACATGCATTCAAGGCCTGAGAGAGCTGTAGAAACATATTCACATTGTTTTTTGTGGGTTGTTTTTTTTTTGGTAAAATTCGAAAAAGTAATGTATTTCGAGTGCAATTAATCAGTGAAGACTACTGTCTCCTTACATTGACTTCCCCTTGAGTTGGTGATGAAGTGAGTGGGAGAGGGCATTTTGGGGATCTGGCTAAAGAGAAGTTGAGATGGGCTTATTACATCTCAACTTGGCTTGGGTTAAGTGGGACCTATTTATGTCACTTAGTTATTTTCACGTGTACTTAAACTTGTATTCACAGTTGCCTGTTTTCTGGATAACCTCTTCTAACTGAATTTACCTAATTATTTTAAAAAGCTCAACTTGTATTCCAAATTAAAAAGGATCATTCATTATTCATTTGTATACTCAACACACAGTAACTGAGCATCTATTATATTACAGGCTTTGGGGATAAAGCAATGATAAGATAAAGTTGCTGACCTCCTGGAGCTTACACCTAGTGGAGGAGACAGATAAACAAACCTAAAAATATATACCTAAGGGAGAAATTAGTGCTATAAAGAAAAGTAAACATACAGCAAGGAGCCAGTTAAGTGATAAAAGGTGAGAGAGAGAGCATTTAAAGGAAGTAAGCTAAAAAGGCCTTCATGAGCCAGTGATGTTTCAGCAGACCTGAATGAATAAGGAAGTCAGTCACATGACCAGGTAAGAGAAAAGCATCCAAGTAGAGAAACAGAAGGAAGTGCAGAAGTCCTGAGGCAGGAACAAATTGGTCTGTTCAAGTAACAAGAAAATTAGTGTGGCTTATAGTAAGAACACTCGATGTTTTTAAGCAGGCTAGACAGATGATCATATTTTCATTCTTAAAAGACCATGTGGGCTGCTGTGTGCAGAACAGACAGCAGGAAGGGGAAAAACAGGAGCAGGAGCTGGAAGGAGGCAGTTGTTATGGTTCAGGAAAGAGATGGTGATGATTTGAACTGTGTGGAGAAGGAGAGAAGTGAAATCAAGGATAATTCCTAGACTTCTGCCTTAGCAATTGCGCAAATGGTGGTACCATTTATTAAAATAATGGAGAACTAGAAGAAAAATGGGTTTGCAAAAGACAAAAATATTCTGTTTAGCTATATTAAGTTTGAGGTTCCCATGGGACTTGTAAGTGGATAAGGTAGTTACTTATTTGAATCTGAGGAGACTGGAAAATATGTAAACTTGGATGTTTTCAGCATGCAAGCAGTATTTAAACCATAAAAAGAATGAGTTCACCCTGTGTAAAGGTAAAGAAGATGGCACAGCACTGAGCCCTAAGCCTCAGGTTTCTTCAAGTGGGTGATTTTGCCTACCAGGGGACATTTGCTGGATCTAGACAAATTTTTTGTCGTCATAACTGGGGGATGCATGTGTGTGTGCTACTGGATTCTAGAGGGAAGAGGCTAGGATGCTGCTATTAAACATTCTAATTATCTTGCTCAAAATGTCATGAATGCAGAGGGTGAGAAACCCTGATTCTGAGGATGGGAAGAGAAGACTGAACAGGAATAGTCAGTAAGGAAACCAAAGTAATTTACAGAAGCTAAAAGAAGATAATGTGGCAGGCAGGAAGGCTTCATAAATTGTGCCCAATGGTTGAGTTCAAAAGGAATGAAACAGCCCTCAGTGGTTAGAGCATAGGCCCTTAGACTGAAGGGTCTCGGGTTTCATCCCTGGTCAAGGGCACGGACCTGTGTTGCAGGTTCAATCCCCGGCCTAGATGTGCAATGTGTCTCTCACATCGATGTTTCTTTCTCTCTCTCTCTGCCCCGCCCCTCCCTCCCTCCCTTCCACTCTATCTAAAAATCAATGGAAAAATATCTTCAGGTGAGGACTAACAAAAAAAAAAAAAAAAGAGAGAGAGAATGAAACATGCTCTTGAATTTAGCAATGTGGAGGTGGGTGGTGGGTGACCATAAAGAAAACAGTTTTGATGGAAGTGCTGGAGGGTGAAAACGCTATAGGAGTATGTTCAAGGGAGAAGAGAAGGTCAGGAAACAGAAATGGTGAAAAAAAGATAACTTCTACACATTTTGCTCTAAAGATACAGAGAAAAATGTGACCAGAGCAGTTTATGGGTCAAGGAACTGTGCTTATTTTTGTTGTTGTTAATCCTCACCTGAGGATATTTTTTCCATTGATTTTTAGAGAGAATGAAAGGGAGGGAGAGGGAGACAGAGGCAGAGAGAGAAACATCAATGTGAGAGGAACATATCGACTGGTTGCCTCTCGAATGCGCCCGGCAGGTTTGGCTCAGCAGTTAGAGCGTCGGCCAGTGGACCCGAAGGGTCTCTCAGGTTTGATTCCCAGTTAAGGGCATGTACCTGGGTTGCAGGTTTGATCCCTGACCCTGAGGGGTAGTGTGGTAGGCAACCAATCCATGTGTGTCTCTCACATCGATGTTTCTCTCTCTCTCTCTCTCTCTCTCTCTCCCCCCCTCCCCCCCTCCCTTCTTCTCCCTCCTTCCCTTCTACTCTATCTAAAAATCAAAGGAAAAATGTCCTCAGGTGAGGATTAACTAAAAAAAAAAACAACCTCTTTATCATTGCATTTTAATATCTGAAATTTTAAAATTTAAATTAAATTTCACTTCTATTTTTTATGACAGAAAGCTATCAAAAACCAAATTAAATCAAATAATTAACAAACAATTTAAAAAACTATATATTTTACCTGGCCATTTCCAAGCAGAGATATATCTTTCCCCATTAGAAAATAGGATCCAAAAAAGAAAATAAAGGCATGACTGAAACCCAGGATGGTCCAATAAAGAAAAGTTTTAATGCTTAGTTGACGGTTTTTACTAATGTCTCTGTAAATTTTTTTAAAAAGAGGAAAAAAGGAACATATTAGAACTCATATTTATTATTTACTTACTCAATAATCACTACAATTTCATAATTAAAAAACAAGATAGATTTTTAAAAAAATATATGAAAATGTTGGCAGAAAGAATAAACCCCAATATACAAACCACTACTGGTAATAATATCATACACCTGTGTAACAGTTCACATATTACATTCAAATTCATTTTCTCATTTGATAAAGAAATATGATTTGGGCATAATGTTTTAGTTTAATTGTAAAAATCTGATTTATCTGTATTTTATTCTGTTGTAAACATTCAGTCACTCTGCCATTATTGTTCTTTTAGTGGAGTCATTAGAGTTAGGTTCAGCACTGAGGCTCCCAATTGACTTCATGTCTATCAATAACTATCATGAGAAGAACAGTCTTTGCCAATCTTGGGTCAAGCCCAGTCATAGATATCCTGGGAAATCAAGGTTAAGTTATTTCCATTTCTGGGTAACTGAAGACATCTGTAAGAGTGGAGGTCAGGTTAATGCAGAAATCATAAACTGGTCCTGAGGAATAGTTCCACATCTCTGTGATTACTTGGTTCTGTGAAACCAGGACTAACCCAGGGAATATGAGACAAGAATTAATGTCCCTAACCCTACATTTTATATTGATTACAACTCATAAATTTGGCAATGCCAGAACATAAACTAAGTTTTTAGAAACTCTAGAGACAACCAATTACTGAATAACTTCATTTGTGCACATGAAATGGAATATTACTGGCTTACAACAGTAAATGCAAATTATACAATTGTCCAATGCATTACTAGAATGTAAATGTTCATTCCTAAAAACACTGGAAAAATTATTGTGTTCAACAATGATAAACCATACAACAACTAAAGTATTTTCCTTAGTAAAGTATTAATCACCAAGGCAGTACCTAATATATTTGCTTTTTTTAAGGTACTTTTAAAAATTGATAACTATGTGATATACTACTTGCAATCAGAAATGTTATGGACATTTAATACTAGAAAATACTTACCGATAGAGGGTGGGCTTGTTATGTAATATATGAGGGTCTATATGCTGTTCCAGTAGACTATATATCAGAATAGGTAGGGAAGTAAAACAAATATTGTATAAAGTCAGGTACACGCTGTCATACAATGTCTAGAAAGAGAAATTGGTAGGAATTTTGAGATTCTAAACTATGTATTATCATTATTATTATACTTATGTACATAAAAACAAAGAAGCATACTAAATATAAGCATAAATATTATGTAGTTTTTTCAATTTATAAAAATATCCATTTTATTATTTATTTTAAATATGTTTTTATTGATTTTTTTAGAGAGAGGGGAAGGGAGAGAGAGATAGAAACATCGATGTGAGAGAGAAACATCAATCAGCTGCTTTCTGCACACCCCCTACTGGGGATCCAGTCTGCAACCTGGGAATGTGCGCCCTGACCTGGAATTGAACCGGGACCTCTCAGTCCATGGGATGATGCTCAATCCACTGAGCCACACTGGCCAGGCCAAAAATCCATTTTAATAATCCCAATTTGTTTCTGACATAAGCATATACATATAATGTTCATAGATTTATATTCTTTGTGGGAATTGGAATATTTTGTTATGTTTGAAATTATAGTGACTTGGATCTACATTGCAAGATTTTCCACAATTTGGTCACTGTGATGTAATTTTACACAATTCTCCTACATGCTTCTAGGTTTCTTAGTATTCCTTTGATATGTTACATATTTAATTTTGTTTTCATGGTTTTGTCTTTGCATCTAAGTCCTACACTTCCTATAAGGCACGATCCATGAAACTTTACACATTTATGATACCTTCCTCTTCTAACCAGTCATACATTGTTACTAATTTGCTTAGCACATTGTCTATGCTTCACATATTGTTTTTATTGTTATTAATACTTTATTTTTAATTATACTATAAACTCCCTGAAAAACTTAATCAAAATAGGTTAGTTCTCTTTGTCATATGCTCTTATAGCACTCTTTATTTCACTCAAGTAAGCAAACATTGTTATTGGCAATCAACTCCTAAGCAGATATTTAGAATTTCAAGTCATAGATTGTAAACAGAGGAGAAGTGAATAAAGATAGAAAAACCTAAGATAATTAAGCTCTTGTTATTTCAATAAATTTGAACAAATGTCTTGATCAATTAGATATGTATAGTGTGGTATGTGAAGAGAGTGCTCAGTTAGTCAGAAGCAGTGAGTCCAAGTATGGTTTAGTTATTAACTTAGCTATGAGATCTTAGACAAGTTACTGAATCTCTGTATATTTCAATTTCCTTTTTTATAAAGACAGACAGAGTAGACCAGGAATGGTAAATACATGACATGTGTATAACCAAAGACCCACCACCATGTGCTCCTCATGGCTACTGCTAATGAAAGCAGCATTTGCCTTCTGAGCCTATAGCTTTAAAACCCTTCTCAATATAGCACTCCTGGTGGTCCCTACCATTTAGTTAGCTTCCGAGATTAAACCTGTATGTCATCCCTACACTCTATTACTAAGATTCCTTCCAAATCTAAAGAAATTTTATGAGTAAAAAAAAAAGAGGTGATCTCCCCAAAAGTCTTTGGGCTTGGCCTGATAATTGATTTTACAGAATTATTATACATAAATTGAAAAAAGTTATACAATTCTCTCTTAAGCTGTTAAGAGTTAATACCCATTTTTAAAAAACTATCCAGAATTAAAATATATTTTGGTATTAACACTCACTTCAAACCAAAAATCAGAATAAATACTATGAATGTTATATGGATTAATTACACTAATAGAAAAGTTTTATCTAATTATAAGCAGGACTACGAAAAATTCCCTCCAAGGATCTATCAAACACTGAACACATATACATTTACTTACTTGTTGAGAAAACAAACAGTAGAACTGATATAAAAACTGGGGTGTGATAAAGCATACATTCTGAAAAACAAGATTAAATGGAAATAATTAAAATCTTTAGGTCTAAAAGAAAAAACTTAAAAAAAATTTTTTTTCCTCCTTCATTGATTTTTAGAGAGAGAGGAAGGGAGTGGGAGAGAGATAGAAACATCGATGAGAGAGAACACTGACCGACCGCCTCCAGCAGGCCCCCCACTAGGGATTTGGCCTACAACCTGGGCATGTGCCCTGACTGGGAATGGAACTGGCGACCTCTTGATACATGGGTCAACGCTCAACCACTGAGCCACACTGGCCAGGTAAAAAGAATAAACTTTTGCCCTGGCCGGTTTGGCTCAGAGGTTAGAGTGTCGGCCCGCGGACCAGAGTCACAGGTTCGATTCCGGTCAAGGGCACGTACCTCAGCTGCAGTTCATTCCCGGCCCTGATCAGGGTCATGTGGGAGGCAACCAACTGAAGTGTCCCTCTCACCATCAATGTTTCTCTCTCTCTCACTCCCTCTCCCTCCCATCCCCCACCCCACTTTATCTGAAAATATTTGAGAAAATATTCTCAGAAGAGGATTTAAAAAAAGAAAAAACTTTTTAAATGGCTAAGGAGTCCAGAAATACAATCTCAGTTGATATGGAGATCTGCCCATAAAAACCTGTCCATACAAAATGGGAAAATAGAATTCCCATTTTATTAAAAAAATGTCTAAAATTCTACACATAACTGCAACGTCAGAATAAGATACCCTTGCCTCGTATCATTGGCAAGCAATACCGTAATTTTGAATTTACACCTTCCAATTATTATTCAATACTTTTCATATACAGTACAAGTTAAGTTTTACTTCAACTTTAGGACTTAGTAGCTTTACAATGCTAAAATATCTAAAACAGAATAAATGGAATTATCAAACATCTTTTGATTTCAATATACTTATGTCACAGCCAAGCTATAACAATAAGCTAGAAAGAAAAACTGCCACTATCATTTATTAGCAATATAAAATCTACCTGTGTTCTTTCATGGGCTTGCAGCTATTATTTAATTATAGGTATATATGCAATATAGGACATGCTGGTGTTATTAAATGTCTTGTTACTCAGGGGCTCTTAACATGAGTTCTACAGAATCCCACCTTCCTCCAAAGGGTCAAGAGACAGAATAGTACTTCAACATAATTAATTTCCTTGTAATCCTATATATTTTACTTTATGCATTTAAAACCCCCATGCTGACTAATTTATACATCTCACTAGACTACCAAATGGTCATTCATGGCACAAAAAGATTTAGAACCTCTGCTTGAGGTTAAATGAAAAGTTATTACTAGTTCAAAACAAAATAACATCAAAGAAATAAAATTAATTGAGTTATAATTTGCATAGAATAAAATGTATCAATTTTAAGTGTAAAGTTTTTGATGTGTTTTGACAAATTTACACACTTGTGTAACCACCAACACAATCAAACTAGATAACTTTTCTGTCATGCAAAGTTCTCTATATCCCTTTGCAGTCAAATTCTATAACCTGCACCCTTGGCATCAGGCAACCCCTGATTTGCTTTCTGTCAGTACACATTAGATTAATGACTTATAATCGAAGCATATTCCACAAACTGTTATTTTTACTTACAGAAACAATTTTTAAGAATAATTTGTATGGTAATAGCATTTCTTAAATTAAAGTCTCAAATTATTGTTAATAACTGATTCTAAAATATTCCCATGAAACTCACCTTATAAAAAAAATACTGTACAAGGGTAGCTATTCTAATATAATAAAAATGACCATGAACAAAGAGCAACTTGGAGAGAAATTTAAATCTAGCTATTGCATAGTCACTGTTTCTTGCAGCTTGTCTTCCTTCTTTACCCATGATTCCTGTAATAAAGGGGATAAAAAGGCAAATTCATTGATAACTGATAAGTATAATTTTCATGATATATCTGTGAATATGTTAATTATAGCAATTGAACTTGGACTTAGGATCACCATATCCTAATATATAGCAGATAGCAGATTCCCAAAAGTTTGTTCTAAATCAAATATGCAATTAATACAAAGCTAGAATATATACCAGGCATGTAATTTGCATAGAATAAATGCCAAGTTAGCTTTGTCATCAATTTTCAAAGGTTTAGAATACAAAATACAATTAATATAAAAATAATACTGAAAGTCCAGGATCTAATAAGAACACACTACACTAATAAGCTCAAAGTACGAGGTTAATAGATTTCTAATGGAGAGGATGCTATTAAACAGCTTTAACTTCACTGAACATAAGAAATATTTCAAACTGAATAATTTGAACCTAGCAAAAGTGAGCATGTTTGACTGCTTTAATTTTTTTATGTATAAATCAAACAAAATGTGCTTTTAAAGAAAAGTACAGTATCATTTGAAATCAGTACATAATGTTATCTGATAAATATGAGTACATATTTTAGGTGCTGATAATCCTTTAGGTTTCAAAAGAGTTATTGCGAAGTTAGCTTTTAACATCTGGAAGGAAAAAAAAAAATGCCCGGCTGATGTGGCTCAGTGGCTGAGCGTAGACCCATGTACCAAAAGGTCACCGGTCCGATTCCCGGTCAGGGCACATGCCCAGGCTGTGGGCCAAATCCCCAGTGGGGGGCATGCAGGAGGCGGCTAATCGATGTTCTCTCTCATTGATGTCTCTCTCTCTCTCTCTCTCTCTCTATCTATCTATCTATCTATCTATCTAAAATCAATACAGAAAAAAATAAAATAAAATCTGGAAGCAGCTTTGAAAAATTACTTTTCAAAATTAAAAATTTTAATTTTTGTCATAAAAGAGTTCAAATGTTTGAAAGTGTATTGGTAAAGACAATCACCTATATTCATAGCACCTAGGAAAAGAAACATTATTTTTGGTATATATCCTTTTAGAATTTTTCCTTCCACATATTCTGCATGTGTATATATTTAATATACATACAAACAAGTACATAAAAATGTGATTGTTTTGTAATCTACTTTTATCCCTTAATATACTACTATGGACATTGTTTATAACATATGTCTGTCAACATATTCACATTTTCTTCAAAGAAATTCTAGATGCATGAATGCCAGGTCAACAGGCAAACATTTACAATTTTGACTCCCACTAACATCAAATATGAGTACTTACTAATCTATACCTTTACCAATCCCAGATTTTGTCCATCTTTGTAATTTTTGTCATTCTGAGAGGCAATTTAAACTTGTATTCTTTTGATTATTAGTGAGACTGAATACTTTTTTCATGCATTCAGTATTCATTTTACATTTCTCCTTTTGTGACAACTGATGGTTCATATTCTTCCACACTATTCTACTATAGTATTTTTCCTATTCTCCTTCATTTGTTAAGACTTCACACATTAGGAATATTAAGACTTTGTCATCTATTTAGCAATTATTCTTTACTACTCTGTCTTTAAAACTGTTTTGGGGCAATATTTACTTCTGCCACACATATTGATTTTTCTTTGCTTTGTTTGGTTTTGTATTTAAAAGACCCTTTTATAACTCAAAATACAGGATTATTCATTAAATTTTTTTCTATTACTTTTTATGGTCATTAACTAACAAGTTTTATCAGTATTTTTAATCAAGTAATTTGTTTAAATAGCTTTAAACATCTGGAAATTCTATTTACTGGTCTGTCTGCTACCATACTAGACTCAAACTGTTATAAATATTGTAGCTTTTTATGCTTTAATATACGGTACAGGAAAATATCATCAAATTGTTAGAGAGATTTATGGGAAACAAAAATATATAAACTGAAAAGAAAATTAAGTTTTCAAAATGAAGATTTAATTATCCTAAAGAAGTGGGAGTTGATTTGAGAGATACAGTATAAACATTAGACCCAATAACTACTACTCACAGGATATTACAGACATGATTCCAAACTGGACTAGCTAAACTCTTCTAACTCTAAAAATTTATCCTTTAAAGAAAAACCTATACTTTTATCTTTAGTTCTGTATTTGCATAATAAAATTATTGAGGAAGATAGGTCAGAATATGGTTTAAATAGAAAATGACTGATAATTTAAATATAAATAAAATATTATTCTGAATCCAATAAAAAATTCTAGGCAAAAAAAGAAAAAAAATTAGGATAAAGATTATTAAATCAGAAGACTATTTGAAATTTTATATTTTATTACAGTTTGATATAATTTCCTGTCTCTAAAATTGTCTTTAAAATAAACGGCAGACTCTTTAGGTTGACAAATAAATAACAACAACATTCTAAAACAAGAACTTAAAACTATGAGGGCAACTATGTAAATCACAAATTTAGTTTAAAAGGGATAAAATAATGTATGAAAGTATTTTAAAAGGTATAAAATGACATGTAAAAATAAAGTTACTTTATTATGAAGAATTGGAAAAGATAAATTCATTGATGTGGTATTCATGTCCTTGAAAATTTGGAATTAAAAATATTCTAAATATTGGGCTAATTATAATAGGCTTCTGATGGGAATACACTGTGATATATTACTATGTTGCATTTTGTTTTCATTCATGTATTTGATATTGCACTTTAGTCTACAAAAGGAAAATTCAAAATCCCCAAATAATTATACCAACATTAAAAGCTTAGGCGGAAAAAAAAAAAATCAATCACCTATGCCAACATGTGCTTCTTGTATCATGCTGACATCATTAGCACCATCACCAACAGCCAATGTTATAGGTTTCTCAGGTGAGATTTTTATCAGTCTTATTACCTGAAAGACATACAACTAATTAGTTACTCATGATAAAATTTCAACTTTCTTATACTTACATAAAGTCGTTTATCAGAAATGACTGTTGAAGGAAGTAGAAAAAAATTATTATTTTTTTGTTGTTAATCCTTACCCGAGGATATTTTTTCCATTGATTTTTAGAGGGAGTAAAAGGGAAGAAGGGAGGGGGAGAGAGAGACAGAGAGAGAAACATAATAGAAGAGAGAATCCTCGACTGGTTGCCTCCTGCTCATGCCCCAACTGGCCAAGGATCGAATCTGCAACTCAGGTACATGCCCTTGACCAGGAATTGAACCTGAGACCCTCAGGTCTGAGGGCTGATGCTCTAACCACTTAGTCACACCAGCTAGGGCAAAAAAAATTAGTTTTATATTAGACAATAATATGCTCTGAGGTTCATTTTTAGAGGGATGTCTCCACTAAGATGTTAGAAATCTCTTTTAGAAACAACATTGCAAAACAGTATTATCTTGGATTTTATTATGGGAAGCAAGAATCTTTAAATATAACTTATATTTGTAAAAAGCTTAATGATAACAGTGTAAAAAATAATTACACTTGCCCTGGCCAGTTTGGCTCAGCGGTTAGAGCAGTTAGCCCGCGGACCAGAGTCCTGGGTTCGGTTCCCGTAAGGGCACATTACCTTGATTGCAGTTTGTCTCCGGCCCCGGTTGGGGTCGTGTGGGTGGCAGCCACTCCATGTGTCTCTCTCACATAGATGTTTCTCTCTTTCTTCCTCCCTCCTGCTCTATCTGAAGATAAATGCAAAAAAAAAAAAAAAAAAAAAATGGCCTCGGGTGAGGATAAAAAAAAAAAATTTACACTTATTTGAACTTTGTTAGGAAAAATTGTTTCTTTCTTAAGAAATTATTCTTTTCGCCCTGGTCGGTTTGGTTCAGTGGTTAGAGCGTCGGCCCGCGGACCAGAGCGTCCCGGGTTCGGTTCCCGCTAAGGGCACGTACCTTGGTTGTGGTTTGCCCCCGCCCCGGTTGGGGTCGTGTGGGAGGCAGCCACTTGATATGTCTCTTTCACATCGATGTTTCTCTCTCTCTTCCTTTCTCTCTCCCTCCTGCTCTATCTGAAGATAAATGCAAAAATGTCCTCGGGTGAGGATAATAAAAAAGTAAAATAATGAAAAGAAAAAAAAATATTCTTTTCATTTGATACAATTATTTTAAAAATTTTAAAACGTAATCAAAATTAAATTCAATGAAATTTTTTTTTTTTTTTTATCCTCATCCGAGGACATTTTTTCATTTTTTGTTCAGATAGAGTGGGAGGGAGAGAGAGGAAGAGAGACAGAGAGAGAAACATCGATATGAAAGGGACACATCGAGTGGCTGCCACCCGCACGACCAACCAGGGCCGGGGACAAACTGCAACCGAAGTACATGCCCTTAGCGGAAACCGAAACCGGGTCTCTCTGGACCGCAGGCTGACACTCTAACCGCTGAGCCAAACTGGCCAGGGCAAATTCAATGAAATTTTTAAAAAAGTCTCTGAAATTCTCGAACGTACTTTTATAAAGAACCTAGGCATTAGCTCTGTTTGGTCTCCAGTTTTAGTCTCCATAGATTGAGGGGACATGAATTATAATAATATAGGCATTGTAAGAAAATTCCATGAAGCCAAAAAATAATGAATGTTTAATTTATTAGACCTATACGTAAAACAATCAGTGTTTAGATGTACATTTCAAAGGATACCGTTTGTGAAGGATATAGTCTAAGACCTCAGATTACAAATTTGGAGTTATAAAAAAATTTGTATAGGCTTTCATTTGAATCATAGTTAGCAGAAATTTAAATATTTTTTGTATATAGCTTTTTATCACAAGTTAATTGGCTTTTCAACTTCTTCCTAAAGTTCTATGTATTTATTTAATAGCCATTTTTAATAAAGAGAATTATCACTTCACGAGAATGCAAGAATAAGCAGAGATCAACAGAATCACTTGAAGGTGCACGTGAACTGAAGTCTTACAGGCTCCCTCGGTAGGTAAGTAACTAACTTGTGAAACTTTAGTTATCACAGTTCGAATTTGTGTCTCAGGAAAATCACAAACTGCTACCTATAGCAGACTTTCTAGGTTATTATGAATAGTTGAAACATTTATATTCACTCTGAAAATTCCAAAGGTCTAATGTACGTGGTTAAAATTCATAATATGAGAAATGACTGACTCCTAATGAGATTCATATACTGCACGCTACCAAATGGAACTAGTTAAGTCATTAACCTTAAAGAGTACTTATAGATCTACATACCTTGGCTTTCTGCAGTGGTGCCATACGACAGCACAGTACAGCAGAACAATTTCTGCAAACATCCATAAATAGTTTTTCATGCTCCCTGAGTGCAAGAGATAGACTGGTCCCATCCACCACCAGCCCATGCTGAATTACATGATCCTCTGTAATTCTAAAACAGAAAATAATTATATCCTCTGTAAGATACTCTGAAGTCATATTATTTACACTCACTTAGTAAACAAGATTCTCACTGAAAGATGGACCATTCATCTACAGACTTTACCATTACAAAACTGATATGTCAGGGAACAAACTAAATTGAATTACCTTGAAGTTAAGATTAAGTAGAACTGAGAGTGACTGATATGATAAATAAAACAGATGTTTTCAATTTTACAATGAACATTTGATATATAGATACAGTAACTGTATTTTCTGAATGTGAATTGTAACATAATCTGAGTATATTCTCTCAAATTGTGAGTATAAAATCTTACAAAAATAAAAAAATTATTATTAATATTTAGTAAATCTTAATTTTAAAAAATTAAATAAAAAGTATTCAGGAAAGCCCTGGCCGGTTTGGCTCAGCAGTTAAGAGTGGCAGCCCACAGAACAGAGAGTCCGGGGTTCGGTTCCGCTAAGGGCACGTACCTCGGTTGCAGTTTGTCCCCAGCCCCGGTTGGGGTCATGTGGGTGGTGACCACTCAATGTGTCTCTCTCACATTGATGTTTCTCTCTCTCTCTTCCTCCCTCTCTCCCTCCTGCTCTATCTGAAGATAAATGCAAAAATGTCCTCAGGTGAGGATAAAAAAAAAAGTATTCAGGAAAATTCATAAGCTGAATTATGTATAAGTAGGAAGCAAAAAGAATGAAGGAATCATAACTGCTCTTGATACTAACACGAGATGAGATATTATTATGGTGAAACATAGATAACACTTCCCTTGTGGGCATACACTCTATGAGTACTACTCATGGTCGGATTACTGGCAGCTGGGCAAGCTATTTGTTGCCAGCAGAGATAAGAAGCTTGCATTAGTAGTAAATCAACTACATTACTGAGTACACTATATTTTGTTCCATTGTTTCTCCCCATTCCTCTTTTGCAGTTAAGATTTTCTTGGTAAAAGAAGCAGTACATAGATTTACATTCTGGTGCAAGCTCCTTTATAAAGCTGTTGAAGGCCAGCACTCAAAGTAGCATTGTGCTACATCCACAAAAAACGATACACAACAGCTCACCACTGGCTTTACAGTATAGCACACTGCTACTAATAACTCTACATTTTATTTTTCCCCCCAGCTTCATTGAGATATTGACATATAACACATGTAAGTTTAAGGTGTACAACGTGATGATTTGATATACATATATATTGTGAAATGATTACCACAATAAGGTTACTTAATACCTCCATCCCCTCACGTAATTACCATTTTTTCTCTGTGTGGTAACATTTATGATGTATTCTCTTAACTTTCCAATATATAATACATTACTGTTAATTGTAGTCACCAGCTGTACGTTTGATCCCCAGAACTTATTCTTGTATATAAGCTGAATGTTTGTACCCTCTGACCATCATCTCCCCATTTCCCCACATCCCAGCTCCTGGCAAGAGAGTAATAGTTCATTCTATTCTATTTCTATGAGTTTGGCTTTCTTAGATTCCACATATAAGTAATTGTCTTTATGTCTGACTTATTTAACTTAGCATAATGCTATCCAGATCCACTCATTTTGTCACAAAAGGCAAGCATTCCTTCTTTTATGGCTGAATAATATTCCTTTGTATACAGGGGTGGGCAAAAGTAGGTTGTGAGTATGCAAAACAGTTTATTCTGGTATTATTAATTGATTTATAAATTATTGTATTTATCATTATTATTAACCTACTTTTGCCCACCCCTATATATACACACACATTTTCTTTACCCATTCATACATCAATGGACATTTAGGTTGTTTCCATTCTTGCCTATGGTGAATAATGCAGCAATAAACATGGGGGTACAGGTATGTCTTCAAGATAGTGATTTCATTTCCTTTGGATATATGCCCAGAAGTGGGATTGCTGAATCATATCCTAGTTCTATTTTTTATTTTTTTAGGAACCTCCATACTATTTTCTATAGTGACTGTACCTTCCATTTTAAAATGAGAAGTGAGAAGAGTATTAAATGAGAAATAATCTATAAAAACTAAATAATATAGTCTTGTAATATTTTTTAAAAACTTTTATAGATTAAAATGATGTATTTCATAGTATGCCTAATCACCACTGTGTTGCACTGCAACTAATAAGTAGTAAACAATTCACTTTTACAACATAAACTTCTAAAAAATGTATTTTTCTTTTTAAAATTCTCCAATATCTGAAATCAGCACCTACACTGATTGTTTTTCCTCCCTATTGGGCAAACTCAGCAACCTGTTTGTCCTCCAGTCACTGTGTTTAGCCTAAGCACTGTCTGAGCAGAATGGGTAGCAGCCAAGAGTAGAACAGATCAGATCAGTTTTCCTAGAGAACTTTCCCAAGGAACATGAAATTGGGTTTTCCTCTGGAAAGGCTTCATAAATCAGCACATTATCTCACAATCTATGGGATTATATGAAATGTGGAAGAGCTTCTAACAGTTCTGTCACATAGTAGGTAGCATCCTCTCATCTCTGTAGCCTTATGTCTCAATACTTCCCATACCCTCTTCTCACCTATTTCATTCTCTGGCCATACTTTACTACCAATTCTTTGAATGAGCCTCTCTCAGCTCTAGGAATTTGCTTCTTGGTGTTACTCTCTGACCAGTTAACAGTTCATCTCTTAGGAGACAACATAGTCATGGGTGCTTCCACAGAGCTCTGTGTCTTCTGTCCACCCACAGCTTTCTGTTCTTGCCTCAGTTACAATTCAGTTGTGATAGGTCTATGACAATATATTTATTTCTTTTTTACCCATATGCTGTAAGTATTCTGAGTAACCAATATATAAACAAACAACTTATATGACTGTGTGTTCCAAATGTCTAGATAGGAGACATCAATATATGTTTGTGAAGAAATTACTACACAAACTAAACTTTCAAAGCTATGGAATTCTTTGCTCCACCCAAGATTTTTAGAATTAATACTTCCTGAAAGTCTGAAATCAAAATCATATTGACTTCTATGATTATCTCAGGATATGTACTCCACCAAAACAATGGTTATCTCTAAAATATACATCTCACATAGTAAGACTAAAACTCATTTTAAGGTAGAGCCTTCACTTTATAATACAGCTTTGTACAAAAAGGGAAATGAGTAATACCCATGATCTTAACAGCTTCACTAAAAGTATATATATGACTTTAAAAATATATTCTAAACAACAAATAATAATTATTTTTAGATGACTGTATTAAATTATTAACCACAGTATTTTTTGTATTTTTTAAGTGGACATTATTTTATAGTCAGGAATAATATTTTAGAAGGAATATATATAAAGTAAATGATTCTGAGCAATTATTTTCTGTTGTAGGGAATTCTCCTTGACATTATGGTACTTAAATGTTCAACACCCTGGCCAGTTTGGTTCAGCAGTAGAGCGTTGGCCCGCGGACCAATGAGTCACAGGTTCGATTCCAGTCAAGGGCACATGTCTCAGTTGTGGTTCGTCCCCAGCCCTGGTCAGAGTCGTGTGGGAGGCAACCAGTCAACGTGTCTCTCTCATGTCGATGTTTCTCTCTCTCTGTCCCTTTCTCTCCCTCCCACTCTATCTGAAAATAAATAGAAAAATATCCTCGGGTGAAGATTAAAAAAAAATTTTTTTTAAATGTTTAAGCAGCCACAAAGGTGTTGGCACTGCTCCCAAACCTAGATCCATCACCTTTCTGAACTCAAGCAAATAACCCTCCAAGAGTTGTACTGTCTCTTTAAAACATCCCATAAATAAATTTTTCTTTGATGAAACCCAGAGTGAGTACCACATCAATGCCTGTATAACAAATGTAAATAAAGCACTGAATGTACATTGACAACTGTGGCATTGTCTTTTCACATTTGGTTTTCTGCAAATGACAGGAATCTGTAGGAAAGCTTAATACCTACATATAAGCAACCCTGAGTCTTACACTGACACACTCCTTAAATTATTGTGGAAAAATCAGACTGTGTTAAATGGGGGCTCCAAAATAAGGTTGATCTGCATATAAAAAAATAGATTTAGGAAAAAAAATGAATTTAGAGTACAAATACTTATGAAATTATCTTTGAATAGCAGAGTGTAGACTGATTTCCCAATTTGGTCATGTGAGCTAGATCAGGAGTTGGCAAATGTTTTTTGTAAAAGGCCAGAAGTAGCCCTGGCCGGTTTGGCTCAGCGGTTAGAGCGTCGGCCTGCGGTCCACAGAGACCTGGGTTCGGTTCCCGCTAAGGGCATGTACTTCGGTTGCTGTTTGTCCCCGGCCCTGGTTGGTTGTGCGGGTGGCAGCCACTCGATGTGGCCCTTTCACATGGATGTTTCTCACTTTCTCTCTTCCTCTCTCTCCCTCCTACTCTATCTGAACAAAAAGTGGAAGAGTGTCCTTGGGTGAGGATAAAAAAAATAAAAAAATAAAAGGCCAGAAGTAAATATTTCAGTTTTAGGTTTTGTAGGCCAAGAGACTAAATTGAGGATATTATGTAGGTACTTATAGGAAAAAAGACAAAACAAATTTTAACAAAAGTTTTATTAAGTAAAAAATGTAATAATAACTGAGTATAATTTAAAAAAATAATACAAGTCTACTAGTGAGACGAATGGAAATCATTTTTTAGGGGGTGGGGAGGAATAACATTTTACTTAATTGGGGTTTAATGTTCCCTATTATCAAAATCAATTGCAAATGTCCATCTGTTAATGCTGATGCTGTAATGAAAATTTACATTTCAATATAGTATAATAATCTGTAATGAGATTTTATATTTCATCTTTGAACATCTCTTTTCAAACAAGCATCATATTAAAGTCACTGAATAATAAATACAATGCTTTGCATCTAATTTGATAAAATAATCAACACTCCACCATGCTTTAAAAGTATATTAAAAGTCCATTTTTCTTGTTTGGGGATGATGAGTAAATACTGATAATTAAATTATAGTAGGCCCTGGCTGGCTTACTCAGTGGGTTGGGCATTGTCCCAAACACCAATAGGTTGCAGGTTTGATCGTATGGGAGGCAAATGATCCATGTTTCTCTCACAATGATGTTTTTCTTTCTCTCTCTCTCTCCCCTTCTCTCTCTCTAAAAATCAATGGAAACATATCCTCGGTTGAGGATTGATTAAAAAAAAAAAGTAAAATGTCATACAGCAATACGTGTGGCACTCAAGACACTATCGAGTTATAATTGAGTCACTGTGATATGAACGGTATCAAGCAGCAGTGAAAAATGATGAAAGTGCTTCATAAGATCTTTGTTGTAACTACTCAACTGTGCTGCGTTAGTGCAAAAGCCTTCATTGATGATATGTAAATGAATGAACGTGGCTGTGCTCCAATAAAACTTTATTCATAGGCATCAAAATATGAATTTCATATAATTTTCACAACATGAAATATTATTTTTTGGATTCTTTTTCAACCATCATATAATATAAAAATTATTTTGAGCTCATGGCCCATAAAAAACAGGCAGTGGGCCATAGTTTGCTTACCCCTCAACTCTATAACCCAGATAATTATATTCTTACCTTCTGGCAAGCTGCCTCAACTGTTCAGCACATTCGTTGTCTGATTTCTGGTTTATAAGTTCAAGGATATTCATGGTTCTGTGAAAATGTCCACATGATAAACTCACACTAACAGCTGTCTCATGTTTATCTCCAGTAAGTACCCATACTTTGATACCAGCCATTCTCAATGCTTCAATAGTTTCTCGAACTTTATCTTGCAGTCTGAAAATGAAAGAAACAAAATTAGCACTAGAATACTTTTCTGACTGTATTTTAAGTATAAATCACAGAGTATAAGTAAGGTAAATTCTGGACTTCTTGAGCTAGGAATGTTATAGTAACATTCAGTTCAGTAATATAATTGAAATGTTTTCCCAATAGGGAAGAAACAAGAATAACCAAATCAGTGATCATCTACTTAACATAAAATCTACAACCTTGTATTTTAAGAGTATATTTTCAAAGTTAATTTTTATGGAACCAAATTAAGCATATGGCTTACATAAACTATTTTATTAGAAAGTGTTAAATTTCAAATTATAAGATTTTTGTCTTTTTTTTAATCCCTCATATCAGCATTTCAAAAATTAGGCTGTGGACAATAAAGGACTACATAACCTCAGGTAAGTCTCAGAAATTTCATGAGGACCACTGAAAAGTAAATGAAAATGTAGATTTTAAAAAATGCAAACACCCATAGATCAAGGAGATAGAGAAAAATATAAAAGGATTAATTTGTATTAAAAAATAGAATAGTGTTAATTGTAGTTGCTATTCAAAGGAGAACTACAGACAGTTTGGTACTATTGAAGTATAAAGTGGAAGGACACAGTGGTGGGAGGCGAGACCAGAGAATTAAGTAAGTGCTTAAAGTCTTTGTATGGCACATACTGTGGAGTATCCTAAAAGTTTAAGTTTATGGGCAAAATTATACATAGCTAGATTCTTTCAACTATTTTGGATACCTGGCTGGAAGAAGAATTATATATACTAACTAGGAAAAAGGCTTTAACTCTTGATTTTGATTTTAAATATATTATTATAGGATGTCAATAAATGAAACTTGTCATAAATTAAAAACACTTGCCCTGGCCAGTTTAGCTAAGTGGTTAGGGTGTCAGCCTGCAGACCAAAGAGTTATGGGTTCGATTCTGGTCAAGGGCACGTACCTCGGTTGCGGTTCGGTTCCCGGCCCTGGTCGGGATCATGAAGGAGGCAACCAATCGATATTTCTCTCCCTCTCTCCCTCCCTCTCTCCCTTTCTCTCTCTCTCCCCCTCCCTCCCACTCTGTCTGAAGATAAATGGAGACATATCCTTGGTGAGGATTAAAAAAAAAAAAACTTTAAAAAAAATGTAGAAACACCTGGCTAAAAAATTTTTGTGAGAGAAAATGATATTGCCTATTTATCTGATACTTACCTGTCTTCTACCGCTGTAGCTCCAAGTAATATCAGGTCTTTCTCTATAAATTGGAAGACATTTGCCAATTTCTCTTCCCGTTGCTGCAAGGCAGTCCTGGCTTCAAACAGGCGTCTATCTATTACCTCATACTCTTTAGATGTCAACTGTCTATAGGCCATGCACAGAGTTCTTAGCCCTTTCTAAAACAGAAAAGTTAAAGACAAAAATTAAACAAAACTAACTAATGGGTAATCCAGAAATCATTGAAATAAAACTGAGGACCCCATTACCAAAAATCAATTACAAATCATTTAAAAAATACTATCATCCAATGACAGAAAACAAATTAAGTGTTACAAAGTTCTAGTGACCTGAGCAATGGAATACATATTATAAATTCTCTCAATTTCTGATAAATCCTTAGTAAGTTACTCAAAACAATTCAGGTCATTGAACTGTAGAATATTAGAGAATAGATAGGATCATAAGATTATCTTATCTGTGGTTTTAAAACTGTTTTACCTCGAAAGCCAGAAAGTTCCTTAATAGTACCTTCACGATTGTCAAGAGAGAGTCAGCCCCAGGTTCTACTTTACTGTTTTAACCATACAAATCCACTTTTACCTACTTCATAAGAATTTTTTTTTAAGCAAAGGGGACCATAATTTCCTGAGGGTTTATGGTATGACAAACTTGCAATTCAAATAAAGAAGTCTCTAAGGTGGCAATTATCAAACAAACAATACTTTTTAGAGCCAATGAATGATTTAAAATTGTATCATTACATCTTCATTGGTGAATTGGAATTACACAAAACTTAAATATATATATTTGATTTTCTGATACTACTGGTTTCAAATTTTTCTTATGGTGTTAGTATTCGAAAGTTGGTGTTTAAATCTAAAAGCTTATAAAAGTTCATTTTCTTGCTATATATTTTCCTCAGAAAAACCCAAAGTAAATGTTCTATTAACAGAACATGGAAAGGTAGATTTTAAAATACTATATGATACTATTTAGCAGATTTGTAAATAATGGCATTCCTTTATTTACAAATGACCTACACCTATAATTAACTGTTTCTCTTAAATAATAGTTAAGGGACTATGAGATTTATTAATATATTAACTTAATTATTTCATTCTACAACAAACATTTATTGAGTGCCAACTATGCACCAGCACTGTTCTGATAGTAAGGTAGAACAACGTCCTTGTTCTCATGGATGTTACAGTGTGATAGATGAACCAGATCATAAACTATTAGGGAACCAGGAACGGGAAAAAAGAAACCATAAGTAAAGGAGGCAGTTGAACAGAGGTAAGTACATAGCATACATTTACAGAAAAGCAGGAATGAGAGATCATGAGGTCCTAAGACAGAAAGCTGCTTAATAATTTTCTTGTTCACACAATCTGTGGCACTTTTGTTTCTGTAAGATTCTCCTACATTCTTTTACTGAGAGACATAATTTATATACCATAAAATTCACTCCTTTAAAGAGAATAATTCAGTAGTTTTTAGTGAATTCAGAAAGTTGTGTAATTATTTTTAGTATTTAATTCCAGAACATTTTCATCACACCCAAAGGAATCCCAAATACATTAACAGACACTACCCTTTCCCCGGCTTCCTTCAGACTGTGGCAACTGCTATGAATTTGCTTATTTTGGATCTTTCATATAAATGGACTCTGTAGCCTTTTGTGACTAACTTCTTTCACTCAGCATAATCTTTTCAAGGTTCATCCATGCTGTAGGATATATCAGTACATCATTTCTTTCAGTGGCCAAATAGTCCATTATATGGATATGACATCGTTTAATCCATTCATCAGTTGATGGACATCTGGGTGTTTCCATTTTTGGCTAATAGAAGTAATGCTGCTGAGAATAGTTGTATACAAGTTTTTGTGTAGACATACATTGCCAATTCTCTCAGGTGTACACCTAGGAGAGGAACTGCTGGGTCATATAGTATACTTCATGTTCTATGAAAAACTGGCAAACTAATTTTTAAAGTGGCCATATTATTTATATTCCCACCAATGTATGAGGGTTCCAATTTCTCCACATCCTTGGGATTCCCCGATATTCTTTTAGTAACCCTCTCCTCTTTTTAATATAGTAATTTGAGTAGTTCTTGCAGCTAGAAGTGCCCTGACTGTGACAGGTTCAAAGAGAAGACACATTTTAAGAAGTTAAAAGTCAATTTTTAATCAAAGAATATGGAGTCAACACATAATTCTATAATTTTTAAATAAATTAACACAAAAATAAAACCCCAAATCTTACAGAGATTTTAAATCATAGAAATTTGCACTCACCAAAGCAAATTCGTCTACATGAATTCTGGTTTTTTCTATTTCTCCACCTATACAGTTAGGAAGAACTGATGATTCAGCTCCTTTAGCAAATAAAAACTTCTCACCTAAAAAGAAAAATGAGTTACCAAACTCATAATATTAGATAAATAAAAATTCATGTAAGTTTAGGTTGGCCCTAGCCGGTTTGGCTCAGTGGTTAGAGTGTTGGCCCGTGGACAGAAGAGTCACGGGTTCGATTTCCAGTCAAGGGCACATACCTAGGTTGCAGGTTCGATCCTGGCCCTGGCCGGGGTCGTGCAGGAAGCAGCCAATCCATGTGTCTCTCTCACATCAATGTTTCTATCTCTCTCTCTCTCTTCCTCCTTCCCTCCCACTCTATCTGTAAAAAATCAATGGAAAAATATCCTCAGGTGAGGATTAAGAAAAAAAAAAACCTCCTGGTGCATGAGGTTAATGCTCAACCACTGAGCCACACCGGCTAGGCATCAATGTTTCTCTCTCTCTCTCCCTCTCCCTTCCTCTCTCTCTAAAAAAAGACAAAAAAAGTTTAGGTTGGTTACCTGAAGGTGTCTGAACAATTACACTCATTCTCCTACGATCGGAATCAAATTCCAGAACATGAAGCAGTTTGTACCTAATGAAAAAAAAACAAGACAAAACTTTACTTTTTTGAATAATATTAAGTAAATATTTAGAAAGAGTCCCTATAAAAGATAAAATGATAAATTTAGAACAAGAAATTAACCTCAACTACATTTTCAAGATGACTGGTTATGAGTTATTACTAACAGCACAAGATAGAAATAAAAGGAATGATCAATTATTGAGTATTTACCAAATGCCATGTACTTTACATATCATATGTTCTTTAATACCCATGAGAACTAAAGGAGGTAGGTCTTATTCCTTTTTACAAATGAGGACTACTAAACTCAGAAAGATTAGTAATTTGCCTAAAGTCAAATAAGCTTCTGAGTGGCAGAGCAAGGACTGGAATCCAGATCTGCCGAGCTCCATGTCTTTCTCACCAAAAAAGGTGAATGATTCTCAACTCTTTTTTCTGCTCAAACACACCTGAGAAATACACACACTCACATGAGTAACAGAGGCTCATTATAGCAGTGATTCTGAACCTGGGACAGAATATATGTATATAGGTGGAGGAACAAATGCCTCTCTAAGGAGCTGTAAAAAAATTTGTGTGGATGGGTCAGGTGTGGATTGAAAAGTCTTCTGGATGAATATATACAGTGATGTATATATGCAATGCTTTGCCCATCTGAAAGATAAACACTGATTGGAATGATGGTTTATAAGTTGATAGAACGACCTCCCACATGAAAACAGCCAAAGAATAAGCTCTACTTAGTATGGGAAAACATATTCTGAAAATGCACAGTTAGCAGTTGAAATGACTTGGAATTGATAAAACCATGAAAGAAAGATCTGACTACTGTAAGAACAGGCTAATTTATCATACAGTGGAAATAAGATAGCTGTTCCTTAATGTTTAAATGATAAAATCACAGAAAATATACGAAAGTTTTTCTTTATTAGTAAGAAACTTATCAACTCATTACCCTAGGAGTGTGTAAAAATAAACATATAAATTCAAGAACAATGAAGCTAAAATACAGAGAAAAGATACAGAAAAGAATATTGTTATTACTGTGATGAGATACAATGTAATAATAACATCATTTTAGAGCAGGGTAGTAAACTTTTTCTGTAAAGGGCCAGGTAGTAAATATTTTAGGCTTTGTATGACATATATGGTCTATGTTGCATATTCTTTTTTTTTTTTTTTTAAACCCCTTAAAAATTTAATGTAGTTTATGGGCTGTACAAAAACAGGCTGTAGGCCATATTTTGCTTGTGGGCCACAATTACCTGTTCTATAGTAAATGCCTGATATATAGAAAATTACAATATAGAAAAAAATTACCGTTCCAGTTTTCCAAGTATTTTAACTTCCATAGTTTCTTCAGAATTACCCATAAATACAATGCCAATCCTAGGGATTAAAAGGAGGAAAAAATACAAAGTTTAAGGAATAATTTTCATATTTCACAATATATCATTATACCTTAGCTTGAATAAAAATATTTAAAACTTAAGTTGAAGATGGATTTTTAAATATTTTCTTTGAATAGAGCATTATTTTTAAGAACTTGAAGGATCAGAGTAGGTCCAAAACAATGCATATACATGTATTCTCACAAATTATATTATTCATATTTCATAGTAACTAGATTTTTAGAGATCAAGTCAAAATATGACTATTGTAAGCTTAACAAAATTAATGACACGTTTCAAATTCTCATTAAAAACTTAAAATACATTTGTACCTTTATATGTTTATGAATTTTGCCTGACATTTCAATATCCTAGTATTTTCACATTTTTATTTAAAAGGGTTTTTCTGATGATTTGGGAATCAGACTAAACTACCTTGCAGCAGCTTCCACTAGAGCCTTTTCATCTGGTGAAGATGCATAGTACTCCAGCTGAGAGGGTGCAAAGTTGGATTGCCAGGGCCCATCACCAATGCCATCAGTCTGAACATTACTAATCTGTACAGTGTGACAGAGACTGACGGCTTTAAAGAAAAGATCATGTTCTTTAATCTGTAGATACATAATAAATATTCACACTATAAATATCATTCCCAAATAACATTTAGGAAACCAAAAAGAGAATTCTAAAAAATGCAAATAAATACAGTTCATAATTTGGTAACTTAAGATCTAGAATAAGAATGCTACAATCTTGAATTGCCTAAATAACAGCTGAGTTGCTTCTGACTTCAAAGAGTAAAATGTCACATTTGCTTATGTCCCTTCAAACTTTTTAGGAGGCATAACCAAATTGCAAGTAAAGGTGAAACTTCTGTTGTGGAAGAAGTGAGGTCTCAAAAAGTATTAAATAAATTTAAACTCTATTTCTCAGAAAAATCTTCTTCAAGTTCCATTTACATACCAAGAGAACTAATACAAACACATTAAGTAACAAGTTAAAATGAGTTATAAGTATAAATTCTCAGAATTAAATCAAAGAACATACATTTCAAATACACATTGCTTGCCCCACTAACACAAAGAGAACTATTTCAAATGAAACTCCTATTTATTAATTTAAAAATTGCTTACTAGTTCAGTTTCATTTTCAGGACTGGTTCTAAAAGGAGAACTGGATGTAAGATGGGATAAGTTGTTAAGATGGGATAAACTACTAAGATAACTTAAGTTTCCATCTGAAGAGTCTGGTGTTGGTCCTTCGGATACAAGTCTACCATTGATTTCTTGGTATTTTATGCCATTAATTGAACATTCCCGAAACTGCATCTCATTTTCTGTCAGTGTGCCAGTTTTATCTGTAAACACATACTCCACCTAGAGATAGAAAACAACAGCAAAAATTTTGTGTTCACGTTCCTATATTAAAAAAGAAAAGTTGGCCTCTGTCTCCTTAAGTCAAGTCTACCTGTTAAAATTGATATATTGATGTTGATTCTTATAACCTACACACAATTAAACAATTAAAGATGCCATGGAAACAAAACAGGGTAACAGAAAATATTTAAAAATATATACACTTTGAAGTTTGTGGTATCTTCAGGTGCATATTCATCTATGGAGTTGACTGAATGTGGTATTAGTTCTTTTTATCTCCTGGATAAGATGTTTTTTAGTAGGACTCAAGAATGATTTCTGAGCCCTGTCCAGGTGGCTCAGTTGGTTAGAGCTTCGTCTCTGTATGTCAAGGTTGCAGGTTCGATGACTGGTCAGGGCATATACAAGAATCAACCAGCCCTGGCTGGTTTGGCTCAGCAGTTAGAGAGTCGGCCTGCGGTCCAGAGACCCGGGTTCGGTTCCTGCTGGCGGCACATAACCTCGGTTGCGGTTTGTCCCCGGCTCTGGTTGGGTCGTGCGGGAGGCAGCCACTCGATGTGTCCCTTTCATGCCGATGTTTCTCTCTCACTCTCTCTCTCTCCCTCCCACTCTATCTGAACAAAAAAAAAATGGGAAAATGTCCTTGGGTGAGGATAAAAAATAAATAAATAAATAAATAAATAAATAAATAAATAAATAAATAAATAAATAAAAGAATCAACCAATGCATGCATGAGTGGAACAATAGATCAATGTTTCTATCTCTCTCTCAAATCAATAAAAATAAAGAAAATAAAAAAGAATGATCTCTGAGCAAGGATGGAAGGGATGCTTAATTAACCTAGAAAGTGAAACTTACCTTGTCATTTAACTAGCAAATGGTGAAACTGGAAATAAAAGGTAACATACTTTATATTTGCTATGTGATATTAAAGTTTCCCCAGCATCTATAGCAAATGTTGAATTGTAATTTAAAGGTGAATATTAAGAGATGTCACTTATTTATACAAGTTAGTAAAAAACTGTTAGACTAGGAAGAATGAGAATGAGGCATTAAATAAATATTATGATATAAAATACATCGCCAGTCAAACAAATAAAACCCTGAAGATGATTAGAATAGAGAGAGACCCAGTCATGGGGGATTCTTTAGAATTAAAATTATAGTAGAGATGAATAAAATGTGTGAAATAAAGCATATTTCATAGAAATACAAAAATCAAATAGGAATGGAGGTATTAAACATATATGAAATACTGGCAATCTTAAATGTAAAAAGAGAGGCTGAGATAATTAAAGAAAGTTAATTATCACTTAAAGTTTCTTAAAGAAAAAGCAGATACGGCTATGTATATAGCCATAGTGTGAGGTTCCAGAAAAATAATATGCTATTATGAAGTAAAGAAGAGGAAGAGAAAACTGGGATAGAAAGGTCAAAGGAAAAAAAAAAAATGTGTTCAGTAAAATCTGGCTGTTTTTACGTCTTAATATGTGATATATAATTAAAGACATGACATGAATTAATATTTAGCACAAATTATTAAAGCCTTCTAAATGCTACTAGAAATAAATGGATCAACTTCTGGTTAAAAATGGCAGCTTGAGCCTGGCTGGTGTGGCTTAGTGGATTGAGCATCATCCTACAGACTGATTCCCAGTTGGGGCACATGCCTGGGTTGTGGGTTCGATCCCCAGTGAGGAGGGGGGGTGTGGGAGGCAGCCGATCAATGATGATTCTATCTTTCTCTCCCTTCCTCTCTCTCTAAAAAATAAAAACATATTTTTTAAAAAACACCAAAAAATGGCAGGTTGAGCCCTGGCTGGGTGGCTCCGTTGGTTGGAACATTGTCCTCGTACACCAAAAGGTTGCAGGTTTGACCCCTGGTCAGGGTGTGTACAGGAGGCAATCTATCAATGTTTCTCTCATTGTTTCACATTAATGGTTTCTCTCTCTCTCTCTCTCTCTCTCTCTCTCTCTCTCTGTCGTTCTCAAATCAATAAAAACATATCCTCGGGTGAGGATTAGGAAAAAAAAAATAGGCAGGTTGAACAAATGCAATTATCTCTATTCCTCTTGAAAGTTCACCAAAATAAGAATAAAGAATTAAAACAAACACAAAAATAATGGTAGAAAAAACAACATGAAAAGGGAGCTTTAACAAGCTTAGAAGATGGAAAGACGAATGCGTGGTGACTTAGCAGAACTTGGAATATGAAACCTAAGCATCGGGGAAAACCCTTTCCCAGAAACTCTCAGGAAGTAGATGCACCAGCTGCCATTGAATGTGGGAGCACAGGATGAGGCTGAAATGGAGGTATCAGGTAAAGTTTGAATATTGAAATTGCTTCATAATTGCAAACTGGAACCTGTCTCTCACCCATCAGAGCAACCTCCTTAATTCCCTAAGGAGGCTGAACCAGAGAGAATTTGAACTCTACAGAAAGCTGAAAAGGCATAAGGCAGCTGAAAATGGGTGAGGCAGTCCACTAAAAAAAAGGAGATTTTTACTGAAAGGCTCCAAAAATAAGCAGCAGAAATGCTAACTTCAGTAATTCTCTCTGGGGAAACTGAGGAAAGAGCATACTGATACTTGGGGATATCCTGCTAAACAGCTGGGCTGCCAGGCTTTTCTAGGAAAAACTTTTACACTTGTTAAAAAAAACAAAGATCAGCATACATTTGAGCATCGACCCTTACATAAAAGGTAGAGTTTAAAACAAATAACAGTCAGTTCTGCTATAACACCATTTTGAAAACATAAATTTATTATTACAATAAGGTTGATATATAAGGAAACAATTTGGGCATAACGTGAACTTTGCATTTGGTTATGCACGATTCCATCTGTGAGAAACAGTAAGTGAATGCAGAAAAATTCTGCATCCAAGCAGAGTAGGAATATGTATGTACATGAAATGTATAAACCTCAAATAGCTACTAGCTGCCTTAGGTCATCGTATGTTATAAGCCACATCCATCCACATGTGGTGTTGTGTTACTACTTTCCTTCTATTTTCAGATAACCATCCTTCCAATACTTCAAAACACACAGGCTGAAATACTTCTGATGGCCACTTCCATAAGCAACCTTCAGGTCTTTTTCAAGATAAAGCGCCATATTTTTACCATAGTAGGTATGTATTTCTTAACAATTTAGTAAATGGTATTTTTATTAGGTTCCTATCTTTGTATTTTAAATATGTTATAAAATTTTTGTTGTACCTCTAAATCCCATTTCCTCTTAGGCTCTGTGGTTTTTACTAAGCAATTTTTGCCTATTGCAATGATTTTCAGGAATGCATATTTCATATCACAGCAGAACTGGCTGCACTGAAAAAGGAACTGGGAGCAAATAGAAAATGCAGGGAGCAAAAGACTTTAAATAAACTGTTATTAATATCCTCAGAAGGGCCTGGCCAGTGTGGCTCAGTGGTTGAGCATCAACCCATGCACCAAGAGGTCGCCAGTTCAATTCCCAGACAGAGCACATGCCCAGGTTGTGGGCCAAATCCCCAGTGGGCGACATGCAGGAGACGGCCAATCAATGTTCTCTCTCATCGATGTTTCTGTCTCTCTCTCCCTCTCCCTCCTCTCTCTCTAAAATCAATAAAGAAAAAAAAATTTTTTTTAATATCCTCAGAAGGGTAAAATTATATAGTCAAGAAACAGGAATAAGATGCAATTAAAATAAGACCATTCAGATATACGGAAACATTAGAAATTAAAAATATACAACAAAAATATATCAAAAGATAGGTAGAAAGATGTAGTTGATGAATTCTCCCAGAAAGTTTATAAAAATAAACAGGTAAATGAAAACTGAAAGTCAGAATTAGAGAATCAAGATAAATGGTTTGATATTCAAATAAAAATTTTTAAAAAACATAAAAAGACATGTTACCAAAGAAGTAATATAAGGAACTTTCTCAGAATTGAAGGACATGTGTTTCCAAACAGAAAGGACTGAGGTCATTACATAATGAATGAAGGAATGAAATCCAAGGTTCATTATCATAAAATTTCAGAATTACCACATAAAGATCCTAAACACTTTCAGAGATAAAACAACAGATAACACATAAAGAACTAGGAATCAGATTGGCACTAGATTTCTCAACAGCAACACCAGAAGCTAGAAAAAAATGAAAAAATGTTTTTGAAATTTTGAGGGAAAATAATTTCCAACCTGGGATACATTACCCAGCTAAATAATTAATCAAGTGTAGCCCTGGCCAGTTTGGCTCAGCGGTTAGAGCATCAGCCTGCGGACCAAAGAGTCGTGGGTTCGATTCCGGTCAAGGGCATATACTTTGGTTGTGGTTCAGTCCCCAGCCCTGGTCAGGGTCGTGCAGGAGGCAACCTCTCTCACATCTGAAGATAAATGGAACAGTGTCCTCAGGTGAGGATTAAACAATGATAATAATAATAATAATAATAACTAATCAAGTGTAGAAAGGGAATAAAGATATTTTCAGACATGCAAAGTCTCAAAATATTTCCTTCTCATGCTTTCTTTTTAGGGAAGTTATTAGATGTGTTCCACCAAAATGAGAATAAGCCACAGGTGAGAAGACATGAGATCCAGGAGACAGTAGATCAATAACAGGAGAGGCAAAGGCAGTTCCAGGGTGATGGTAAAGGGAAATCCAGGGTGACAGCTAAGCAGTCGGCCCCAAAAGAAGTCCAAATTGAAAGAAAGATAAAAGCTTCCAAAAAAGCTGCCACTGAGAGAGAGAGAGAGAGAATCCTAGATTACCTGATGTGTCTGAATATGTAAAGTTTCATATAGTCGTCAAAGAATTGTTTGTGGTATATTAAAATTAAGAAAATGAAAAAACAGAGCAATTAGCTCTAGGGAAAACAAAATACATAAGACAGAAAATGTAATTATAGCATTATAGGGCACACAGAAAGAACCAGAAATTAGTGAACAATACTAAAACAATCCAAGTAATCTCAATAAATATTTATTAAATCCTAAATTGTGACATAACAATTTTGGGGAATCTATGGGGAGGCAAAATGGGTATCTGTCTGGGTATGTGTGTGGAAGGAGTAGTGTAAGAGTTTTATCTTTAAATTCCATAGTAAATAATGTCTAAAATGTAAAAATCAAGAAAAAATACTATATAGAAATATGGTACTAAATAATGAAAGAAACAGCTTTAAAATTTAAAAATGGAAAACAAAATTAGGTGTGTAGCAAAGTAGGGCTGATTTTTGGTAAAAGCCTTGTAATACTTTGTTTTATTAGTCTTTGTACATATATTGTTTCAATGAAAATAACAAATCAGGTAAACAAATTAAAAGGATCATTTACCTGTCCAAGCTCTTCATTCAGATCAGAAGTATTGACTTGAGCTTTCTGATCTGATTCTTCATGATAGAGATCAAGATCCCAACCAATAAAAAAAGATCCAAGAAATTTCTGCATTTCAACTGTCACATATAATGAAATTGGAATGATGAAATTGTAGAGTACCAAAAAGGCAAGGAAGTCTGAAATAAATCTCAGAATCTAGAGGAAAAAAATGATTATTTGATAAGTGAAAATATGAGACTATATTCAGTATCACCGCAGAAAATTATCAGAAAGTTTCACGTCTAAATAGACCACAACTGTATTTTGAAGTAAAATTAATGAATTAAAATTTATTAAATTGTCTTTTTAACACATTTCCTTGGTAGTTTTATTGTTTAATTAGACTCTTGAACAACGTGAACGAAAAAAAAAAGTTAAATTCAAATTACTTAATTTGTTACTTTTCAGAAGCTACCAAAAAGCCTGGTGTGGCTGAAACTGCTTTTGGCAAAATTTTAATTATAACCTCTGGAATATGCTTACCATTCTACTTCTACTCTTCAAAATCACAGATAACTAAAAATTGACTGCAATTTTTTAAAGTTATAAAATAATTACCAGGCTGAACTGCTAGAATTTAAAACTCTTAAAATGACAGATTATACAGGAATAGCCTACTTCAATGGCATAGCAATAAAACATTTTAACACGCACTCTGTGAAAGGTACTGAAAATATGTTCCTGTGATTATCTGCTTTGTAGTCTCTTGAGGTCCAAATTTGTATTCCAATATTTGTATTTTAATCTAAATTGATATTTGGAGAACAATTATTTACCAAAATTGTAGCTTAAATTCTCGTGGTAGTCTATATTTAATCAGTTTAAAACTTTATATGACATAATGTGTTATTACTTCATACCATCAACAGACTGACAGTAAGATTCCTTGAATTATTCTGACAGAATTTAAAATAAATCAACTTACTCTTTATTTCATTTATAACATACAGAAATAAAAAATTGAACTTACAGTATTCAAGTGGAATGCCAATATAGATTATTTAAATTTTTGTGATCTCTTATAACTATTCAAATCATGACATAGAAAATATAATTGCTTATGTCCTAAAATGCAAAAAGCCTAACAGTAAAACAGGCTGGCTACTCTTCATTTGCAATGTCCTTTCTTTAATTTTTATTTTTCAATTATAGTTTACTTTCAATATTTTGTATTGGTTTCAGGTGTGCAATGTCCTCTTGTCATAGTAATGGTTTTAGGAAGATCAGAGTGGTCACTCCTATCAGAAGTTTCCTTTACAGCAGCAGAGTAAAGAACACCATAAAATACCTTACTACTATTTCTTTGATGTTCTGTTTTTTGGTTATACCAAGGTTCATCCCATTTTTCTTCAGCTTGCCATGTATATTTCAAGATAGTACTGATGATGGCTTCAGAAATAAGGATTATTAGATAAATTATTAAAAACGTATTCATTGACCTGAAATGAGAAAAAGAGAATATAGAACATATCAATTACGTGTTACTATTCACTTCAGATTAAAATACAAATACTGGAGCCCTGGCTGGTGTGCTCAGAGGTTAGAGCATCAGCCCAGAGGGTCTCAGGTTCAATTCCCGGCCAAGGGCACACAGCTGGGTCTCAGGTTTGATCCCCAGCCTTGGTTGGGGTGCATGTGGAAGGCAACCAATCATTGTGTCTCTCTCACATCCATGGTTCTCTCTCTCTCTCTCTCTCTCTCTCTCTCTCTCTCTCTCTCTCTCTCCCCCCTCCTCCCCCCTCCCTTCCATTTTCTCTAAAAATCAATGGAAAAAAATGAATCCTCAAGTGAGGATTAACAACAAAAAAATAGTTAAAATACAAATGTTGGAATACAAACTTGGATCTCAAGAGACCACAAAGCAGATAATCACAGGAACATATGTTCAGTACCTTTCATAGACTGCATGTTAAAATGTGGCACCTGCTATACCACTGAAGTAGGCTATTTCTGTATAGTACTGATATTAAATAAGATATTAAAATAAATGATATTATAGTAGCTATTTAAAGGACACAGTCTTTGTTTTTAAGAAATTAACATTCAATAGAATCTATTTACTAGCAATAAAATAACCAATATATAATATTATAAGCCCATTTATTTTAGTTATACTACTATACTATTCAAAATGCTAACACTAAATAACAGTTTTGGCCAGTTATTTTTGTGCAAGTAATTATTCTAAAATTTTTTATATTTTCAGGACTTAGGTAATTTTAATTGTAAACATAACTAACACATCCACTAACTTGTCTAATCTTTATAAAAACTCTTGTGAGGATGAGATTACGTCCTTCTTAATAAAGATCAAAACCCAAAAATCATTCTGTAAATTTCCCAAAATGACACAAGTCAGGAATTGACTTTAGAATCCCTCTCCTTTTCACTGGGCTAGCTTAATATTACAATATTTCACTAGGCAAGATTAATATTAGGTCTTTGTTTCTTTTATCAGCATTTTGTAATTTTCAGCATTCAAGATCCTGTATGTATTTTGTTAGCTGTACATCTAGGTATTTCATTTTGGGGGAATTATTGCAAATAGTATTGTTTTTAATTTCAGATTTTCATTATTATTAGTGTTTCTTTTCTAATATAAGTATTTAGTGTTGTGACAGTTAAACTTATGTGCCAACTTGACTGGGCTAGGAGAGGCCCACATGGCTGCTGAAACACTATTTATGAGTGTTTCTGTGAGGGTGTTTCTGGAAGAGATTAGTATTTGATTCAGTAGACTTAATAAAGAAATATGCCATCGCCAAGGTAGCAGGCATCATCCAATCCATTGAGGGCCCAAATGGAAAAGGTGAAGGTAGGGTGAATTCTTTCTCTCTCTTTCAGCTGGGCCATTAAGAGTTCCTGGTTCTCAGGGATATAGACTCCAGGTAATAACCTGTGGCCCTGTGGTTCCCTGGCCTTTGACTCAGACTGAATTATATCATTGCCTTTCCTGGTTCTTCAGTGTGAGATAGCAGGTTGTTGGGCCTCATGGCCTACACAACCATGTGAGTCAATTCCTATAATAAATCTCCTATACATAACCTACTAGTTCTGTTTCAGTTTAGTTGCATCCTACAAAATTTAACATGCTGTATTTTCACTAAATTCTAGATATTTAAAAAAAAATTTTTTTCCTTTATTGATTTTAGAGAGAGAGGAAGTGAGAAGGAGAGAGAGATAGAAACATCGATGAGAGAGAACATCGATTGGCCGCCTCCTGCATGCCCCCCACTGGGGATCAGGCCCACAACCTGGGCATGTGTCCTGACCGGGAATCGAACCAGCGACCTCTTGGTGCATGGGTTGACACTCAACCACTGAGCCACACTGGCTGGGCTAAATTCTAGATATTTTTTTAAAATTTATTTGAGATTTCCTCTTTGCCCCATAGATTATTTAGAAGACATCCAGTTGCTCCATATCCTTGCTAATACTTGGAACTTTTAGTCTTTTTAATTTTTAGCATTCCCAGTCAGTGTGTACTGATATCTCTTTGTAGTTTTAGTTTCTGTCTCTCTCATGATTAAATGATGTTGAACATTTTTTATGTGCTTACTGGTCATTTGCATATTTTCTTTGCGAAGTATCTCTTCTGGCCTTTCACCTGTTTTTTTCATTGGGCAGTTTATCTTTTTTTACTGGGTTTATAGGAGCTTTTTATGTATTATTATATTAGGGGGATCAGAAAGTAATGTCGTTTCTGCGAGTTTCGATATTCGGTTGTCATTTATCAGCTCACTGTGTACTTCAAAATCGTGCCAAAGACATTTTAAGGTTAGAGTGACTTGTTTACTCGTAAATAATTAAATCTTAATTTTTATTTATTTTTTTTTTGCAATTTATAGTGAAATGGCCAGCCAAATACCAGAAGAGGTACATATCCGGCATTGTATGCTTTTTGAGTTTCACAAGGGCAGTAACGCAACAGTTGCTACCAAAAACATTTGCAATGTTTATCCAAGTGCATTAGACGTTCGTAAATGCCAAAGGTGGTTTTCTAAGTTCAAATCCAGTAATTTTGATCTTTCTGACTTGTATCGATCAGGAAGACCAACAACTTTAGACAGTGACATGTTAAGGGTGGAAGTGGAAGCAAATCCGTGTCAGACAATCAAGGAACTGTCAAACACTCTTAACCAACCTTGGTCGACCATCCAAGAACATTTGCAGCAGATTGGTACAGTAAGCAGAGCAGGTGTTTGGGTCCCGCATAATCTGTCCGAAGAAAACAAAGCTAACCGGTCTACCGCGTGCAACTTATTGCTTCAGCGGCACAATACAGAAGCATTTTTTGATCGTTTGATCACTGGAGATGAAAAATGGGTCCTCTACGATCATCCAAAACGCAAAAGGCAGTGGCTGTCTCCGAATGAATCGCCACGAAGTACAGCTAAGCCAGGTTTACACCCCAAAAAGGCACTTTTGTGTGTTTGGTGGAGTATTCGTGGGGTCGTTCATTTTGAAGTGCTGAAACCTGGACAAACTGAATGCAGACCTTTACTGTGAACAACTGGATCGAGTAAATCAATCTTTAATTGAAAAGTGCCCAGTGATTGTCACCAGAAAAGGCGTTATTCTGCAACACAATAATGCAAGACCGCACTGCGCAAGACGAACCCTGGAAAAAATTAATGAATTGGGGTGGGAGGTATTGCCTCATCCACCATCCTCGCCCAATATTGCGCCATCGGATTTCCATTTATTCCAATCGCTACAACATTTTCTAAGTGGCAAAAAATTTGACAATTTGGATGATGTCCAAAATGCCATCTCCAGATATTTTGCTCAAAAACCAATTGATTTTTATCGATCCGGCATTGAAAATTTGCACACTAGATGGCAAAAGGTTGTTGATAACGAGGGTGATTACATCATTGATTAAAAATAAAAACTTGTTAAAAATTTATCTGTTTGAATTAATGTCATAAAAACACGACATTACTTTCAGGTCCCCCTAATATATTCTGGATACAAGTCCTTTATCAGATATATGTTTTGCAAATATTGTCTCCCATTTTATGGCTTGCTTGTTCCTTCCCATAAATGAATAGTCTGATGAGCAGAAGTTTTAAATTTCGTAGAAGTTTATCAATTTTTTTCTTTTATGATTATTGCTTTTAGTGTCCTAAGAAATATTTACATATCTCCAGGTTACGAATATATCTTCCTAAGTTTTCTTCTAAAAGTTCTGTAGTTTTAGCTTTTATGTTTAGATCTATGATTCATCTTGAAAAAATTTTTGGTGTATGGTGTGAGATAGAAGTTGAGGTTTATTATTTTTTCCCCTATCATATCCAATTATTCTTACATCATTTGTTGAAAAGACTATCATTTTCCTCACTGAATTTACTTGATGCTTTCTTTGGTTGAAAATTAACTGACCATTTATGAATGGGTCTATTTCTCAACTCACTATTTTATTCCACTGAACTATCATTTTTGCTAATACCATACTATACACAGACCAATGGAACAGAATTGAGAGCTCAGAAATAAAACCATATGTATATGGGCAAATAATTTTTGACAAAGGAGCCAAAAGTATACAATGGAGAAAAGAAAGGCTCTTCAATAAATGGTGCTGGGAAAACTGGAAAGCCACATGTAAAAGAATGAAACTAGAATATAGTTTGTTCCTATGTACAAAAATTAATTCAAAATGGATCAAAGACCTAAATGTAAGCTCTGAAACAATAAATTACATAGAAACTAAACTTATGGACCGCAATCTTAGAGAAAATTTTATGAATTTGACCCCAAAGGCAAAAATAAATAAATAGGACTATATCAAACTAAAAAGCTTCTGCACAGCAAAAGAAATTGCCAACAAAACAAAAAGACAACCAATCGAATGGGAGATATTTGCTCCGACAAGGGGTTGATATCCAAAACATATAGAGAACTCATACAACTCAACACCAAACAAACAATCCAATTAAAAAATGGGCAGAGGACCTAAACAGACATTTCTCCCAAGAAGATAAGATGTGGTACACATATACAATGGAATACTACTCAGCCATAAGAAAAGATTAAATACTGCCATTTGTGACAACATGAATGAACCTTGAGAATATCATGCTAAGCGGAATAAGTCAGAAAAAGCTAAGAAAAAACTAATGATCTCACTCATATGGGATACAAAATGGAAACTCACAGACACAGACAACAGTATGGTGGCTACCAGAGGGAAGGGTGGGGAGCACTAAGGGGGCCAAATATACGGTAATGGAAGACGATTTGACTTGGGGTGGTGGGCACACAATGCAATACACAGATCATACTTGAAACCTGTATAATCTTATTAACCAATTTCACCCCAATATATTTAATAACAAATAGTCAGATAATGTAAATCATCCAGCTTCCTTTTCTTAAGAAATTGTTTTAATTATATACTTTGCATTTACATTTTTGCTATTGCATTTCAATATTCAGTTTAGAATCACCTTGTCAATTACTATAAAAAAGCTTGCTGCGATTTTAATTAGGATTAAAAGAATCTACACATCAACTAATCGTTTAAAATTACTGAACCTACCAATCTATTAATGGGATTCCTCCATTTATTTTGATATTCTCCAACATCTCTCGCCACGTTTTATACTTTTCTTACAAAGATCTTGCACAAGTTCTTAAAAATTTATTTCTAAATATTTTGTTTTTAATACTCTAAAATATAACTTTTTTTAAAATTTAGTTTTCCTAGTGCTCTCTGCTATTATATAGATATAAAATAATTTTTTTTTTAAATCCTCACCCGAGGATATTTTTTCCATTTATCTTCAGATAGAGTGGGGTTGGGGGGGAGAGATATCGATGTGAGAGAGACACATCGATTGGCTGCCTCCTGCACGACCCTGACCAGGGCTGGACCAAACTGAAACCGAGATATGTGCCCTTTACCAGAATCGAACCTGCAACTCTTTGGTCTGCATGCCGACGCTCTAACTGCTGAGCCAAACCTACTGGGGCAATATAAAATAACTTTTTTAAAATACTGATTCTGAGATCTTGGTAAACTCACTTATTAGTTCTAGTAGTTTTTTTGTTGACTGCTTATGGATATGTAAAAAATCATGTCTTCCAAGCGCAACAATTTTCTTCTTACTTTCTAAGATTTATGCCTTTTATCTCTTTGTCTTGTGGCATTAAATAAGGCTTCTAGGAACATGTTGAAAATAGTGAGACTGGGCCCGGCTGGTGTGGCTCAATGGTTGAGCGTCAAGCCATGCACCAAGAGGTCGCCGGTTTGATTCCCAGTCAGAGCACATGCCCAGGTTGTGGGCCCGATCCCCAGTGTGGAGCATACAGGAGGTGGCCAATCGATGTTCTCTCTCATCGATGTTTCTCTCTCTTTCCCTCTCCCTTCCTCTCTATCTAAAATCAATAAAGCAAAAACAAATTAAAAAAAAAAAGAAAATAGACTGGTATTCTGGATAAGTCCTTTACAAGACATGTGCTTTGAAAATATGTTTTCCTACTCTATGGCTTGTCTTTTCATTTTTCTCAGAGCATCTTTTGAAATGCAGAAATTTTTAATTTTTATGAAGTTTAATTGTCAATTTTGGGTTTTGTTTTTGGTTCATTTTTTTTTTGTATGTTTCCTATCTAAGAAATCTTTCCTTAATCCAAGGTCACAAATATTTTCTCCCATGTTTTATAGATTTAGCTCTTATATTTTAAGTCTTACATTTTTGGGGTTAGTTTTTATATATGGTGGGTCAGTTTTTAGAAAATGGATTCTGGAAGTTGTGTTTTCAAAGAATTTGCCATTTCATCTAGGAAAATTTAGTGACATAAAGTTGTTCGTAATATTTGTCTGTGGATAAAATAACCACAGAAGGTAAGATCTATAGAGCTAGCTGCTCTTTCATCCCTAATATTGGTAATTTTCTAGTATTTCTCTCCTACCGTTTTTCTTTTTTCTCCCTTGATCCCTCAATCTCAGTAAATATTTATCAATTTTATTAATATTTTCAAAGAACCAACGTTTGGCTTTGTTAATTTTGCCTATTATATGTTTTCTATTGATTTCAGCTCACATCTTTAATATTTATTTTCTTCTCAGACTGGGTCTAATTGCTCCTCTTTACCTAGCACTTAAGGTAGAAATTTAGATGACCGATTTTAAGCTTTTCTTCTCTTATAAACTTCTATTGCTAGAAATTTCCCTCTAACCTGGGCTTCGCCTTCTTGTTTTTTCCATTCTGTATATTTTTGTCAAATTTTAGAAATTTTCAATTAATATTTTTTCAAATATTTTTATTTGAAATATATTTTTATTTGAATATATTTTCTCTCTTCTCTTTTTTGGGGGACTTGACTATACTTATGCTAGATAGCTTAATATTGTCCCAAATGGCTCTAAAACTGTTCATTTATCCTCAATCATTTTTCTCTGTTCTTCAGATTGAATAATTTCTATTGCTCTTTGAAGTTCACTGACAATTTTTTCTGCTTTTTTAACCTGGCGTTGAGCCCTTCTAATAACATTTGCATTTCAGTCATTATGTTTTTCAATTCAAGAATTTCCACTGAGTTCTTTTTTTCATATTTTCTATTTCTCTGCTGAGATTTCTCTTATGTTCATTCACGTCCCCTTTAGACCTTTGAAAATATTTATAATACATGCTTTAAAATCTTTTTTTTTTATCCTCATTCGAGGACACTTTTGCATTTATCTTCAGATAGAGCGGGAGGGAGAGAGGGAGGGAGAGAGAAACATCGATGTGAGAGAGACACATCGAGTGGTTGCCACCCGCATGACCCCAACTAGGGCCGGGGACAAACTGCAACCAAGATACATGTCCTTAGCAGGAACCGAACCCAGGTCTCTCTGGTCCGCGGGCCAACGCTCTTATCACTGAGCCAAACCGGCCAGGGCTAAAATCTTTGTCTTCTAATTGCAAGATCATTATGAGGACTTTTCCACTGAGTATAAAGCATAAGTTATATTTTCTTTATGTCTGCTTATTTTTTATTGCATCTTGTATCCTTTTAGGTTCCTCAGAAGAGTGTAGATTTTCATTTTACCAGGAAGTTAACTTGGCTAGGCTCAAACACCAAACACTGTCTCCACTGCAACAGACAACAGCAAAATTCTCTGTTCAGATCTTTCAGCTTGCTGATATTTACTGTTACTGTTTCACTGCCAAGCCCACTGGGGTCTCCCCTGCACATGTACATATAGGTCTAAGAATCAGCCAAGGATTTGGAAATAATTTATGTGCAGGTTTTAGAGCTCATTCCCTTCTGTAGCTCCCTCCCCCGTACATGATTTTCCCCCTTCTAGCTGCTCTTCCCTGTCCTCTGCTACCTAAATCCTGTAAAGACTCAGGATCTCTGATGCCCTATGCAGTATATGAATTGGAGAATGCCCTCAGGAAAAAAGCTACATTCTTAAATTTTTCTCCTTGCTGATGCCATCTTTCAAGAGTACATTCTTTGCCAGTTTCCGTCTTTTTTTTATTGGTCACTCTCCAGAGCTTTCAAATAGTTGCGTATTTTAAAAAACATTTTGTCCAGATTTTATCATGGTTAGCTGCAGGAAGGTTAATCTGATCAAGTGTTTCCATTATTACCAAATAATATTTATTTTAAAGTCATAATTTAGCATCTACTATATGCCAAGCATTGTGCAAAATGCTACATGTATACAAAAGTATAAGAAACCATCTCTATCCTCAAAGATAACATCTTGTGTTGACTTAATATTATATATGTATCAAATATATTTTTATACACAAAATATTTTATACATAATGAGTACTATACACACCCATAGTCATACTTATGTGCAAATAAATGAAAATAGATAGTTTTCTTACTTTTCTACTGCAGATCGTTTTTGTGACTTGCTCTTGTAATTTAATGCCATCTTTGTTTCCATTCCGGTATATACAGCAACACCTGCAAAACAAAACAAAATAGTTTTTAAAAACAATCCCCTTGTGTTTCACAAGAGAAATGTACTCACCAGCATGAAAGCATCTAAGAAAATGCATTGTCTGACAGCTGTTACAATTTGACTTTCCTCTTTTGGAATTTTATAAAGGCTTTCAAATTCCAATTTTAGAGAACTCCCAGTTGCTCAATCTGCTGCATGAGGAAGGTGTATGGAGGTTCTGTTTCTGGGTTATAACTGAGATATACGAATGAAAGAGATACTGTATGAGTTGGAATTGATGGAGGAAAAGGATTTGGAAAAACAAAAATGGCAGGGCAGGCCATTATAGATAGATCAATGTTGTTAAAGACAGAAATGAAAAAGCACTTTCTGTTAGGCTGGAACAATAGATTAGGATCAGAGTTTGAAAACCCCTGAATGTCAGAATCTGGAGCCTAGACATAGTTTCATAAGCACTCGAGAGATAATAATGAAATCCATCAGAGTAAATAAAACACACACAAGGAATGGGCTATTGAAAAAATGTGTGCCTGTGTGAATAACTCTGAGATGAGCAAGAATGACAGTAATTAATGGGACTAAAACTGAGGAGTGAATGAAATTAGGTAAGACCAGCCTTATAAAAAACTTTGCTGGAGTTAGACCTGGGTTTGAATGCTAGCTCTGCCACTAATTAGTTCCGCGTCCTTGGGCAAGATATTTAATCTGAGTCTCAACTTGCCCATCTTTAAGTGGGAAAAAATACCTCATAAAATTATTGTGAGGTTTGTATGACAAATTAGCAAAATGCCTAGAAACAGATAATCAATAAACGTTTACGCCCATTCCTAAACAGTAAGATTTGAGAAGCAGTGTAGGATTCATCATGCCCCCTTCCTAAAGATTTGTCCTGGAATTTTCACCATTAGAATTATCCCTTAAAGGCAGAAATTATAACTCAAATGCAAAGGGTACCAAATTATAGAAATCAGCCACAATGATACAATGGAGAGAGGCAGTACTGAGGCAAACAATAGCAGACCCATCTAAAGGCATTCAAATACACATCTTTTAAAAGTGTGAAAGGGCCCTGGCTGGTTTGGCTCAGCCGTTAGAGCGTCAGCCCGCGGTCCAGAGAGACCCGGGTTCGGTTCCTGCTAAGGGCACGTACCTCGGTTGCGGTTTGTCCCCGCCCCTGGTTGGGTTGTGCGGGTGGCAGCCACTTGATGTGTCTCTCTCACATCGATGTTTCTCTCTCTCTCTTCCTCTCTCTCCCTCCCACTCTATCTGAACAAAAAATGGAAAAATGTCCTCGGGTGAGGATAAAAAAAAAAAAGTGTGAAAGGTATTAATGCTAGAGATATGTGTTAAAATACAGCATTACATGAGAGGGTCTAAAAGCCTTGGAGGTTTTCTCTGGCTTCTGCCATCAGAACATTTATTATGGTTTTCTCTTTTTAGATTGTGGTAAAATATATGTAACATACAATTTACCATTTTAATCATTTAAAAATGTACAATTCAGTGGCACTTGGTATATTCACAATGCTGTGCAACCATCCTCACTACCTAACTTGAGAACATTTTTATCTCCCCAAAGAAAACCCTTTACCTATTAAGCATCATTCCCCGTTCCTCTCTACTACCCAGCCCATTAATCTACTTTCTGTCTCTATGAATTTGCCTATTCCGGGTACTTAAAGTAAAAGGGATCATACAATATGTGACCTTCGTGTCAAGATTCTTTCTTTCAGCATAATGTTTCCATTTGTTTCATAGTAAATAATTTTCCATTATGTAGATATCCTACATTTTTTAAATATACTCATTTGTTGGTGAACATTTGGGCACTTTCTACCCTTTGATGACTATAAATAGTGCTATTATGAACATTCTTGTACAAGTCTTTGTTTGAACACCTATTTTCAATTCTTTGGGATATATATTAGGACTACTGGGTCATATGGTAGTTCTACATTTAACTAATTGAGAAACTGCCACACAGTTTCCACAGCGGTTGCAACATTTACACTCCCACCAGCAATGTATGAGGGTTCCAATTTCTCTATATCCTCACCAACTCTTGTTACTTTCCATTTTTAAAAAATGTATATGGATTTCTTTATCAGAGAGCCTAATACTGAGAGATAAAATTATCACAGGCAACATTTAACTAAGTAACAACCAAAAGAACACAAATGCTATGCTTTTAAAAATACTTCATATAAAGCATCAACATGAATTTATAATTAAAAATGTTCAACATATACAAACCAAAAATTTCTTTTGTGTTTTTTAATCTGGCTCCACGAAGCAAGAGACTCTCTGGCCCCAGAGGTCTAGGGGGAAAAAAAATAACCCAAACCATTAAATATATTAAAAAGTTAATTAAATTCTAAATTGGCATCTTCAGCAGAAAGTAACTGAGTTACAGTTACAACACTGCTTTTATATAAAACCAAAATCTCAACTACTATCTAGGTCAATCATAATGTTAGTTACCATAACAAAAACACCTGCTTTAGTATTTCAGTTGCTTTAAGATCCTGAGGCTCAGAAAAAAAGATTATACTAGTAAATAAACTCACAAAGCCACCAGACCAGTTGCAAAATTTTAAACATAAAACACAACAAAATAAAAGATTAAGCAATTATTTTAAAAGGTTTAACAGAGAGTAAAATTTTGAGCAAAATTAATAAAGTTTTCAAAGAAAACAAAATTAAAATGCAATGTAAATATGATTTGTAGCATGATTTGTGTCTAAATGCATGAGTTCTGCACAATTAAAATTACTCTGGATTATAAACATCATGTAGTAAGTGAGTTAGTACTGCAAGACTGACACTACAACTTTACTACTTGCATTGCATACTTCTTGGAGCACAGGTCTTCTTGTTGTTTGAATTTCTCTCCATAAAGGAGATATAAAATGAGAAGGAATAAATTAGAAAGGAAATTGAATTTTTTTTTAGTGATAGTGAAATGATATGACTATGTTATGAGTAAATTAAAAAGTCTTAATTTTGTTGATATTCTTTATGCTTTTCTGAAACATAGTCATCTAAATCAAACAGAACCTGAACTAAAAAATTCTGAAGATGTCTACAAATCCAAACACTCTAAAAAAATCAATGAACCAAGGAGGACCAGGTGTTTGGGACATGGTTAACAAGTGTATGGCTTTAACAGCTAGTCATATTTGGAGCTAGTCTACATGGATATTCTAAAATCAATTAACCAGGAGCCATAAAATAGCTCTTTTTCACTTGGTGTTGGTTCTAACAAAGAATAGAAAAACTTTGAGCTCACACTGGCATATACAATGGGAATATAATGACAGAAAGCTTTGAATTAAAAGGTAATCATCAACCAACTCTGGTTGCTTCAGCAAAGAACATGGCTCATTTTTATTTTTAACCATTGTAGGGTCTGAGGTAACATAATTGATCTTTTCCTTTACTAAGGCACAATATCTTAATGCAATTCAGACTATATATCCACATAATTATCTCATTATGTCACTACAGAAATCAAAATAAAACCTAGTCATAGTTTATTCAAGCAGGAGTACTACACTTCAAAAGACTGCTACAGAGTTCATTGAACGTACTCCTGCGGTTAACGTTTATTAAAAATGAGACTCTACACTGATGCATGATATTTTTGGTGGCTTGTCTTGAGGGTTTCATTTTTTAAAAATGTTAAAACTCTTTATATGTCAGTGACTTATTGCAAGCAGCCAGTTTAACTGAATATGTCTCCAGAAAAAAAGTAAAATGCTAATTTGATTTAGAAGTTCAAGGGATGATTCCAAGATTTATTTTAAATTTGGCATTGTGGTCATGAGTAACAATGTAATTTCATCCTATCTGCAAACCTCTGAAATGACCTCAAGGCCTTTCAGGTAGCAGCCAGATATTAACCTGAATATAGAGGGAAAACGAAACAAAAAAACCAATCAAAAGAGTAAATAAGAAGTTCTGGATTGGTCACTAAATACTCTAGTTTGTGCTAAATGATTCTGAAATGAAGAAGACTATAACACATTTATACTTGTTAAACATTAAAGAAGACATTTTTTATATTCTAGACTTTAAGTGTGGTGGATAAGGATTTCAATGAGAATGTCTGTGTTTCCTTTTTATGTTACTACCTGATATTATTAGGAAAAAATACAAGTATACAAATAATCTTACTAAATTATTTTGGTATCATTTCATGGAATATGCTTCATCCTCACTTGCTGCTGCTACAAATAACTAGAAAATAAAGTGCTAAGTGCTTTTAAATGAAGCTTTTTTCTATTACATGCAGCTTACTTACCTAATATCTCTTTGATTTTAGTCCCTCCCCCAAACAATGTGAATTTGTTCTTACCTTACAATTTCTTCCATTTGTTGAGTTATTATCATTCGTCCCATGAATCTATCAAAGAATTCAGCATGTTACAAAAAGACCAAAGATAAGTTACTTATGACATCAATAGATGGAAAAGTTTAGATACTTTTGGTACTATTCTTACACATGAAACAAATCAACCTTTTGTTTATATGAATGGTCCAATAATCATGTTAGAAATTATAAAAGTAAGTATTTATCAGTCATTAAGCTTTAAAAATGTTAATATTCTCACCATTCCACTCCAGCTATGAATGAGATAATGAATGAAAAAATGTTTTCAAAATGGTGATGCAAATGTTATATATTATTACTATTATTAGTTTCATTATCATGAGAATTTATAATTGCTACACAAAGATGTATACATTATTTAGCCAATAATGCTCACATATTTCATCAGTTTACTAAATAAGCTTCCTGTGATAAGAATCATCATTTACTTATTCATGAATTCATTCATCCAATAAATATTCATTGAGCAACTACTATGTGAGAGTTAAGTGATGGGAATAGAGTAGTAAAGCAAAAACCTATCAGTGAACTCCAGAGCTTCTAGAGTAAGTGGCCTGTTATTACAATGAATTTACATAACCTGGCCTTTCAGTTCCGACTTCCACCACCTAAACAGCTCCACAGCATAGAGTCAATTCAAACAAACAATTACTTACTACTACAGTGAGAAGTAAATTTTGAGTTGAAGCAAATTCTAGACAGAGCTTCATGTTAATCATTTAATTAGGCAAAGCAATATTAAGCATTCCTTTCCCAATGTCCCCTACTATTCCTCCAGTTTCTAGGTCACAGATGCTTTATCCCCTTGGCTTCACTGTTTCTTGCTAATCTCTTACTTCTGCTTCCTTCAACTGCCTGTATCAGGGAAAAGCACGGTTGTTTTTTCTTTCTTTCTTTCTTTCTTAAATCTCCACTCAATGGATTTTATGTAGCCTTGTTTCTAACCTCAATTTTGGATTTAGATTTAAAGAATCAATTCAGCTGGTGTCGCCCTGGGCATCTTTCAGAGATGATATGGACCACTGTTTTGATTTTCCAGAGTTAAATTCCAACAAGAGAATTCCCGTTTTCCTTCATTTATCTGTCTTGTTATCCTTGATTTTAAGGCACTTCTTGTGGGTCCTTACCAGTTCCATACTGGATTAACTCGTCTTGCACTTTCCTTATTAGCCCTTTTTCCAAAGCCACACTCTGATTTGTTTCAAAGCAAAAATAGTTTTATTATTCTCTTTTCTGATTATAAAGACTATACACACTCAAACACACACATTTTATAAAATGATGCAGACAATATAAAAAAGATATCAAAAGGGAAATAACCACCACAGGTAATTCCACCACTTAAATACAAACACTACTATTATTTTGGGATATGTTTTCCAGGCTTTATTCCATGCACATGTAGATAAATATATACCTTAAAAACAAAAATAGGATCATATCATAAATACTGTTAGTAACATTCCCCCCATAACATGTCCTGTCAAAAACATAGATCTACATCAATAATTTTAATGGACACACACAATACTGCATTTTTGGGTTACTGTAGAATTTATTTAAATAATTCACTACTGATGGAAAGTTGATGTTTTTTCCAACTTATGGATAGTCTAAGCCAGTGATTTTCAACCTTTTTCATCTCATGGCACACATAAACTAATTACTAAAATTCTGCAGCACACCAAAAATATATTTTTTTGTCAATCTGACAAAAAAAATAGGTATAATTTTGATTCATTCACACCAACGGCTATTGTTGTGTTGGCTTTTGTTATTTATTAATTTGACAATCTAAGGGAAAAGAAGTCAGTGTCCCTGACTAAATAGTCAGGTACTGCATGTTTTAAAAATTCTTGTGGCACACCAGTTGGAAAATTGCTGGTCTAAACAATGCAGCCCTGAACAACCTTGTGTACATATCTTTTCACATTTTCATTAAGATAAGTTCTTAGGAGTAGAATTTCATTATTTTGTTAGGAAAAAATCCTAGAAGTAGAAGTGCTAAGTCAGAGCCTAAAAAATTAAGAGTTGGAAAGAATAAAGAACTAAAGGAGCAAAAGAGCTAAGGAAAAAGATAATGGAGAATACTGTTAAATGCCTGCTAGAGGCTGCTCCTAAACAAAAGGCTCTCCTAGTTTTTACTTCTTCCAGTGGTGTGGCAGAGTTCATTTCTTACCATATTTTACCGTCTCTCAATAAGCTATTAAAGTTCTTTTAAAAAAATAATGTAACCCCAATAATAAAAAGGTAATTGGGAAGGAACCAACAATGCTAAAGGGTGAAGAATTAATGAACAAAAATATTTAGCCTTTCTAATAAAAAATAAATTAAAATGAGTTTTAAAACTATGAAACGACTATGTACAAAAGTAACAAAAATTTTCAAACTATAATACTTAATACTAGTAAAATTTTGAAGCAATAAAAAACCTCCATATACTTATACTTTACTCATGGCAATAAAAATTAGTCCAATGCTTTTGTAAGGTGTCAGTATGTTTATGAAAGGCCAAACTCTATTATTACTTTAATCCAGTAATTCCTTTTCTGCAGCTCTGTCTGTTCTTAGGGAATAATCTAGTACTAGATTATAAACTCTAGGAGGCAGGAACTATCATTGTCTTTACCACTATCTTCTCAATTTTAGTATATGTGCTGCTGAAGTGAGCACAGTATTCTCTGTGTCTAGCACTATGCCTTGATTATGGAAGCACTCAATATCTGATGAATAAATGGGCAATAAAAATGTTTACACATCCTTTGATTAAATAATATTTTGGAACTCTATCATTCATCCATTCATTCAATAGGTATTTACTGAGTGTCTACTACATGCCTAGTATTGTTCAAGTACGTCAATTTGATAGTAAAGTGAACACACACAAATCTTGCTTATATATATCACAGACAATTCAATAAAAGGAAAAAAATTAACTGCATAAATATAAGTACATTAAGATATTTATTTTTTCAACTGTCAGCAAATATGTAGTAAGGCCTCCTGTATGACAGATTAGTTCTAGGTGCTAAGGATACATCAGTAAACAAAACACACACAGATGTCTGCCCTTCACTTTACACTGTAGTTGGAGAGAGAGATAATAAGCAATAAACATAATAAATAAGTAAACTACATAATATGCTAGGAGGTATTATTATGTTATAAAAAAAAAAACAAAACAGAAAAGCAGAACAGGGTAAGAAGAATTAGGTTGCAATATTAAATAGTCAAAATAGGCCTCACTGAGGAGGTGACTTAAGCATAGGCTAGAAGGTGGTAAAAGAGTTAAGACAAGGAACAGCTAGTGAAAAGGTGGGAGTGAATATGGCATGTTCAAGGGAAAACAAGGAGTGTAGCTGGTGGGTGAACAAGAGGGAGAATGGTCAGAAATTAAGTAAGAGCAGAAAGGCTGGGAATAGGGACAATCACAGTAAGGTCTTAAAGATCATTATAAAGACATGGGTTTTGACTCAGAGAAAGATGGAAAAGCCATTGCAGAGTTTGAGCAGAGGAATGATATGATCTGACTTACATTTTAGAAGGATCAGTTTGACTGTTTTTGTAAGAACAGACTGCAAGGGAAGGGGGGGGGGACCCAAAAAAACTGGTAAGAATGCTTTTGATAGCAATAAGCCAGATAGGAGACTATGCTGGCTCAGATCAAATTAGTAGCAGTAATTAATGAAAAATGGTCAAATTTTGGATGTATTTTGCAGGTAAACCAATAAGATGTTCTGATGGATAGGGATGAGATGTGGGAGAAGAGGTGAGGAGAGGTTAGCAGAGAGAGGTGTAGGGAGTCATGGCTGACTCCAGGGGTTTTGGCCTGAAGAACTGAAAGGAAGGACTGTCATCAACTGAGATAGGAAAGACTGTTGGCATAAAGAGTTTTGAAGGGAAGATCAGGAACTCAGTTCTTAACATGATTAATTTGAGATTTTTACTAAATGTCTAAACAGAATTATAGAACATGAATTATAGAACATGGATGTAACAGTCTGGAATTTGGGAAAGACGTCTCAGATAGAGATATAAATCTGAGAGTTAGAATGTAGTTGATCTTTAAAGCCATCACCTTGGATGAAATCACCAAAGAAGTGAGCGTAGATAGTAAAAGGTATAGGTAGGGAAGGGAAGACAACTAGAACAGTCCTGGGGCACTCTAACATCAAGAAGTCAGAAAGAAGAGGAGAAATCAGCTGAGACCGAAAGGAGGGACTAGTGAAGCAGGAGAAAAACCAAGAGGGGAGTATACTGGAAGCCAAGTGAACTACTGTATCAAAGAAGAGAAAGCATGCACTATCCGATCGCTGGATTTTGAATTGATGAGCTTATTTGTAACAAGGTGCCACACAATGTTGGTAATAGCAAAACAAAGGAAGAGTTAGGTATTGAAAAATTAGGTAATGGTAAGATTCTAGTACATTCACTTAGACTATTATGCAGCCATTGGAAATGATCATTAAGAATACTGTGGAGTAAAATGGAAAACACTTTTTTTAAATTATAAAAGCAATCCACACTTTTTCAAAAAATATTAGAAAATATGGAGAACAAAAGTAAATAAAAAGCAGCTGAAATCCTACCACCAAGAAATATCTATTAATATTTTGACATATAATTACTCCAGGATTTGCTTTCTCTCTGGACCTATCTATATTTCTATCCTGCTACTTAAGTACCTATCAAATACACAGAAATACACATTTTAAAATATATAATTGGGATCATGAGAGCTACAACTCTGTATCTTTAACATTATATTTCAGTATGTTCCTATGTCATTAAGTTATTTGAAAATATTTTTATAATCTATATATTTCCCTCTTATATCTGTACCACGTACCCATTTACACGTTCTCCTACTAGGACACTTAAACAATGCTTTCAATATTCCCCTTATATGTGGTATATAGAAAACTGAAAAATACATATATATATATATATATATATATATATATATATATATATGAAATATATAAATAAAATATTTTTACAGCTATGAGTTCCTCAAGGACAGAAACCATGCTGATTCTTATTTCTCACCTACCATAAAGAGCACATAGGTGCTCAACAATAACCTGTTGAATATATGAATAAATACAAACAGCAATACATTTAATTGAGTTATCTTTCCATTACAAAAGTCTTCTGTAGTAGTTACATTTATATTTAAAACAAAATATATACTTTCAGTAAGGAAGAGAAGAGAAAATAAAGAGGAATAACTTATATTTAACAGTAAATTATTTCCTATTTAAAAAGTTTTGTTTTTCTATATTTTCCAATATAAAAACCACCCATCAATACATTAGTGATATTTGATCTCATACTAATCTTATGCCTGCTTATGCTCCATTTTCTAGTTTTTAATAACTTTTTTATAACTCATCATTGTTCAAGACAAGGAAATAATAGCAATACAGAAATCTTCAAGTACTAAACTTTTCAGTTTTATAGTTTAAATACTCTTAAAGCATAGGACCCCAAATTTTTATAGTTAATTGGTAAACTCTATACCCCATTTGACTATAATGAAACTACAAATTTTTATAACATCACATAGAAAACTCCATTATAAATAGTATATATAGCCAGCTGGTGTGGCTCAGTTGGTTAGGGTGTTGTCCTGTGCACCAAAAGGTGATGGGTTCGATTCCTAGTCGGGGCACATGCCTGGGTTGTTGGGGCATGTGTGGAGGGCAACTGATCAATGTTTCTCTCTCACATTGATATTTCTTTCTTTCTTTCTCTCTCTCTCACTCTCATTCCCCCTTTTTCTAAGCAGGTCTTCAGGTGAGGATTAAAAAAAAAAGTATATGGATCCAAAACAAATTACGTAAGAGATTATTACGGAAGAGCCAATGACTAATGATAAGATTTGAACATTTCAACCAATAGAGGGAGACATATCATATGACAAGAAGCTGAGGGTGAATTTTATAATGTTTTAATTTATATTCTATCACCAGTTACTGAGTAAAAATTAGTATTTCACTTTAATAATAAAAAGCTGTTTCTATTTCACAGCCCACAATAATTAGCATATCACTGAAAGATGACTTACATTGTATTTAGTAAATAATAATATTAAAAGGAATTAGTTTTGAGTGAACACAAAGACATAGCCCTTGACTTTGTGGAGTGTACACACACACACACACAATTACTTTCTTCTAAAGAAATAATCTTACTTCTCCTAGAACTACTATTATAGTTATAAAGCCAGTTCACACAGAATTAGAAGGTAATGAAAAGGAACGTTTGAATAAAAAAAAACAACTGCTTTTTAATTAACACTTTGCATTAGAAATCTGCCAAATTCTGCTTTTAGCCTTTTTCCCTCTTAACTGATCTCTCCACTTCCTCCCCTTCAATAACGTCTTCAATTAGCTAAAGATTTCATTGTATGTTTATGATTATAAAAATGAACTCTGTAAACAGAATTTAAAATGGATATGCTGAATATCACAACATACCTGTACAAGTCTGCTTCTGGTTGCTGACATTCTATCACAGCTACAAGAGTGTCCAAATTAGCAACTGTTTGTAATACTGCTGTTTCTGGAACTGCCACATGTGTCTAAAAAAAAAAAAAGGATTAAACTGAAGTTTCAAGATCCAAACGGAACCCTACATATCATCTATTTCTTTTTTTAAAATAACTTATTTTTCAGTTACGGTTGACGTACAATATTATACTAGTGTCAGGTGTACAATCACATGATTAGACATTTATATAACTTATGATCACCCCGATAAATCTAGCACCCATCTGACACTATGTGTAGTTATTACATTATTGACTATATTCCTTCCCTATGCTATACTTTACATCCCCATCTACTTAAAATCTCCCTTATCTAAAAAAAGCACCAAAATATTAAAACATTTTATTTTTCCTAAAAACACTTTCCATTTTTCTTTAACTTGACTAAACCATGTGAGGCTACCCTTGAAATAAATATATAACATTATTTCTTTTAAAAAACTTAACAATTCTTTAAAATTTCAGTAGTTTCAAAATATTTCTCCTTTATCAGGTCAAACTTTATTACCTTAACCAAAGGAAAATATCACTATAATCAAAGACATTTTGTTCACCAAGAGAACACACTGAAACATATACATGTACAAACCTTCAAGTTAGTTTCTCCATCCAAACTAGCAGTTGTAATGTGACAAGAGCCATCAGGTCGGTCTGAAGACAGAAGCACCAAATCTGCAGGGAAAATTTCATCTTTGGCTATTCGAACAATATCACCTACCTATGAAGAATTTGGGGGAGAGTGAATATACCAATTTTAAAAGGCAAGGACTTACTGTACTGAGTTCTAAACAAGTTATCTATCACAGTATTTCAATGTAGAAAAGCAGGTTTTTAATTAAAATATAATCAGAGTAGAATGTGTGATATCAAAATATAATTGATATCCATTATTTACTAAATGCATACCCGAATGTTTTTTGATCTAGTTTTTACAAGGCCACCACTTCGAACAACATAAACAGGAGCTCCATTTACTTCATTATCTGAGTTATGTCGTAACCAATCTTCATATCCCTGTAAATATCAAAAGAATAAAATAGTGCCTTTTTTTAGTATAATTGAAAGATGTGTGTGTGTATGTCTGTGTGTATGTATGTGTGTGTGTGTGTGTGCGTGTACGTGTGTGTGTGTGTGTATATATATATATATATAATTTTTTTTTTTTAATCCTCACCCGAGGACATTTTTGCATGTATCTTTAGATAGAACGGGAGGGAGAGAGGGGGGAAGAGAGAGAGAGAAACATCGATGTGAGAGAGACACATCGAGTGGCCGGCACCCACACAACCCCAACTGGGGCCGGGGACAAACCGCAACTGAGGTACGTGGCCTTAGCGGGAACCAAACCTGGGACTCTCCGGTCGGCGTGCCGATGCTCTAACCACTGAGCAAAACTGGCCAGGGCAAAAGATGTATATTTTTATTGCTGACACTATTATAGATGTCCCCATCCTCCCCCCCATTTGCCCACCTCCACTCAGCTCCCCACCTCCACACACACACACACACACACACACACTCCCCTGGCCTTCAAACTATTGTATATTCTTTGGCTAATGTCTTCACCTAATTAAGAAGATATTTTTATCAAATGAGAAAAAGAAACGTAAAAACTGCTCCAAAACATTTCATTCACCAGAATTATATTTATTAGGCTATTTTGATGCATATACACTCATAAGAATTACACATTCATTCTTACTAAACACACTTTCTTCTCTTGGTTTTCATTACACACATGTTCCTGGTTTTTACAGTACCTCTTAGTTAACCTTTCTCAATCTCCTTATGGAAGCCTCCTTCTATGTCACCTCCATGGGCCCGTTTTGCACCCTTCACTTTCTCACTACAAGATTTCTTCTGTACCTGTTTTCAAAAATTTCTAAACTTTGTATCTCCAGCTCATATCTTTCTTTTGAACTCTAAACTGAATATCCAACTACATTCTTGATACCTTTATTTTGATGTCTAATAAATATATTAAACATTTCAAAACTAAGTTGATGATATATCCTTCAAATCTGTTGCATTTTCAATGTTTCCCATCTTGACAGATGACATCAACATCTACTGAGTTGCTATACTAGAAATCTAGGAAGTCATTTTTGATTCCTAGCTTTTCCCAACACCTATTCAATCAATAGTTATATTGCTTCTACATACAAATGACATTTAAACATAAAATACAAATTCATACAGCCCAGGCCAGTATGGCTCAGTTGGTTGGAGTGTCTTCCTGTACACCATAAGGTGGGCAGGTTCGATTCCCTTTCAGGGCACATATCCAGGTTGCAGGTTTGACCCCAGTCAGGACACATGTGGGAGGCAATCAATCAATGTTTCTTTATCTCTCTCTCTCCCTCCCTCCCTCTCTCTCTAAAAAAAAAAATATATAAATATATAAATTCATACAGCATTATTACAGACAATAAATAGAAAAAATGAAGAGATTTTAAAACTAAGGTTGAGCCCTGGCTGGTTTGGCTCAGCAGTTAGAGCCTCAGCCCGTGGACCAATGGTCAAGGGCATGTCCCTTGGTTGCAGTTGGTCCCTGGCCCTGACTGGGTCATGCAGGAGGCAACAGGTCGATGTGTCTCTCTCACATGGATGTTTCTCTCTCTCTCTCCCTCCCTCCCTCCCTTCTACTCTATCTGATGATAAACAGAAAAATGTCCTCGGGTGAGGATTAAAAAATAAATAAAACTGAGGTTGAATTATTTCACTTTCTAAAACTAATACTAGACCAATAGAATTATTATTTGTACTTCCAAAATATATGGTACGCTATATAGGTCATCATTAAAATGGGAAACAGACGTAAGCATTTCACAAAGAATACTTTGATTAAATGTTAAAAAGTAGCATTTTTAAGTAGAAAAGACTTCTTGTGTTATTTTAGAGAAAATTCAAGAACTCAGAGGTATAACACAAGACAATGAAATGATACTTGACAGCATTAAGTGATAAAAGTAAGGTACAGAATGTGTTGTATTCTATGCTATGATTTGTGAAAAATATATGTCCACCACTGAAAACACTCTGTATCGATATCTGGACTAATGTACAAATAATGGCTCCCTCAGGGGCGGAGAACCAGGAGACTGGGGGTTAGAAATATAAACAACTTTTACTATATGCTATTTTGTACTGTTTCTATTTTTTAAAAATATGTGCATCTATTATCTAAAAATATTATAATACTATAAAATACAAAGCAAATAGTAAAAATTGCTTGAAGGTCTTATTTTTTTCAGGGAGAAAGCTTCTGAAAAAACATTCTTAAAATATTTAAATTATGCAGCCCTGGCCAGGTAGGTCAGTTGGTTAGAGTGTCATCCCAATAGGCCAAGGTTGTCAGTTTGATTCCCGTTCAGGGCATATACAAGAATCAACCAATGGGGGACTTCTAGTCAAGATGGCGGCATAGGTAAACACGGTATCATCTCGTCACACAACCACATCAAAATTAGAACTAAACTACAGAACAACCATCATTCAGAACGACCTGAAATCAAGCTGAATGGAAGTCCTACAACTACGAAATTAAAGAAGCAGCCGCACTGAGACTGGTAGGAGGCACAACGGGCTGTTCCCACACCCACATGTGGCAGATAAAAATCAGGAGGACACCACCGCTGGGAATGTTCTCCCTGAGGAGTGAGGGGTCCCCGTCCCACACTAGGCACCCAGCTCAGGGTTCCAGTGCCAGGAAGAGAAGTCCCCATAACTTCTGGCTGGAAAAACCAGCAGGAACTGAGGCTGAGGGAGGCTGCGGCTGCTGGAGCCCAGACAGCTCCTCTTAAAGGGCCCTCACACGGACTTCCTCAGACCTGCTCCCTCTGAGCTCCAGCATTGGGGAGGCAGCTTGAAAGGCACCACAGACATACAGGGAAGAACTGAGCTGTGTGGCCTCAGGACGAGGGCTAAAGAGGCAGCTTTCTCCCAGACAGACACTGGGGAGGCCTTTGTTCCTTTGGTGAGCCCTTCCCCCACAGGGCAGCAGAGGGCCTCCATATATGGGACTCCAGTAACCTGGCTCACACTGTTTGTCCCGCCCTGGTGATTCCCTGAGGCTCCGCCCCAACCAACTTTCAGACCCACCCAAGCTGTTTCCAATGGCTTTACCATAGGATTGGCCTGTCTTGGATCCTGCTTCAGCATTTCCTAAAATCTCTCAAACAAGCAGCATCTGTGAGCCCCATACCTCTTCTTAAGTGGCCCCAGGCCTGGCACTAAAAGCAGCCAGCTTTGGTTCACAACTTGGCTTCTCCTGGGCACCTCCAAGCCCAGCACAAGAAGCAGCCATCAGCAGATCACTTTGTAGCTTATGCCAGGTGCCCCGGGTAGAACACAGGCGGAAGCTGACCTTGCCCCAAAGCCAGCATACCCAGTGGACAGCTTCAGACCACATCGAAACAACACCACCCAACCACCTCAAGTGACACATTCAATGAGTGGACTCAGTGGGTACTAGAGCCCTACTGAAGTAAGTCTTGCTCTGTGGGCTGGGCCCCTACACCGCTGATCCTCCAAGGGAATCAGAGGCCACTGGTCAGTAGGCACAGCCAGTCCTTGCAGCTGATCAGCCTGAGTAAATCCCTCCCATTGATGTGCTAACAGCAATCTAGACTCAATTACAACAGAAGACTGTACAGTCTATACTAGGGGTACACCTCGAGGGCCCTGCATGATCAGGGAGGCTGTGCCACTGGATCCTATAGAACACCTACAACAATAGGCCACCCTACGAAGCCTAGGAGACATAGCAACTCTACCTAATACACAGAAACAATCACAGGGAAGCAGCCAAAATGAGGAGACAAAGAAACATGTCCCAAAAGAAAGAACAGAACAAAACTCCAAGAAAAGAACTAAGCAAAATGGAGATAAGCAGTCAATCAGATGCAGAGTTCAAAACACTGGTTATAAGGTTGCTCAAGGAACTTGATGAGACATTCAAGGAACTTAGTGAGAACATCAACAACATAAAAAAGGACCAGTCAGAAATGAAGGATGCACTAACTGAAATAAAGAATAATTTATAGGGAATCAATAGTAGAGTAGGTACAGCCAAGAAGCAAACCATCAATTTGGAATATAAGGAAGCAAAAAACACCTAATCAGAACAGCAAAAAGAAAAAAGAATCCAAAAAATGAGGATAATGTAAGGAGCCTCTGGGACAACTTCAAGTGTGCCAACATTCATATCATAGGGGTACCAGGAAAAGAGAGAGAACAAGAAATTGAAAACCTATTTGAAAAAATAATGGCAGAAAAATTCCCTAACTTGGTGAAGGAAAGAGACATACAAGTCCAGGAAGCACAGAGAATCCCATACAAGATGAACCCAAAGAGGTCCACACTAAGACACATCATCATCAAAATGCAAAAGGTTCACGACAAAGAGAGAATCTTAAAAGCAGCAAGAGAAAAGCAGATCATTACCTACAAAGGAGCTCCCATAAGACTGTCAGCTGATCTCTCAAAAGAAACTTTGCAGGCCAGAAAGAAGTGGCAAGAGATATTCAAGGTGATGAAAAGCAATGACCTACAACCAAGATTACTCTATCCTGCCAAGCTATCATTTAGAATCGATGGACATATAAAGAGTTTCCCAGACAAGAAAAAACTAAAGGAGTTCATCACCACCAAACTAGGATTATATGAAATGTTGATGGGTCTTCTTGAAGGAGAAGAACAAAAATATTAACAATAAAATGGCAATTAATACATATCTATCAGCAACAGACTCAAAGATACAGAGAACTTTTTTGTTGCTTGCCAGATGGGCAGGGGCTGGAGGGATGGGTGAAAAAGATGAAAGAATTAAGAAGTACAAATTGGTTGTTAGACTGATGACCCTCAAAGGGAAGGGGGGAGGGAGGGCGGGATGAGTTAAACCAAAGAACTTCTATGCATATATGCATAACCAATGGACACCAACAAGAGTGTGGGGAAGGCTGGAGGGGGGTGAAATTGGGGTGGAGGGGGTCAATGGGGGAAAAAGGGGGGACATCTGTATTACAGTCAACAATAATGAGTTTTAAAAAAAAGAACCAATGGCTCTGGATGGTGTGCTCAGTGGTTAGAGCATCAGCCTGAGCACCAAAGGGTCTCGGGTTCAATTCCCAGTCAAGGGTATGTACCTGGATTGCAGGTTCTACCCCTGCCCTGGTTGATCAGGGCGAATGCAAGAGGCAACCAATTGATGCGTCTCTCTTACACTGATGTCCCCCCCCCCGCCGCCCACCCCTCCTTTCCACTCTCTAAAAATCAATGGCCCTGGCCGGTTTGGCTCAGCGGTTAGAGCGTCGGCCTGCGGTCCAGAGAGACCCGGGTTCGGTTCCCGCTAAGGGCATGTACCTTGGTTGCAGTTTATCCCCGGCCCTGGTTGGTCGTGTGGGTGGCAGCCACTCGATGTGTCCCTTTCACATAGATGTTTCTCTCTCTCTCTCTCCCTCCCACTCTATCTGAACAGAAAATGAAAAAAAAAAAAAAAAATGTCCTCGGGTGAGGATAAAAAAATAAATAAATAAATAAAATAAAAAATAAATAAAAATCAATGGAAAAAATATCCTAGGGTGAGGATTTACCAAAAAAAAGAAAAAAATCAACAAATGAGTACATAAATAAGTGGAACAACAAATCTTTATTTATTTCTCTCCCCCCTCCCTCCCTCTTCCTCTCCCTTCACTCTCTAAAAATCAATTAAGAAAAAAAATTATACTGGCCCCACTGAAGATGTGGTATGTCAATTTTGGAGAAATTTAACTGATGGTCCAAACATTTTTTCTGAAACTGTCAAAAAGCATAGTTCCTTTTACAGTCAGATTACATTAATAGCAAAACAATAATAAAAATATTATCTTTTAAATCATAAATTCACAAATTCTAATCCATCCTACATATTACTGCCAGATTCTTTCCAAAACATTGTTTTAATTCACTATCCTGTTCAAAGCTCCCTCAATAACTCTCCAATGCTTAGAACAAAACATCCTCTAGCCTGCTTAATTTACCAAACTACATTTCCAGTATTACCTTTTAGTACTTTCCTATAGTGTCAAACATAAGTCACACATGTCATTCCCCAAAATAGGTCTTCCCTTTTCTTGCATTTGGGACTTTGCTTAAGTTATTTATTGCTATTTCACCAATTGTCATTTTACCCATATTCCAAGTCTCATCTCCAATAATGTTTCTTCCAGGAAACCCTCCTTGATTATCCAGACAGTGTTCCACCCTTTCTCGGAACACCTACAGCTCACCCCTAAGGCTCTTATCACTACCTTACTGAACTGTAACTACTTTTGCGTTTCGTCTTATCTTCCCTACTTCACAGGTTCTAAGCTCATAGAGGGCCAAGATTATGATATTTACCACAGCACTACATCTTGCATTACACAACTAGAGAAAAACTTAATATGTAAATATGGTTGGGAGAAGTTTAAAAAATTTTTTAAAAAGCTAACATTGGGAAACCAGGGCAAGAAGTATTGCAACATTTTACACAGCTTCAAAAAAATATTCAACAGATTCATTCATTCATTCATCTGTCAAGCAAATTATTAAAGATCCAATATGCACGTGGCCTTGTTCTGGTCACTGGAAATAAACTGGTTTATAAAACAAAAAAGACTGCTCTCACAAAGCTAAACATTCAAATAAAGGCAACAGACAAACTAATAAACATTTATTCAATGGAACAACAGGTAGTGACAAATGATGTGAAGAAAGAAGACCAGAGCAAGAAATGAGAGAGTGACATGATGGTCAAGAAAAGCCTAAGCTATCCAAGTGGAAAAGATGCACAAACAGTTATACATGTGTGTCAGAGTTCAAGGAACAGTTTCAGGTTACATATACATTTGGGAACCATCAATATATAAATGGTACTTTAAGCAACTACTCTGGATGAAATCACCTAAGAGGAAACACATATAAGAAACAGGTCCAAGGAGCAAATATGTTACTTCAATGAAATAAATGACATCTGCAAAACCAAGTAAATATGTAACAGTATGGAGTGATTTGGATGCTTATGTATTTACATAATTTCCAAAAGAACAGTGAAGAAAGGGAAATCAGTGAGAGCAGTAGCATGATATTCTGACACACTGGATACATAATGTAATTGGTAAAATATACTACATCCCAGAATTATAAAATGCTTGTCAATTTTATTTCCATGCCCATTTAAACCTTATCCCTAAATCTTATAAAATTAAAATTTATCACATTTACATAAGAAAACTCAATTAACTCTCCTTCAGGTGGAAGGAACCATCTCTGTATAATTGAGTCCCTGCCAAGATTTTCTGAGAAGTAGTGGTTATAAAGATATGTCATTTCTACAGATTTCTTTATTTCTAACTTGGCATGTGCATCCACTGTTTTTCTATATCTAGAATTTAATACCAATTCACGACCAAATAGTTGAAACTATTTCCCCTAGGGTACAACTTTACATAAAAATCAACTTCACCAGAGAAAGTGGTAAAAAAGTAAAAAAAACACTACATAGTTTTTATTCAAAATGTTCATGCTAGAAGTACATGCTCCACTCCCCATAAACATATCTCTTTTGAATTGTATTTCTTTTAAATATTGCCAAACTCTACAAAGATGATAATAATAATTAATGTTTCATATATAATTTGGCTTAAACATATAAAATGCTTGTTTTGGATGCTTCCTGGCTGTGTCAAGAGAACAACATTTTAACAATGGTAATCATACCATGAGCCACCTGAAATATAATAGTGTGCCTTAACTCAGTTTAATTTTATCATATGCAACATCAAAAACATCCGCTGCTTTCTTATGGAAATTATTTTCACAATAAACATTATCGCCCTGGCCGGTTTGGCTCAGCGGTTAGAGCGTCAGCCTGTGGTCCAGAGAGACCAGGGTTCGGTTCCCGCTAAGGGCATGTACCTCGGTTGCAGTTTGTCCCCGGCCCTGGTTGGTCGTGCGGGCGGCAGCCACTCGATGTGTCCCTTTCACGTCGATGTTTCTCTCTCTCTCTCTTCCTCTCTCTCCCTCCCACTCTATCTGAACAAAAAATGCAAAGTCCTCGGGTGAGGATAAAAACAACAACAACAACAACAACAACAATAAACATTATCTTGGAGTGGACATATTTAGCATCTTATGAATGACATGGGGATACAAGAATAGAAAGCATTTCATACCTGTTTTATGGCAGTTACTGTTATCACAAAGAATAATGGAAGTCCACTGGTAATTGGACTAGTAGGTGTATCAATCATAAGCTAAATTTAAAAAAAAGAATGCAGAGTATTATATTTTTATATTGTGCACATCACACTATTAACATCTTAAATCTCAGATGTACTAGGAATTGAGAACACTACAAAATATGTATCTTAATCCAGAGTTAAAAATAGGAGGGACATACTATGCAGTGAGTATAGTTCAGTTCAGTTTTACACTTTACTGGCTAGTAGAACATCTAAATCTACTGGATACCCACAAATATTGTTAGAGTAGACTCAGTCACCACTCTGCCTTCTCAACAAAGAGTACTCTAGTTCTTCCTCAATATTTACCTAGGACTGCCGCTCTGACTCTTACTTCACATTTCTTTGCCCATCCTGATAAATGCTGAAAAGTCTGTCAGTAGTTTTTACTCTGGGATTCAGAATAAACTTAGGGAGAAAGAACAAGGAATGGGACTAGGGAAACGGTTTTTCTTCCATAAGTGATTTTGTTAAATCTAGCAGAGGCAGAGAGGGTACAGCTTGGGAAATGATGCGGCAATTATTATCTAAATCATACAATTGAGGTTTCTTCACTGGAGAAGTAAGGAAATTTTTGCAGTAATTATGTTTGGCTAGTTAGAACATGGATTTATCATTTATTAATGTTCCTTTACCCCACAAAGGCCAATTAAATTTGTTCTATTTCACAGACAAGCTGAATTTCTGATCTCAGCTGGAAATTTCACAAATGCATGTTATGTGGACATGGTTATTATAAATTTCTCACTTTTCCAAGAAAACCAAGCTGATGTTCTATTGATTAAAAAAAACAGAAATTTCTTCTCTGTTCATGAAGGAAAACAATTTTTAAAACAAGTAAATGTTGCCTGGCCAGTGTGGCTCAGTGGATTGAGAGTCATTCCATGAACTGAGAGGTCCTGGTTCGATTCCAGGTCAGGGCACATGCCTGGGAAGTAGGCTTGATCCCCAGTAGGAGGCGTGCAGGAGGCAGCCGAATGATGTTTCTCTCTCACATCGATTTTTCTATCTCTCTCTCCTCCTTCCTCTCTCTCTAAAAAAAAAAAAAATCAATACAAACATATTAAAAAAAAAAGTAAATGTTTCCTTAAGCTTTAAAGAAATAATTGACAAGTGTTTTTTTCTTTTGAAATCCCAGGTTCTATTGAGAGAAAAATTCAGAGTTCATACAAAAATTCTTAAAAACCAAAAGAACAGCCCTGGCCAGTTTGGCTCAGTGGCTGGAGCGTCGACCCGCGGACCAATGAGTCACAGGTTTGATTCCAGTCAAGGGCACGTACCTCGGTTGCGGTTCATCCCTGGCCCTAGTTGGGGGTCATGTGGCAGGCAGCCAGTCAATGTCTCTCTCTCACATTGATGTTTCTGTTTCTCTCCCCCCCCCCCCCCCCACACACACACACTCTATATGAAGATAAATGGAAAAATATCCTTGGGTGAGGATTAAAAAAAAAAGAAAAAAAAATAACAATAACTATTTTTAAGTCTTGACTTACACTCAAGTTTCATAAGCTATCCTCTTGATATTTTGATATTAGAAAAAAAAAGGCACAATGTGAAGTTAAGAAACTATTAAACACCCTACAATTAATACAAATTCAAGTTAAGAAAATGGCCTCTTAAATAAAAATCTATTTTCATGGGAATTCTTAAAAAATTTTTTTAAATAGTCCGGCTGGTGTGGCTCAGTGGTTGAGCGTCGACCCATGCACTAAGAAGTCGCCAGTTTGAATGCCGGCCAGGACACATGCCCAGGTTGTGGGCCCGATCCCCAGTGGGGGGCATGCAGGAGGCGGCAAATTGATGTTCTCTCTCATCAATGTTTCTATCTCTCTTTTTCTCTCTCACTTCCTCTCTCTCTGAAAGCAATAAAGGAAAAAAAATTTTTTTTGTAAATAAAAGCAAAATTGACACTAAAAAAAAAATTCCCTTTGTACCAAGATGGTTCCATAGGCAGAAATATGCCAAAAATGTGTGCTGCATATTAAAAGCCAAAATATTTATGTTCTGAAAGAACATCTGAAAAATGATATTTTCTTGGCTTTGATTATGGTTATCAGCAACACAGCACATCAATAATGAAACAAATAAAATTAATCTTAAAATTCATCAGCTGGTTTTTAGTTATCTAGATGTGGTTAAATAATTGTATTCACTGAACACAATAGGGAAGCTCTGCAGGAAAAAAAAAATGTCTCAAAATCAAATGATTTAGAAGGCAATGTAACTTTTCCCTGAAGACATATTTTTAGAAATCTTATCTATAAATTTAACAATCTATTGAGTAATAAAGCTTACCTGAACCAAAAATATAATAAGAAAATAAAAGTTTGCCACTCTTCTGAATTGTTCAAATAAATTCTTTGGAACAAAATTCCACACAGTATACTAAAAAAAAGAAAAAGAAAAAAGAGAGAGCAATAAATTAATATTTAAAAATAATATACACTACATGGATATAATAAGACAAGTAAAATCAGATTTACTAAGCTCTTAGACAAATTCATGTAACTCTTTTCTTAATGACTGAAATTTGTTGAGTTTCTTTATTTTTAAAGTTTGTAAAAAATATGGAATGCTTCATGAATTTGCATGCCATCCTAATCTCTGTATTGTTCCAATTTTAGTATATGTGCTGCTGAAGTGAGCACTCGTGTAACTCTTTTTTATTGACTCTATTACAGATGTCCCCCATCCCTCCTCACCTCCCCTTTGCCTCCCTTCACCCTGACCCATGCTACAGAAACTGTCTGGTTTTTAGAGTCTCAAAACTTTTATTCCACTCTTTTTTCTTTCTTTTACATTTTTTGGCAATTTTAATATAATTTTTAAAAATATGGTAAACTGTAATGTAGCAATTTTGCTACTAATTCTTGATTTCTTAGAAGTTGGAGACAGCAGATCTAAAATAACATTAAAAATTTTAAGTTAAATTTATTGGGGTGATATTGGTTAATAAAACTATATAGGTTTCAAGTGTACATTTCTATGATACATGATCTATATGTTTTGTTGTATGCCCACCACTGCAAGTCAAATCACATTTTACATTTTAATAATTTACTTTGGACTTTGGTTACTACACAAAACTAAACCTCATGCTAAAGATAAATAAGAAGTGATAGAAATGCTTACACCAGATACAATCTGTTTTATATTTTACTTAGCTCAATGTCAGAAATAGAAGAAATGGTATAATTATTCAATTATTTGTTTTTAAGTATGGAATATGGAAAAATAACCCAGAATGTGAAAAAGATTAAAAAATAATTTCAATAAGTGATCACTGGAATACCAAGAAAATCTCATAAAGGATATGAAAATCTGTCACAATGTCAATTTTTAAAGTAAAACAGTAGAGCATAATCTAGATGGTAAGTGGTTAAACTGCTGTGGCCTACATCCTAATTCAAGGTCACTAAATGAATTTATAAAGCACTTAGGATAGAACCTGGCTCATATTAATTGCTATGTGTCTGTATTATTAATCAACTCATAAGCCTATAATACTATAACATAGGGGCAGGATACAAATACAATACAAATTTCACTTGTGTCACTCACTACTCAACACAACTTCATATATGAGACAGGGAAACACTTTATAGCACTGCTACATTACCTTATGCACATTCTCTCAGTAGAATGTAAGATCCCTGAGGATAGAAACATTGTTTTATTTATTGCTCTATCCAGCACTTATACTACTACTTAGCACACTGTTGGAGAGCAAAACTTTAGAAGAATAGATGAATAAATAAATAAATATGGTTGAAATGTTTGTTTATTTTCCAGATAACTATCCTGATGTCAGGATATAAAGCCTTAATTGACAATTCAAGATATTTAAAGAGGCATTTTACTTAATTTTCTCTGGTACAATGTAAGACAGTTCTAATTTCTACAATTTTGTATGTCAAAAATTAACTTCTTAATCAGTTGGTTTGAGACCTGAAACTTCCTTTCCCATATGAGCAATTTATTTTTTAATCCTCACCCAAAGATATGTTTTTATAGATTTTTTAGAGAGAAAGGAAGAGAAACATCAATGTGAGAGAGCGATCGGTTGTCTCCCATACACACTCTGACCAGGGATCGAACCAAAAACCTAGGTATGTGCCCTGACTGGGAACTGAACCCAAAACCTTTTGGTATACGGAAAACACTCCGGCCAACTGAGCCACCGGGCCAGGGTCCTTATGAACAATTTTATGAATATGGTTGGGTTCCCAGAAGAGCCCACAAAAAAGCCTATTTGATTCAAGGGTACATAAACAGTTGTACAATAGCTAACTACTTTTCTTTCTTAAGTGAAATTATATTTTTTAGTTCTAATCTGGGATACCTGAAACATATTTTCCTGTGGTAGAACCAGTGGCTCCAAATTCTGGGACTGGGAATTATGTTCAGGGCTCTCGAAAGAAGAGACGTAGATATTTCCTGGCACCAAAAGAAGTTCCTGTTCAATACCTATATATGAAATAGTAACTCTGGCTCAAATCATCCCCAGCTGATCTCAACTGAAATAAAAATACAGTTGTCCCTACAGGGGTCAGAGTATTCCATGCAACTTCCTTAGTCATCAAATCAAATGTATAAACTTTATAAGAATTAGGTTGCCAATGTCCTAAGTTTATGTCAAGCTATTTAAATCATAAGTGACAATATATTTTGTCTTCCAGAATACTGAAAAAAACATTTACATAGCCCTGGCTGGTTTGGCTCAGCAGTTAAGAGTGTTGGCCCATGGACCAAAGAGTTGTGGGTTTGATTTCCGATCAAGGGCACGTATCTTGGTTGCAGGGTTGATCCCCGGCCCCTGTGGGGGTAATACGGGAGGCAACCAATCCATATGTCTCTCTCACATCGATGTCTCTCTCTCTCTCCCCCTTCCTCCCTCCCACTCTATCTAAAAATCAATGGAAAAATATCCTCAGGTGAGGATTTAAAAAAAAAAAAAAAAGAACAACTACATAAACTGGCAGTAAGGTCATTGGGTTCAGGACATTTTCTTTAGCTAGCTCAATAATGCAATGGAAAAACTCAGAATAAATTAATTAATTGATTAAAAAAACTTACGAAAGCCAGTTTATTAAATGTGAGGAATTGCTGTTTCCAGGTTTTCTAAAATACAAATATATTAATAAATTGAATTCTGTTCTAAATTCTGTGCTTGTCCTGTCATATATAGAACAGGGACACTAGTAAAATAATATTAAATAATATGAAAATATTCTGAGAAAAATATTTATTATTCTTTAAAAAGTTTTAATTATTATGTAATAATGGTCAAGAAAAATAAATTAGAAGTATAACTTCTCTGCAGTTATGTATATGACTGTATAGTTGACCGTTTTTCCTTGTAAGGCCTGACGTTAGTAAGAAAACCAAAATATAGGTATAAAATTAAATCTTTTGCAAAGAAGTTTAAATTTAAAATAAGGTAGTTACTATGGTAAATTAAATTAAACCAAAATATATCATGCATCTACAATGTGCAAGACATTTGTACTGTAAGAGGAACAATGAAAACTTCAACATTAAATAGAGGAGATTAAGAACAAAATATCAATAGCTGCATTAAAAGATAAAATAAATGAAGGAATATACAAAGAACTGAAAGGAAAAGTAGTCAGTGAGCAAGAAAAATTTAATAAAGGAGGTCACATTTGACATGGCTTTAAGAGAGGAAATTCACAGGCTAGAAAGAGAGGGTGAATGAAGGGAAAACATTTCAGGAAGGAAGGACAGTATGAACAAAGGCAAAGAAGAGGAAAGTTCATTATGGCTTTGTGGGATAGAAGATAATGCAGTCTGGAAGAATTTTAAGGGGACAATGGTAGAATAAAAAGGAAGTAATAGAAGCCAGCCTCATTTATGGTCAGGAAAAAAACTGACACTGTCTATATAAATGTCTGCATTCTTGAAATTGTGGTAAAAAACATAATTCTACATTTCTACAAAAATATGTAATCTACAATCTCTGCAAAAACAAAGTCTACATTTAAAAAATTGTGGTTATCAACATGAAATCATAGCAAAGACACAGTGTTAGGGAAGTTCAACATGAGTTTATAGAAGGTAATCTGGCTTGGGAGTAGTTTAAGAAAGCAGTAGTGGAATAATAAGGAAGTAATAAGGGAGAATTGAGAAAGAGTTCTCATGTATGCTTAAAAAAAAAACGTTTATTTCAATATCTACATTTTTGAAACTGTGGTCAAAAACATTAAACCTAATACTGCTGCACATGAAAACAGTAATATAAAGATATTTAATCCCAAAAGTTTTCCAGGACACGCAGCTTTCAAGTATTGAAGTATTGTCAGAGGAGTTCAGTGGTCCTCTGAACTCCTAGAAGATGAGAATTACAAAAACTACATTTAAAAAAATATATTGAAAATTCTGGAAAGTGTCCAAAATATAGTTAGAAACTAGAAGAGAGTTTAATATTTTTGAAATTGCAAATGGAAGGAGTATGAATTGTGAGCTATAGCTTCTTAGTCTGGACACACTATCCAAACTCACAGCTATGGTAGCAAAGCAAGGGGAAAACTCCACCTTTATCAATAAAATATGACAGAGATTAGAGTTCAGGGCTGGAAAAGTAGCTGAAAATATAAGGGGAGAATACTGGTAGTGAAAGCACCAGAAAAGAAAACCCTAATTCAGAACATACAATATCATACAATATCCAAACACAGACTGACAGCTAAACCATGCACTAGAAAAGAATAAACTACTGATACTGATACTTGCAACAACAACAAAGATGCATCTCAAGAATATTGTTAAATGAAAAGAAGTCAGACACAAAAGACTCATACTGTATGACTATATTTATATTAAATCCCAGAAAAGACAAAACTATAGTTACAGAAAGTAGATCAATGGTTGCTAGTGCTAGAGGTGAGGAGGAGGGGGACTGGCTGCTACTTTTCAGAGTGGTAAATATATTCTATATCTTGATTGTGGTGGTGGTCACATGATGTTATCCATTTGTCAAAATTCATCAACTTGTACACTTAAACTTGGTGAATTTATTGTACACAAATTACACCCAAAGGTTTCTTAAAAACCTTAAAATTTTCAAGAAGGTCTTTTACTTCTTGCATAATTTACTAAGAGGTCACTAGTGGGTGTGCTGCATATGTAAATAATGTGAAGGCTGAAAAAAAAAAAAAAAAAGGTAAGAAGCCACTGGCCTAAGACAATATCCTTGGGAAAGGTCCGATCAGGATTAGAGAGAAAAGTATTACTCTGGAGAGGAGAGAAGGAATAATACAAAAATACTTCTTCAGGTGGTCTATTAAGCATTAGTTATGATCTAAAAAGAACTTTACCCTTAATTTCTTTGAGTCACATCCTCTCTACCTGCACTGTCCAATAAGGTAACCACTAGATGCATGTGGCTATTGACACTTCACTGAAAAGAAATTAAAATTAAGTTCTTCAGTTGCATTAGCCACATTTAAAGGCCTAAATAGCCCATGTGGCTAATGGCTATATATTAGGGTGGAAAACATTTCCATCATGAGAGAAGTCTAGTGGACAGCAGTACTCTATAATCTTCAGTTTCAAAATAAGACATCTTAAAAATGAAAAAAGGAAAAATATGTAAGAGTGAAACAGTATTTGGTACTATAAAATGTTTACAGAAAAGTGATACAATTGGAGGAAGTCAGCCTTTAAAGTTGCACAGAACTGAGTTCAAACTTCAATCTCATCACTTACTAGTGTGCAACCCTCAGTAAATTATTTCCCAGCAATTCAATTGATGAAACTGATTCAAAATGAGTATAACACTTTGTAAAGCTATCTCAGAGTTGATGTAAGGATTAAATGATATGAGAAGTACCTAATACAGTGCCTGGCACATAGTATAAATATTAGTTCCTTAGTTTAATTGCAACTAAAGATAATTTTTAGTATGTTGGCTACCTGCTATTGGCAATTGGCAACTCCTTTTATTTTACAGTTCACAATTTTGGTTAAGATAAATCTACCAACCATTTCCTTGAAATTTTAAGGTTATAAATGTATACTAGAATACACAAATAAATCACTTTTCAAAACATATGTATAATTTTAATAAAAGTGTTAATTCTTACCTTAGATGAAATGATCCGGTTATCTATAAATTTCTGAGGTGTGTAAAGGCCATACTGAGGAAACCTGTTGGCTATGTAAATAGTTCTTGTGTCACTTTGATGTGGTGGGTCAAAACCCTAAGATCAAGCAAAGAAAAAGTAATAATGGTCAACACAATTAGTTGTTACAATTCTTTACATTTGGTTTTAACTGATTAGATTACACATATTATTACTGGCCTCGAACTACATATAGACTATTTACTAGCAAAGTTAAGCCACATATATTTTCTTCCATAGGTAAACAGGAACATTTTATTCAGATATAAAATAACCAGGTAACATCTCTGGTAATGAAAACCAGTCCAGACTATCAGAAATGCTACCACAAAAGCCCTGGCCGGTTTGGCTCAGCAGTTAGAGCATCTGCCCACAGACCAAAGAGTTGCGGGTTCGATTCCAGTCAAGGGCACGTACCTTGGTTGTGGTTCGGTCCCCGGCCCTGGTCAGGGTCATGTGGGAGGCAACCAATCGATGTGTCTCTCTCACATTGATGTTTCTCTCTCTCTCTCTTCCTCACACTCTATCTGAAGATAAATGGAAAAACATCCTTGGGTAGGATTAAAAAAGAAAAAGAAATGCTACCACAAAAAAAAAATATATAGATTATAAAGAAGACCTACAGGAGCACTGAAGGACAAGGCTTCTTTCCTTCCCTTTCATTCCTGAAGGTTCCTTGCCTTTCTCTTAGGAAGGAGTCCTACTCAGTAGTGTGAAAGTCCTGTATAGCTAGGGCCTAGTTAGCAACTACCACATGTGATGAAAAAGGTTTATATTTCATTTCTCCCACACTCAGATCAACTTGGTTTCAAAGAACTTTGTTGCCCAAGGATTGACAACGTATTGGGTCTTGCCCAGATTCATTCCATACAATCATTTCTCTGTGTGCTAATTACATTATCAACTGACTCCCTGAATTATAAATGTTATAATTCTAGCCTCAAATTTAAATGACCACACCTCAAGGTACATTTAGTAATGATTGCTACTGGAAAAGTTTTCACTGGTAAAAATACTGATACTTCATTCCTACAGTATTGTACTCTTTCCCTGGGTAGATCTCAGGATTCCCTTGACAAGCTAAAAGCAGTCACCAAATGCCAAGACTTTGTTTTTTGTTCTAATAGGCAATGATTTGGAATTTCTTAGATTTTTTTTTTTCATAGTGGTCAAGGGTTATTTACTAGTACTACTAAATTATTAAAAGGTCAATTAAATCTGATATTCATAAACTAGAAAAATCCATGTTTAGATATTGACTATAATTTAGAAATCTACTAAGCAATATGGCTTCTATTCAATGATTAGCATCCCTGTAAAATTTCCATTAAGCACACAAACACACAAATAGTGGAAATTACCATATTACCTAGAATGATATTTTATTTAATACATCAGAATATTAACAGTGCAATGTATGGTTTTCAACTGCTGATTATTCTGGTCTTTTAATTTTTATTTTATGATCTTAGAAATAGCTGGTACAGGACTGTGAATTAAATTCATTTGCATGCTCCATAAAAAACATGAAGTTAGCCTGGCCGGTGTGGTTCAGTGGTGAGTGTCGACCCATGCACCAAGAGGTCGTCAATTTGGTTCCCGGTCAGGACACATGTCTAGGTTGTGGGCCCTATCCCCAGTGGGGGGCATGCAGGAGGCAGCCAATCGATATTTCTATCTCATCAATGTTTCTATCTCTCTCTCCCTCACCCTTTCTCTCTGAAATCAATAAAGAAAAAATATTTTTTAAAAAAACACACCAAGTTAAATTTTGTTATTTACACTGATGACCACATTCTGTGGATTTGAATGTGCCATTATGTATCTGCTTTTAAAATGTTTAAGGATAAAATGTGGCATGCATATTTCACTTCTTTTAACTTTATTTTTATTGTTGACACTATTACAGATGTCCCCATTTTCTTCCCTTGTGCCTACCTCCACCTAGCTTCTGCCCCTTTTCCCTCTGGCTATCACCACACTGCTGTCTGTGTCTATTTGTCATATATATTTTTGGCTAATCCCTTCCCCTTCTTTCATCCAGTCGTCCCCTCCCCTCACCCGTCAGTCTGCTCCATGTATCCATGCCTCTGTTTCTATTTTGTTTCTGTTTATTTTGTTCGTTAGATTCCACATATAAGTGAGATCATATGACATTTGTCTTACTCTGGCTTATTTCACTTAGCATAATAATTAATCTCCAGGCCCATCCATGCTGTTGCAAAAGGTAAGATCTTTTATTTTTCACAGCTGAGTAGTATTCCATTGTGTAAATGTACCACAGTTGTTTCATCCACTCATCTACTGACAGACACTTGGGCTGCTTCCAAATCTTAGCTATTGTAAATAATGCTGCTATGAACACAGGTGTGCATATATTCTTTCGAATTAGTGTTTTGAGATTCTTAGGATATATTCCCAGAATTGGGATCGCTGGGTCAAAAAGCAGTTCCATTTTTAATTTTTTGAGGAAACTCCATATTGTTTTCCATAGTGGCTGCAACAGTCTGCATTGCTACCAACAGTGCACAAGGGTATCCTTTTCTCCCTTTCTTTGCCAGCACTTATTGATGAAAGCCATTTCGGCAGGTGTAAGGTAGATATCTCACTGTGGTTTTAATTTGCATCTCTCTGATGATCAGTGATGTTGAGCATTTCTTCATGTCTATTGGCCATATGTATGTCCTCTTTGGAGAAGTGTCTAATCAGGCCCTTTGCCCATTTTAAAATTGGATTGTTTGCTTTACTGGTATTGAGTTATATAAGTTCTTTATATATTTTGGAAATTAACTCCTTATCAGATGTATTAGTGAATATGTTCTCTCACTGAGTGGGCTGTTTTCATTTTGTTGGTTCCCTCGTCTGTGCAAAAGCTTTTTAGTTTGATGTAGTCCCATCTGTGTTGTTGTTTTTTTCCCTTTGTTTTCCTTGCCCTAGGAGATATATCAGCAAAAATATTGCTATGAGAAATGTCTGAGATTTTGCTGCCTATGTTTCCTTCTAGGAGTTTTATGGTTTTGCAACTTAAAGTCTTTAATCTGTTGAGTTTATCTCTGTCTGGTGTAAGTTGGTGGTTTAGTTTCATTTTTATGCACATACCTGTCCAATTTTCCCAACACCATTTATTGAAAAGACTGTTTTTACTTCATTGTATGCTCTTGCCACCTTTATCAAATTTTGATCTAAAGGCATGGATTGCTTTCTGGGCTCTCTGTTCTGTTCCACTGATCTATATGCCTGTTCTTATGCCAGTACTGGGCTGTTTTGATTACAGTGGTATTGTAGTATAGTTTGATATCCAGTATTATGAAATCTCCAACTTTGTTCTTCTTTCTCAAGATTGCTGAGGAGATTCGAGGTCTTTTTTGGTTCCATATAAATCTTTGGAATATTTGTTCTAGATCTGTGAAATATGTCATTGGTATTTTAATAGAAATTGCATTGAGTCTATAGATCGCTTTGGACAGTGTAAACATTGTAATGATGTTAATTCTTCTAATCCATGAACACGGTATATGCTTCCACTTATTTGTATTTTCTTCAATTTCTTTCTTCAATGTCCTGTAGTTAGTTCTGAGTACAGATCTTTTTACCTCCTTGGCTAAGTTTATTCCTAGGTACATTATTTTTTTTGTTGCAATAATAAATGGGATTATTTTCTTAATTTCTCTTTATGTTAGTTCATTATTGCTGTATTAAAATGCCACTGATTTCCTGATACTCTGCTGAATTCATTAGCTCTAGTAGTTTTTTTGGGTGGAGCCTTTAGAGTTTCTTATGTACAAAACATGTCATATGTGAACAATGACAATTTTACTTCACCCCTTTCCAATTTGGATGCCCTTTATTTCTTCTTCTTGTCTGACCACTGTGGCTAGGACTTCCAGTCCTATGTTGAATAAGAGTGGTGAAAGCAGACATCCCTGTCTTGTTCCTCATCTTAAGGGAAATACTTTCAGTTTTTGCCCACTGAGTATGATGTTGGCAGTAGGTTTGTCATATATGGCCTTTATTAGTTGAGGTAAGATCCCTCTATTCCCACTTGCTGAGAGCTTTTATCATAAATGGGTGCTGGATTTTATCAAATGCTTTTTCTGCATCTATTGATATAACCATGTTATTTTTTTCATTTTGTTTATGCGATGTGTCACATTTACTGATTTGCGAATATTGTACCAAGCTTGCATCCCAAAAATAAATTCCACTTTTAATGTGTGATGGATCTGGTCTGCTAATATTTTGTTGAGGATTTTAGCATCTATGTTCATCAAGGACACTGTCCTATAATTTTCTTTCTTTGTAGTGTCTTTATCCGGTTTTGGAATTAGGATAATGCTGTTCTCATAAAAAGAGCTTGGAAGTCTTCTCTCCTTTTGAATTTTTTGGAATAGTTTGAGGACAGGTGTTAATTCTTCTTTGAATGTTCACCTGTGAGGCCATCCGGTCCAGGACTTTTGTTTGCTGGGATTTTTTTTTTTTTAATTACTACTTCAATTTCATTAGTTGCAATCATTTTATTCAGGTTTTCTGATTCTTTCTGATTAAGTTTTGGAAGATTGTATGTTTCTAGGAATTTAGCTATTTTGCCCAGGCTGTCCAATTTGTTAGCATATAGTTGTTCATAGCATTTTCTTACAATCCTTTGTATTTCTCTGATGTCAGTTGTTACTTCTCCTCTTTCATTTCTGATTTTATTTATTTGGGTCCTCTCTCTTTTTTTCTTGATGAGTCTGGTTAAAGGTTTGTCAATCTTATTTATCTTTTAAACATTTTACAATTGTGCCCTGTAATAACTTATAGGGGGGAAAAGGCAGGTCTCAAAATAAGAGTTGGAACTCACTACTCATCTTAAAGATACATGACATTTATTCATTCAACAAATATTTGAGTTTAAGTTGTATGTTAAGCCATGAAGGATATGATTTGCTATACTGTATACTCAAGCAAATCATAACATGTTCGAATAGCTTGAATTCTAATGCTGTAGTCTATGGCTATATTTCTCAAAGGGAGTTTGCTTATAAAGTTCATAAAGTCACAAGAGAACACACAGGTAACTGGAGCATTACGTTGCATGAAGTATATTCACTCAGTATCTACTCTGTAACCATGTTAAATAACACAAAGTTACATACCATGTATGTAAGCTTCTGGGATAAATTAAAGAAAAAAAAAAACAAAGTAAATTTTGAGGGTCTAAGAGACTATATAAATCTTTTTTTTTTTTTTTTTTTTGCATTTATCTTCAGATAGAGTGGGAGGGAGAGAGGGAGGAAGAGAGAGAGAGAGAGAAACATTGATGCGAGAGAGACACATAGACTGGCTGCCACCCACACGACCCCAACCGGGCCGGGGACAAACCACAATTGAGGTACGTGCCCTTAGCGGGAACCGAACCTGGGACTTTCTGGTCCGCAGGCCGACACTCTAACTGCTGAGCCAAACCGGCCAGGGCAAGACTATATAAATCTTTAACAAGAGGTGTTAAGACAATTGGAGCTGAGAACCACTGACATAGAATTTTATTTTTTGCTAAATTCCACCAAAATTGAAATTACGATGTTCACCTAAGGTTAAGAGACAAAAAATAAAATGAAGACCCTCATATATACACACACACACACAGATAGAGAGAGAGCGTGCACGCACAGGTGCATGTGCACAACATTTAATGCATTACTAGAATTACCAGTGATCACATACTCAAGTCTGGGAACCCCTTAGATTTCCTCAATTATTTTAAGAGGCTATATTGAAATTCTCAAAAAAGAAAATGAATTTTAAATTGAAATGAATTTTAAATTCGGCATCACCATACTCCAAAATAATATAATTTAAAATAAGATAATTCCAGCCCTGGCCGGTTTGGCTCAGCGGTTAGAGCGTCGGCCTGCGGTCCAGAGAGACCTGGGTTCGGTTCCCGCTAGGGGCATGTACTTCGGTTGCAGTTTGTCCTCGGCCCTGGTTGGTTGTGCGGGTGGCAGCCACTCGATGTGGCCCTTTCACATCGATGTTTCTCTCTCTCTCTCTCTCTCTCTCTCTCTCTCTCTCTCTCTCTTCCTCTCTCTCCCTCCTACTCTATCTGAACAACAACAACAAAAAAATAAAAATAAAATAAAATAAGATAATTCCAGGAGAATAATACGCTTTTCTTTATTCCCCAAGAAGTCATAACATCCACTTAACGCATTTTTGAGATTTTTTTTCAATTGTGATTAAGTCACACGATCTCATCCAATCATGCTATAATCAATGACATGCACATATGTGTGGGTATGCATATTCTTTTACACACACAAAATAATTAAATTTAGCCTGGCCGGTGTGGCTCAGTGGATTGAGTATCGCCCTACAGACTGAGAGGTCCCGGTTCAATTCCCGTCAGGGCACATGCCTGGGTTGTGGGCTCGTTCTCCAGTAGGGGGCATGCAGGAGGCAGCTGATCGATGTATCTCGCTCACATCGGTTTCTATCTACCACTCCCTCCCTCTTTCTCTAAAAAAAAAGGCAATAAAAACATATTTTTAAAAATAGTTAAATTTATATTTGTGACTGTCGTGTAAGTACAGCTAAAGGTCCCTTATGAAAATTAAACCTTTTCGGTTCACTGGCATTATCTTCTCTGCAATAAATCACATTAGCCACAAACTAAATAAAAAATAAAAGAATACAACTGTCCAAAAATAAAGTGACTTATAACAGGGTCCATAAATGGGTTTCAGGTCTGTGAATCTGAAAGTGTATGCAAATTTTCACATATGTGACTTTTTCTGATAAAACTGAGCATAGTTTTCATGATATAAAGAAGGTTAAAACCACTTTTAACCCTAAAGTCTGCTTTTATAATCAGTTCCCCATCCCAATGTTCTATATTTTTTAAATAACACAAGAAAATCTTTGTTTCAATAACACCTCTTTTTAATAGGAGTCAAAACAAAGCATCTGGTATAAAAATTAATTGTATAACTATACTGTTAGTGTGAAGTTCAAGTACAGTTTCAAACTATTTCTAGCAGGCATTATCAGCAATTCTATGGCACTGAGAAAGAAATACAATCTGAACTCCCTAATGACTAGGCTACATGCCAGGGTTCAGAAAACTTTGGCACATATTATATTTTTGTAGTCATCCCAGGCTACCCATTCACACCCTCAACCCTTTGATGCTTGCCTGCTACTTTCTCCTCTGATTTCATCTTGTCCTAGGCAAAGAAATTGAGATAGATTAATGTTATTCTAGCCACCTGATATGGGCTTTGGAAGCACACAATTTAAATTATTTAAAAATAAAAACTCTCTTACTCTAAAATTAAAGTATGAAATTCAAAACCTCCTCTCTTCTGTCTGGATTTTTGAGCATATGTTAGAGCTACAGGTACTTAAAAAAAATGTGGGCATTTAAGGTGGAAAAAAGTCTCATGGTGGTATTTAGGGGGAGAACTGACAACACACAGGACTGATTTCTAAGAGGCTCCTTTTGTTACCACAAATTGATGAGACCTAGAGAAACCAAACCAGTAAATAGCTTTATAATTTTTAGAAGATGGTTTTTGGCACAAAGCAGTACTTGAAAATGAATCACATTTTTACATTTGCATATCAAATATACCAGCCTCTGCACTACCTTAAAATCCCAAAGACTATAAAAAATATAAGTATTACAAATAAAAGAGCTGAGACAAAACTATAGTCCTATAATTAAATATTGTCATGTAACTAAGAAAACATTAGTTCACAGTGGTCAAAGTAAATTTGTGCCTCTTATTCTTACATGTGATCTAGTCCCTCCATAACAAAAACAAGTTAAAAGAAAACCCAAACAAACAAACAAAACCCTCAAAACAACAATGAAAAAGGCTTCAGAGCCAAAAATGCAATAGCATTATTAAAACAAATGAACAGAAGCTTTATTTAGGTCACATGCTTTATGAAAGTAATATTTGTTGGCTGTATGTTCCAACAACCACAGGCACATGAGAATGGCCTAGCAACCCAGCCGGTGTGGCTCAGTGGCTGAGCATCGACCATGCCCCAAGAGGTCCGCCAGTTCGATTCCTGGTCAGGGCACATGCCCAGGTTGTGGGCCAAATCCCCAGTGGGGGACATGCAGAAAGCGGCCAGTCGATGTTCTCTCTCATTGATGTTCCTCTCTCTCTCTCCTTCTTCCTTCCTGTCTCTCTAAAATCAATAAAGAAAAATAATAATAGCCCTGGCCGGTTTGGCTCACCGGTTAGAGCGTCGGCCCACGGAGAGTCTCTGGGTTCAGTTTCCGCTAAGGGCACGTACCTGGGTTGCAGTTTGTCCTGGCACCCAGTTGGGGTTGTGTGGGTGGCGGCCACTAGATGTGTCTCTCTCACATCGATGTTTCTCTTTCTCTCTCTCTCTCTTTTTCTTCTCTCTCCCTCCTACTCTATCTGAACAAAAATGGAAAAATGTCCTCGGATGAGGATAAAAAAAAAAAAATGGACTCAATACTATGGACTGTACCAAATTTAAGGAAAAACATTTGACCATTCTGAAATATCAAGCCACTTAGTAAGTTATTTGTTAAATTATCTTATAATTTAATTTTTTAAAATTCAACTTATAAATACTAGTAAGCACTAACTATATGCTGGGTAATATACTTGGTACTGTGAAAATACCAAAATGAGAAGTCAGGGCCCCTGCTTTGAATGAAACTTCATTTTAAAAATGTAAGTCCTCTTTAAATAAAGCACAACAATGAAACAAAATATCAAGTAAAATTTTGACTGAAACAACAGTAAGTCATTCAATGACTTTTTTTCCTACAGAAAATTATCAAACACATTCTTTTGAATAAAGAGTTAAAGTATAGCATAATTTCACTACTGTACAGATGTAATAAAACATATATAAAAATGGACAACTATCCTATCTCTTTTAAGAGTTTCCCATTTCTGTGTCATCAAAACTTCTCAAACTCTAAAATCAGTTGGTGGCTCCTAAAGTTCAAGATAAAATTAAAAATTTTAGAAACTTTAAAAAAATCTGCCATGCTATTCAAAATCATCTTAAATGTATTGCATTTAACATTAGATAACATTTTCAAGAGGCACTATACAGTAAGGTACAAGCAAAGCCTAACTTCTTCTGGTACCTAAAATATTATGTCAACTTGAGAATGGTCAAAGAACTCTTAATGACCTCTCTCCTTTTCCTCTACATACCTGTCACCCCCATTGATAGGGAAGTCTTGGGGAACATTACAATTTTATATTGAATGTCCAGAAAAGGCCTCACTTACAACAATTGAATAAAGACATGAAGGGAGTAAAGGAGCCAGCAGATAAGTGGAGGAAGAACATTCCAGGCAGAAGTAACAGCCAGGGCAAAGATGCTGAGATTTAAGTTCTGTAGGCCTGACCCTTCTGATGAATTGTATAAGAAGGCAAGCGTAGATAGAGCAAAGTGAATGGAGAGTGATAGGAAATGAAAAGTAGTTTGGGGAGGATAGAATACAGATCAAGTAGAGACTTCGGTTTTTACTGTGAGCAAGAAGGCAAGTCCTTAGAAGGTTGTTAACACAGGAATTACATGATCTAACTTGTGTTTTAATAAGATCACTCTGCCTGCTATGTTGAAAATAGGCTACAAGAATAGAAAAGGGAGGCCCTGACTTCCGGTCACAATGGCGGCATAGGTAAACGCGGTATCGCCTCCTCCCACAACCACATCAAAATTACAATAAAACTACAATACAACCATCATTCAGAACCGCCTGAAATCGAGCTGAATGGAAGTCCTACAACTATGAAATTAAAGAAGCAGCCACATCGAGACTGGTAGGAGGGGTGGAGGTGGACTGGTCCCACACCCACGTGTGGCGGATAAAAATCAGGAGAGACCTTGGCTGGGAAGGTCCTCCCTGAGGAGTGAGGGGTCCCCGTCCCACACCAGGCGTCCAGCTCAGGGTCCCAGTGCCAGGAAGAAAAGTCCCCATAACTTCTGGCTGTAAAAACCAGCGGGAACTGAGGCTGAGGGAGGCTGTGGCTGCGGAAGCCCCAGGCAGCTCCTCTTAAAGGGCCCACGGACGGACTTACTCAGACTTGCTCCCTCTGAGCTCTGAGGGGAGGCAGCTTGAGGGGCACCAGAGAACAGGCAAAAACTGAGCTGTTTGGCCTCCGGATAGGGCTGCAGGGGTAGCTTTCTCCTGGACAGACATGCTGGTGGAGGCTGTTGTTCCTTTGGTGAGCCCTTCCCCCACAGGGCAAGCAGACTACTGCCATATCTGGGACTCCAGCAACCTGGCTCACACTGTTGGCCCCACCCTGGTGATTCCCTGAGGCCCTGCCCCACCCAACTTTCGGGCCCACCCAAGCTGTTTCCAAAGGCTTTACCATAGGATTGGCCTGTCTTGGATCCTGCTTCAGAGTTTCCTAAAATCTCTCAAACAAGCAGCATCTGGTCTCAGGGAGCTCCATACCTCTCATTAAGTGGCCTCAGGCCTGGCACTAGAAGCAGCCAGCCTTGGTTCACAACTTGGCTTTTCCTGGACACCTCCAAGCCCAGCACAAGAAGCAACCATCAGCAGATCACTTTGTAGCTTATGCCGGGTGGCCCTGGGTAGAGCACAGGCAGTAGCTGACCTTGCCCCAGAGCCAGCACACCTGGTGGACAGCTTCAGACCACATCGAAACACCACCACCCAACCACCTTCACAAGTGACACACTCAATGAGTGGACTCAGTGGGTACCAGAGCCCTGCTGCAGTAAGTCTTGCTCTGTGTGGTGGGCCCCTACACAGCTGATCCTCCAAGGTAGTCAGAGGTCAGTGGCTAGTGGGCACAGCCAGTCCTTGCAGCTGATCAGCCTGAGTAAACCCCTCCCATTGACGTGCCAACAGCAATCAAGACTCAATTACAACAGAAGAGTGTACAGTCCACACCAGGGGTGCACCTCGAGGGCCCAGCTGGGTTGATCAGGGAGACTGTGCCACTGGATCCTACAGGACACCTACAACAGCAGGCCACCCTACGAAGCCTAGGAGGCATAGCAACTCTGCCTAATACATGGAAACAATCACAGGGAAGCAGCCAAAATGAGGAGACAAAGAAACATGTCCCAAATGAAAGAAAAGAACAAAACTCCAGGAAAAGAACTAAACAAAATGGAGATAAGCAATCAATCAGATGCAGAGTTCAAAATACAGGTTATAAGGTTGCTCAGGGAACTTGGTGAGACATCCAAGGGACTTAGTGAGACCTTCAAGGAACTTAGTGAGACCTTCAAGGAACTTAAGGAGACCTCCAAGGAACTTAGTGAGAACATCAACAACATAAAAAAGGGCCAGTCAGAAATGAATGATGCACTAACTGAAATAAAGAATAATTTACAAGGTATCAATAGTAGAGTAGGTAAAGCCAAGAAGCAAACCATCGATTTAGAATATAAGGAAGCAGAAAACACCCAATCAAAACAGCAAAAAGAAAAAAGAATCCAAAAAAAATGAGGATAATGTAAGGAGCCTCTAGGACAACTTCAAGTGTGCCAACATTTGCATCATAGGGGTGCCTGAAGGAGAAGAGAGAGAACAAGAAATTGAAAACCTATTTGAAACAATCATGACAGAAAACTTCCCTAACTTGATGAAGGAAACAGACATACAAGTCCAGGAAGCACAGAGAGTCCCAAACAAGATGAACCCAAAGAGGTCCATGCCAAGACACGTCATCATCAAAATGCAAAAGGTTCACGACAAAGAGAGAATCTTAAAAGCAGCAAGAGAAAAGCAGTCAGTTACCTACAAAGGAGCTCCCATAAGACTGTCAGCTGATTTCTCAAAAGAAACTTTGCAGGCCAGAAAGAAGTGGCAAGAGATATTCAAGGTGATGAAAAGCAATGACCTACAACCAAGATTACTCTATCCTGCAAAGCTATCATTTAGAGTTGATGGACATATCAAGTTTCCCAGACAAGAAAAAGCTAAAGGAATTCATCACCACCAAACCAGTATTATATGAAATGTTGAAGGGTCTTCTTGAAGGTGAAGAACAAAAATATGAACAATAAAATGGTAATTAATACATATCTATCAACAATTGAATCTACAAACAAAATGAGCAAGCAGAACAGAAACAGACTCATAGATACAGAGAAGTTTTTGTTGCTTGCCAGATGGGTGGGGGCTGGGGGGATAGGTGAAAAGGATGAAGGAATTAAGAAGTACAAATTGGTTGTTAGACTGATGAACCTCAAAGGGAAGCGGGGAGGGAGGGTGGGATGAGTTAAATCAAAGAACTTCTATGCATATACGCATAACCAATGGACACTGACAATAGTGTGGGGAAGGCAGGAGGGGGCGGGATTGGGGAGGAGGGGGTCAATGGGGAAAAAAGGGAGAAACATCTGTAATACATTCAACAATAAAGATGAGTTTTAAAAAAAAAAGAATACAAGGGATATTTAATGACAATAACGATAATCATAAAGTTCTTTAAGGATCTGGTCAAGGTCCCTACTTCAGTAATGCTGGGATACTTAGGATTCCTCTAATGCTTGACCCTCCCTAACCAAATGAAAAACTGGGTATCTAAGAATATATGTCTGAACACAGAGATAAAAGAAGCAAATATTCAAAGATCTAGGTTCTTAAACATTAATTCCTTAGGTTAAAACCTATTAGCCACACCAAACAATACTATCATAGGCCTGTGCTTCCTTTTCCTACTCTTCATTCCTTGAGAGAAAGGCAAAGAATGCAGGTACTTCCAAACTGATACTGAAATAAATATGATACTCATTAACCCATTCAACCAACATTTGGTATTTGAGTACTTACAATGGGCCAGCTGCTGTCTTAAGAGCAAGGGATATAAAGACACGCAAGATATGGCCCCTGCCCTTAGATATTTAGTATAGTGAGTAAGACACAGAAACACAGCCGCACTAGCAGAAATATAAGCCACAAATGCAAGCCACATTTGTAATTTTAAAATTTCTAGTAATCACATTTTTTAAAAGTAAAAAGACACAGGTAAAATTAATATTTTACTTTACCAAGTATATCCAAAATATTATTTTAACATGTAACCAATATTTTAAAAATTGAAATTATTTTACATTCTTTTTTTTTCCATACTGTTTTTGAAATCCTGTGTGTATTTTATACTTAAGAATATCTCAATCTGAACTAGCCACACTTGGAGTGTATGGCACAGCACAGTTACTCAGGACAGATCTATTTTTTAGATTCAAAATAATATAGCAGAGAGGCTTGAACATGTTCACAGGTTAAAGGAAAAGAGCAAGAGAGTGAACATCCTAGTACGGATACTCAATGGGGACTGTGAAGAACAGGATTAATAGTACAAGAGGTTAGTTTTAAAAAGAGGACTATCACATCCTCCTTTGGGACGGTTGGAAAGGGAAGAATTTAGTACAGTTATAACAAAGTTCAGTGAGTGTGTGAGGTTAGAGCACAGAAAGTTGAGACAATTTAGGTTAAGAGCTTCCCATTTTTCTCAGTGAATCAGAAAACAATCTTACTAGCCCTTCATCAATATAAATCCAAAGGGACTACATTTATAGAAAAATTTAAGAAACGGTATCTTACTAAAACAACATTAAGTTGTATTTTTATAAAATTACAGCAGTTTTCTAGCTTTCTTCTGGTCTAGTCAATCTACAACTCTGTCACTGTATCTCTGAACACACAAGTAATACTATAGGATTCATTCTTTCTTTCTTCACCTGTACATTTATTCAGCAAACATGTACCCAATGTCTACTCTATGTCAAGTACTGTGTGAGACACTGAGCATAAAAAGACAAATAAGGCCCTCACTGATCTACATTTGTATCCTCAGTGTTTAGCACATTATAATGTCTGCACACAGGAAGTGCTTTAAAAATACAGCATTACATTACCCTGTAAATATTACATATCAACTAAAATATGTACTGAAAAAGATTTTCACTTAAAAGTCTAAAGTAGTGCTGTCCAGTAGAATTTTCTGATAATGAAAATGTTCTGTTCTGAGCTGTCCAATATGGTAGGTAATAGTCACATAAATTCATTTAATTAGAATTTATAATTTAATTTTAATTTTAATAGCCAATATGGTTAATAGCTACCATACAAATTTAAATATTAGAATACAGTGAGTATTCTACCATTTCCACTATTATAATAAGAGAGCATCTTCAGTATATGCTGCTAGAAATGAGTACACTATGAATACTAATTGTACCAAAAAGACATAAAAAGAATTTTCCTAGTGTAAAATAACTTCAGCAATGTGAGCCAAAAAAGAAAGAACAAAAGAAAATGAAAGCCCTGGCTGGTGTGACTCAGTGGTTTGAGGGTCTCAGGTTCTATTCCCGGACAGAGCACACACACTTAGATTGAAGGTTTAATCCCCAGACAGGGTATAGGAGGCAACCGATAGATGTTTCTCTCTCACATTGATGTGTTTTTCTTTCTCTCTCTCAAATCAACTTTTAAAAAGGAGAGAGAGAAAAGAAAAAGGAAAGAGTATCCCAATCTTTTTTTTCCACTCTTCTGACCACCTCTTGATTTTCCTCATCAAGTCTAGTTAGTGAAAATACTTCGTGGAGATAAGGAGTCATTTATTTAGGGAGAAATTACTAGAGCATAGTAGTTATTTCTGTAATAAAATGAGTATAAATTTTTTTTTGGCAAGACAAGTTTGTTGAAAATCAGGATTCCTATAAAGTGTTTAGAACTCCAAAAACTTGTCCTTGCAATTTGCATATTAATTCTTCCAATTCTGTCCTGTTAATCTCAATTTTTAAAATGAACCTCTTCCTAAAAGACATGGACGGCTCAATCCATCGAGCAAATGTAAGTATAATCTAAACTAGACTTTTGAGTAATTCCTGGTGTAGTAACTAGAATAGCTGCTTATGACTGGAATGGTAAAATATGCTTTCATTACTCTGTGTATCCACTATCCTTAATATATAATTTAAGTGACTTACAAAGTTAATTAGAGGTACAAAGTCCTAAATTGGCACAGGTCTGATTACATACTTAGAAGATCTGATAACTTAAAAATAAAACCAGGGAGTTGAGCAACTAAATGTCAGAGATAGCATTTTTTATGCACAGCAACTTGTTCAACTTGTTAACCAGTAAGGCAGGCGTCTTAAAAATTAACCACACAACTTCCTGTCCTTCCTTTAGGTTGCATTCATTTGAAGCCATTTTTATAAAACATTACCATATTGTCTGTCTTGAACATGAATGGTTATACAAGCAGGATTTTATTCAGGTTAACAAAAATACCTAACACTAAGAAGTGGTGTCTTAATCTACTAGGAAAAGCTTTAAGAGAACCACTTCAGAATGATCTTCCTACCAGACAAAAGCACCATCAGGTAAATAAGCCTTCTATACAGGAAGATTGGCAAATCAAAAGCATGGGATCAGACCTGTAATAATTAACTTCAAGTCAAGTTACTGTGCTATAGCTTACTGCAAGAAAGTCTTAGCACAATATGGTATTATAACAATATCATTAGCTTGGTTTCCTAATAAGGCATATATCTGGGATACCTGAATTCACAATTAACTAAAAATTGCCAACACTTGTTTAAGGGAGTGGCAGGCAGTTCTAGATTTATTTATAATATATATATTTTTTAGAATGCCCACTGCAAAATGAAGTAACAAAAGGCTGGCTCTGAAACAGCATACTTCTCAGTCTTAACATTAAAATACTGTTTTACAGCAGAGAGAGTTATCAATGCTTCAGTCTCACACACACACACACACACAAAATCGTTTTCGCTTCACTGCCTTCTGAATCAGTAAATGAAACCACTTAACGAAAGCGATTTAGAAATTAAGCAGCAACCAGGAACAGACATCATCATCCAGACAAGGATAGGCATCTTCAGCCAGGAGCAATTTTTGTCCTAATTTGCCACTTCTGCCTTAGTGTTGCAGCTGCCAGGAGGCAGGCAAGATTTTTCTCTCTGAATTAATTCTAAGAAAGGTGGCGCTTTTGATATGCCTTAAATCACCCTCTTCTCAGATGCCCCCACCCACAATGGTCCATTGGTTTCAAACCTGCCTCGTTCAAACTGCCTTCAGGAGAACGGAAAAAAGTAAGATCTACACTCTAGAAGTTTCACTTGGGGTGGGGTGAGGACAAGGTAGGAACACGTAGTCCTACGTAACTATCGTACAAATCTTTTCCGAAAGGCCTTGGGTAAAACTTCTTCCGTGGTGAGGGGTCGGACTAGACAAGGAACCCTCCTTGATCATCAACGCCACACTGAATCTTGACACTCACTGCAAACACTGACGAGAGGGGGCTAACGACAAGTCCTCCCCACCCTTCCCACAAACCTGTCCCAAACTGCCAGAGGCAGGAAACGCTAGCCTCTTTCCACGGTCCGTCCCCTCGCCCCGCTTCCTCGGGGGGAACGCCGACCCCGCTCCGGATCCCTGCTTCTGGCTGCAGCCGACGAGCCAGAGGGGGAAGCCCGAGGACCGGCGAGGTGGGAGTAGCCGAGACGCGGGCAGGAAGCGGCCGCCTCCCGCCGCCAGCCTCGGCGCCCCGGGGCTGCGCGGGGCTTCACCGGCTCCGGCCGCGGCGCGCGGCTCTGCTGCGGCCTAGCCCGACGTCCGCGCCCCGGCCTCGCGGCTCCGCGGCGCCGGCCCTTCCCCGCCACCCGGGCCGCAGAGGCCGCGCGGGGGCGACCGGGAGGTGGTAGCACGGAGGTACCTACCAGCTGCTGCCGGACCCAGCGCCACATGCCCCCACCGTCGCCGTCCCGGTCCCGCGGGACGCGGGGGCCGAGGGGCTGCAGGTGGAGGCCGACGAGCCAGAGGGGGAAGCCTGAGAGCCCCTCTGGCTGAAGTTCCGCTCGCCGCTACTGCCGCCGCCACCTCACTCCCCGCGCAGGGTCCCCATCTCGCCGCGCCGGCCCCGAGGTCTCACAGGCTTGGCCCGGGCGCCGCCCCCACCCGGCGCAGCTGAGCCTGGCGCCCCGCCGCAGCCACCTTCATCATTGACCGTTGTCACCCAAAGCACCGCCACAACCCCACCCCCGCCCTGCCTGGCCCTGCCCGGCCCCCACGGCGTCCAGGCCCCACCCGGGCCCGCCCCCCGCGTCCCGGCCCGCCCCGCCCCCGGACGTGACGACAGGGGCTGCGCTGACCGGGGGCCCGAGCGCTCCGCCGCCGTCTAGTGCCGGGCTCAGCCGTGTGGGCGGGTCCAGCAGCGGGCGTGACAGGGGCGGGGTTCTCTAACGCAGCGTCTACCCGCTGCCCTGCTCCCCCTCCTCCCAGATCAGGGGTGGGGTTAAGTAGCGTCCGTGTGTCAGTCTGTGGAGCCTGAGGCTTCCGGCTGACTGCTCTATTTCTACCTCCTGTTGCAGGTTTCTGTTTCTGCCTCTCGGCTTTCTTTGGTATTTCCCCCACACGCCCTCTTCCCAGAACGTGCATATGCAACAATCTCGAGAGGAGAGACTAAAGGTTAATAATCCCCAGAGGTCTCCACTTTTGGCTTAATTGTCGAAGCCTTAGCCTCAGCGCAAAACGCAGCCCTCTTTAGCTAAAGGACTGAGTGGGGGCTAGAGGTATCTTGATCATTCCTTTTAAGTAATTTTGAAAGGGATTGCAGCTGCCCTGTGTCTGGTCCATTCTGGACCAGTGTTTCCAGGAAAATGGAGGAGATACTCTGTTTTGCAGTGTAAATTGAACAGGTTAGGGTGAGAAGTACTTTACGGTTAGGTAGTTGTTTACTGTTCACTGCCAAACTCCTGCAATCAAAAACACCCTAGAAGTAGAAAGATCTAGGTGAGATAAGGGTCAATAAATAGGGGCAAGAAGGAATATAAAAACAACTGAAACAAGACTGATTTGGAAAGCTGAAATGAAGCGCCAGGTCTCGCTTTGTTCAAAAGCAGCCTCATATACACCTTAAGTGTTATGGATATGTGTTGCTCACAATAACTTTGCTGAATTAAAACATACTTCATTCAACACACAGGAGCTTGTGGTTTTTTAAAAAGACATCTTATAAAATGAAGACAAATATAAATGACTAGACATGTTATTGCATATATGTGTTCTTTTGGTTTCAGTAGACATTTCTTATGATATAATGGTTATCCAGCACCACAGATAGACCTTTCCTTAGGGATATTTATGATCTGTAGAACCAGCAGTGGAATTTTATATTATAAATAAGCCAATCACAAAAATTAGCTAGATCAGCAATTTTAAACCGGTGCACCAGAGAAGACATACCGGTCTGCTGCAAGAATTTTTAAAACATGCAATACCTGACTATTTGTCAGGGGCACTGACCTCTTTTTCCTTAGATTGTCAAATTTAAAAAATGACAACAGCTGCCCTGGCTGGTTTGGTTCAGCAGTTAGAGCATCAGCCCACAGACCAAAGGGTCACAGGTTTAAGATTTCTGATCAAGGGCACATACCTGGATTGCAGGTTCCATCCCTGGCCCTGCCCGGAGTAGTGTAGGAGGCAACCAATCAATATGCCTCTCTCACATCAATGTTTTCTGCCCAGTGTGAATGAATCTAAATTAAACCTTTTTTTTTTTTTTTTGTCAGATTGGCAAAAAATGTATTTTTTGGTGTGCTGCAGAATTTTAGATTAGTTTATGTGTGTCATGAGATGAAAAATGTTGAAAATCTCTGAGCTAGAGACCCTGGCCAGGTAGCTCAGTTGGTCAGAGCATCATCCATATAGTCTGGAAATGCCAAGGTCGCTCCATCTCCAGGTAGGGCACATACAATACAGGGAACAATCAATGAATGCATAAATAAGTGGAACAGCAGATCGATGTTTCTCTCTCAAATCAATAAATAAAAATTTTTTTTTATCCTCACCCGAGGACACTTTTCCACTTTTTGTTCAGGTAGAGTGGGAGGGAGAGAGAGGAAGAGACAGAGAGAGAGAAACATCGACGTGAAAGGGACACATTGAGTGGCTGCCTCCCGCATGACCAACCAGGGCCGGGGACAAATTGCAACTGAGGTACGTGCCCCTGGTGGGAACCAAACCCGGGTCTCTCTGGACCGCAGGCTGACGCTCTAACCGCTGAGCCAAACCGGCCAGGGCAATAAAAAATTTTTTAAAGAAAGAAAAATCACAGAGCTAGATATTTAAAGAGAAAACATAATCTTACCTTTGTTCTTGTGACTGAACCTTGCTTTATGACCCTAAAGGAAGTTTGAGATACATTTACTTATTTGTTATAGTAATAAACCATTCATGGAACACTTGTGTGTCCCAGGCCTGTCCTAAACTCTTTACTTGCTTGATCTACTTTAACCCCCCTCAATCCTTTGAAGTTGATATTATTATTCCCATTGCATGGATGTGGAAATAAAGGCTCAGGTTAAGTAACTTGGCACAGCTGGGATTCAGATTCTGTATGATCAGGCAACAAGGCTCATGCAAGTTCCTAAGATATATAAAGACACAAAAATATGACCATACCTACTTCTATTCATTTGCAAGTGGTCTGATTAAAATTAGGCCTGAAAATGTTTATTTATATGCCACTAAAGTTTGTCAAGACAGCATAAGAAATAGAAATCTAGATGACACTTTGTGCATGATTATTTAACTGTGTTCCAAATTTCAAAAAGTAGAAGTGGGAGGAGGAATTGATTCTAAATGCTATGGTGGACTATGGTAAGAAGTGATCTCAAGATAACTATAAAGATAAAAATTGTAACTCAAACTGTCAGGAACAAAATGAGAATCCAAAGCACTGTTTTTTTTCTAAGCATTTTCCAAGAACAATATAATACACCTAATATGAATTCAAGGAGTGTTAAGTATTCTTATACTGTAGATTATAACCCTTTAATTGTGAGCAAATCAATTTAGTGTGTCATGATTGGTATTTTTATAAATAGGATAAAAAACATCAGCATATATTGCACAGTGTAAGTAATATGTATTGTTTTGTCACAATATAAAAAGAATTTCTTCCTTTTGGTTGTGATTGGAAAGGTTTGAAAGCATTGATTTGGGAATACACAGGATTTAAGGCAGGTGCCAGTTATTTAAAAAAGGAAAAAAGTGTATTTAGAGTCAGTAGTCGTTCATTCCACAGCTATTTCTTAAATGTATTGAGCACCAAATGTATGCCTAACAACTGCCTAAAAGTAGGAGAAGGGAGACACAAATGCAACTTTTAAGGTGAGCTTCTTAGCTCTGGGTGGAGTTCACAATCTAGTTGGAAAGAGAAGGTGCAGAGAGGAATCAGTTAAGTAACAATCCAAGTCATTATGGGATTAAGTCCCAAAGAAGTATACCGATAATAGTCACTAATTTCAGAAAATTGATGTGGGCAGTAGCAATTGGGGAGAGTTCAGAAGAAAGGAGCTGAATTTAAACTGAACTTAAACTGGGAGGGCGAATGAGGGGGGTTGCTTTCCAGCAGAAAGAACTGCAGGAACAAATATTTAAAGTGTGAAGAATGTTCAGGGTATTTAAGAAACAACTACTAATTTGGAGAAATAAGAGGTGGGGTTTGGTTAAGTAAGGCGAGGCATAGTATTGGGAGAGTTTCTGGCTAGTCACAGGAGTTTACAGGAAATGGGCAATCCCTGGAATTTTTTGAAGAAGAAAATGACAGGATGAAATTAAAATGTTATTCCATAGAAATTCTGTGTGATAAGTTGGAGAGAGAAGGAAGGTGAGATAGGAAATTATTGCTAGAGTGAAGCATTGAGTTCTAGTAGGAAATTATTGCTAGAGTGAAGCATTGAGTTCTAGTGCTGGACTGGCAGAGAGCCAGAAGTAAAGCATTTCATAGGAGCTGTCCTCTGATGATAGACAAGGAAACTGAAACCTAAGCCATGCCAAGTGAGGTGACAGACCTGAGTAAGTGAGTTAATATCATCACACAGTATCCACTGAATTAATGGCAAATATGGTTCTTTTTGTTGAGTTAATTTGTTAATATAATTCTGTGCTAGTTATTATGCTTGTGAGATGTGTTCATTCCCAGGAAAAAAACATCTCTTGATTTGGTGTGATAGAGAATCTCAAGTGTAACAAAAACAAAACAAAGAGGGATATATATATATTTTTTTTTTCCAAAATCTTTATTTATTTAAGAAATTTAAAAAAATTTTTGATACTATTACAGATGTCCCCCATGCCCCCCCCCCTTTGCCCACCTCCACCCAGCCCCCACTCCACCTTCCCCTGGCCTTCATCACACTGTAGTCTGTGTCCATGGGCTATGTATTTATGTTCTTTGGCTAATCTCTTCACCTTCTTTTATACAGTTCCCCCCTCCCCCCTCCCCTCTGATATCTGTCAGTCTGTTCCATGTATCCATGCCTCTGGTTCCATTTTGTTCATCAGTTTATTTTGTTCATTAGATTCCACATATAAGTGAGATCGTATGGTATTTGTCTTTCTCTGGCTGGCTTATTTTGCTTAACATAATGATCTCCAGGTCCATCCATGCTGTCACAAAGGTAAGAGTTCTTTCTTTTTAACAGCCGTGTAGCATTCCACTGTGTAAATGTACCATAGCTTTTTATCCACTCATCTGCTGATGGGCACTTGGGCTGTTTCCAGATCTTGGCTATTGTAAATAATGCTGCTATGAACACAAGGGTGCATACATTCTTTCTGATTAGTGTTTCGGGATTCCCAGAAGTGGGATCACTGGATCAAAAGACAGTTCCATTTAAAAAATGTTTGTTGAGGGGACGGGGAGGAGAGTGTCAATGGGGGGGAAAAGGAGAAACATCTGTAACAAAAATAAATTAATAAAAATAATTTTAAAAAATAAACAAATAAATAAATAATGTTTCTTTTGTTAATCCTCACCCGAGAATATTTTTCCATTGATTTTTAGATAGAGTGGACAGGAGGGAGAGAGAGAGAGTAACATCGAAGTGACAGAGACACATCAATTGGTTGGCTCCCTGATGGATGCCAGGGATTGAACCTGCAACCCAGGTACATGCCCTTTACTGGGGATCAAACCCCTGACTCTGATTTGTGGTCTGACGCTCTAACTCCTGAGCCAAAACAGCAAGGGCAGCAGTTCCATTTTATTTATATATATATACATATATACATATATATATATATGTATATATATGTATATATGTATATATGTATATATGTATACACACACACACACACACACACATATTTTAATCCTCACCCAAGGATCTGTTTTATTGATTTTAGAGAGAGGAAGAGAAAGAGAGAGAAACATCGATGTGAGACAGAAACATTGATCTGTTGACATACATGCCCCAAATGGGGATTGAAACAGCAACCTAGGTATGTGCCCTGACTGGGAATGGAACTTGCAAACTTTTGATGTTCAGGACGATGCTCCAACCAACTGAGCCACCTGACAGGGCAATTTTTAATTTTTTGAGGGAACTCCATACTGTTTTCCATAGTGTCTGCACCAATCTGTATTCCCACCAACAGTGCTCTAGGATTCTCTTTTCTCCACATCCTCACCAGCACTTTTTGTTTGTTGATTTATTGATGGTAGCCATTCTTTCAGGGATGAGGTGATATCTCATTGTAGTTTTAATTTGCATCTCTCTGTTGATGAGTGATGTTAAGCATTTTTTCATATGTCTGTTGGCCATCTGTATGTCCTATTTGGAGAAGTGTCTATTCAGGTACTTTGACCATCTTTTCACTGGATTGTTTGTCTTCCTGGTGTAGAGTTATATAAGTTTTTATATATTTTGGAAATTAACCTCTTATCAGATATATCATTGGCAAATATGTTCTCCCTTTCTATTTTGTTGATGGTTTCTTTTGCTGTGCAGAAGCTTTTTAGTTTGATGTAGTCCCATATGTTTATTTTTTTCCTTTGTTTCCCTTGCCCTACGAGATATATCAGCAAAAATATTGCTATGAGAAATGTCTGAGATTTTACTGCCTATGTTTTCTTCTAGGATTTTTATGGTTTTGCAACTCACATTTAAGTCTTTTATCCATTTTGAGTTTATTCTTGTGTATGGTATAAGTCAGTCTAGTTTCGTTTTTTTACATATACCTGTCCAATTTTCCCAACACCATTTATTAAAGAGACTGTCCTTACTCCATTGTATGCGCTTGTCTCCTTTGTTAAATATTAATTGACCATAATGGCATGGGTTTATTTCTGGGCTCTCTGTTCTTTTCCATTGATCTATATGCCTGTTCTTATGCCAGTACCGGGCTGTTTTGATTACAGTGGCGCAGTAGTATAGTTTTATATCAGGTATTGTGATACCTCCAACTTTGTTCTTCTTTCTCAAGATTACTGAGGCTATTTGAGATCTTCTTGGGTTCCATATAAATTTTTGAAATATTTGTTCTAGATCTGTGAAATATGCCATTGGTATTTTATTAGGAATTGCATTGAATCCATAGATTGCTTTAGATAGTATGAACATTGTAATGATGTTAATTCTTCCAATCCATGAACATGGTATATGCTTCCACTTATTTGTATCTTCTTCAATTTCTTTCTTCAATGTCCCATAGTTTTCTGAGTACAGGTCTTTTACCTCCTTGGTTAACTTTATTCCTAGGTACATTATTTTTTTTGTTGCAATAGTAAATGGGATTGTTTTCTTAATTTCTCTTTATGTTAGTTCATTATTGCTGTATTAAAATGCCACTGATTTCTGAATATTAATTTTGTATCCTTCTACTTTGCCAGATTCATTTATTAGCTCTAGTAGTTTTTGGCTGGAGTATTTAGGGTTTTCTATGTACAAATCATGTCATCTGAAAATAATGACAGTTTTACTTCATCCTTTCCAATTTGGATGCTTTTTATTTCTTCTTCTTGTCTGATCACTGTGGCTAGGACTTCCAGTCCTATGTTGAATGAGAGTGGTGAAAGCAGACATCCCTGTCTTGTTCCTCATTTTAAGGGAAATTCTTTTTTTTTATCCTCACCTGAGGACATTTCTGCATTTATCTTCAGATAGAGCAGGAAGGAGAGAGGGAGGAAGACAGAGAGAGAAGCATCGATGTGAGAGAGACACATCGACTGGTTGCCACCCACACGACCCCAACTGGGGCCAGGGACAAACTGCAACCAAGATACGTGCCCTTAGTGGGAACCAAACCCAAGACTCTCTGGTCCACGGCCCGATGCTCTAACCGCTGAACCAAACCTGCCAGGGCTCTGCTACTACTTTTAGGGGGTCCTTTCTCATTGTTTCTTTAATGAGTGTGGTTAGAGTTTCATCAATCTTGTTTATCTTTTCTTTTTTTAAATATATTTATTCTTTATTGATTTGAGAGAGAGAGGAAGGGAGAGGTAGAGAGAGAGAAACATCAATGAGAGAGAACATCAATTGGCCACCTCCTGCATGCCCCCTACTGGTCATCAGACCCTCAACCTGGGCATGTGCCCTGACCAGGAATTGAACTGGTGACCTCTTGATGCATGGGTCGATGCCCAACCAGTGAGCCACACTGGCTGGGCTTGTTTATCTTTTCAAAAAAAACAGCTCTTAGTTTCATTGATCCTTTATATTTTGTGTGTGTTTGTTTTTGTTTCTGTTTGTGTTTTTGTTTTTTAGTCTCAATGTCTTTTATTTCCACTCTGATATTTTTTATTTCCTTCCTTCTGCTTATTCTGGGCTTTTCTTGTTGTCCTTTTTTTACTTCTTTTAGGTGTAGGGCTAGATTGTTTGTTTGAGATTTTTCTTGCTTCTTGAGGTAGGCCTGTAATGCTATGAACTTCCCTCTCAGAACTGCACTCACTATGTCCCATAGCTTTTGGTTTGTTGTGTGTTCATTTTCATTTGTTTCCATGTAATTTTTTATTTTGTCCTTGATCTCGCTGGTAACTCATTCACTGTTTAATAACATGCTATTTAGCCTCCAGGTGTTTGAATACTTTTGAGGACTTTTTTTTTAATCCTCACCTAAGGATATTTTTCTGTTTATCTTCAGATAGAGTGGGAGGGAGGGAGAGAGAGAGAAACATCAATATGAGAGGGACACATCGATTGGTTGCCTCCCACATAAGCCTGACCAGGGCTGGGGACAAACCACAACCGAGGTACATGCCCTTGACTGGAATTGAACCCGTGACTCTTTGGTCCACAGGCTGACACTCCAACCACTGAGCCAAACTGGCTAGGGCAAGGAGTTTTGTTTGTTTTTTTTAATTGTAGTTGATTTCTAGTTTCATGCCATTGTGACCTGATATGATGCTTGATATGGTTTCAATCTTCTTGAATTTATTAAGCCTTATTTTATGTCCTAACATGTGGTCTGTCTTTGAGAATATGCCATATGTACTTGAGAAGAATGTATATTTGGCTGCTTTGGAATGAAATGTTCTGTAAATATCAATTACATCCATCTGGTCCAGTGTGTTTTTTAAGGTTGCTGTTTCCCTTTTGATATTTTGTGTGGAAGATCTATCCAGTGATGACAGTGAGGTGTTAAAGTCCCCTACTATGACTGTATTGCTGTCTGTCTATCCCTTAAAGTCCACCAAGAGTTTTTTTTTTATAGATGTTTGTGCTCCTATATTGGGTGCATATATGTTTACCAGGGTTATATCCTCTTGTTGGATTGATCTGTTTAGTATTATGTAGTAACCTTTTTTGTCTTCTCTTATATCCTTTGTCTTGAAGTCTATTTTGTCAGGTATAAGTATTGCTACCCCGGCTTTTTTTGTTGTTTCCATTGCATTGGAATATTTTTTACCATCTCTTTATTTTCAGCCTGTGTAAATCTTTTGTTCGGAGGTGGGTCTCTTGTAAACAGCATATATATAGGTCATGTTTTCTTATCCATTCAACTACCCCTATGTCTTTTCATTGGAACATTTAATCCTTTTACAATTAAGGTTATTATTATTATTATTTTTTCTTTATTGATTTTAGAAAGAGAGGAAGGGAGAGGGAGAGAGAGATAGAAACATTGATGAGAGAACATCAATTGGCTGCCTCCTGCATGCCCCACACTGGGGATTTGGCCCACAACCTGGGCATGTGCCCTGACCGGGAATCGAACCAGTGACCTATTGGTGCATGGGTCAATGCTCAATCACTGAGCCACACCAGCCAGGCTTAAGATTATTATTGATAGGTACTTATTTATTGCCATTTTTTTCTTTATACCTATGTTCCTCTCTCTTATTCTTCTTATAGCAATCCCTTTAACATTTCTTGCAATGCTTGTTTGGTGGTAATGAACTCCTTTAGCTTTTTTTTTTTTTTTTTTTGTCTGGGAAGTTCTTTATTTTGCCTTCAATTTAAAATGATAGCCATGATGGTAGAGTAGTCTTGGTTGTAGGTCCTTGCTTTTCATTACTTTGAATACTTAATACCAATCCCTTCTGGCCTGAAGTGTTTCTGTTGAGAAATTAGCTGATAACCTTATGGGAACTCCCTTGTAGGTAACTAATGGTCTCTCTCTTGCTGCCCTTAAGATTTTCTCTTTGTCTCTAACCTTTGACATTTTAATTATGATGTGTCTTGGTGTTGGTCTCTTTGGATTAATCTTGATTGGGACTTTCTGTGCTTCCTGAACTTGTGTGACTTTTTTCTTCACCAGGTTAGGAAAGTTTTTTGCCATTATTTCTTCAAACAGGTTCTCTATCCCTTGCTCACTTTCTGGTACCCTATGTGGATGTTGTTACGTTTCATGTTGTCCCTAAGTTCCCTTAAACTATCCTTATTCTTTTTTAATCCTCACTCGAGGACATGCATAGAAAGAGGAAGGGAGGGAGGGAGGGAGGGAGGGAGGGAGGGAGGGAGAGAGAGAGAGAGAGAGAGAGAGAGAGAGAGAGAGAGAGAGACATTGATGTGAGAAACATTGATTGGTTCTTTTCGATACACTCCCTGACTGGGGGTCAAACCTGCAACTCAGGTATGTGCCCTGACTGGGAATCTAACCAGCAACCTTTTTGGTGCTCAGGAAGATGTTCAATCAACCAAGCCATTCTGGCCAGGCATATCATCATTTTTTTTTTTCTTTTTTCTTTTTGTTTCTCTGATTGGGTGCTTTTTTCTACCTTGTCTTCTAAATCGCTGATTCAGTCCTCTGCTTCATCCAACCTACTTTTTAGTCCTTCCAGTGTATTCTATTTTTTAAAATCCTCACACAAGGATATTTTTCCATTGATTATTAGAGAGAGTGGAAGTGAGAGAGGAAGAGAGAGAGAGAGAGAGAGAGAGAGAGAGAGAGAGAAAGAGAGAGAGAGAGACATCAGTGTGAGAGACACACATTGATTGGTTGCCTTCCACACGACCCCAACTAGGGCCAGGGATCAAACCTGCAACCCAGGCACATGCCCTTGACCAGAATTGAACCCATGACCCTTTGGTCCTTGGGCTGATGCTCTAACTGCTGAGTCAAACTGGCCAGGGCCCTTCCAGTGTATTCTTGATGGTATTCTTCATTTTTACTGGTTATTTTTTATGGTTTCTATGTCATTTTTCATCCTGTTGTAGTTTTCACTAAGTTTTTTGAGCATACTTATAACCATTACTTTGAACTCTATTTTGAGAAATTGCTTGCCTCCATTTCATTTAGCTTTTTTTCTGGAGATTCCTCCTGTTCTTTCATTTGAGGCCTATTTTTTGTTTCCCCATTTGGCTGTCTCTTTGTGTTTGTTTCTATGTATGAGATAGAACTGCTATGACTTCTAGTCTTTGTTGGGTGGCCTTATATATGTGTCCTGTGGGACCCAGTGGTGCAGTCTCCTTGATCTCCTGAGCTGTATGCTCTAAGAATATCCCTTTTGTGGGTTATGTGGGCCCTCCTGTTGTAATAAGGTCTTGATTGCTGTTGGCCCATTTGTGGGTGGGACTGACCCTCATGCTGGCTGACTATGAGGCTCAACCCCTACCACAGAGTGCAAGCTGCTGTGAAGGTGCAGTCTCAAGGTGTCTTTTTGGGCTCAGTGGCACAATCTTCCTGATCACCTGAGCTCCGTGCTCCAGGCATGTCTCTTGTGGGTTATGTACACTCCCTATTGTAGTTGAGGCTTGATTGCTATTGGCCCTTTCATGGTTGGATTTATCCCTTTTATCCTGGGTGACTATAGGGGTAAACCTCGATCACCATGTATGAGACACTGTTCAGGGCTGCCCCCCGAGGTGGGCATTGTTCCCAGCAGGGTCTGGTGCCTGCCAGGATCCCCCTTGGGTGTGCTGCTTGTGTGGCTAGTTGGGATGAGCTCTGGTGTGGTCTGAAGTCCACTCCTGGTTGTGTTGGTTCTGGGTCCACTGGAGTGGGTTTTAGGTGCAGGTCATTGTCAATCACTGTGTCTGTATCTACTGGACCTGTGAGTACCTGGAAGGGGTCAGTCTGTGTAAAAGGGTCAGTTTCTTCCAGCTCAGAGCTGGGGGCAGATCTATGATATGACCAAGGCTCTCTGCCTCCTCTACCTGTCAGCAACTCTCCCTCCCCTGAGAGGTTGCACTCAATTAGGGGAAATTAGTCTGTGCTTTAAAGCCAAACCTCTCAGTCTCTGCCAGATTCTCCAACCCTAGTTCCCCCTAGCAGGGCTTGCTGCAGGTTCAGGTTGGGTACAGCCAGCCAGCTCCTCTGCAGGAGCAAGTTCAGCCACCCTGGGCTCAGGGGGATAGATCAAAGGAGTCTCCCACTGAGGATGATGCCTGCCAAGCCTGAAGTCCTCCCATTCCCAGACAATAGCTGAATTAGGTACAGTGTTCTAGCACTTCTCTTATAAAAAAAAAAAAAAAAGAAAGAAAGAAAGAAAGAAAGAAAGAAAGAAAGAAAGAAAACAAAACAATAGAAATATGAACTTGTATATTTTTTGGACTTAGTTTTATTTGTCATAAGAGAGGAGGATACCTGGTTGGTTTGGTTTAGCTGTTAGAGTGTTGGCCCATGGACCAAATGGTCACAGGTTCTATTCTGGTCAAGGTCACGTACGTTGGTTGCGGTTCGGTCCCCGGCCCTGGTCAGGGTCGTGCGGGAGGCAACCAATCAATGTATGTCTCTCACATCGATGTTTCTCTCTCTCTCCCTCCCTCCCTCCCTCTCTCCCACTCTATCTGAAAATAAATGGAAAAATATCCTTGGATGAGGATTAAAAAAAAAAATTACTGACAGGAAGACGGATGGCCTCAGAGCAGCTGCAGCAAAACCAAAGCTGCTATTAATAGTTTGCAACACATAACCAACTTTGGCTTACTTACGCTACACAATAGGTCAAATTATTTAGCCATCTAGAGGTGTTACTTTTGTAATACTTTATCTTATGGACATCATGAAGAATTTTCATTGCTTGAGGTTAAATATTTTATGAGTTTTTTTTTTTTTCCTAATTAAAATGACTGCATTAGGCCCTGGCTGGTGTGGCTCCGTGGGTTGGGCATATTCCTATGTACCAAAAGGTTGCCAGTTCTATTCCTGGTCAGGGCACATGCCCAGATTGTGGACTTGACCACCAGTGGGGGGTGTGCAGGAGGCAGCCGATCAATGTTTTTCTCTCATATTGATGTTTCTCTCTCTCTCTCTCTGTCTCTCTCTCTCTCTCTCTCTCTCTCTCTCTCTTTCTCCTTTCCTCTCTCTCTCTCTCTCAAAAAAAAAAAAAAGACTGCATTAGGTCAGAATGTAAAATGATGGTTGCCAGAGCATGGAGAGAGGTGGGAAAGGGGAGTTATTGTTTAATAGGTATAGAGTTTCAGTTTTAGAAGAATAGTTATGGAGATGCATGATGGTGATGCTTGCTCAACATTATGAATATATTAATATATATAATACTGCTGAACTGCACACTAAAAGATGGTTAATTTAATAAACTTTATGTGTATTTTACCATAGTAAAAAAAATGGAAAAAAATGTATAGGTAGGTATTTGCTAACAGCTGCTTCATAGTTTTCTAGGCTTAACCATCACAGTTGTGTTCAATGCCAAAACTGTGGCATCTTCTCTTTTATCTGTATTAAAATGGATTCAAAATTGTTTTCTGAGGAACATCTTGGCTTAGTCCACACATATTTCCCCAGTTGCCCTCTGTTTCCTTAACTTTTATAAAACAAATTAATCCTATCCTCAGTTCTGCTGAGTACTAAAGGAAATGAATATGCCAGAAATTGCCAACATGCCTGTCTGGTTTGCAGAAATGATCATTTGTGACAAGTAATGTTAATGGAGAATTTCCTGAAGACTATTCACTCTATCTAAATTTTATCCTTTTTTAAAAAAATTCTCACCTGAGGATATTTTTTCCATTGATTTTTTTTAGAGAGAATGGAAGGAAGGGAGGACAAAAGAGAGAGAGAGAGAGAGACAGACAGACAGACAGACATCGATGTGAAAGACAAGCATCAATTGGTTGCCCCCAGCACGCGCCACATCCAGGACCGGGGATCAAACCTGCAACCTAGGAATGTGCCCTTGACCGGGAATCAAACCTGCAACCCTTTGGTGCTCAGGCTGACAGTCTAACCACTGAGCCACACTGACCAGGGCCTAAATTTTATCTTTAGAGAAAACCGATGAAAAATCTGCCTTTTCATAGTCTTCTTTCAGCCACTCCTATGATTACTTTTACTGAACGGTAGTTTAGGATCACATGAACAACATCTGAAGTCTAGGGATGGTAGTATTACCTAACTCAAGGGGTTCGCCACGTGGGGTACTCTACTGAATAAGACCTGGTTGTTGCAAAGTAGTTTTATTTACTTATAGTGGGAAAGGAGAAGAGATTTCATATACAAAACTCCGTTTCCCCAAAGGGAAGCTTAGCCATTGCCTAGATACACTATTTGGTCAATTTCATGTTGACTTCTTCTTTGCAGTTGGCTATGTTTAGGTTGAGTTCCTGTCAAGCTCATCCTATTTACAGCTGACTTGCAAAATACTATGCTACATTTTAACATTTATCAAGAATAGCATTTAGCTAGTATGTCTAACACTAGGCGAAGCAGCCTCAGAAATCTCAGGACTGTTTTTACTGTGGAGGTGCAGCTGAGAATGCCACTCACTCATCACTTGTCTTAAGAAGTGCTTGCAGAAATTCATTACCACAAATGACTCTGCTTCTCTTGAGCAACTAGTTTATTTTATAATCCTCTGAGCGCTGTGAATTGTGTAATTGAATGTGCTTCCTTCTGTTGTGTGTTGGTATTTTAAAAATTCAGAGGCATACTTACAGCAAGTGCCCATACTTCACAATGTACATTTTATGAAATATTTGTATCCTGACTTTTTATTTTGTCTACTCTTAGTTTACCTTTGGTTGGTTATGTCACTTCCTTAGTATATAATTATTACTGTATGTATTTTCTAAGCCATCTTCAATCTTTTTTGAAAAGAAGGAATAAAGGAAAATGTAAGACATAATCATTCATTATTATGTCATAAAGATTAGTTTTAAAATGACATAACAATGAGTGAAAAATAATCTAACCTGAAGATTATGTGACTTCCTTTACGTCTACCACAATTAGATATGTATTTCCACTACCTTATAATGACTATAAATGTTCATTTGTATGAGTAGGAGATTGACTGGAAGAAAACAAATCAATGAGTAAAGGCTGAAGCCAGGTAGGGTGGAATGTGGAAGCAGAAAAAAATGTGAGCAAGAAGAAAATATGCTGAGTCAAAGAGAGAAATAAAGAACTGTGTTCATTAAGATTGCAAGAAGTAGAGTGGGTTGGGAGGTGAGTATTGAGAAATATTAGTTCAAAGAGACTTCTATATGGGAAACAGGAAGAAAATGGTGACTTGTTCAAGGGGTTAGCCTGAACATCTGATTTTGGTAACAGCTTACAACTGAGGAAGGGAAGGGGAGTTTCACAGTAATAATAGCAAGGGGATATCAGAGAGCAGGTGAGAGTGTAGTGGGGCAGAATCCTGAGCAATCCTGGATAACAGGCAGAAAGGCTGTTGCTTTCTTAATGCTCAGGTTGGCTGAGAAGAAGGGCTCTGGGATGGACTGAAGACAGTGGCTGGGTTGGTTTGGGAGTAGGAGAGAGGATGCTGTAGCAGAAACAGAATGTAGCCAGGAGAAGAAGCCACACTTCTTAGGGAGTCAGGTGAGAGGAAGATCTCAATTGGAGAGAGCTGAGATCTGGCAATGGATCTGAAATCGGACACGAAAGGGTCCTGCTGCCCGCTGCTACCAGAGTCAAATAAGTAGTGACTAGATTGAATCTTTGTGTTGCATCTTATTATTCAGATGGCTGGCAATCTGAGAGAGTGGCAGGTGTAACACTTGAAAAGAGCACTCTGACATTTCATTTCAAGACAGCCTTTTTATATGACTAGAGGATGGGGAAAAATCTAAAACCATTGAGTTCCCAGGGTCTGCTTTCTATTGCTGTCCTTGCAAAGATTAGCCCCAGAACACTGTCTCCCTTCAGATAGGTGCTGTCTTGATCTGCACTCAAAATGTATCTTCTTTTCTGAGTAATGGACCTATCAGGGCTTTGAGGTCACCTTATCTTTATAGCTCTGTTTTACTTTTTGCAACACATCCTCCAATTTCCCAGGGTCTGTAAGAAAATCTCTTTTTTATTATGTGCCCCTTGCCTATCACATCTACAAGTACACAGAGCAGGAGAAATCCTTGGGTATGTATCCCAAGCACTTTAGCCTAGGGCCTGGCCCATTGTATGGGTTCAATTTTTTTTTCATATAAGTAGAGCTGGACCAAACTGAACTCTGTGTCCATGTTATTGTGATTGCCCACTTGCCTGTGACATGGCTGTCATGGAAAGAAGGCCTTTCCTTGTGCATATATGATAGGATCTTAATGAATCTGCCTTTGGAAATGACTCCCTACAGAGGAAAGGAAATAGATGAATGGGACCAACCAAGACTGTGGTCTCAGCCACCTTTGGGTAATTTCATATGCTGCATGTACCCTCTGGAAATCTCTTCTGATATCCTCTACCTACCTACTTGGCAAATTCCTTTTATCATTTTAGTCTCAGCTTAAAAGTTACTCATCAGAGAAGGTTAAGTTCCCTTGCAGAGCTGGGTTAAGACATTTATAAACCCTAAGCACCTAAAAGATTCTATTGGCTGTTCCCCAACCTCCACCTAGATATGAATTCAAACACAAAAGTGAAACAAACGTTTATTTTTTTGAAATGGCATACAGTAAAATGTATACATATCCTGAATAACTTCTTTGTAGATTTTCTTCTGATTCAAATTATATCCCTCTCTCTCACACATACGTGCTGCCCTTCTCTCTCTCTCTCTCTCTCTCTCTCTCTCTCTCTCTCTCTCTCTCTCTCTAGTCTTCTAGAGTGGTAAACTGGACTTTTATGAGTAAAAAGGGGATAAAAGAAGATGCTGACTTACTAGGTGAGGACAAATCAATAGCTCCTGCATGCTATTGATTTGATCAAAGACTTTACAGACTATTGAACATTGCTGTTATGGAGAGGTAAATTGACATCCTCTAGATAATTCCTATCAAATACATCACAACTCTGTCATTATAATCAGTTTATTCTTGACAGTTTTATAAGACCCATCCATAAAATCATACTAAAGGCTGTCCTGTTCTGGCCCAGATGCTAGACTCTGGCCCTCTCCCTCCATACTCACCTCTTCTGCCACTATTTAGTTATTCAACAAATATCTGTTGATCGTTTAGCAAATGCTAGCTATTGTGCTAGATGCCTAGGCTAGTAGTCCCATAGACCCAGCCCTCAAAGAGTTCATAGTTTAAGACCTGGACGCTGTCTTATAATTATGTTACTAACAGCAACACAATTTTATGTCTGTCATCTTGAATATAATAAAAATATTATATGTGAAAGTATTCAGAAATGCGCTAACTGTACCTATGTAGGAAATTATAGGTAGATAGAATAAAGAGGTCCATAAGAAGATAAATTATAGGAATTTCTTAGTTCTGTCACCTTTAACTTGAGACCTGCTTGTTCATTGACCAGGTACTCAATGATTTAGCTGGGACATGATAACTTTTCTAGATAGGGCATTATTTCTTGCCAATCAGCATATATACACACTCAGTGACCTTGCTTGAAGAAGCATCCTGTCTGCAGAAAAGGAGATTGCAACTCATCTAGACAAAGCAGGGGTGATGGTGTTTCAGTGTGCATGTGTGTATTTATGCATGCATGTGTGTATGTGTGTGCATAGAGGGGAAGATATGGGGAGTTGATAGGTGCATGTTTTATTACTTAGATCACTTGATTTTTATCCAGAGGTATTAATGAGTGTAAAATTATAGGCTCAACCCTTAGAGATGGTTGCTAGCTTTACACAGAGGAAAACTCTGACCTATGACATAGCTTACACTTCCAGTCCCAAAATAGGACATGAGAGAGCAGGTAACTGGAATCACCAGCATGACCAGAAGTTTAATTCAATCATATAATGGATCAATATTGTCACTGTAAATAAAATATTACTGTTATATGCATCACTCTATGACTTTCCACTGTACTATGGAAAGAGGGGGAAAACGCTCACAATCACAATAGAAAAGGTACACAGCTTAAACAATTTTTTTTTTCTTTATTGATTTTCAGAGAAGAAGGAAGGGAGAGAGAGAGAGAGAAACACTGATGAGAGAGAACATTGACTGGCCGCCCTCCACATGCCCCCGCACTGGGGATTGGGCCCACGACTGGGGCATGTGCCCTGACTGGGAATTGAACTGGGTCCTCTCAGTGCATGGGTTGATGCTCAACCACTGAGCCACACCTGCCAGGCGAGAAATAGTAAACAACTTTTTTTTTTTCTTTTCTATCCTCACCCGAGGACACCCTTTTGCATTTATCTTCAGACAGAGCAGGAGAAAGGAAGGAGGAGAGAGAGAGAAACATTGATGTGAGAAAGAGTGGCTGCCACCCACTGGGGCCAGTGACAAACTGCAACCGAGGTACGTGGCCCTAGCGGGAACCGAACCCAGGACTCTCTGGTCCATGGGCTGACGCTCTAACCACTGAGCCAAACCAGCCAGGGCGGTAAACAACTTTTTAAACACACACTATGTATATGTCTTCCTCCATATTATTTTCTACATGTTGTTTTTATTTATGTACCTGTATAGAAAGATAATTATAGAAATATAATTTAACCTTGAATAATATAATTGTATGAAGTCTAATTAACAGGCCTTAGTCCAACTCAGTAATTAATGACAACTTGAGAGAGTGTGAGAGTTCCACAAGGTTGCATTAGAATTCTGAATGGCATATTGTTTTTACTTTATTGAATTGTTTTGATATGTCAGACAAGAAAATGTAGCTTTTCTCCTGTGTTAGTTAATTAAATAATATATTGGGAGAGATGCCAGTTTTTAGGTTGCATTCATCAGTTTTAGCTCCCTCTGTTATGTTTTCTCAGATTGCTACTTAAACTTTTGATAATTTATAGTTTCAATATTGTCTCCATTAGCTTCCCTAAAGTGAATACTCCATTACTGACCCCTGTACATGCTCTTATGCTCCTCAGGCTGGGTGTGCTGGTCCAGTACCAGAAAGACCCTGTTCTTACTTGAGGCCAAGTCATGTGGAGAGGAGTATGCGTCTCAGAGTCATAACAGTTTTCACTGGAGCTCTTTGTGGAACATATAACTGGAATTTGTCTTCAGTTGAAACCTGGAAATCTCTTATTCCTGGATTTACTTTCCTCTTGCCTACTCTGCCCTTCCCCAGAATCCTGGTTCCCAGCCTCTCCCCAGCCCTTGGCTTAGTGTCCAAGGAGAGGCATCACTGTAACCAACCTAGGAGAATGACAGAAAGTACTATACTTGCATTCTTCAAAGTAGGACATTTGCTGCTGTTTTTATTTGTTTGTTTGTTTGTTTTTGTTTTATCCTCACCTGAGGACATTTTTGCACTTTTCTTCAGATAGAGCAGGAGGGAGAGAGGGAGGAAGAGAGAGAGAGAAACATTGATGTGAGAGAGACATATCGACTGGCTGCCACCTACATGACCCCAACTGGGGCTGGGGACAAACTGCAACCAAGGTATGTGCCCTTAGCGGGAACCGAACCTGGGCCTCTCTGGTCCGTGGGCCGATGCTCTAACCACTGAGCAAAACCGGCCAGGGCAATAATCTGTTTTAATATAACTTTGATGCTGTATTAATTTTCATATTAATTTTTTGATTTAATATTATTAATATCAGAGTTGAGCAAATATAGCCTGATCTTTATTCTTCTTCATTCACCTGGCTCACAATTTCTATTGATTTAAATCCTAGACAAGAGTCAAGGCATGCTTAATTAAATCAACTTTGGCTACTTATGGAAAGATGCAGTTTAACTGTGATGCAATAACTACAGTATTAAACACTATACATTCTTGTAACTAATCAAGAGTTTTTTTCCATAACAAATTTAATTACTAGTAAGTGGGGAGTTCCTCAAAATGGTGCTCAGGAAAAACAAGTGTGGAATAAAAGACACATTTTGTGAACATAAGTGCTGGAGGCTCAAAGTCTTGTTACTTCTTTGTGTTTCTCTTTCCAACACAGATCTGTCTCTGTGGGGCATAGATCTTCAACATCTTGCTCTTACCTATCTTTCTCCTCCAAATCCCCAATTGGTTTCAGCTCCTTTCCCTGCAAACAAATTTTCTTTATTTCATCATTCAGATAGAGTGAACCTTTTGAAAGCTAGTGAATCGACAGAAGCCAGAAAATTATATATGCACACTGTATGTTTTTTTTTATCCTCACTCGAGGACACGTTTCCATTTATCTTCAGATACTGTGGAGGGAGGAGGGAGAGAAACATCAATGCAAGAGAGACACATTAATTGGCTGCCTCCCGCAGGACCCCAGCCAAGGCTCAGGACCAAACAACAACCCAGGTATGTGCCCTTGACCAGAATCAAACCCATGACTCTCTGTCTGCGGGCTGGTGCTCTAACCGCTGAGCAAAACTGGCCAGGGCTGCATGCTGTATGTTTAATAATGGTGTGCATCAGATTATTGTGAGTACCATTAAAAATTTTTTTTTTCTGTTTAAACAGAGTTCATATGATAGCAGCTTCTGTTCTCTCAGGATTACTTGAGTGGAAAAATCTCTTTTAAGGAGGTAACAGAACTTGTGGTATAGTATTGATTAATTGTTAATGCAAATTAGCTTTGAGCTTACCATCAATATGTGGAAAATTTTTATTTGAATCAAAATTGAAAGTAAGACCTTCAGTTCTGGCTTTGGGTTGATGCCCTCAGACACACCTCCTTCATAACAATGGTGAAGGCTGTTATTTTGTGGAATAATAAAAAAGAAATCTGTTGACCTTTACTATCATACCTGAAATATAATTGATAAGAAAAATACTTAATTTTAGTTGTAGATAAGTTCAATAGAGTTTCACATCATCTCACCCACATTTTTCAAACCACTAGACCACTAACTGTACACTGGAGACTTAAAGCTCACTGTAAAATGAGATAGCAATTTGGTAATTAATATTGAGTGCCAAGACACAACTGAGCCTCAAAACCCACAAACCTCAAATCCATTAAATGATCCTGTTTGAATGTCTACTTTAAGAAATATAAGCAGGTGATTTTAAACTAGCCATTTTGTGTAGCATAACCAGTCTGAGGAACTTAAATTATGTCGTCTAAGAAAGCTTTCGGAAGACTCAGATTTGAGCTGATGTATTTCATTAAGGAAAAGTCATTATTTGCTTGCTAATTTAGCCAAAAACATGATTTGTATCTAATATAAACTCCCAGAAATGAAAAAATATACCATTGAAATTTTAAAATATCAATAACAATTAATCATGATTCAAGTTGCTTCAAGGATGCTAGAATTGAATTTATCATTTGTCTATATTGTGCCTTCTCTGGGTTTATAGTCAATAGTTTGTCAGATGCAATTATATCTATGAATTTAATTTTCTTTTGCACTATTTGACAAGCTACGTGTATTCCAGGATTATAAAATGTCTTGTAGGAGTTGAAAAAGAAAAACTCTTTGCTTTTTAAAAATTATTCACTAGTTTTTTATAGTATTTTCCATAATCTTACAACATGAGTACAGTAATCATTTAGTAGCTAGAAAAGCTATGATATATGCAAAATTTGCTTGGCCCTGATTGGTCTTTTATTCCACTGCATCCAATTTAATCCACACATCAGACATTATATAGTAATAAAAGTAACACCAATAATAATATCAAGCCCGGCTGGTGTGGCTCAGTGGTTGAACATTGACCCATGCACCAAAAGGTCGTCGGTTTGATCCCAGGTCAGGGCACATGCCCAGGTTGTGGGCCAAATCTCCAGTGGGGGGCATGCAGGAGGCAGCCAGTTGATGTTCTCTCTCATCGATGTTTCTATCTTTCCCTCTCCCTTCCTCTCTCTCTAAAAAAACAAAATCAATAAAGAAAAAAAAAATCAATAACAATGCCTACTATGTGTCAAGCACTTGCTAGGAGCCAAGCCCTGAACTAAATAACATGTTTCTTATTTAATCCTCACTGTAATCCTGAGTTGGCATTATTTTATTCCTATCATGACACTATTATTAGTAGTAGTACAGCTGCCATTTATTAAGCTTCATATATGTTGAAGCTACATTTATCATTTAATCATCACATCAACTCTGCATAACGAGGTTACACAGCCATATGGCCTTACTGGTTGTTAAAACTCTGAAATTTCTCCATAGTGGGCCGTGAAGAGTTGCTGCCATAAATTCCCCTAAGTGCCCCCTCCCTGTTTCTCTGGTTGCCCAGCTCTTCATCTGTAGGCCCCTCAACCTTGCTCTCCTCAAATCTAGAAACTAAAGAGTTAACACTGGTCACAGTGAAAGCCCTTCAGGACCCTGCTCCAGGGCCGAGGCCAGAGTCTATTCTGAATTGTTGGTGCCCAAGCTGTACCAGTTGTTAAATATTTTGACTGTTAACAGGGATGTAGTTATAATCATTCCCACTTTGCAGGTGGAGAAATTCATATAAGACCATAAAAGTTAAGCAACTTGCCCAAGATCACCCACTTAGGAAGTGTCAGAGCCAGTATTCCAACCCAGGTTCCTCTCAGGTTAAAATACCTGTTCTTAGCTACTACGGTGTACTAAAAAATGTCAGCTGACTTTTGATGTTGACTTCCCAGGCCCAACATGAATAGCTTTGGAGCTCTGTATCCTGTGTCTGACTACTTGTACAGTGAATTTTAAATTTCATAATGTTTTAAATTTACCTTAAAGCTGTAAGAATACTGTACTCCTAACTGGTTCCCAGCTATAATACTATGCATTTAATTACTAGGATGGTAGATATCACTTTGCATTATTTTGCCAACAAGCCTATACTCACTGATTTTAGCCAATGTTGTATTTTGTGATAATCTCTCTATAGGTATTCATTCTTATTTATATTATGACTGGGCCTCCAAAATAGCAACCTTGATATTCAGCCTAACTAAGACTTATAAGTTACAAAAGTAACATTTTGATATACTTTTAAACTATATTTGCTTTTATATAATTTTAGTGTCCAAAATCTCAATACCAAAGGCTGAAAACCCTGGGCATTATATTTTACTTCTCTGCCCTGGCTGGTTTGGCTCAGTGGTTAGAGCGTCGGCCTGCGGTCTGGAGAGACCCGGGTTCGGTTCCCACTAAGGGCATGTACCTCGGTTGCAGTTTGTCCCCGGCCCTGGTTGGTCGTGCGGGTGGCAGCCACTCGATGTGTCCCTTTCACGTCGATGTTTCTCTCTCTCTCTCTCTTCCTCTCTCTCCCTCCCACTCTATCTGTACAAAAAATGAAAAAAAAAAAAAATGTCCTCGGGTGAGGATTAAAAAAAAATATATTTTACTTCTCTACTTCTGTGTCTCGTCTCTCATGTCTTTCTCTCCATTCCTAATAAAAACAAACAAACAACAACAACAAAACACAGCCTCTGATTTAACATACATAAATGTCCAGGTCACTTATGCAACCCCATCCTTAGTAGTAGTAAAGGAAATTTGAATGCTGCTGTTACAGTGCTATGTATCTTTTAAAATGCAGTTACTTAGCACTGACACATGAATGAACAAATCTGCCAACTACAAATTTCACTTTTATTTAACAAAATGAAGTGGGCCTCTCAACATTAAATATACCAATCCATGCACCAAAACAGGAAAATTTACTGGGAGAAAAGCAAAAATACCCTGGATGTGATGAGAGAAGCAGTACATTTTATCCATATGTAGCATTTGGAGAGAGAATAAGCAGAGGACCTTTGGAAGATCTGTCTGGCATCAGGGGCAGGGCCAAGGAGGGGTGTGTGTGTTTGTGTGTGTGTGTGTGTGTGTGTTTAATTTCTTGATTTGAGAGAGAGAGAGAGAGAGAGAGAGAGAGAAACATCAATTTATTGTTCCACTTACGCATTCATTGGTTGATTCTTTAAAAAAAATTTTTTTTCTGTATTGATTTTTAGAGAGAGAGGAAAGGAGAGGGAGAGATGGAAACATCGATGAGAGAGAACATCAACTGGCCACCTCCTGCATGCCCCCCACTGGGGATTGGGCCCACAACCTGGGCATGTGCCCCGACAGGGAATCGAAGCAGCGACCTCTTGGTGCAAGGGTCGACGCTCAACCACTGAGCCACATTGGCTGGGCCATTGGTTGATTCTGTATTTGCCCTGACTGAGGATTAAACCCATAACCTTGGTGTATCAGGACGACACTCTAACCAGCTAAGTTACCCAGCCAGCGCCAAGGAATTTTCTTTGTTTCTTTTTTTTAAATATATTTTTATTGATTTTTTTAGAGTGAGAGGAAGGGAGAGAGACAGAAACATTGATGTGAGAGAGATACATCGATCGGCTGCCTCCTGCATGATTCCTACTGGGGATTGAGCCCCCAACCTGGGCATGTGCCCTGACTGGGAATTGGACTGGGACCTCTCAGTTCATGGGGTGATGATCAATCCACTGAGCCACACCAGCTGGACCCAAGGAGGTTTTTTTTTTTTTTTAAATTTTTGTTGTTGTTGTTAATCCTTACCCGAGGATACTTTTCCATTGATTTCTAGAGAGAGTGGAGGGGAGGAAGGAAGCGGGGGTGAGGGGGGGAGAGAAACATTGATGTGAGAGAGACACATGGATTGGCTGCCTCCCACACGACCAGGACCTGGGCGGGGGATTGAACCTGCAACCCAGGTATGTGCCCTCGACTGGTAATCGAACCCACGACCTTTGGGTCTGCAGGCCCACGCTCTAACCACTGAGCCAAACCGGCCAGAGCCCAAGGAGATTTCTTAACCTCCATCTGGTTCTCTTTCTGGGACAGCATCCTGTGCCTGTCTCTTGCTGACACATTCAAATTCAAGGTGGGGCTTTTGGCTCTAACTGGGACCAGTGGAGGAGTTAGCCTGCAGCAACACCAAGCAACCTCACACCAAAGCAGCAGCATGGATGAGATACCCATCTGTTATCTCTCCTGGCCCTGGGCCCTGAGCCACACCTGGGGCCCTAAGGCTGTGGTCACATGGCTCACTGGTGATGGTTAATCCTGGGGCTTTTTTTTTTTTTTAATCCTCACTCGAGGACATTTTTCCACTTTGTTCAGATAGAGTGGGAGGGAGAGAGAGAGAAACATCGACGTGAAAGGGACACATTGAGTGGCTGCCTCCCGCATGACCAACCAGGGCTGGTGACAAACTGCAACCAAGGCACGTTCCCCCAGCGGGAACCGAACCTGGGTCTCTCTAGACCGCAGGCCGACGCTCTAACTGCTGAGCCAAACCGGCCAGGGCAATCCTGGCGCTTTCAATAGCATTTAGGAAAGGATGCAGTCTGCCTCATGGTTGCCTTTCCACAGGTGCAAGGTGGCTGCAGGCAGGATCTGAGCTCAGAGTTGTAGGAACACACCTGAAACTAAAGTTATTCTTCACTTTTCCACCCAGGGAGATCACAATTGGTGGGGAGAAGCCAAGATCTGAGCTATTGTGGTTGCTGAAAACTGGAGCAAGAAGGGTGTGGGAATCACCTGGGACCCTGATGGGAGACAGAGGGACCTGGAAGGGGGGGGGGGGCAAATCTCTAGCAAGTACCCTGGAGAGAGTCTGAGCTGGTGATGGTTGTGTTATCCTTATTTTTTTAAAACCCTTGGAACCTGAGGAGTGTTTGTTTAAAAAAAAAAAAAAGGTCACCCAAATTGTGGGAAGTTCTGTTGACTTTAGGGCCACACTCTGACACTAAATGGTCCAGAAATATGTAGTCATGAAAATACTCCTAGAATGGTGAGCTACTTCCTATCCTCCGTGAGAGACAATCAAATGTGCACAAGCGCAGCCATCATTTCAACACATATTTATTGAGATCCTATTATATGCTAGGAGCTGTATTTGCTGCCATATGTTCAAGGGAGATGGGGCAACTGAGGTCTGTTTCACCTGAAAGAGACAGAAAAGGAGTTAACTTCCGGATGTGATCCCCGTGCATCCACCATTATGCTTACATTCTGGAACTGAAGTGTGGCCTTGAGTGCACTGTGCTCACTAGTAAGGGTGTGGACATTTTGGAAAGGAAAAGGTTTGCTTGACACTCATCAATGCAGAGGGGATTACCTGGGAAAAACTTGGAGAACTCACCATTCCGTAGAATCTGCTGCAAACATCACAGATTAGAAAATGTTTCATCAATACTTTGAAGTTGATCAGATTGGGGGTGTTCAGTTTAGCAAACCTCCCCCCAAAGACTGACATATAACACCAGAAAGGTATATTATTCATTTACAAGGAGAAATAAAACCTTCAGGAATTGGGGAGCCCATTGTTTAATTTTTCTTCCTGTCATTCTTTGAACGGAAACCCTACAAAAAGCCAAACCAGAAGATACCTCGAGGAGCATAGGCTTAGAAGAGGAGGTATTTATGAGAGACTTATATTTAATGCATTATGTTAAGAAAGCCCAACGCACACGTTTCTGCTCTAAGGAAATACTTACCAGGCAGACCAGATGCCTGGTAGAAGCTGGCTAGATTCCCTTTCCTCAATTCACAAATTAACTGGGCTCTGCTCACTGTGAATCTCCTTTTCCTATGTTTTAATGGCAGACCAGATCTCTCTACCATACTTATCTTCACTTATTAATTAGGTGGCAGGCTATTTAGTTTCTTTAAGTTGCATCTCAGTGTTGATTTTGATTTAACACCCAGAGGGCAATCTTATTTCCCATTCTTTGAGAGTATCTCCATATTTCATGTACTACTTACATGAGAATGATTACTAAACATTTTGACATTATTTCCAGATTTACATTACTTCCAGAAATGGAACAAATAAAGAGCATGGAAATAGAGTTTATCATTAATAAGCTAAGTTTAAAATTGGGGTTTCCTAATGCCTAGCCCTTTGATAAATTTACTGGTTTTTGAAAGTTAATTATATGTTATTATTGCTATTTTAATTAGCATGGTTATTATTTAATTTGGGCACTAAGGTGCCAATGAAAAGAAGAAAAGTCTGTATATACTAGGGAAAACAATCGATTACATTTCCTAGAAGTAAAATCCATGGAAGGGATAAAATGTTCTGTAAAATCATTGTCACCTTGGCATTCTCTCACTGTGATTGTGTCTCTGTGGTTCAAGAACATTTCTAAGGCTGGTAAACTGTTCAAAATGGAGAAGGGAAAATCCATGCAAGTCAATGTGGTTGCTTGGCACTGAGAACCCTGACTGGTACACAAAGTCTAGCCTGGAGCCTGGTCCATTTAGCCACTGTGTGCATGCTTTCTTCAGCCTTCTCTTCTTGCGTGCTTCTCTGGATTAGGCTAGAGCCAAGGTTTGGCTTAGAAAGTCACCTTCCCAGGGGAGCAGGCAGTACATTGACTTGTATCTGGATGGCCACAGAATTGGTTGTTAAATCCACAGGGTTTCCCAATGGGGATGGGGGTGGGGGTGGGGTGATGGGAGGTAATGTCATCATATAATCAAACCCTCAGGGAAGTTTCCTTCCCTAAACAGTACCCCTCCCTCCCATCCTCGAGAAACCAATGTGTTAATTAATGTTTGCTAAATAATTTGATTTTTTTTTTCCCGGAAGAACTGGTTTAAAAAAAACTTTTAAGTTATATCTACTGCGTTTTTTTCCTAAATAGGAAGGTACAGAGGTAAATAGTTTTGTTATTCAGAATAAATTCCTGATCCCAAGTTCAGGGATATAATTGAATGTAAGAAAATTCAAGGTTGATCTTGGATTAACATTTTTTTGGTAATGTTAAATTCATATTTTAAAGTCATACTTTAAAAATACTTAAAATAATGATTGGATATACTCCTTTTTGTAAGAATTCAAGGTATGTAAACTCACTAAATTTTCTGAATAGTCTTCTATTGTGGTTAAAATAATCAGCCCAACTTGACAATAAAGGAAATTAAAACCAGAAATATTCATACTCCTAGTGCCAATTTGTGAAAACGGAGAATTCACCAGATTCTGAAATTCCTTGCTCCCATTATATAGTTATGTTGTTCAGAAATACTTTTCCATAGTTCAAGAAAAATATCTCTTCTACCCAAGAGTAAAAGTAATTAGTAAACAAACACATGGAAAAAAAATGTTCTTTCTTGATAGTAATCAAAGGAATGCAAGTGAAAGCAACTTTAAAAGAGTATTTTATATCTTCTAAAATAGCAACATATAACAGTTGTCAATGTGCAGTAAAATTATGTACTCATTCTTGATGGTACTGTAAATTAATATAATCCTTTTGTAAAGAAATATGGCAATAAAGAACAATAGACATAAATATAATGAAGTCCTTTGTTCCATTAATTCTTGAACTTTTTTTTGAACTTTGAGGAATTTGTCCCAAGAAAATAATTCAAAAGAAATAAAAAAAAGTATACATGAATACATTAATTATCTCTATCCACAGTAAGAAGACATTGGTATCAAGTAAATAATATTAGGGGTATAGATGAAAATTTTGGTTGATTATCTTTGGAAACTAGGTACCATATTCCTTCATCAACTTTAATAAAAAATGAGCATCTATTTTATGATATAAATGTGTAATACAGAGACTACAGACACAATCTAGCAGCTGATAGTGGTAAGAAATGATTGATTCTATAATACAATGTCAAACATAAAATTTAATTACTAAAATTTTAATAAAAGTATAGTTTCAATACTCGATGATCCTATTATGACCTGTATCTCAGAATAATCTAATAGTGATGAGGAAAAGTTTTTCTTTTATAGTCCATAAATGAGAAATAAATAATAGAATTAGAATATCACTGCATAGGCATTGCATAAGAATGGCTGCTTGCATCCCAGCAAGATAACCAGACATTTACCTTCTGATGGAAGTATATAGTATATAAACACCTAGGAGGTAATTTTGTCCTCCACACCTCCACCAAAAAAAAATCAAGTTTCAGATTTTAACTTATAGAAAATACACAGACTAGAAAAATATGCTTAATGAGTTTATGGATATTCAATCAGCAAAACCTAGACAGTGAGGACTTCTACAAGACTAAGACCTTTTTCGTCAACAAGAAAGAAAGAGAGAGAGAGAGAGAGAGAGAGAGAGATGGGGGCAGGGTAACTTATAAAGAAAAAGTTTTCAAGGTATATATCAACCAATAACAATATATGGACTTTATTTATATCTAGATTTGAACTGTTTCTAAAAAGGTTTTACATATATAATCACAATAAGGAAAATACGAGCTCTGGGTATTAATAGTATTAGGGAATTTTTCCTGATTTGGGGAGGGGGCAGGTAGTATTGTGGCTATTAAAAAGGGAAATCCCTTTTTAAATAAGAAATGATGCATATTGAAATATATATATTAATAGAATAAATGATATGATGTCTTGGATTTGCTTCAAAATAATCTAGAGTTTCTTCAAATAAAACTCACATCAATTTTGTTAAGCGATTGAAGCCTGTGGAAAGCTGCGCATGTGCTCCAGACCTTTCCATTTATACATTTATTTATTCCTTTGAAGGACCTTATCTTTTTTCACCAGAGCCTGTTTAGAGCTTATTTCTGCTTCGTAGATTTTTGTCTAGCTTCTCCTACTACTTCAATAGCATATGAACTATTTCCCACATTTGTTTCTTCAAAAAAACACGAGCACAAATTCTGCTATTAAAATGTAGTCCTGCCCCTGGCATTCTCATTATAAAAGGACAGTCATAAAATCTGAGACCAATTGAACCATAAATAGTCATCAGATGCGCATGGTGGATTACTCGTGGGGTGTGAATGACGGAGGTTAAAAATAAATTCTCTGCCTTGAGGAACTGATCACTCAATTAGGGGAGAAAATCATGTGGAAATAATTGTAACAATAGTTAACATTCATTGACTTCTTACTATGTGCCCAGTACTGAGCTAAGTGCTTTACATGCATTTAATTTTAATCCCCATCATGCCTCCACAAAGTAGGTACCATTATTATTATTCCTAAAATATAAATGATAAAACTGAAGTGTACAAACTGAGAAAATTTGCTCAGTGTCACATAGATAGTATCAGCCTAGAAGGGCAGGAACCCAGGTCTCTGTGAAGCAAAGGCCCATGCTATGCATAATCGTACAAAACCAGCAGTAGTCTATTCAGTTGAGATTTACTCTGAACCTTCACTATGCAGAGCAATATACAGTGAACAGGGACTACATAATCCCTGACACGTGGGTGCTAATTTTATGTGTCAACTTGACCAGGCCATAGGATAACCAGATATTTGGTCATATGTTACTCTGGGAATTTCTGTGAGGGTGTTTTGGGGCGAGATTAACATTTTAGTAAAGCAGATTCTCTCCATAATGTGGGTGGGTCTCATCTAATCAGTTGAAAGCCTGAATAGAGCAAAAAGACTGACCCTCTTCCAAATAAGAGGGAATTCTCCAGCAGACTGCCTTTGGACTTCATGTGCACAACCAGCTCTCCTGGGTCTCCACCACACTGCAGATTTAGACTCTAAGTTTTTATAATCACATGAGCCAATTCCTTATAATAAATCTCGTTCATACACACACACACACACACACACACACACACACACACACACACACATACACACACACACATATATAATGGCCTTTTTGATACTTGATACTCTCTTGAGGGTGGAGGGGTGGCATGCAACAAAGGTCAGTTTGTTTCATGCAGGCGTCAGAGGCCAAAGGGGATCTTATTTGAAGGGTCAGAGCGGGCAGCACTAGTAGTGCATGTTCTGGGACCTGGATTGTAAAGCAGACAGGTGTATTTGTGATGAGGTGAGGCATCCATGGGCCAGTCCTGGAAATGGGCCAACTGCCACCCCAGCCAGCTTGCTGGGATTCAGAGCTGGGCTACAATGTCGCAGAGGTTCAGAAGGGAGGTGCGACCAGCACTAAAGACCAGCTGTGAACCATGGTTAGTTTAATGAAGCTAGATAGGAATAGTGACTCCGTGATGCTCATGTGGCATCTGGGATTCACTTTGCATCATAAGGAGCTAAGAGGAGCATCGGCCCCATGGGAAAGGCAGGTAGGAAATAAACTGGGACTGCGGTAGGGTAAAGGTTTCAGCCAGTTGTGATGGAGTTCACAGTTGGAGTCCGTTCCAGTTGGAGGTGGCCTGAAAATTAAGAACTGAGCACTCAAAAGGGAGGCCAAGGAAGCAGGCTGACCACACACAGGAAAGATTACTATTACTACTTCCCCAAGTCCTATGTAACATTTCCACCTGCATCTCATTGCCCTGAATTTAGGCAACATTGCCACAACTAGCTGCAAAGCTGGGAAACATTGTCTTTTATTCCAAGTGAGAGTGTTCCCAGGTAAAAATTGGGATTCTGTTAAGGAAGAAGAGGAGAATTGATATAGGCAGGCAACTACCACTTTCTACCACAGTCCTCACATCCTCTGTAAGACCATTGGCCTTTTCTTTTAAAATCCGGACTCTGCCACTTGCCAGTAGTATGACCAAGAGCAAGTTAATTCATTTATCTGAATCTGAGTCCTAGCATCTATAAAATGCCATATCACTACCTAGCCCACAGGTTTGTGAAAATGAAATAAAATGAACATATATAGACGGTGCTAAATACACATTGGTTTCCCTTGTTCTGCTTTTCTTTTGACCATTTTCCTGGCATTATTTTGATTCCTTGATCAAGATTGCCCTGTGGGATCATCTTAGCTAGATCTTATCCCTGAAGATGAAGAAGGGGACTCATCCAAGGCAATTCCGATCAGGTCCTATGCCTTCAAGGAAAGAAGTTGGTAGTGTAATAAAACACATAATGTGAATTATTGGCATTTAACAATTATAATTTTCATGAAGACTTTTGAAGAAATTTACTAATTTGGGTTCAAATTGGTATATTCTTGAGTGGTTCCTTAAAAACACTTAAGTATGTCATACTGAAAACAAAACTAAGGTCAGAGTTTACTAAAGCTAGTTGTATTTTTTGTATCTGCCCTAAATGAAGTCTACAGTTTGTGGAACCTAAACACTGCTGCCTTACAGTAACATTTATGGCAGCATGTTCTTCTTGTCATGTGACCATCATCTGTTAGAACGCATTATAATCATGGACTCGTACCTTTGGCTCCAGCTCTTGTTTGCTAGGGCAATGTTGAACTTAGATTAGATATGAACTCTTTGCTAAACTCAGTAGTTGAACAAGTCCCTTCAGAAATGCCGTACTCGATTGTCCTCCTTTTGACCTTCTCTTCGCAGTTTCTCTTATCTTGGTTGCCATAGAAATAACGAGGAGAGGTGAAGTTGCACTAGTGCTATGTCAATGATGATTTGACAGAAAAGGTGAAGGGTTTAACCTTGAACAGCAGCTATTCTAGCTTTTGAAGGAGTACGGGAGAAAGAGAGAGGATGAAGAGGTTATGCCCCCGTACTCGTATCTCTGCTCTCCCCGTTAAATGCACTCTCCTATCTCCTGAGCCCCTTTGCGTTTCCCTCCACAGGTCACTGATGCCCATTCCCACCTGATCATTCTCTTCCACTTAGACTCATTCATCCTTACTTCCTTCTGTTGATCTGTCTGGCTCTGTGTTCTCCCTCAAGGTGGACAGTGAATGTGAACTTTGGAATTACAAAGATCTCCTATGAGCTAGTAGTGCACCTGATCCTCAATTGCCTGCTTTGTAAAATGTAATAAGACCTACTTCTTGGAGTTATTTTGAGGATTAAAAAAAGATGTATGATGTATACATGTCTAGGCATACAGTAGGCATGATATAAATGTTGGTTTATTTCCCTACATATTGCTCTTTGTCCTCTGACCATTTCCATGTTCCTTTTATCTTCAAAACTTTCCTATTCAAAATATGGTCCAAGGACCAGCAACATTGGAAATGTCAAATCTCAGACTCTCCCCCCAGACCTACTGTATCAGAATCTACATTTAAACAACACCCTCGGATGTTTCATACACTGTACATGTTAAAGTTTGAGAAGCAGTGCTCTAAAACACAGATGCTTTCTCTTTCTATCCTTTTTCCAAAGGGGAAAGAATAATGGGCACCACTGATTGTGTGCCTACTCTGTGCCAGGTGCTGTTTTTTTGTTTGTTTTTACTTTAAATAATTTTTTATTTTTCAATTACAGTTGATATACAATATTATATTAGTTTCAGGTGTGCAGCCCAGTGATTAGACATTATATAACTTACTAAGTGATCACCCCGATAAATCTAGTACCCATCTGCCATCATACGTAGTCATTACAATATTGTTGACTATATTCTCTATGCTGTACTTCCATCTTTGTGACTATTCTGTAACCACCAATTTGTACTTCTTAATCCCTTCCAGATGCTGGTTTCCTGACTGCCATTTACCTCATCCTCACTCTGTGAGGTTGGCCCCATCATCACCCTTTACCTGTGGAGAAATGGAGACAAGGGAATTTAACTCCCCAGCCTCAGAGCAAGCAGGAATGACACAGGTGAGACTCATACTCAAGTCTTTTTGCCTGGACACTTTTCACTACTTCAAAACCACATGGATTGACAGACTGTTATTCCTGGAGAAGAGGACAAAAGTGAAAAAAAGTAGAAAATGAAAACAAAGCCAAACAAAAAGAGAGACATGAAAACAAATGTCACCTTGAGTTTCAATGAAATCAGTAGAGAACAACTTCTTTGATGACCAGTTCCAGCTGTCTTCAATTCTTTTCCAGGTTCCTTGCCCTTTATTTGATATTGACATATATTTTGGCACCTAATAAGCAGTGATAAAATATTCCACAAACACAAAGTGGTTATTTAGTTTTCAGCCTGTTTAGTGAAATGATATACCAGCTGATTGTGGCATCGAACCAGCATGTGATTGCGTTACTTTGCTCATGAGGTTTTTCAGGTGTTTTTCTTCTCTCAACTAGATTCTAAGATTGTCAGGGAAAGGTATCCCCTCCTTCCCTCCTCCCTCCCCCATCCTTCCTACCTTCTTAATGGCAAGCGGGGGGCGGGGGGGGAAACCTATAGTATTTATATTTCTGGAATGGGAAATAAAATTTAACTTTAAATTATTTAATAATTTTAGTTCATCTGCAATGAATAGATTATGTTTTATTATTAATGCTTCTCTTGATTTGAGCAAGGAATCCATTCCATTTTAGATCAAGAGACTATATCTCATATCTTGTCTTCTGCACTAATCATGGTGTCTTAAATTTCTTGCTATGTTAATAAACTCCCTAACTATAAATTTTGAAATTAAAAAGGCATGAAAACATTAACTGAAATATTTGCGTTTTCAATGTAGATTTTTATAATTACACTAATGATTCCATATAAATAAAAACAAATAAAATCTAATAATTGACCCCATGTAGAATATGCTTTACATTCCTCTATAATGTTATTAAGCCCAAAAAGGTAAGCTGGAGCCAGGAACTAACTTTTAATGTTTTGGAAGAATCTTTCTTAGAAGAAAATATTTTATCTTTATAACATTCTTAAATAAATCTCTTGAAGAGCCCATGATATATACTGTGAATACAGATGTATTCCATATTTGAACTATCAAAGTTAATAAACTAAACCAATTTACCAATTTTTCCATACTTTGAAGCTGAATTCATTCGACAACATTTCCTAATAACTGCCTCCAATAAGTAATTTAAAAAAACCTCTCCACTCCACTTATTTGTTTAAACTTGTTAAGACATCTTTCTGTAAGAAGGGATGAATGTCTGAGTTTGTCCTCTCTGGGTACCAAAACTATGCCTTTGAAAGGTGGTGGTTTCCATTCTTTCCAGATACCCATCTGTTGTGGGAATGAATTTCAGTTCACAAACAGCTGTGCAGGAAGTAGTATCACATTTCTTTATTTCCCCTAAATCTACTGAAATCTGACTCTGCGCCCCCATCCCGCAGAAGAGACAGATAATTCTCTCACGGTCTTGATTGGCTTTGCTCACAGGACTGTGCTCAGATTTGGGGGCGATACTGACTGCTCTGACCAATGGCTCACTGCGGTTTCTGCTGATACGCCTGTGCCTCATCAGCGTGGTCTGAGGCTTAGCTGCTTCCAGACCACCTGGGGAAGGAGAGCCTTGGGGAGCCTTTGGACCCCTGTGCCAGGGTCCGTCCTCCTCAGGAGCACTGTAAGCTGACACTACCCTCAAGCTATGCATCAGGTGCTCCACAGAACTCACTGACTTCTGTCCACTGTCCAGTCTCCCACAATCTTGGCTCTCTCTCTTTTCTGATTTTAAAAATGCTTTTCTCTCTCTTCTTCCACTCCAAGACATCCAGGGTTATATCTTCTATAGACTTAGGTTTTTCAAAAGACCAGAAGCGCCTCTGACTTCATATGTATATATATTCAGCTCTGTAAAAATTCCTAAGGTAAGAAGTTACATAGGACTTTCCTTTTTGCTTGAGACTGGAGGAGGAGAATTAGCTAAATTAAATTTATTTTTTTAATTGATTTGAGAGGGAGGGGGGAGAGGAAGAGAGAGAGAGAGAGTCATTAATTTGTTGTTCCACTCATTTATGCAATCATTGGTTGACTCTTGTATGTGCCCTGACTGGGGATTGAACCCGCAACCTTGGCGTATCAGGATGATGCTCTAACCAACTGAGCTACCTGGCTAGGGAGGGTATATTACATTTAAAAAAAATTATCCTGACACAGATCTATACCAGTCCCTCAAAGAGGTTTTCGTCTTGGGAGTTTTATGAAGACAATAAAGACATTTATGTTTGATTAAATCTACTCTAGAATGAAAGCTGTGTGTGCACACTTTACTATAAATTACATCAAAGATAAATATGTATATGATCTTGATATAAATTTCCAGTACCTCCTGGAACTGGGAAGAAGTTGTAGCCCAGGTTTAGATCTGTTCTGTGTTCCTTGTGGCATTTCCTCTCTTACTTCAGCTCATGGAAACATTTCAAATTTCATGTTAGGAAGAGACAGTGTTTACTTGGTGTTCAAGAGGAAAACAGATTCCCAAAGCATTTCCTTTGTAATATCAGTAAACATTCCTCGTGCTCTATATATGTATCATGTATAAATAAATGAGATATATATCATTATATATCTGATACATATGATATAGATAGCAATCATTTTTATTTTATAGCATCAATATTTTATCTTTTTTCTTTGAGGGTACTGATCATAGTTTTAAAAAATTGTTTTTGTATCCTTCTGTGTATTCTCTAGTATAGGAAACTATGTTTTATATATGTGTGTCGCTAAATAGATAATCATATTTTTAGGTTTGTGTATTTTACATTTGTATTTCAGGCACATTAGATAAATATCCATGTATAGATTGCTTGAAAGGCACTTAACTACATAACTGGAAGGTGAAAATCATTTTAAAAGAAGAATACATCATTTTTCCAGAATGAACTAATAAAAAATCTTATGCAAATTATGTCCTCCCGAAATGTGTATGATAAAGAACTTTATAAATTATATCATATTTAAAAAGTGTTAGGATATGCTGATAAAACTCTTTTTGTAAACTGTTTTAGAAAGTGAAGAGTTGACCAAGAATTTCTCTCTTTGCAACATGATGAGATGGTTAATAATATGGGCTCAGAAATCACTGCATGGTTTTGAATCCTGCCTTCACAACTTCTGTGTGATGTTAACCTCTCAGAACATCCATAAAATGAGGATAATAATAAGTGAAAATAGAATGAAAAAAATAGATGTAAAGCACTTAGAACTATGCCTGACACATTTATTACTTAGTAAATGTTAGCTATTATTAATTTTTTATAGACTAAGTCACCACTGGAAATGATCATAGTATGTAATTCATCCCACCAATTATTTATGGATAACTGTTACTTATTCTTTTGTTAAAAAGTAATGTATATGAGCCCTGGCCGGTTTGGCTCAGCAGTTAGAGCGTCAGCTTGATTCCAGTCAAGGGCACGTACCTCGGTTGCGGTTAGTCTCCAGCCCTGGTCAGGGTCCTGTGGGAGGCAGCCAGTTGATGTGTCCCTCTAGCGTCAATGTTTCTCTCTCTCTCTCTCTCTCTCTCTCTCTCTCTCTCTCTCTCTCTCTCTCTCCCTCCCTCCCTCCCTCCCCTCTCCCTCTCCCTCTCTCCCACTCTATCTGAAGATAAATGGAAAAATATCCTCGGGTGAGGATTGAAAAAAAAAAAGGTAATATATATAACATATTTACTTCCTATAATTATAAAGCTTCAGAAAATTCACCGTGTGATATCAAATGTGATTGTCTTGAAGAGCTATTAAGCGTGATCTCAGTTATCACAGTGGAAAAACCTTACCATAGAATCACAGGGGACTCTGCCATGAGACTCTCTGGTACACACCCACTTCCTAAACAACACCTATATCCTTGCATACACTCTCACATGTATTGCATGCCTAAATATCTGCATGCAAGAACCAACAGGAAATCTATGTTTCTGAAATAAAATGTTAACTTTTCATGTCAATATAGGTATTTATTGTTTGGGAGAATATCATTTAGTAAACAGGCATTAGAATTTTACAATTGGTTACTTAGGGCACTGTATGTTAACTCAGCATCAGTCAGCCTTTCTGAAATATGATGTATTTTCTTCCTTCTTTAATATTTGTACTAATAACAATGGTCCCTAACATTCACTGACTAATTACTACATGCCCATGCTGTCTTTGTATTAATTTGCAACAATCCTATGAGCTGGATACTCATTATTTCCATTTTAGAGGTGAGGCACAAAAGTTTGCTTAAGGTTAATAGCAAGTGAGTGGTGGAGCCATAATTTGAACCAGACAGTCTGGCTTTAGCTCCAACCCACTTACCACTGCACCATACTACACACTAAGATATATATTAGTGAGTTAAATGTGTAATGTTTACAAAGTACCTGACTGGGGGTTGATTCAAATCAAGTGAAAATCAGAAGTGTAACTCCAAGACTCTGTTACAATGAACTTTTACAATATTTTTATAAAATATTTTATATAGAAATATGCTTTATCCAGTTAACATAGATTTTTGTTTTTTTAGGCTCTAAGCTGGTTCTTTATAATGAAAAAAAAAAAGCTTAAAAAAAACTCTAGATTCTATAATGAAGCTCAATTTGTCAAGGAATGTGTTGAATGTAACTGTGAAAATAACAAAAATGTCACTTTATATTTATCTAGTGGTTTATTTTTTAAAATGTTTATAGTGTTGAATTCTCTATTACAGAAAGAGCAATTCTTTACTTCGCAAAAAAGATCCAACATTTTCCAAGAATTACATGATCACATTCATTTAACTAGTGAACTTCCTAAAGCTGTACAAATATCCACTGTCCTCTTGGCAGCAGAAGGGGGAAAAATATGTCACTGAGTTATTGGTCTCAGGATCATTAAGCTGATAGAGGAAACTTTAATCTCTTGTTAATTTCAAAGGGCTTTAAAAAATTAACAGTGTGGACGTTTCCTATTGGTGTACACAGGAACCCCCCTTATCTTTTGCTTCATTCATGGGAATTCCATTTTGTGGAAAACTGCCCTTGTGAAGCGTGAGGCCCAATGAGAGGTCTCCATGGTGTTAGCTTTCCTATCTCAAGCCATCTGGGTGGATTTGAGATGAGACTTGGTATTAGGCTAGTGGTAAAAACATCCCCCGTTTGCAAGCTTATGTGATGCTTGAATTACCCTTATTATCATCCTTGTCAAAGATCTGTCCTGCCCTTTCTAGAATAGCCCCATAGACTTCTGGGAGCTCATTACTTCCAAGGAAGCCTGTAACTTCCTTTCTCTGTTCTTCCCTTTTTTCTTTCCCCCTCCCTCACTCCCTTTCTCCCTCCCTCCATCCCTCCTCTCTCCCCTCCCTTTCTTTATTTTTACCAGCTCCTTCTAATACGAACACACCGTTGTTTTTTTTTTTTTAATTCTTCAGGGCCATACAGAACAAATCCATTCCCTCCTCAGACTGATATCCTACAACTAACTGGAAGCAATTATCATCTTTCTTCACATCCCTCCACCTAAGATTAAAGAATCACTCCGTATTAAAGGGGATAGTTTCCTTCAAGTGTTCCTTAGAGACCATATTAGCTAACATTTACTTAGTGCCTACTCTGTGCCAGGCACTATACACGCACCATTTCTAGTCCTTACAACCTTGCCAAGGGAGCTACTGATAGCTCATACACAGCCTTTGCAATCAGCTCATCTAAGACGTGGTGAACACAAGCAGCAAAGCCCTTATAAGAGTGGCTGACACATAGTAACATTCAATACATGCTCTCTGTTTTGATCTTCTTGTATTTCTGTGCGCATTTGGAGAATTTCTGACTCAACTGCAGTATTCCACATTTATTATTTCTTTTCTTCTTTTTTCTTTTTTGCATGTCAACTTCATCGAATTAACCTGAGGAAACCTTTTAGCTCCCTTTTATTAGTTCACTATTTCTCCCAGCTTTGTATTAACCACATATTTAGGCCTTCAAGACATTCAAAGGAATGATCAAAGATCAAGGATGGAGGCCTACTGTTTTCGGAAACTTCAGGTCATCTGGGCCAGGCCTTCCTGGCACAGGTCCTTGAGGTCTGTTCCTTCTGTGGAAGAAGCACTGTCCTGCACAAGGGGAATGGCACCTGCAAGCTGAGCTCTGAAGAGCGAACACTAAAATCACAGCTCTGGTTCACTTTTCACGTATTAAAAATTCATTGTGAAAAAACCACAACTTTTCTCAGCTCAGTTAAAGGGAAGGGGAAATAAGTGATGTCCTTGGTGATCAGTTGTGGGGCTGCTGGTGGCAGCCACCACTCCAGCCCAAGAACTGGTCTCTGCAGGTTATTTATTGTTTGGGGAACATTGTTTAGTAAACAGGTATTGGAATTTTACATTTGGCCATTTAGGATACTGTATTGTAACTCAGCATTGGTCTCCCTACGAGCATCAGCTTGAATTTTTTGGCCAATTTTATGGCCTCATAATGCTTTGAAATGGAAGGACTGGTAGAACTGGTCTAGGTGGTTAGACAAACCTTGGCAATGGGACATCTGTGGCTGCTGATCTGGGATGCTCCCTTTGGAGAAAGGAGGTGCCCTGGAATACAGAGTGTCCGGTTAGATTTAGGAAAAACGGGAAGAAGGAGACCTGGGATTTGATTTCTGGGTGCTATACCCAATCTCGAGTGGTGTCAGGGCCAGAAGCAGAGCTGGAAATATTTTCAGTGGAATTTTAATAAGATATATTTACATAGTCCACTGTCACTTCCGTGGGTAAAGTTATTGCAGGCCATTTCAGAACGTTTCTACCAACCTCTGTGCTGACTCCAATGCTGTTCTCCACCCCAAAGTGCAGGGCTAGATGGTCATCATGGGATGTATGTATGTGTTCCGCAGAGACCAGGGCCAGTGGCTGTGGGGGAGCAACAAGGTTTAAAATATCAGAATCCAGGGGCTAGTCTGTGGAGAAAATTCCATGTCTGATAGGTCATAAATAGAAAAAACAAAACAAACAAACAAGAAACTTGAAGATAGAGCTTTCCCCAAGTCTGACAGCATCCTAAATATTTACAAATGTGAGTTGTGAAGCTGAAATACATCCTGCAGTGTATCAATAATAAAGAGCAGAAGCTTCAGTGAGGTTAGAGAAAACACTGAATTCTATTTCTATTTTCTTTATAGGAAATATTACAAAATAATTGTTAATGACAGTCTGAGTAAAGAATCTACAGCCAAAAATGTACCAAACAAGTATTACAAAGGGGTGCTAAGCAGTTAACAAAATACTGTTGCTTTTTAGATCTTGTGATTTTGTAATGTGCCAACTTTTCAAAATCTGTAACTAATTGTAATTTATTTTCTCGTTCTAAATAAATATTCATTTTTATACCAGCTTTTTTTTTAATTTTTACCAGTCTTTTGGTTAAATGACAACAGACTCTATCGCCTACTTCCGATTTTTGAGTGGCATTCTGTTCGGCCCAGCTCATAGTCAATAAATCTTAATCGAGTGAATAAAAGCATTAATCATTGCAATCCGAATGCTCGGTGGATCAAAAAGAGATGTACTGATCTTGGGTTTGGAATTGGGTAGAATCTGAAGAGGTGACAGAGTAGTGGTATTAGCAAAAATGTAGAGATAGAAGGACCATGGAGAGATCAGAGGATAACAAATAGTTAAGATTGGCTCAAAAAAATTGTAAGTATGTGAGGTGATGGATATGTTAACTGTCCTTATTGTGGTAATCATTTTGCAATCTATACTACATTGTATACCTTAAACTTATACATTATCAGATGTCAATTATATCTCAATAAAGTTGGGAAAAAATGATTGTCCCAAGTGAAAGGCTTGTGCTGGATAAGGGATGAAAAAATAGGAAAGGAAGTTTTTGGGCACATTAAGGGATGAGCATCTAGAATATCAGACTAAAGGAATTTAACCATATTATATAGTGGGAAAGTGTATTTGGACATCTGTTGCCTTTGCCTACCCAGAACCTATCCCCTCATCTTGTAATAGCACACTTACTTTCTACGGGAACTAAGCCTTTCTCCACTCTTAATCTAGGTAGGTTGGGTGGATTTTTACCAATTACCCCAGGGTCTGGGGATGGGTCCATAGCCTACGTCTTGCAAATTGGAGTAAGTGTTAGGATTTGTGCTGGACAACTGAGAAGGAGTACTCTCTTTCCCCTAGTGATGCTACGTTTGTTCAGTATAAGTCTGCAGGTGGTGGTGATTATTTTGTCACACTTATGAAAAACACAGACAATAATATGGTGATTGCCAGAGGGAAAGGGGGGAGGAGGGAAGTGGAAGAAGGCAAAGGGGGGATAAATGGTGGCAGAAAGACTTTGGGTGGTGAGTACACGATGCAGCATGCAGATGATGTGTTATAGAGTTGCACACTTGAAACCTATATGGTTTTATTAACCATTGTCACCCCAATACATTGAATTTTTAAAAAAAGAGAGAGAGAAAAGAGTGTGTTGAAGAGTGAAGCCAACCCATAACCAAGAGATGGAGAGAGAGAGATTTCTAGTGAGTTGCTTGAGCACCTAGATCTAACCATGCCTGAAGGCAGTAACCTTGGTCTTTCCATTAGGTGTGGGCTGAAACATTTCTTTTCTAGTTTGTGATCTTGAATTGGGATTTTTATTTGCAACTGAAAAACTTCTGATTAATAAAGGCAATAAATGTTTGTGAGCAGGGTTTTATGAAGATTAATCTAGTTGCAGATGCGATACATAAATCTAGATGAGGTGGGATGCTCGTAGAGGAACTATATAGGAAAGAAAAGAGAAGTATGGAGAAATAATTACAAGGGCTTGGTAACTAGAACAGGAAGAGAAAGCAAGAATGACTGGAATTCTGAGACTCACTAAGTGAAAGATGGTACCATTGACGGAAATCTATGAGTCAGAAAGAATACCGTGTTCCCCTCACTCCCTCAGGAGCAAGTACTTTTATTCTTAGGCTTTGAGTTTGAGGTGATGAATGGAGAATCAAGTGGAAATATTGAGGAGATAGTTAAAATGTAGAATCAAGCTTCAGCAGAAAACTCAGGATCCAAGATATAATAAGGAAATGTGCTGCTGAGACGGAAGGAACAGTGTGATGATCCGAGGGGCGAGGTGGTGTGACAGTAGGATGAGCAACGGGCTGATGAACAGGAATGTCAAGGGGAGCAGGGCTGGGCGTGAATCAGGCCTTTTCCCCTGCCAGACATCCAGGCTCCACCTGCTGCCGCTCAGGGACCAAAGTCACAGGGACGTGCTCTCAGGCAAGCACAGCTGCTTACGAGTGCTCTGCAAGGCAGGGAATTGAGCAGTCGAAGACCTAAGTGTAGGTGAGATTTCTGGGGGTGGAGGTGGGGGGATGGATGTCGAGAGATGGGAAGATTGACTAGAAAAGTCTTGGGATTCAAAGAAAGAGAACCTGTCAGAGTGGAGGGTCAGCTGCAGAGGACTGCAGGGAGACAAGGAGAACATGGCCGGAGCATGTAGGTTTATTGGATGTTGGCGGTGCTGCTGGACTGCAGTGACTGGATGATACAAAAGTAGACGCAGGGGTGGAGAACAGAAGCTTGGTAGAGAAAGGAGAAAGGAACAGGCTAGTTAACTCATGAAGCAGCTTAGCCAAGGTGCTTTTGTTTGCTTTGTTTTATTTGTAGGACAGAGGAGGCTTGTTTCAGAGGGGAGACAGAAGAAAAGGCCTGTGAATTAGAAGGAAGTGAAAAAGTTCAAGAGAGAATTCAGCTGAATAAGGAAGGAGGTAAGACAGTGGTGGAGAGAGTAGATGGGAAAGGAAGCAAATACATCCCCCATCTGAGACTAGTGGAGAGGATGAAGGAAAAGGGTGTAAAGAGAGATGCTTGGAGGCAGAATGGTGAGGCGATAAGGCATCTGTCAGGTGTTTCCAGGATCGATAAGACAGTAACATGAGGTGTCTGCTGCATTCAACAGAGTCTGTGAATCAAGTTACAGTGGGGATGTCCAAACCGCTTTTTTCCCCATGAGACTTCACAGAAGATTACGTTACTGTAAACTGATGTTTGAGCTAGGAAAAAAAATAAAAATAAAAGGATACAGGACTGCTGCACACCTTAGCTTCATAGCTTTTAGTGAAAGTGGGGCCATTGTGTGCCTTGTCATGACAACAAGCAGATAATGCAATCTCATCATGACAGGATACATACAACTTGTCATCACTTATATGAAGTAAAAATACAGATGTAATTGGAGAGGACATACATTTCGTAACTGTGTGCTATTGAATATATGCTCCTTTCTCTGAGAGGATCCCAGAGAAGCCACTTATCAAGTTTGGTGGTTGTGGCTTACTTTGGTGAATAATAAATCCATTGCAAGAAAAAGAAAGCTTTGCTATGAATCAGAGGCAGAACCAGCAGGTAGTCTATTCCTGGTTCCTATTATCAGATCAAGCTACCCAAGGCCAGAAAACCCAGAGAAACCAGCTTGGAAGGAGTGACTCATTGTGTCTTGCCTGATAAAAGTTGCTGCATTCTCGCTCTGACAAAACTGGACTGTTCTTCAAGGCAATGCCTTTTGCCCTGAAAAGGGAGCCTGTGCCAATGGTGTGATGGTGACGATGGCCTCTACCCAGGCCCTCCCGTTTTGAGACAGTCACTTGGCATGCAAGCTCCTCCAAGGCTGTCCCTTCCGGGCAACCTCTGCGCTCTTGGACACATCCCTCCTTGGGTCTATATAAGGAAATAAAAAGCACAAGTGGTGGCAGGACTGGGCGAGCAGGTTTGTGAAGCAGGGCAGGACTCTTATTAAGAACTTACTTAATGACAGTTACTTCAAAGAAGTGTGAGCCCAAGGGAATTGGCCAAAAAATTCAAGCTGCTGCTTGTAGGAGAAAAGAGTATGGGAAAACATAATTATTTCTTGAATAATAAGTAGCTGAAACCATAGCAGTATCATGGACTTATGATGACATAATTGAATTAAGTTATATGATTATGATAGACGAGATTGCCCAGAGTCAAGGGGTCCTAGTAAATGCACAACTTGTGGAACTCTGCCAGGTCGGGACAACGCTCTCTAAAGGGTGTTTGGAAATGGGAGGGGGTGTTTCTGGTTGTCACAATGATTGGGGATGCTACTGGCATTTAGTGGGAGTGGGGGGCAGGGATGCCAATGTCCTGTGCTGGTTGCATAGAGTGCAGCCCAGGGAAGAAGGGTCCCACTGAACACACTAATATCCCCCTGTTGAAAAACACCAAGTCATACATACCAGAGAATGTTCCCTCATGGCACTAGACTTCATAGCTTTTAATTGAATGAGTCAAATTCTTTGAAAACAAAATCCAATTAAGTTGGATATTTGGGACGTTGATGAATTTCAATGCCATTTTCAAATAAGAAAGATGAATACCAAGGGATGGAGCCGGCGTTTGTGGAGGATAAATTAAGTTGTTTGGCTCTACATTCAAAATAAGATATAAATGGGGGAGGGAGGTGGGGAATTAGTACTTAACGGTCTCGAGGCTCAGTTTTGCGAGATGAGAAAGTCCTGGAGACCTGCCCGCACAACGATGTGAATGTACTGAGCGCCACTGAGCCACACGCTTCAGAATGACGCAGACGGTAACTTTAATGCTATGTGGGGCGTCTATTTTAACCATAAAAAAGAACATTAATGAAATAATAAAAATTTAAAAATATATAAATGGCTTGGGAATTGGTCAGGCCCCTCATTTCAAACACTTGAAATAGAATTTCCCTGCAGCAGGGTCTGACCTAGGGAAATCATGGAGGAGAAGTTTGTATTTAGGGTCCTTGGTCGTCACCCTTTTGAAACTTCTATCTCTTTCCCAGTAGGCATCTTCTCTGCCACCCCCACTCCAGGAAGCCATACTCTAATGATAATCCCTTAGCTTGTTGCCGTGCATTATAGCTCTGCACGGATTTGTCTCATCTGTCACCTTGACCCCTCCCATTCCCTTGCACACCACCTCTCCGCCGTGCTCCAGCCTCACCCAGGACTAAAGCCATCATTGTGTCTCTGCTGGACTCCAGCAATTGCTTCCAACCTCGCCTCCTGGATGTCCACTGCCCCTTCCCTCCACCTTCAAACCATTCTCCACACACCAGCCATAAAGGTCTCTTTTAAAAACTATCCAGATCATGTCACCTTCTAGCTTCAAACTCATTAATACCATCCTTTGAACCTAAAATAAAAACAGCCCGCTTTACATGCCTCTCTTCTTTTCCACTTGCACCCAACTTTCGCTCACTGTGTTCTAGCCATACCGGCCTTTCTTCTCTTCCTCAAACACAGCTCAACCCACCTTGGGACCTTCACAGCAGCTGTTCTCTCTGCTCTTGAAATGGCCAGATGTGTCTCATGCTTTAGGTCTTTGATTGAATGTCACCTTTTCCAAATTACTTCCTGGTCCTCCCCCAACTCCTACCTCATCTAAAATAGCCTCCCTCCTCCTAGTCACTGTTTACTTCAGTTACAATACTTATCTTAGTCTGAAATTATCCTGTTTGTTTTCCTTTATTAGAATATAAGCTCCCTGAGGGCAAGGTCTTATCTACTGTGTTCATTTCATTACCAGCATCGAGAACAGTACTCAGTAAATATTTAGACACTCAATAAATATTTGTTCAATGGATGAATAAATGAACGAATGCGTTTGATTTTCATAACAGTCCTATGAGACGGGTGAAGAACATATTCTCAATCCTATTTTACCTGTATGTTTTACAAAGTATCTGTACTTGCCAACACCACGTTAGTGGTAGAGCCAGGGCAGAACCCGGTCTTCTAAGTCCTCTGTGCTAACTTTGATAGTTTACAAGCAGTTAATCGTAGCCACCTTAGAAGATGGAAGAGGGATACTTGGAGAGATCACAACTCATACTATGTACACATTCTTATTCACAAAATTGTAGCTGCAGCTAGAGAAGAGGGAGGGTCCCCTGCCAGTGTGTTGTTCCCCCATCTCTCACCGGACCCGTGCATAGCACGGCTGGAAGAGGCAGGAGAGCGTGGTGGTTTATTATAGGGGCTTTGGAGGGAGACACACCTGGGTTCCATTCCCAATTCTACTACTTACTGGCTGTGTCTTTAGACAAGTTAGTTATCTTTTTGGAGACTTAACCTCCTTTCTTGTAAAATGAGAATAACACGCCCTGGCTGGTTTGGCTCAACGGTTAGAGTGTTGGCCTGTGGACCAATGAGTCATGGGTTCGATTCCGGTCAAGGGCATGTACCTTGGTTGTGGTTCGTTCCCGGCCCTGGTCAGATTGTGCGGGAGGCAACCAATCAATGTGGCTCGATCACATCGATGTTTCTCTCTGTCTCTCTCCCTCCCACCCTCTCTGATAATAAGTAGAAAAATATTATCGAGTGAGGAATTAAAAAAACAAAAAACAAAAATATAAAATGAGTATAACACCACTGACCATTTAAGATTCTTTGGGGGATTAAATGATAGGATGTCAGATGATTGCTGTTCCACCATCTACAAAATAGGGATCATGACACTAACTACCTCTTAGGGTTGCCAGAGGGTGAGATTAAATAACCCATGTGAAACTGCCTGCAACATAAGAAACAACAATAAATCTATTTCTAAACTTGTATCAAAAGTGGCTTGTGGAAGGGAAAATATAGTTTTGTTCGTAGAATATAGTATATAATATATAATATTGTACTAACCTTGGAAAAATATGAAAAACATAATTCTAAAGAGACATATTGATTACCATTGAATATTGGTCCCTAGAAGAAAACAAAACATCATCACAAACTGATAAATTAAGTCTTTTACCCTATATGTTATGTTGTAAAAGCAAATAATGAGACTGCTCTAAAAAGTGAATTATAATACAAAATACATTAGAATAAATTTCTGCATAGTCTATATAGACAGAGTAAATATATCATTAAAAATGGGCACAGAACAAGCGGCAACATAAAATGAATTTGAATACATTTCTATACAGGGAGTCACGATACATGTAGCCAAAGAACTATTTCAGTAAGTACTTTCAACAATAAAGATAAATTTAAAAAACACTGGCACAAAGTACAGAAGTAAATTACTGCATTGGAGGAACGCCAGTATCTAGTTATGTGGGCAGTTAAATCACATTGTTCACAGAATATTAGTACCCAGAAAGCGACAAGAAAACTGATTTCCAACAGAAATCAGTATTACAGTTAATACCACATCTCCATAACAATGAACAAAAACATGACAAAAAGGCATCATGGAGGTTATCTTTGTCCTTAGATTCCAGGAAAACTTTTCCTTCAGTGCGGAAAGGAGTAAGACACCAACAACGAATTGCAGGTGAATGGCCAGTAGTGGCCTAGACCCACCTCTGGGTCTGGTTTTTATTGAGTTCGATTACACAAAGAAGTGCCCCATCGCCTCAAGGATTTTCTTATGGATAAACAATGGATATCATTGATTAACATCAATTCTAAAGGCTAAGAAAAAATAAAAAATGAGTCAGGCAAGGTGCACATAATAAACATCTGCCCCCTGTCACATAAATCCCATTGTGATTAGAACTAACCTAACGATCCATAGCTTCAGGGAACTCCTGACCATTGAGTGTAGGAGCCAGGCACAACCGCAGGGCACATAACTTCCTTGAGATTGCTTAAGGAGTTTTCTTCTGCCGGGAACATAACAATCCAGGGTTCATCTGGGGGACACTGTCCCAGGATCCGTAGTCTGCTACGGCTCAACCGGGCGTATCCCCACACTTCAGCACCTGCTAAGCATCAAACCCAAACCCTTTGTCACTGCCGAATTCTGATGTGTCTTTTCATGGTTGGGTATCAGTTCACTAGAAGTGAAACCATCCCCCTTTCAAATCAGCAAATTCATATATCCAGACTGATTTCACCACTGTTTTTTGCTTTACAACACTGTGTTCACTATCAGCTCAATGCTTCTCTTCTTGTTTTCAAGTGTTCGTAATTTTCTTGGTTGTTGCACGATCTGAATATCACTTGGCAACCCTATTCTTTTCTCTTGAAGTCTTAAAACATTAAGCCTGGCTCTAATGTTAGAGATAAGCTTGGATTACTTGAGCCATGAGTTATGAAAAAATATATCTAATGTGAAGTAGAAGTTATTACGGGAATAACAGAAACTCCACACTGATCAGCTTTGTAACCTATGACATAATTTTTGCAGGATAAATCCTAAAGGGTGTTGTATGTTGCTGCATCTGCCAGGGGGAGGGCATCATAATTGCTATTGCCTGCTCATCCACTGTTCTCCGTGCCTCCTAGTTCTGAACATTTTGTTGTTGTTAATCCTTACCCGAGGATGTTTTTCCATAGATTTTTAGATAGAGTGGGAGAGAGAGAAACATCGAAGTGAAAGAGACACATCAGTTGGTTGCCTCCTGCATGCCTGACCAGGGCCGGAGACAGAACCTGCAAACCAGGTGCGTGCCCTTCACTGGGAATCGAACCCGTGACCCTTCCATCCTCAAGCTGACACTCTCACCGCTGAGCCAAACTGGCCAAGGCTAGATCTGAACTTTTTTATTGGTGGCATTTAATTCAAATGGGATGATTTTTGGATACCTCTTTCAGAGGGAACAATACATAGCGCACATTAACGGATATGATTATTTAAGTCATTTATGCCCATCTACATCATTTAAACCTCTGGGGACTACTTTCCCAATGGTAGCCTGGTAACCTGAGCATTACTATAACTTATTTCAGTGCTTCTTAAAATGTGGGCCATGAAATACCTGTATCAGAATCCCCTGGGGCGCTGGTTAAAAATGCAGATGCAGTCTTTGGACCCTGTTCCCCCACCAAAGGCTACTGGATTAGAATCTCATTTTTAACAAGGTCCCCAGGTGATCATGGGCCCAGTCAAGTCTGACAGCCAGGGCATTTCACCCAGGAGTTGGTCTTCTCTCCCCATGTCTCAGTGAGCATGAAAAGCCAGCTGAAGGGAATAGCCCTCCTCTTAGGTATTTGCCCAGATGACCCATGACATTTCAGCTCTGCTAGAATTCCCAAGTTCTTTAAACTTTTGGATTTGAACTCTGATGTGATACTTACCTCACACCTTCCTTGTTTGATTGTCTCCTTGAACAGACCTCCCTGGATAGTCACCCTTTTCTTCCCCCATGCTGTCACCCCCAAGACCACACACACTACACAGGTGCATTGCGCAGTATACTGAGTTCGTTTGGACCCATCTGTGGTCCAGGAGGAAGAAATCCCTGTTAGTGGAACCACCCTGCCAGGTCAGCCTCTCTCCTTAGTTCAGACAAGCCATGGAGAAGGGATAACTTACAAAGACACCGCAGAAAGCCTCCTCACTCAGGGAGAAGGGCTTTAGACATCCCACAGGACAGACAAACCCAGGGGTACTTGTTCCCTCAGTGGGGTAGAGAGTAGATGCTCTTCTATGACCAAATAATCTCTTGTAGTACAGAAATAAAGAAGATTTGATCTACTCCCCACCACATATTCAGGGTAAATTCTTCATGACCAAATTGTAAGCAAAAGTCTGAATTTCCATGGTATAATCTTCAGCTCAGGACCATTTTTGAACATATTAACTATGGGAATCAGAACATTTAGGCCAGGTGGGCACTAGACTTATTGGAGGCATCACTTCATAAATTATATAAATGTCTAACCGCTATACTGGAGAACTACATGGCTGGGGAATTGCATGACATAAGCCTTGCATGACATAAATCTTGCCAAAAAAAAAAAAAAAAAAAGACAATCAGAAAACAGCTGCAGTTAATAATAACAGCGAACTATGCCAGATGCTGTCTGAGAGGGAGTTCTTGATCTGCAGAGGGCCTGGCACCCCCAGCCCTGGCTAAGGGGGAAGAGAGCGTGTCGTCTCCGTCGTTGTGCTGGCCTTGGCTGGCCTGCGATTTGTACTTCTGAGGGAGAAACCTTCCTGGGCCTCTGCGGGGGTTCCACTGCCTGCCTGCACACTCTTGGCATTTCCGAACAACCCCAGTGGGACAGTCAAGGCACAGGTGACAGAGTAACACCTGCAGAGATTCTGTTGTGGCCAACAGTGGCTCTTTTTCTCAGGCTTTGTGAAGACAGGGTGACAAGCCTATGACAGGGTGGCTTGTGAAACTCCTTTTCCTGGCTTGTTGTAGTCAGGATAGTGCTCTGTTCCCATTCAGATGGTTATAACCCAGGGCGAAGTAGGGTATGGGAGAGTCTGACTGACAGGGGCATTTTATGTTTAATTTTCTTGATGAATTTAAAAGTAAGTCACTGGGCCCGGCCGGTGTGGCTCAGCGGTTGAGCGTCCACCCATGCACCAAGAGGTCGCTGGTTTGATTCCCGGCCAGGGCACATGCCCAGGTTGTGGGCCTGATCCCCAGTGGGGGCATGCAAGAGGCGGCCATTGGATGTTTTCTCTCGTTGATGTTTCTATCTCTCTCTCCCTCTCCCTTCCTCTCTCTCTAAAATCAATAAAGAAAAAAAAATTAAGAGATTATCAGAGATAACCTCTTTTTAAAAAAAATTAAGTAAATAAATAAAAGTAAGTCACTGGGCTCCCCTCCTCCCCCAAAGCATAATTTGTAGATGAAACCTGTGGTATGCCGAATAACGGCCCCAGAGATATCCAGGTGCTAATCTTTGGAATTTGGGAATGTTATTTATTTATTTTTTTAATTTTTATTAATTTATTTTTGTTCCAGATGTTGCTCCTTTTCCCCCCATTGACACCCTCCTCCCGATCCCCCGCCCGCCCCATCCCCAGCATTGTTGTCTCTGTCCATGGTTACGAATACAGGCATGTAAGTTCTAAGTTCTGTGGTTTATCTCTTCCCTCCCCCCCACCCCCTCCTCTGAGGTTTTTCAGTCTGTACACTACTTCTATGTCTCTGGGTCTATTTTGTTCATCAGCTTGTATTGTTCATTATATTCCACAAATGAGTGAGATCATGTGATATTTGTCTTTCTCTGATTGGCTGGGAATGTTATTTTAAATGGCAAAAAAGACTTCGCACTGTAATTAAGTCAAAAAATCTTGAGATGGGGAGATTATTCTGGATTATCCAGGGAGCCCTAACTGCAAACACAAGTGTCCCTTTAAGAAAGAGGCAGGGAGAGATTTGATCCAGAAGAAGGCCAGTTGGCATTGAAGCAAAATGCTACACGGCAGGCCTTGAGGTGGAGGAAAGGCCATGGCAAGGAAGGCAAGGAATGACGCGGAGAGGCTGGCAAAGGAGCCCTGGAGGGAGCACTGCCCTGCTGACTCATCCGCGTGGTCCTGTGAAACTGCCTGCAGACTCTGGCCTCAGACCTGTGAGAGAGCACACGTACTGTTCCAGGCCCAAAGCATGTGAGAATTTGTTACAGCAGCCGAAGGCCGCTCTGCAGAACCTCATATGCAAGAAGTTCTGTTTTCCCCCCAAATCAGCCTTCCAAATACCCAATTTCTGTTAGAAAGTTTTGTCGCTATTTTCCAGTTGGCTAAATTCACCTTTGAGGCATTTTATTTTTTCCTACCCAAAACAAGAATAATATTCATCCTTGATCCCCAGAGGGGCTTTGGTGTCCTCTGTGTCCCCCCAACCCATTTCAGTTGAGATCACTCCTGTCACCTGAGACGTTCTCACAAAATAGGTAACCACTGAGTAGTAGTAGGACATCCTAGTATTTTTATTGTTTTAAAAATATTTTCATGCATATTGTACACTTCTTCTAAGAACCTGTAAGGGAGGCAGTGAAGATATTCTCCAGACTGATGGAGGAATGACTGGAGGTTGGGAGGGGCATCTGATGACTCACTCACTTAAGATCCCATAGCTGTAAGTTCTGTGGTTTATCTCTTATACGCATGTATGCATAACTGATGGACATGGACAACAAAACTGGGGATGGGGTGGGGGGATTGGGAAGAGGGTGCCAATGGGGAAAAAAGGAGAAACATCTGTAACAAAAATAAATTAAAAAAAAAAAAAAGATCCCATAGCTAGTGAGCCACAGCCTGGCCCAAGTTGCCCAGCTCCTAGTAGGGTGCTCTCTTTACTTCTAAAGCTTCTGACATTTCTTCCTCACCATAATCAATTAAATTCTCACACACATTGCTCTCTACTGTACCAACACAGGCCAAACCCTTGAAAGCCCAATTTACTATTATTGTTTTCTATTTCTTCTCTGCTTTTCCCCCCAGTCCACTCTCTGTCAACACACTGCTCTTCTTCAAATCCACACCCGAGGATATTTTTCCATTGCCTTTTAGATAGAATGGAAGGGAGAGAAGCAGAGAGAGAGAAAGAGAGAAACATTGATGTGAGAGAGACACATTGATTGGTTGCCTCCTGCATGACCCCGATGGGGCTGGGGATCAGACCTGCAACCCAGAGAACGTGCCCTTGACCGGGAATTGAACCAAGACCCTTAGGTCTGAAGTCTGATGCTCTAACTGCTGAGCCAAACCAGCCAGGGCCATCCCACTTTCTTGAGGGTATCTCACTGCTGCTCACCACTCAAACTTTTCAGGTTAATTTTCAAGGCCTTCCAAAATCTGTACTAATAGCTACCACTTATTGGAGTGCTTTCTATATGTCAAGTACCATAACTAAGAGCTTTATACATATTAATTCATTTTCTTTACTTATCAGTTCTGTGAGATAAGTACTTCTATTCCTATTATCATTCTCACTTTGCAAAGAGGAATAGTGGGGAACATACAGATGAAGTAATTTGCAAAACTGACCACACACCCAGTGAATGGCAGAGCCAAGGTTTGAACCCATGCAGTTTGCCTCTGGAGCTTTGCAGGTTCCATAATCTCACTTTTGTACAACTTCCGGCTGTTAAACCCTGCCTCCCACCTCTACCCCAGCCTGAAATCCAGATGGAATCCAACTAGTTTACGTTTCCCCCTCATTATTTTCCCACATTTTAGACATCTAATAATTCTTGTGGGTACCAAAGATTGGTCCAGTTTTTGCTCACCATCTGACCTCCTAAAGAAGTGCCCAGGGTCACATGGACCCTGTGACCAAGTCATTGGAGAAGTTGAAGGTCTGCTCTCGTCCTCCACATCTATATTGCCCTCTTTGTACCAGTAGGAGTAGGCCTGGTGTGTGTTCCTTGGAACACATGCCCAGTAAATCCCAAAGTCAGACTTGATTTATGTATTTCTTTAGCATGAGCTTGCTTATTGGCCCATTTTCTTTTTTTAATTGAATTTATTGGGGTGACATCGGTTTGCAAAACCATACAGGTTTCAAGTGTACAACTCAATAAAACATCATCTGCACACTGCATCGTGCGTCCATCCATTGGCCCATTTTCTATGGCCTCTCTGTATTATGGATAGGACTTCTTAACTGAATTTGAATTAAATGCATCAAAATGTTAAATGGTGAAATCCTTTTTAAATTTACTTTCTTTTTAAAAATTAAAAAAAAATTAAGTTGCCGCAAAAAGCACATACCATAAAATTTACCATCTACACTTACTAACTTTTCAGCATACAGTTCAGTAATGTTAAGTGTACCCATTATTGTGTAAGATCTTCAATAAACACTTTAAAACAATAAAGTTCTAGGTGGAGGTTATTGCTGTTAGGGAAGAATAAAATACCCCAAATATTGTGAATTCAGCCAACCAGAAAACATTGGTCCTTGTGACAGAAATAGGGAATTTGGGAGGCTGAAATTTTGGGCATGGGGTTAATGATCACCTCAGGGTTGTGGTGTTATGCATTATTATCTTCTAGTATTTAAAACTGGATGGCTTTTCTACACTGCATATGTGTTACTTTTGTTTACCAGCAATGGAACCAAGAAACAAAGGAAAAACGGCACAGCTTCCTGGCAGGTGTCAAACATGAATGCCCCAGTTCAATAATACAGTTTAACCAAAGGTTACTTGGAGGCCCACTTTTGTAAGGGAACTCTCCTGGTCTTGCCCAAGATGAAGCAATTTCAGAAGGGTGGACACAGAAAGTTCAAGGAAGCTGCTAACAGCTGAGGCTTCTTGGGCATGCCAAGTGAACATGGAAGCTCTTGCTGTATTTCTAGACTTTCTGATGGGGCTGGAACACCTTGGCCAAGGCATAGACCCACAGATTAAAACATCCTTTGGTGCCACCTTATGCTAACAGAATGAATTGCACCTAGACTGGTTTCACTGGATCCAGTAGCTGCAATTCCCCATGAATTAGAGAGATAAGGAACCTATTTTTGTAACTATACACCATTCATTTCTTTCCTTTTTCAAAAATTTTTTATTATGTAATGTGATACTTGAATTGTTTGATGCTAGAATTCCTGAATCAGTTAAACATTTGTTTGAGAAATATGTTTAGAATTTATATACATTTATATCAGGTTCTTCTGTTTTGTCACAAGCATATTTTGACTGGCTTGGGATGAGTACTTTGTATATGACACGATTACCAGGGGAGGCACAGCTAAACTGAAGGAGGAAAGTGCTTTGTAATAATAGCATGTCATTAATAACAATGACAATCAACACTTTTGTGGTGCTTACTATGTCCCAGGCCCTGATCTGAGCACTTTCTATATATTAACTCACTTACTCCTTCCCTAAACCTTATGAGGTAGGTACACTCACTATCTCCATTTTAAAGACCAGGAGGTGGGGGCACAGAGAGGTTTAGTAATTTACTCAAGCTCACACAGTTAAGTAAGTAGCCAAGCCAAGATTTGAACTTTGAAACTTTGCATTTTGGCTGCAGAGTCCATAGTCATTAGGTAACACTGCCTCCAGCAGTAAGACAATAGAAGCTGCAGCCTTCCCTAACTGAGCAATTGCTGTGTGGGCTAAGTGCTTCACCCATTTTGTCCTCACCCTGACCGAGGAGGGAGGTGCTAACGATCTCACTTTGGCTAGCAGGAGCCTAGGCTTAGGCGAGTGAAGTAACTTGTCTGAAGTCATACAGCTCTGAAATAGCTAAGTCCAGATCTATCTGATTCCAGAGCCCCAACTCTTTGTCACATAATCACATGACTTCATAGAGTGTTATCTAATCACCATGTGAAGAGAAGAAAAAATTACTACAGTAAAATAATGGTTCGGAGTAGGTGAGTTACACTCCCACATGCCCTCGTTTAAAAATGTGAGTCTTGACTGCGTTTTAGTGGGACTCCTTTTGCAGTGCAATACACATTTCTTGCCCTTTCCAAGAAAAACAAGTTAACCTTTTCTTGATCTTTAAGGGAAATCCTTATGTACTTCAGCTATTGTATGATGCTGTAGTGCAATAATGGAAAATTGTAGCGCTGTCCGACGGTAGGGTAAGGGGGTACTGGATTAACGAGAAGGTATCTCCAGACCTAAAGACTCCAACTCCACAGAATATAACAGAATTTATTACCGGGTGATTTACTGATGGGAAGATTGGGTTGGAGCAGAACAGATGACCCAGTAATTCTGTGCAGATTATTTCCCACCAACAGCTCCCTGTTACAGTACTTTTTAAATAGTATAACTAGGGGACGAATGACTGACAGGACAAAGAGACAAAGAAGGCAGTAGCGTCAGGGGCCTTACCTCCTGGTGGTTTTATGATAGATAATTGTTTATAATGGATGTTATGACCAGTTTGATATTGATCTTGGTTGCCAGGCCATTTCAACTGTTGCTAACAAAAACATTCACGACGACATGTTAAGGGACACAGAACAGCATCAACTGGAAAGCTGTGATACGCTTGCTAAGGACAGCAAAGTTGGTCCCAGGTCACAACACGAAACTTAACAATGAAAGGAAATCCAGGACACAGAGATGGAGAGGCGTTTTGTTCACATCTTTGTCTATACAAGTGCCATTTGCTCATAAACAAAATTAATCTCAGCTACCATATTTTTTTAGATATTGCATCTCTATTTTCAGTTTTTTACTCTGGCCTCTTGACGTCAGACTAATTTTTTTCTGGTTGCTTCCTAAGAGGAAAAAGAGCAAAAGTAAGAGAGAGCGGAGAGAAATGTGAATACAGGAAGAGGAAAGAAACGCTGCCAGAGGGAGAAAGGGCCCCTCCTCCACGTGAAAGGTGTGGGTCTTAGTGAACACACCTTGTCAAATCTATTTGAGTTATCTGGATAACTTGTTTTGTTTATGACCTTTCTTATCCGCACTCTGGATAGCTGAAATAGCTAGAATCTGGATTCTGGGAATAAAATGGCTATTTGCACTTCATGCCCACCTTGCGATATGTCATAGTTAACATCTATTCACACACTTGATCTTGGAATGGCAAACCATTTTCTTTAGAGTTTTTACCATGAGCATTTGCTTTCCTACTTATACCACAATTGCTTTGCTCTTAGTTCTTTTTTTTTTTTTTTTTTGGTACGTGCCCCTAGCGGGAACCGAACCCCAGACTCTCTGGTCCGCAGGCCGATGCTCCAACCGCTGAGCCAAACCGGCCAGGGCCTCTTAGTTCATTTTTAAAGCGTGATCGGGAAATGGCTCTGTGAAGTTTTTTTCTCCAACCTATTCGTGTGCTGTCTCTGTGGCAGTGGATGTCCAGCTACTGCTCTGTGGTCCCCTATTTAGTGCATTCTGTAACTGTTGTACCCTGGCATGATCTCTTTCCAGTCTGAGAACATCTCAGGTGACAGAGGTGACCTCAACTGAAACAGTGGAGGGCAGAGGACACCAGAGTCCCCTCTGGGGATGAAGGATGGAGAAATCAGGACTGATGATCTAGGTTGGAAACAGGACCTTGATTGTTTCAGGGGAGTGGCTGGTCCTGGAACAGCCTGGGGCTGAGGCTGCAGCACTTGCCTTAGGTCTCCTGTAGATGTGGCTGACCAAACAAAGAGTAGCCGGGGGACGCCAGACCCAAGAGAGCAGGGCTGGAGTCCTACACACCACGACCACCAGTTTCCTAGTCTGGAATATGAGTAGGGCTCTTCACTGTCTTTTACCAAGTCTAATGAAATACCTCTCATTTCTCTGCAGTCCTCTCTCTAGTTACGTTAGTTAGGATCTTTTTTTTCTTGATTTTACAACTGTAATTTAGGTGGAAAAAGGAATTTGTTGGAGTGTGTTAAATCAGAATCAGAGAAAAGATCCACGGTCTATTTTCCATAAAGCTGCTAGAGCAATTCAGTCCAAATACAAATCACTTGAAGTGTCTCTCTTGCTCAAAACACACAAAGAGCTGTGTGTCTATCACTCTTAGGATAGAACCCTGCGAGGCCCTCCACCTCTGGCCTTGGCGACTCTGACCTCACCTCTGCTACTCTCATCTTACTCGTCTCACTTGGACAGCTCCAGGTACTCTGCCCTCCCTGCTCTTACACCAAGCATTCTCCTGCTGTTACTGGACTGAAGGGTCTGTTGGCCTGGGTGCATCAAAGCCCAACCAACTGCCAATAGGAATTTGCCACCAGGAAAGTAAGGGTTTATTTTTAAGGAAATGGCTCCATCCCCGGAGTCCGGAGTTGCAGGTGAGCTTGTGCTCACAGACCTGGCTCCCTGGAGATGGAAATAGAGTTAAAAATGGAGTTTCTGTGTGGGTTACAATTATATGAGGAAAGTCATATAATCTCAACTGTTTCAGGAAAAAGATTTGATAAAATTTAACATCTGTTCATAATTACAAAAAAAAATGCTGTTGGCAAACTAGGATTAGAAAATAACTTTTTAAGGATAAAGGACATCTAAAACAAAATAAAAGAGAACTAATGGAAGCTTTGTCTTTGAGATCAGTGTGTTAATCGTGTTTTTAGTTTTCTCTGTCTTATGATTTGACATCTTAAAAATCTTGCTGACTGAGGAGAGACTGGTTTCCCAAGTGCTGACAAAAAAGGGGCCACGTACTAAACCTGACACGCTCAGGGGAGGCCTGAATGGTAGCCTTACAATCTCAGAGACCTAAAGTAATAGATTGATTACTATTAGGATGATCTGAAATTAAAACTTCCTAACTAAAAGCGAGTCACGGTGGGTAGTCATGTTCTAGGTCCGGTATCTTCTTTGACAAAGGCAAATCTTTACCTTAACTGAGCCTGTCGTCTTTTTGCATTTAAGATAACATACCTTTGGAATGTCTGAGTGATCCCTTTTTCCAGACCTCTCAGGACACAATCTCCTACTAGACTGTAAGACCAAGGACCCCTCATTGCTATCTTGTTCCCCCACATACCATCTCTATGTGCAATGATTGTTAATTGTTAATTATCTTATACCCACCGATGTAAAAGAAGTATTTGTTTCTTCATTTTACTCTTTATCCAGTCCCAGAGAATTCCCCGCTTTGCTTTCTCCTGCCTCCCTAATCTATCACCAACGAATTTCATGTAACCCTTCTTGTGCCTCCTCCTTTGATTGTAATGTATAAAATAAGGTGCAAAACTGCTATTCTCAAGCATTTGCTCAATCGTTTAAGATTTTGCTTCCTGTCAATTGTCCTCAGTTTGGCTCAGATAAACTCATAAAAATTCTTATAGGTTTGGACATTTCTTACGTTGACACAAGGCTAGTTAATTCCTAAAAATTAGTAAATAACTTACTTGGTAGCATGCCTCTTATGTGCAACTCAACCACCTCCTTTACCTAACTCTCACACACTAAGCCAATATTTCCCCTGGCCTAAATTATCCCAGGTCCAGAAACCAGACAGCTAGAGACTACCCTGCAGCTCAAAGCCCAACATTGATTATTCAAAATAGCTAATCCTGAACTGTTTACTCTGCTCTGCCCTTTCCAGGAAAACTCCAATAAGGGCTCTGGGCCCAGGCTTTTCCATCCCTCCTGTTCTGCCTCTTGACCACACATGGTGCTCTTAATGTTGTCCTGTGTCATGTGGAGTGGCGCCTTCTTTCAGGAAATGTAAGTAATGCCATTCTTTCAATGGCATTAATCTCTCTGTGTCATCACCTAGTCACCTCCATACATTAAAATCCTATGGTTACAAATGAGACAATTAGGAAAAATATAAGGGTGCCCACTGTTACTATTTCTGTTCAGAATTCTAGCTGAGTCCCAGTCAGAGCCATTAGATAAGAAAAAGAAATAGGAATTATAAAGATTGATAAGGAAGGAACAAAACTGTCATTATTTAAAGATTATATGATTCTAACATACAAAAATCCAAAAGAACAATGAATACATAATTAGAATTTATAACCAAATTGAGACATGGATAAAAAATCAATATAAAAATTAATTGAATTTCTATGCCCTAGCCGGTTTGGCTCAGCGGTTAGAGCGTTGGCCTGCGGACCAGAGAGACCTGGGTTTGGTTCCCGCTAAGGGCACGTACCCCGGTTGAAGTTTGTCCCTGGCCCCGGTTGGGGTTGTGTGGGTGGCAACCAGTCGATGTGTCTCTCTCACATTGATGCTTCTCTCTCTCTCTCTTCCTCCCTCTCTCCCTCCCGCTCTATCTGAAGATAAATGCAAAAATGAGGATAAAAAAAATTAATTGTATTTCTATATACCAGCAACCAATATTTAGAAAAGGATATAAAAGATACCATTTAAAATAGCATAAGAAGTTATGTACTTGGGTATAAATGTAAAATAAAAAGTGTAAGCCCTGCCAGTGTGGCTCAGTGGATTGAGCGTCATCCCATGGGCTGAGAGGTCCCTGTTAGATTCCCAGTCAGGGCACATGCCCGGGTTGTGGGCTCAGTCCCTAGTAGGGGGTGCAGGAGGCAACGGATTGATGTTTCTCTTTCACATCGATGTTTTTATCTCTTTCTCCCTTCCTCTCTCTCTAAAAAATCAATAAAAACATATTTTTAAAAAAGAGCAAGACCTTTGTGAAGAAAACTCTAAAATTTAATGAAAGAAAATAAAAGCAACTTAAATAAATGTTTGAGGATCTTATAACTCAACAACAACCACAGCAACAAAACCCAAACAACAAAAACCAAAAGAAAGAAACAAAAAATAAGCAAGAAATTGGATCCATAATCAATAACATGACAAAAGCCAATTTTAGGTGGAAAGTAAATCTCAATGTCAAGTGCAAAACAATAAAGCGTTTTGAAGATAATCTAAGAGAATGTCTTTATGCTCCAGATCCAGGGAAAGATATTTGAAAATAAGTCACAGGGAAAAAAGATTGCTAAATTTTACTACATGAATCAGAAGACACATAAAAGAAGAAAAAGGAAAGTCACAGAGAGAAGAAAAAACTTGCAACACACTTTTTTTTTTTTGGTACGTGCCCCAAGCGGGAACCGAACCCGGGACTCTCTGGTCCGCGGGCTGACGTTCCAACCGCTGAGCCAAACCGGCCAGGGCCACTTGTGACACACTTAACAGACAAAAGGCTCACATCCAAATATAAAAAGAACTTTTACAATTCAATAAGAAAAAAAATCAGACAGCCCAATAGAAAAATGCAAAAGACTTGAACAGACAATTCACAGAAGAGGATGTCTAACTGGCCAATAAACACATGTAAAGACATACAGACTCAATAGTACATAATCAAGATCATTCAAATTAAAACTACAGTGGGGTACAACTACATACCCATGAGACTGGGTAAGATTTAAATTCTAAGCATAAGAAGTGTCGGTGAAGATGTGGAATGATTGGTGGTGGGGAGGAGGGAGGTAAACTGATTCAACCATTCCAGAAAACCGTTTGACATTATTCAGTAAAGTTGTAGATTTGCATATCTTATGAACCAGAAATCTCTCTCGTAAGTATATACCCTAAAGAAATGTGTGCTTATATTTACCAGGATACATGTTCAAGAATATTTATAGCAGGATTGATTGAAATAGCCCCAAATTGAAAACAACCCCAAAAAACCTTTAACAAAAGATAGGATAAATAAAGTATACTATGTTATAAGATGAAATACTAGACAGCAAGAAAGACATGAAGGAACAATAACCACACACAAGCGCATAGATGAATTTTATTTACATAATTTTGAGTGAAAGAAGTTAGATGCAAAAAAACCCTCCCTATTTTATAAATATTCTACTTAAATAAGGTCTAAAAGTAGCCTTCAAAACTAAATTATGTTGGTTAGGAATTCATAATTGGATAGTAAAAATATAAAGCAAAGCAGGGAGATGATTGCCATAAAATCCAGGAGAGTTGTTAGGGGAAGGGACAGTGATTGGGTGAGCAGGGCATTTCCAGGATTTGGCCAGAGTCAAGAAGGTAGTGAACTGCAAAATTATTTGAATCTACACCTACTTTGATGATTATAACATTGTGACACCTCTAAGGAGTATGGGATGGAATTCTTTTTTACGAAATAGTCATAAAGTAGAACTCTGAAACAATGAAATTCAGGGCAAATAAGGAAAGAAGGATGAGTGGAAATAATTGTAAACAGACAAGGATCCCGCTCGAGAGGGCAGCTGAAGGTGAGTCTCTGTCCAAAGGATCGCATGAAGGTCTTGAATTGATTTTAAAAAAGGGAGTTATGGTGTTGGTACTGAATAATATGTTACGCATTTCACAATTTCTCTTTAAACTCATCTTGCACAGGAGTTCATCATACAGTCTAGATATTTTAGGATACTCTAGATGTCAAGTATTCATATGTTACCTGAAACAGGTATATCATTCACTAAATTGTATATTTTATTTTGTATTTCTCATAAAATAATTTACAGTGAAAATGATTCGTTAAATGTACATGAGATTTATTTGTATCCCTTGAATAACTTCCAAATAAATAAATTCACTTTTGAGAGAAAAATCTTTGCTAGATCCAGGCATTCTGATTATTGGTTCGGTAACTTTGATGAACCATCACCACGGCCCTGGGCATCATGGCTCTGGTCTCCCCACACAGGACAATTTCCTCAGCTTGAGTGCAGCTGGAGCACAGGATGAGGTCTTCCAAGTCACAAGAGTGCAGAAGTCACGCATGAAATATTTGAACCTGTACCTATGCTATCCATGACCTAAGACTAAGTGAAAGGGTTGATTCAAAGCCAATGACAACATGTATGGTAAATGACCATTTAAAATAACTTTCGGGTTATACGTTTTGAAGAAGACACCTAATCAGTATTGCTAAAATACCTGGCACTTTCTTTGATTTTTCTTTTCTATTGATTTTTCTCCCGAGTTTCCTCAAGGCCTATAATTTCCTGTGGGCTTCAGAACAAATACTATAGTAAAAAACAATGTGGTGTTACTTGGGTGGGTGTGAGAGGGAAGAAGAAAATGCTCACTTTGATATGGCTGTTGTTGCAGCTCAACCCAGAAATGATGACAGAAGTAATGAGGAAAATAATAATGGCTTTAAAAATGATTTGGCAGCAATTTTGTTTGTTGTGCAATAAAATGGCTGGCTTGTGGCTGTATATGTAGATTTAGGAGCAGAGTTCCAAAGCATGCTCAGGAGGCATGCGTGATAATCCTATTATCTGATAACAGGATTTGTGCCCATACCTCCCACGTGCAGCATCAGAACCCACCCTTTCAGTGTTGCTGTGAAATGCAATTTGTGTGCAGATGAAAAGTTTACAGAACATGGGCCTGTGCCATGAAGCTCAACAAAGCCAGCGCACTGTGTGGCAAGGTTTCTGAACCCAACCCCTGTCGTTCCTGCTGTCTCCCTCCTTATTGATTTCTGTCCCTGGGCCAAGCAGGCTTTTTGATGGTCTGCATCAACCCAGAAACTTGAGAAATGAGCTAATCAACTAGGTGCAGAAACCAACCCTGAATTTCTAGGAGGCTTTGGAGACATGCCACACACAGGACAAGCCACACACAGGAGGAGATGATTGAGTCATAAAAATGGTGGTAGAATGTAAGGGGTGAGGAGGCCAAATGACATAAATTTTGGTTAATTATTTTACAGAAACATCCACAGAAATAGGTAAAGCCAAAACTAGTGGCAAATACTTGATGGATGACATCTTAGTCTGCTAGGGTTGTTATAACAGAGTATCACGGTCTGGGTGGCTTAAACAAGAGAAGTTTATTTTTTCATAGCTCTGGAAGCTGGAAGTCCAAGATCAAGGTGTTGGCAGGTTTGGTTTTTCCTGAGGCCTCTCTCCTTGGCTTGCAGATGACACCTTCTTGCTGTGTCCTAACATGGCCTTACCTCTCTGGACTCCCTGGTGTCTCATCTTCTTCTTATACAGATACCAGTCCTATTGGATTCAGGTCTCACTCTTACGACCTCAATGAAGTTTAATTACCTCTTTATTTATTTGTTTGTTTGTTTATTTATTTATTTATTTATTTTTAATCCTCACCCGAAGATATTTCTCTACTTATCCACAGATAGAGTGGGAGAGAGGGAGAGAGAAAGAGAGAAACATCAATGTGAGAGAGACACATCGACTGGTTGCCTCCCGCACGACCCCGACCAGGGCCGGGGATTGAACCTGCAACCCAGGTATATGCCTTTGATCAGAATCGAACCCCCGACTCATTGGTCCATGGGCTAATGCTCCAACTGCTGAGCCAAACCGGCCAGGGCTAATGACCTCTTTAAAGGCACTGTCTCCAAATACAGTTACATTGTCATAACAAAATATCACAGTTAATTTCTACAATTAAAGCTTCAACATATGAATTTTAGGGGAAACCCAGTTCAGTCCATAACAGAAAATGACATAGGTAGTGCTTTACAAATAAGATCTTACTATTCATATTTTAAGGTTTATGTTCACAGTATCTTCCTTTTTTTGTAGAGCTTACAATAACTGGTATATGTCTTCACATAAACATCATATAAAAAGCAGCAGATATTAGAGAAAAAAGCTGCTATGAAAAATACGGAAAAGAATACACTCTTTCTATTGCTTGTGAGTGAGATCCATATTTATATTATTTAAAAAAAAGATTATATGGTAAATTCACATATTGATATGTGAATTTCGGATTCTCTCCAACAAGCCAATCAAGATGGGAAAATTCTTTTATAATATTTTTTGGTTAAAATTTAAAAATTTTTCAGTTATTTATTTTTTTATCCTTACCTGAGGACATTTTTTTTACATTTATCTTCAGATAGAGTGGGAGGGAGAAAGGGAGGAAGAGAGAGAGAGAAACATCAATGTGAGAGAGATACATCGAGTGATTGCCACCCACATGATCCCACCTGGGGCTGGAGACAAACTGCAACTGAGGTACATGCCCTTAGTGAGAACCGAACCCGGGACTCTCTGGTCTGCAGGCCGACGCTCTAACCTCTGAGCCAAACCAGCTAGGGCAAATTTTTCAGTTATAGTTGACATACAATATTATGTTAGTTTCAGGTGTACAAAATAGTGATTAGACATTTATATCTTACAAAGTGATGAAAAGTTATTTTTATTTTCATTTTTTATTTTTCTCATCCTGTCCTCCCTCCCCCGCTTCCCTTTGAGGTTCATCAGTCTAACAACCAATTTGTACTTCTTAATTCCTTCATCTTTTTCACCCATCCCCCCAGCCCCCACCCACCTGGCAAGCAACAAAAACTTCTCAGTATCTATGAGTCTGTTTCTGCTCTGCTTGCTCATTTTGTTTGTAGATTCAATTGTTGATAGATATGTATTAATTGCCATTTTATTTTTCATATTTTTGTTCTTCTTCTCCTTCAAGAAGACCCTTCAACATTTCATATAATACTGGTTTGGTGGTGATGAATTCCTTTAGCTTTTTCTTATTTGGGAAACTCTTGATATGTCCATCGATTCTAAATGACAGCTTTGCAGGATAGAGTAATCTTGGTTGTAGGTGGTTGCTTTTCATCACCTTGAATATCTCTTGCCACTCCCTTCTGGCTTGCAAATCTTTTGAGAAATCAGTTGACAGTCCATGGGAGCTCCTTTGTAGGTAACGAACTGCTTTTCTCTTGCTGCTTTTAAGATTCTCTCTTTGTCTTTCACATCTGCATTTTTTGATAATGATGTGTCTTGGTGTGGACCTCTGTGGGTTCATCTTGTTTGGGACTCTCTGTGCTTCCTGGACTTGTATGTCTGTTTCCTTCACCAAGTTAGGAAATTTTTCTGTCATTATTTTTTCAAATAGGTTTTCAATTTCTTGCTCTCTCTCTTCTCTTTCTGGCACCCCCATGATGCGAATGTTGGCACGCTTGAAGTTGTCCCAGAGGCTCCTTATACTATCCTCATTTTTTTGGATTCTTTTTTCTTTTTGCTGTTCTGATTGGGTGTTTTTTGCTTCCTTATATTCTAAATCGATGGTTTGCTTCTTGGCTTTACCTACTCTACTATTGATTCCCTGTAAATTATTCTTTATTTCAGTTAGTGCATCCTTCATTTCTGACTGGTCCTTTTTTTATGTTGTTGATGTTCTCACTAAGTTCCTTGGAGGTCTCCTTAAGTTCCTTGAAGGTCTCACTAAGTTTCTTGAGCATCTTTATAACCAGTGTTTTGAACTCTGCATCTGATTGATTGCTTATCTCCATTTTGTTTAATTCTTTTCCTGGAGTTTTGTTCTGTTCTTTCATTTGGGACATGTTTCTGTGTCTCCTCATTTTGGCTGCTTCCCTGTGATTGTTTCTATGTATTAGGTAGAGTTGCTATGTCTCCGAGGCTTCGTAGGGTGGCCTATTGTTGTAGGTGTCCTGTAGGGTCCAGTGGCATAGCCTCCCTGCTCACCCCAGCTGGGCCCTTGAGGTGCACCCCTAGTGTGGACTGTACACCCTTCTGTTGTATTTGAGTCTTGATTGCTGTTGGCACATCAATGGGAGGGATTTACTCAGGCTGATCAGCTGCAAGGACTGGCTGTGCCCACTGACCACTGGCCTCTGACTACCTTGGAGGATAAGCTGTGTAGGGCCCACCACACAGAGCAAGATTTATTTCAGCAGGGCTCTGGTACCCACTGAGTCCACTCATTGAGTGTGTCACTGTGGAGGTGGTTGGGTGGTGGTGTTTCGATGTGGTCTGAAGCTGTCCACTGGGTGTGCTGGCTCTGGGGCAAGGTCAGCTACTGCTTGTTTTCTATCTGGGTCCACCCAGCATAAGCTACAAAGTGATCTACCAATGGCTGCGTCTTGTGCTGGGCTTGGAGGTGTCCAGGAAAAGCCAAGTTGTGAACCAAGGCTGGCTGCTTCTAGTGCCAGGCCTGGGGCCACTTAACGAGAGGTATGGGGCTCGCTGAGACCAGATGCTGCTTATTTGAGAGATTTTAGGAAAATCTGAAGCAGGATCCAAGACAGGCCAATCCTATGGTAAAGCCTTTGGAAACAGCTTGGGTGGGCCTGAAAGTTGGGTGGGGCAGGGCCTCAGGGAATCACCCGGGCGGGGCAAACAGTGTGAGCCAGGTTGCTGGAGTCTCAGATATGGCACCCATCTGCAGGCCTCATGGGGGAAGGGCCTCCCACAGCACCTCTGTCTGAGAGAAAGCTGCCCCTCCAGCCCTTGTCCGGAGGCCAAACAGCTCAGTTCTTCCCAGTATGTCTCTGGTGCCTTTCAAGCTGCCTCCCCTCCAAGCTTAGAAGGAGCAAGTCTGAGTAAGTCCGTGTGCGGGCCCTTTAAGAGGAGCTGCCGGGGGCTCCAGCCGCCTCAGCCTCAGTTCCTGCTGGTTTTTCCAGCCAGAAGTGATGGGGACTTCTCTTCTTGGCACTGGAACCCTGAGCTGGGTGCCTGGTGTGGGACAGGGACCCCTCAGTCCTCAGGGCGGACCTTCCCAGCCGAGGTGTCCTCCTGATTTTTATCCGCCACACGTGGGTGTGAGACCAGCCCGTCCGCCCCTCCTACCAGTCTCCACGTGGCTGCTTCTTCAATTTCATAGTTGCAGGACTTCCATTCAGCTCGATTTCAGGCGGTTCTGAATGATGGTTGTGCTATTTAGTTGTAATTTTGATGTGGGTGTGGGAGGTGATACCGAGTTTATCTACGCCGCTATCTTGACCGGAAGTCTGGGTTCTTTGAAAAGTTATTTTAATTGAATGTTTTTGTCAACCGTTTTGCTTAATAAAATGTGATTGTATATGGTTTAAAGAATGCACAATAATTCCATGTACAATAGATTAAGCTATGAGTACAGGACAAATAGATATAGTTAAGGGAAAACACTAACCATAAAGATAGTAAGAAACTTGGATATAGGGACTCTGTTGGTGCTTGGTGGGGGAATAGGTTGTTCTAGATCTTTTTCTTTTCCATGTACATTTTGGAATCAGCTTGTCTATTTCTACACACACTCACACACACACACACACACACACACACACACACAAGCCTCCTGGGATATTGATTGGGAATGTGTTGAATCTGTGGATCTATTTGGCAAGAACTGAAAACTTAATGTTGAATATTCTTAGCACGACTTTATACTCAGTATACAGCTTTTGCACAATTTAGTTAGATTTATCCCTAAGAATTTCATGTTTTTTGATGCTGTTGTAAATAACTCTGCTTTTAAATTTCATTTTTAATTGTTCACTCTTGCTATGTAAAATTATAATTAATATTTTTATATTGATCTTGTATCCTGCAATATTTAGTGTTTTGTGTGTGTGTGTGTGTGTGTGTGTATAGATTCTTTAGGATTTTCTATGTAGAAAATCATGTCTTCTGCAAATAGAGGCAGGCTTATTTCTTTATTTCCAATATGCATGCCTTCTATTTCTTTTTCTTGGCTTATTCCACTGGCTCTCCATCATGGTCTAGAAGAGAGCAGAGCAAGCAGACTTCCTGGTCTTGTTTCTGACCTTAGGGGGAAAGCATTCAGACTTTTATCATTTAAGTGTGATATTAAATGTAAAGTTTTTCTTTTAGATGTCCTTTATGAGCTTCTACCTCAAGAAACTAGAAAAAGAAGAGAAAATTACACTCAAAGTAAGCAGAATAAGGGGGAAAATAAAGATAGCAGAAACCAGTGAAACAGAAAACAAAAACAATAGAGAAAAATCAGTGTAATCAAAGGCTGGTTATTTGAAGAGATCCATAAAACGGATAAACCTTTAGTCAGACTGAGAAAGAGAGAACACAAAGTTACCAATGTCAGGTGTGAAAAAGGGGCCATAAGTACCAAATTTTCAGACTTTGAAAGGATAATAAATGGAATGTCAGTGCAACTTTATGCTCATAAATTTAACAACTTAGGTAAATAGACAAATTTCTTGAAGGCACAAATGCCCAAAGCTAATGAAGGAAGAAACAAATTACTCAAATAATCCTATTCTATTAAAGAAATTGAATATGTTGTTACAAATCTTTCCATAAAGAAAACTTTTCTGTTCTTTCTGTGTCACTTTTGGTAAGTTATGGTTTCCAAGGAATTTGTCCATGTCATTTAAATTGTCCAGTTTATTGACACACATTATTTATTGTATCTTTTAAATTAATTTTTAAATATCTGTATTATCTATAGTGGTATTTTTTTTTCTTTTTTTTTTTCTCACCCGAGGACATTTTTGCATTTATGTTCAGATAGAGCGGGAGGGGAGAGGGAGGAAGAGAGAGAGAGAAATGTCAATGTCAGAGAGACACATCGACTGGCTGCCAACCACACGGCCCCACTGGGGCCGGGGACAAACTGCAACCGAGGTATGTGCCTTTAGCGGGACCTGAACCCAGGACTCTGGTCCATGGGCCAACGTTCTAACTGCTGAACCAAATGGCCAGGGCATGATATTTCTTCTTTTATTCCTGATATTGATAATTTGTGTGTTCTTCCCCCCCCCCCCCATATTGTATGTCTTTTCTACTAATAATACATTATTTTCTGCTTTTAGCTCTATTATTTCTTTCTTTCAGTTTTCTTTGGCATTATTTTGCTGTTCTTTTCCTGGCTTCTTGAAGATAAATTCTTAGATCATTGATTTTTTTTTTATCTCTTTTCTAACATAAGTATTTAAACCTAAAAATTTCTCTTTCAAGCTTGGCTTTATGTGCAACTCATGTTTTGAAATGTGTTTTATTTATTGTTCCATTGAAAATATTTTCTATACATAGTTCTTACGTATAGAGTGGGGAGTTATGTTCCCCCTTCTTAAGGTTGAAGTATCTGCACAATATATTTGGAATTCTTTTTGCACTGGATATCTTTTTCTGTGTTCCTTACTTTATTCAATCATTTATATATAAGTCTGGGCTCATGGGTATTTATTTTGTACTTTGGGCTATAAACCACTGCTATTTTATTTTGTTGTTCAAACTTTGGCTATTGGGAAATCTTCTCATTGGCCTCTGTAACCATTTGAGATACTCCCATCATTTTTTTTTTTTTTTTATAGCACTTTCTTACTTTCTGGCACTACAACATACTACAGGCTGGTCTTGTATATTTCCTGCCTTAGTGCTAGTCAGCCATATCTCCAAGGAGCCCTTGTTCTTTTTTATTGGAGAATGGTATCAGAAACCATGATCTAGGTGCTAGATGTGATCATTGCTATTCAGGTATTTTTTTTTTTTAGGTCCTCTCAGCTGACAGAGCAAAGAAATATATGTGTGTACACTAAGTTATATACATATACATATATAAATATTTCTCTATATAATAATATATAATCATATATATCTTCCCATAAGGTGATATTCTTATTTTATATTAAATATTCATTTATATTTACCTATATATTATCCTCTCTGTTAGGTACATAATTTTTAATGTTAATAATACCAATCTTATTATATATATTCTTTATCTGTATTAATTTGAGGTCTTTTAAACCGTTAGTAATTACTAGAGGTGTGCTGAAATATCCTACAATAATTTTGAAGCAATTTTATTATATGCATCCAAGTTAAAAATTGTTATAATCACAGAGTAAATTGAAAACTTTTATTGTCACACAGCAACCTTTTCTATTCCCAATAACGCTGTCGTACATTCTATTTTCTCTAACATTAATATGTTGTGATCTGCATTATTTTGGTGTATGTCTTTGTATTTTTAACCTATCTACATTTTTGTATTTTAGATGTGACTATTATAGCATGTATAGCTAGATTAAAAAAACAAAAAGAAACCCCTGCTATTTTTCTTTTAACTGGTGTTTAATTCATTTACAATTACTGTGATTATTGATACACTTGGACTTGTTTCTAGCAATGTAATATTTTCCGTATCTGTTTCACTCTTGCTTCTTTCCTCCCCTTGCCTTTTTAAAATTAAGTTTTTTAGTAAAATATTTTTTCTTAACCAGATTTCCCCCTCTTTTAGTTAAAAATAATATATTCTTTTCTTTTGATAATTAACATTGAATTTATGCTATACATATTAAATTTAAGTTTAAAGTAAGTCAATATGTTCAATGTTTTCCTGAAAAATACAAGGCTCTTCGAGCACTTTCCATTAGCTACTCACTTCTGATTGAAATGCTATGGGAGGGTAGAACTTTAGTTTTTAAAAACACTGTAAATTAGATTGCCTTCTTTCCCCCCAACCCCGTTCTTTATCCTCTTCCTCCTCCTTGCCCCCCCTTTTTATACATATGATGTAATTTTAGAATTATCTACATCTTTACCAATTTATTCACTTTTTTTTTTTCTTTATAGACTTTCCTTTAGCACTGATTTTCTTTCTTACTAAAGCACATTCTTCAAAAGTTCCTGTGGTGAACATCTGTTTGTGGTAAACTCTAAAGTTATTGTTTTCCTTTCTTTTGCTTTCTATTGTTACTGTTGAGAGTTGAATATCATTCCTTTTGTCTCTGTTTGCCTTTTCTGGTCTACAGTTTCACTACAATATCTTTATTGTGAATTTCTTTTTACTTATCTTGCTTGTTATGTATTGACTTCTTTTTCCTGTGAGTTTGAGGTTATCTATTTAATCAATTCTAGAAAATTCTTTGTCATTTTCTACTCAAATATTGCAGTGTCTCCATTCTGTCTATTCTCATCTCTAGGACTCCGACTTAATGTATATTAAAGTTTTTTATTCTTCCCTTCCATATTTTTCAATCTATCTTAATTTCTCTCTTCTTTTTTCTCTATATAGGGTCTTGGATATTTCTTTCAAATATATCCTCCAGTTCACCAATTCTCTCTTCATTGACATCCAATCTGACATCTAAGCCATATTTTAAGCTTTCTTTTTCAACAATATTTTTTATTTCCAAAAATTCTTTTTGTTTTTATTTTTCAAATCTGCAGAATATTTTTGACAGTCCCTTAATGATTACTCAGTTTTGTGAACATATTTAATTACTTGAATAGTTTATATATAGCAATTTATATTCTATACCTGACAATTTTAAAATGAATTCCTTGGGGACCTTAATCTGTTTGTAGTTACTGATAATTTGCAATAAAGGTGACTTCTTTCCATGTGTATTTTCTGATTTTTTTTAATCCTCATCCGAGGACATTTTTCCATTTTTTGTTCAGATAAAGTGGGAGGGAGAGAGAGAGAAACATTGATGTGAAGGGTACACATAGAGTGGCTGCCTCCCACACAATCCAACCAGGGCCGGGGACAAACTGCAACCGAGGTACGTGCCCTTAGTGGGAACCGAACCCGGGTCTCTCTGGATGGCAGGCTGACGCTCTAACGGCTGAGCCAAACCGGCTAGGGCTGATTTTGGTTTTAACCTAATATTTGCTTGCCCTTAATCTGTTGGAATCTTGTGGGAATACAACAGAAATGGTTTTCTCTAGAAAACATTTTTGATTTTGCTAGGAAACAGGGATATTACTGACCTGGAACATAGAATATCAGCTTAATGTGAGAACCTCAGATTCAGCTTTTGTACTTGCTTCAAGCTCAAGATTTAGTCCAGCTATCACAGCTCTGATATTGGCTTTTGTCTTTAGACTAATCTTTTCCTTTTTATTACTGCTCATTGTCCTGCATTTAAAATATTTATTTATTTTTTGAGGGAATATCCTGAAAGTTCCATCCTCTTTTTTTTTTTTTTACAAATTCAGATATGCAATAAGGGTTGCCTTATCCAAGATCTATTTATTTTGTGGTAGGAGGAACTTTCAGAATATTTAGTCTCTCTTACAGCCAGAAACAGAAATCTGAGGCTTTTCCTCAAGTGTCTCTTTAATAAGGTTTAAAACATTTATAACTAGTTCTTCAGCAGAGTTTAAACAAGGTAATTAATACAATAAAATTTCACCATGATCAAGCCGTGTTCAGTTTCATGATCGTTCCTATTCACTTTATCTTGCATGTAGAATGTAAACTTGCCATGGAAGGCTAGACTTAGAATGTTCAACTGAGCAATTATCTTTTAACACCAGCACAAGTCATGCAAACAATGTGTCAGATTAAAGATTACATACAGAAGAGACTTGAAGTTTTGTGCAAACATTACTGAGTAAAAACCAATGAGCTCCATTTCTTTAAAGGTTAAATAAAGAAAACAGCAAAGAAATTAATGTTTTGGCATTAAAGAGACTGACTGTCTTTAGAACTCTGTAACATTTTTTCTCTTAAATCTTCATACATATCCAGAGTGTTCAAAGCTTTTCTGTGTATATAGTAGTGTGTAAAATTTGCTTTCAAGCATAGGTTGACTATGTAGAATGATCATAGGTATTTTTGAATCCTATACTTAAAGTTAAAAAAGGATTATATAGGTGGAATACCAGTGACACATTAACTATAGTCTCATCCTAAACAATAATCTTGATGAAATCATGAGCTTGATATACCAATTATATTTTCTTACAATATGTAATGTATCCTTTGCTGTATATGTATCTCAATTCAGAAAACACCATATTGAGTCAAGAAAAAGCTGTGGGTATCAGAACTAGCTTGCTTTCTGAAATTGCACCACAGCGTTCTCATTGGGAGGCCTGGTTTGGTCTGGAATAGTTGAAGTTCTGGATAAGATTGATTTGCAGGTGCTATTTCTTGACAAATAAACAAGTCTGGGCGTGCAGAAGCTTGATCTGCATTCACATTTTAAAGCATCTCATCAGTTCTCATAAAATGAAGTTTATATTCACTCCCTGTCTCTGGGTCTTAGTTACTACACCACAGAGGCAGGACCAATTGATCTCTAAGGTTTCTCCTAGCACTAACAGCTTGGTGTAATATGCGAAGCCTGGGGCATGTGTTGGTATTTACCACAGCCTCTCCTTACTGCTGCACTAAATACAATACAATAGCAAAAGAGAGGTTCCTCTATCATGGACCTCAATAGGCTCACAATAAAGAACATTTTTTTCTTAAATACTGTTTAATCTATAAATTATTTCATAAAAAAAAACTCTTGAATCAAATGACTCAACCATTTTCATCTGTTATTCCTCCTTAGAGAACACCGAGTTCCCTCCTCCTGCAGCTATGATAATGTTGGGATTTCATTAATCCAACTTTAGGATGAAGCCAACACCAGGGAAGATAAAGCAGAAAAATGGAAAGAAATTAGCACTGTTGGAGCCTCTGGACCAACTCTTGCTTCAAGTTTCAGCTGGAATTTTCAGTTATATGAGCCAATACACCATCTTCATTTTACAGGACAGATGTGGTATTTGGTCACTTGCAGTTAAAAGCATCCTAATGAAAATACCTCCATTTAGAGTATAACTTGAATTTATGACTCAGATAAAAGTTCATCATCTCTGAGGGAAACCAGAGTTCTAGGCCACACTTTCTGCTTTAAGAAAACCAATTACACAACAATCTAGATTTATAAAACAGTAAACTATTTGCATTTTAAAAGTTAAAAACATTTTTTGGGGAGGTTCACTCCAAGGTTTCATTATTTAGCCAGTTTCTCCAGTGAGTTAAAAATATGATTCACCTGATGTACATTTTTTTCAGGGGCTTATCAGTTGTATAAAGTGGAAGCATGCCTGTTCTGGGTTTCTTGGTACTTAAAATGTCATCTCTGTACTCAACTTTGGAGGGTCTAGTAAGAGGCACTCTCCTGTGGTAGATACCTAAGTTTCCTCTGGCAGTTCGCTGGAAGCTTGTAAAGAGCCTGAGACTTGTAGTTAGACATATCTGCTGTCAAGCAAACAAGAATGAATGACTAAGCAGACTATCTCTGAAGAACATTCATTGAGGGGAATTTATTGAGGTGGGAGCTTATCATGTGTGTGGTTACCTCGTTGCTCATCACATTCTGTAGTGCACAGTGGCCCTGGCTCTTGAATGTTAGAGTTTACAAGTAGGGTGATCAGATGTCCAGATTTGCCTAAGATAGCCCCAGTTTATGCCACCATAATTATTAACACCCCCCCCCATCCTACTTATAAACTACATGGTTGGGGAGCACCGGCACATACAGGCACATAGGTCAAAGTAAGTTTGAGGAATAAAACAGCACACGAAGGATGGAATGGGTCATTGGAAGACCATGATGGAGGCTATAGCAATAATTATGTTGAGAGAGCTTTTACATTTATTGTTTGGCAGGATTAAAAGGATATGATGAATACACTGGTTTAACTTTTGAGATGAAAACAAAGTCTGAAATAAATTAAAAAGATTAAATTCCATGACTATTAGCCAATGACCAACAGTGTTATAGATCAATAATACAGGCTTCAGCTCCAGGGCACAGAGTGATTTTGTTTCTGCACCTGCTCATTCATCACATCACTCTCTTCCTTTTGAGCCCAAACTTGGCCTCAGTGTCCTTCTGTGGCAGCCACAGCCAGTTGTTGAGAGCTGGCACGTGAGATAACACCTATCTGTGCTCCTTGTATTTTCATTCTATCTGCTCCTAAATGTCAGAATGGGGACTAACAGAGCTATGGATTTTGCAAGAAAATGAATATCCTTGCCTTTTATCAGCTGGAAAGCTTTGGGAAGAGAAGAAACGAAAGGATTCATACATTTATTATTTTCAACAAATAGTTATGTTTCCATGGAAGGAAAGGGGTTAGATTTCACTCCCAGATGTTAACGGAAAAGTAACATCCGACCTGATGGTGACCAAAGGTAAAGCACTGCAAGGTTCCCAAACCGGCAGCCCCACCGTACTCACCTGTAAGAAAGAAATTGCAGTGCTCACCTTCTTCCACACAGGGGCACTCCAAGCTCATCACTGACTTGCCCGCTGTTTTTCAGTGAGAGGTTGGCGAACAACTGCTTCCAAGCTTTTCTCCATCCCTAGGGATGATTAAGTGGGTAAAATTAAAAGTACATTGGCAGGGCTCTGTGTGAACCATGCAAAGCCACTTTAATATCAATCCCTATGTTGCTAACAACCCATTCTAAATTAATTCACGTTTAAAAAAGAAACAGAAATATGTTAAATATGAAAACAAATTTCACTTAAGATCTGTTTGGATCTCCAGGACACAAAAGATAAAATAATCATACAAAAGATGGAATAATTTGGGAATAATACAGTTCTAATTTAAAGCTGTAGTGTGGCTTATCGGAAAACTATAGTCAGCCTCCCTTCAAACGCTCATGCCTTCTTCAAAATGGGCCATATAGAGTTCAAATTACATCTTGGATAAACAGAATTTTAGATGAATACGAGTTATGGCCCAACAGATATTCAGTATTTTTATCCCTGTGTCTGGGACAGAAATCTTTCAAGATTTCCAAAGGCCGGATTGCATTTCCAGGTCAGCAGTGGATGAAGGTGGGAACGCGCTGCTTTGATGAGAATACAAGTGTGTGGGGTGGCCCTTATACTCCACATTACACAATGAAACCATCAAAGGGGCGACCCTTACCTTTCCTAGTAAATAAAAAAAGACCTTGAAGACCAAAGCCTGGAATGCTGGCGTAAAAGCCGCGGGGCGCGCTGATCCCCCTTTAGCCGAGCGGAGGCTGGGCGGCCGGGAGCCCACTGCGCGGAGCCCACGCTTTGCCGCTGGCGAGGGGCGCGCAGGGCGCTCCCTGCTCTCAGCCGCTCGCCCGGGCAAATGGAAAGGGCTAATTGGTTTGCAACTGAACAGCGAGTTTAAAAGGAAGCATTAAAAGCCCAAGGGAGCCGCAACCCAGATTGTGGAGCAGGCAGAGCGGCGGGCTTTGAGGGTCCCCGGGGCGAAAGGGGAAGGGGCGGACCGCCCGGCCGCGGGCAGATGGATGCCGGGCTCCCGCGGCCGGTGCGCGGGGGGCGCCGCATCCACAGCTCCCGCTTGGTGTAAGTTTATTCTGGGCCGCGGCGAGCTGGAGCAGGAAATGTTCAGCCTTTCATGTCCACTGGCGGGTTGCAGTTTTGCACCTCCCGGAGAGTACTGATTAGTCGGTTGAGTTCTGTCGCATTTGAAGTTCACCATTTATTATTAAAGAGAAGTGGCAGTGATTAGTTCTGAGTCCTCAGAGAGCTAAATAAATATTTAGTAAATAAGAACGATCAACCATAAAGGAGCGGCTCGAACAGGTTTCTGAAATGCCAGCGAGGGCCCAAGTGCCTCTCCAGGCAGGAAGTGGAGTAGAGGCGCTTCCCGCCGAAGGCTGCCTTCTGCAGACCCAGGGTCGGCTGGGACCTGTGTGAGCCGGCGCACAAGGCGGACAGTCCTAGTCCTGAGTCCACAACTCGGTGGTCTGGGGCTGTACATGAGTTCACAGGCGGTTTCTTTTATAAAGGCAGAGGTGAATGTCAGCTAAACTTTGAATCTTTCCTTAAAAACAATGGATACAAAGTATCATTTTATTGCTCAAGCAATTAAGAGGACTGGTTTGTGTTGCTTCCATATAAAAAGTATTTTCTTAGCCCCAGTGTGCTCCAAATTATACTCAAATTGTGAACATTAAAAAAAGCATGTTTAGATGGTTTATTTGGCAATTAGCTTACAAGATGGCATCGTTGTCAAAAGCACTCATGTTGGTTATTTTAAAAGCATTTTTCTTAATTGTGACTAATACTAACTGTAAAAAATGTAGAATATACATATATCCACACATCAATATCATATTATCACTATGTCCAGGTTTGTATCATGAATTTTTCAGCCACACTTTTTTGGTGAGATTTTTCTAATGACATTAAATATCTTTAGAAAAAGTTAGCAATTGTTGAATATTAAGGTGGTTTCCAGCTTCTACTGTTCATAAATCTGCATCTTTCTGATTATTCCATTAGGGAAAATTCCCAGGTATGAAACTACCAAGACAAGGCATGTGAAAAATGTAAAACTTTCTAGTGTATCTTGCCAAATTTATAAAATGTAAATTGAAGGCATTTAATAGGTAAAACACCATTTTAATGATAATTTCTTTGGTTATGAGTCAGGTTTAATATTATATTATGAGCTCTTGCAGAGCGGGGCCATTTTTTGTTGTTGTTGTTCATCATCATTTACCTGGTATCTCGTGTAATGCCAGGCACATACTTGGTACTCAATAAATATTTGTTGATTGAATGAGTAAAAAAATAAAAGATAAATAAATGTTGGTAGGGCGTTTGAATTTCTTGTTTTTGTCAATTGCGTTTTTCATGTTGTTCATTTATTTATTATTGTGACAGCAGTCTTTTTCTTATTAATTTGCAAACTGTTTTACATAAGAATTTTAATCTTTTGTCACATGTGGCAAATCACCTTCCCCTCCACAAAATATATATGCTTATGATTTATGTGTGTTTGAGTACTTTTTGATTTCTAGAAGTTTAAAGAAATAATTTCATAAGTATGTATTTGTGACATATTCACACATACAAATTAATTTGCTATAAGCTGTGCAATCTAAGATTTGAGGCAGTTTTACTTATTTTAGACAGCACATTTTTTTTTCTCTTATTTACCAAGTTTTTCCTTGACCTTGGAGGTTTTTTGAGGACATGATATGCCAAGTAAAAAGGTATTACAATCTTAGGCTTAGTCTGACAAGCACTAGGCTCAAAACCCGCTATTATGCTAGGAAAGGACCTGTCAATGCCTTGGCTCCCAAACAAATGTCCAATAAATGCTTCTTGATGCTCTCTTCCATTTGCCTTTTCCTTTTCCTGTTCATCATTATTAAACACACGAATGGAAAACGGATCTTTCCTTTTTATTGGGTTTTCTGAACATATTTTATTCTCACTGAACATATAATCCCCTTGGTATCCAACCTGGTTGTGGTTGAAATAACATAGTGTGAGGGACCACGGGATGGAAATGGGGTTCAACTATTCCAAGTAGTGATGATTTAAAACTTCCGGAGTGTGGATATCTAATGGAGAGAGAGAGATTAAAGCCTTAAATTTCTCCTCTTTGTGTAAGTATTCCCAGAAATAAAAGCATGATATAGAAACCAAATACTTGTCTAAGGTAAACACTATGACATTTAAATCACCACAGCTGACAAGATTCCACATTCCATGTACTTTTGTTAGGGTAGGCTTGAGGATTAGAGATGGGATAGGAGTTTGCTCGGAGTAGGTTTTTTCCCTCTTACATCAACACCGGTTAGGGTTACCTGCAGCTCTGCTTCATTTTGTTCTTATTCTAGACATAGAGCAGTCTATCTGGGACACTGCTTGGTCTGAACTAGAAAAACCTCTGTTAAACCCCACACTGGCATTTAGCTTCTATTCAGAAGTGATACATATCCCGTGGAATTATTTAAAAAGAAAGTTATTACATTCAATAAGCATTTAGCAGTTGCTTTCTGGGTGACTTGTTTGACTTCGGCAGATGTTGAGGTAGGTATGCTTTCCCAGGGAGAGAAACAGTGAAGGAGGGCCAGCTGAATCAGATCCAAGTGGTTTACCACTCTTTGTCCTTCAAAGCCCATGTTCCTGGAGTCCTCTTGGACTACTCGTCAGCACTGCCATGCTTCTTTCTGCCTATCTTTCATTCATCTGCTTCTTCCATACATATTTATTGAAGCCAAGTACACATAGTGGACAATACAGGCATGGTTGGTGCTTTCATGGAGTTTACTTCCTAGCAGGAGGAAACAGAAAATAAATAAAGACACAAGTAAATATGACAATTTTATTTTTATTTTTTATTTTTTTGCATTTATCTTCAGATAGAGCGGGAGGGAGAGAGGTGGGAAGAGAGAGAGAGAGATACATCGACTGGCTGCCACCCACACGACACCAACTGGGGCCGGGGACAAGCTGCAACCGAGGTACGTGCCCTTAGCAAGAACCGAACCCAGGACTCTCCGGTCTGGGGGCCTACGCTCTAACCAATGAGCCAAACCAGCTAGGGAAAATATGACAATTTTAGATGTTGAAAAGTGCTTTGAAGAAAATCATGCTGGAGAGTTGCATGGGAGATGAGGTTCTGGCTGATGCTGGATAGTTAGGGAAGGCCTTCTCATGGGTAGCATAGAACCTGAGACCTTACTGAAAATAAGTAGCCAGATACATCAGGGGAGGGACTAATTTTCATACATTGATTTTGTATCCTACAACTTTGCTGAATTTCTTTATTAGTTCTAACGTTTTTTGGTGGAGTCTTTAGGGTTTTCTCTATATACTATTTCATCTCAAAGAGAGACTGTTGTAATTCCTTCTTTCTGATTTGGATGCCTTTTATTTCTTTTTCTTGCATAATTGTTCTTTCTAGTATTTCCAGTACTATGTTGAATAAAAGTGATGAGAGTGGGCACCTTTATTTTGTTCCTTAGAGGAAAAGCTTCCTGTTGTTAACCACTGAGTATGATGTTATCTGTGTGCTTATCATACATGGTCTTTATTATGTTGAGGTATGTTCAGTCTAAACCCAGTTTGCTGACAGTTTTTTATCATGAAAAGATCTTGAATGATGCCAACTACTTTTTCTGCATCTATTGAGATGATCATATATGGATTTTATCCTTCATTTTGGTGATGTGGTATATCATATTTACTGGTTTGTGGAAGCCAAATCATCCTTGCATCCCTGGAATAAATCCAACTTGATCATGGCATCTGATCTTTTTAATGTACTGTTGAATTTGGTTTGCTAATATTTTGTTGATATTTAATGTATTGTTGAATTTGGTTTGCTAATATTTTGCATCCATATTTATCAGAGATATTGGCCTGTAATTTCCTTTTCTTGTAGTGTCCTTGTTTGGCTTTGGTATCAGGGTAAGGCTGGCTTTGTAAAATGAATTTGGAAGTGTTCCCCTCTTTTCAATTTTTTTTTTTTGGAAGAGTTTGAAGAAGATTGGCATTAATTCTTCTTTAAATGTTAGGTAGAATTTACCAGTGAAGCCATCTGGTCCTGGACTTTTATTTCTTGGGAGGTTTTTAATTACCGATTCAATCTCTTCACTATTTCTTCATAATTCAGTCTTGTTAGATCATATGTTTCTGGGAATTTTCTAGGTTATTTAATTTGTTGGTGTGTAGTTGTTCACAGTAATTTCTTATGATTCTTAATATTTCTGTTATCAGTTATAATTCTCCTCTCTCATTTCTAATTTTATTTATTTGAGTCTTCTCTATTTTCTTAGTCTAGCTACAGGTTTATCAATTTTGTTTATCTTTTCAAAAAACCATCTGTTTTATTGATCTTTCTTTTGTCTTTTAAGTCTCTATTTCCTTTATTTCTACTCTGATCTTTATTTTCTTCCTTCTATTAACTTTGGGTGTAGTTTGTTCTTTTTCTACTTCTAGTGTGTTTGGGACACACTGTGTGTTTCTTCATTTTTCCTTGACTGTCTATGTTGGTTTTTGTACATTAGATAAAATAACCACCTTTCCCAGCCTTTACAGACTAGGCTCATGTAGGAGACAAAGCTCATCAGTCAGATAAGCCTCAGCTCCTGGTTGTCTCTGAGTTTTGCGATTGTCCAAACTGCCATCTTTGTTCTTTGTGGCAACCAATATTTGAGAGTGTGCCAAGACCTGTCAGTGTCCCAAAGGGAGGGTCACTGTCAGCACCTAGATGAAGGCTGATTAGAAGCTGGACACAGGCAGCAGCTGGGAAAGTATGTTGCTAATCCCCTTCCAGAGAAAAATTGGGAGATGGGCATTTTTGCCTACTCCCTCTGCACTGAATGCTGGGGGATAGAAGTGGTGGGTACTTGTTTTCCTGTTGGGAATTGTTTCTTTGTTTGCTATAATTCAGTGGGTCTCATGGACTCAAGCCCCACTGGCTTTCAGAGCTAGGTGTTTTGGGGGCCCATCCCTCGAACAGTATCCTTAGAAGACAGGATGCAGATGTACAGTACAAACCCTTTGCTCCTCATGACTCAGTTTCTGGAATTCTCTCAGAGGGACTTGCTCTGTATGTAGCTGTTCATTCAGTGTGTCTGTGGGAGGAGGGAGATCTAGGAGCCTCCTATGTGGTCATCTTGATCCCTCCCTTGAAGTGGTGTTTTCTTACTGTTTTTTTTGTTTTTTAATCCTCACCCCAGGATATTTTTCCATTGATTTTCAAATAGACTGGGAGGAGGAGGAGGAGGAGGAGGAGGAGGAGGAGGAGGAGGAGGAGGAGGAGGGAGAGAGAGAGAGAGAGAGAGAGAGAGAGAGAGAGAGAGAAAGAGAGAGAAATATCGATGTCAGAGAGACGCATTGACTGGTTGCCTCCCACATGACCCCAACCAGGGCCAGGGATCAAATTGCCACCGAGGTCCGTGCCCTTGACCAGAATTGAACCCGAGACTCTTTGGTGGCGGGCCAACCCTCTAACCGCTGAGTCAAATCGGCCAGGGCTAAAGTGGTGTTTTCTTAACATTCGTTCATCACAATGAATATTTTTTTCCTTGAAACTAGTCATCGTTGCATATTTAACATAGTGATTGACAGGTTGGAGTCCTTTTGCAGTTATATGGAAACAGAAGAGTCAGTTCATCTTGTGAATTTTCCTTCACTCTTTAGTAGGAATGATTAATCCTTGGCCTTAACCTGATTACTCATTTCTGCTAAGTTCCTACTTGGTGATGTCAGAGATCTCAAGAAAGAAAGCATATCTTTAGTTTTTACACTATAAATATCCTTCATTTTCGATTTTCTACGTATGTGGTTATAATTCTGTAGTCTCCTGATACATTTGCCCTACCCACAGAGGTGCTTGGGTGGGCCCTGAGATGGTCACAGTAATCACTTATGATACTCTGCCCCAGCTTATACAAAGGGAAGGCCAGGGAGTGATGGGAGAAGCTGCTGCTTTGGAAGGGGAGGCAACAGAGAGATTGGGGGCTTGTGGCAGCTGCTAACAGAGTTGAAGGGGAGCATTCACATGGAAATTCTGAATCAGAAGTTGGTGGTCCCTGTTCTGGTTGATTTTGAATGTGTATCTGCTTTGGGTCTTAAAAGAAAAGAGAATATCTTACCTCTTATCTATTTTACCCCTTTAATAACTAAGAGAAAGTGTTTTGGTGTCAGAGATAACTGGGTTCCAGCCAGGGCTTTGCCATTTACTGTGGGACATCAAACACATTTTTAAACTCATTAGCCTCAATTTCCAAAGCAGCAATATAAGGATACTCATAGTACATACCTTATTTTATTTTATTTTTTTATCCTCACCCGAGGACATTTTTCCATTTTTTGTTCAGATAGAATGGGAGGGAGAGAGAGGAAGAGAGAGAGAGAGAGAGAGAGAGAGAGAGAGAGAGAGAGAGAGAGAGAGAGAAAGAAACATTGACGTGAAAAAGACACATCGAGTGGCTGCCTCCCACACAACCAACCAGGGCCGGGACAAATCACAACCAAGGTACATGCCCTTAGCGGGAACTGAACCCCGGGTCTCTCTGGACTGCAGGCCAACGCTCTAACCGCTGAGCCAAACCGGCCAGGGAAGTACATACCTTCTATAGACTATCTGTGTTCCCCTAAAATGCATATGTTGAAACATACCTCCTATCGTGATGGTACTTGGAGGCGGGGCTTTGGGAGGTAATTAGGTCAAAGAGCAGAGCCCTTACTAATGTAATTTGTTACCTTATGGGTGTGACCTCAGAGAGCTCCCTCCGCTCTTCTGCAATGTGAGGACACAGCGAGAAGGTGGTGTCTGTGAATTGGGAAGCAGGCCTTCACCAGATACCAGATCTGTGCCTTGATCTTGGGCTTCCCATAGCTGTGAGAAATAAATTTCTGTTGTTTATAAGCCACCCAGTGTATGATGTTTTTGTTATAGCAGCCAAACAGAATAAGACAACACCTCACAGCACCCCTTGGAAAGTTAAATGAGATGGTACATAAGAAGTTTTTGGCATAAATGCTCAGTAAATGTTAACTATTGTTATTAGCCATACTTTGTTATTATAATAGTGATACCTATTCATTATAGTCAAGAAAATACAGAAAAACAAAAGAAAGTAAATTATGTATAATGCCATCATCCAGAGATATACAGATATCTACTCCCAATCATTTTCCTGCATATATTATTTCACAAAATTTGATTTAATATATGGTATCTATTAAAAACTTTCATGTGTCACCCTGGCTGGTTTGGCTCAGCAGTTGGAGCATTGGCCTGCGGACCAGAGAGTCCCAGGTTCAGTTCCTGCTAGGGGCACGTACCAAAAAAAAACCAAAAAAAAACACTTTTGTATGTCATTATATCATCTTCTAAAATATTATTTTAATAATAATAAAGTATTATTAGCAGTACAGTTGGTGAATAAAATTCCATCATATAGGTAGGTGTACTATACTGTATGCTTTATCCTACTGAACCATATTTGTTTGTCTTTTATGATTGTTCACAATTTTTTACTGTTGCAGAGAGTGCTATAATAAACATTCTTAAACAAACTTTTCCCCCCACATATCCATGATAATTTCTTTGGCTGAATTATAAAACTGTAGTTGTTGGGCTGAATAATACCTATGTTTTTAGGGTTTTGGGTCCTAACTGTCCAATTGGCCACCAGAAAAATTTTAAAATTTATATTTTTATCAGCAGAACATGAGAGTAACTGTTGCCCTATCCTCTCACCAACAAACAAGCATTACTTTTATTTATTTATTGATTTTAGAGAGAGAAGAAGGGAGAGTGAGAGAGAGAAACATCAACTTGCTGTTCCACTTATTTATGCATTCATTATTTGATTCTTGTATGTGCCCTGACCAGGGATCTAGGCTGCAACCTTGGCATATCGGGACGACCTCTTAACCAACTGGGCTACCTGGCCAAGGCCAAGCATTAGCTTTTGAAACACAATTTTAGTTATTCTCCTAATACTTTTTGAGTGCCTACTCTAGACCAGGCACTGTTCTAGGCATGAGGGTATAGCAGTAAGCAAAACAGACAAAAATCTCCCTGCTCTCATGGAGCTAACATAGAGTATGTTAGACGATGTAGTTGCTATTGAGGAAAATAAAGCAGGGCAGGAAGATACAGAGTGTCTGGTTTGTGGGATGGGGGAGGTGCAATTTCATATAGGCATCAGGGAAGGTCCCAGTGAGAAGGTGAATTGGGCAAAGACCCGAAGGAGGTGAGAAAGTGGGCCTTGAAGATCTCTAGGGAGTGAGCATTCCAGGCAGAGGGAAGAGCAAGAGCAAAGATCCTGAGGCAGAAGCATTCTTGGCATGTTTAAGAAATAGCTAGGAGATAGTACAGCTGGGGTGAGATGCCTAAGGAGATCAGAAGGTGATGAGGTCAGAGAGATAACTGGGGCTTAGGTCATGTAGAAAATATTACACTATTTCAAGGATTTTGACTGTCATTCTGCATGAGGTGGGGAGCCATTGCAGGGTTTTGAGCAGTGGAGAGGCATCATCTAACTACAATTTAAAAAGATTACTTTGGCTGCTGTGCTGAGAACAGATCGAAGGGAAACAAAGGTGGAAGTACTAGAGAGGCTGATTGAAGGTATTGCAAAATTTAGGAGATGGGAGATTGTGGCTCAGACCAGGGTGATAGCAGCACAGTTGGTGAAAAGTCCAAACGTAGGTGCAGTGAAATGACGATATTTGCTGGTAAGAGAGGGGCCAAGGTTTTGATCTGAGCAGCTGGAAGGATGGAATTACCATTCACCAAGATGAAGAAGACTGCTAGCTATTTCTTTAACATGCCAAGTTTGGGGGAAGATTAGGAGCTCAGCTGGAACAAGTTACCTTTGAGCTGTCTTTTAGACATCCAGGTGGAGGTGGTACATGTGGAGGTGAATACATGAATCTGAGGTTCAGGGGAGAAGTCCAGTGTGGAGGCAGAAGTGGCTTAGGGTAGTGGGTGGGTGAGGTTTAGGGAGAATTTTTATTTTTTTTATGGTATGATAAATTACAGTTGACCCTTGAACAATACAGGCTTGAACTCTGCTGGTCCACTCATATTCAGATTTTTTTTGTGTCAATAAATACAGTTGACCCTTTAAATCCATGAGTCTCACAGCCATGAATTCAACCAATCCTGGACTGAAGACAATGTTTACAACATTTGTAACCATGGATTCCCAACCTGGGATTGAAAATACTGTTTTTGATCTGCAGTTGGTTGAATCTGTGGATGACAAGGGCCGACTGGAGAGTCAAGATTATACCCGGATGTTCGACTGTGCGACTGTGAAGTGTTGAGTTTCCCTAACCCCAGCGTCTCCAGGGTCAACTGTGTAGTGTATTTGTCTGTTCCCCGGGAGTATCCAGCAGGAAAGGAGAAACTAGTGATGCTGTAGAGGAGAGAATCGTTGGAGCAATGTCATCAAGTAGGTAAGAAGGAATGGGATGCACAAGACAAGTGGAAGGGTTGCTTTTAGACAGAATAACAAACAATTCATCTGGAGTAGCAGGAAGAAAGGCAGAGTGGGTGAGTGTGGACACAGGTGTGTGGCTAGATGTGGTGGTAGAACTTTGAGGCTGTGTGGGGGATGGGCTGGATGGAGAATGTGGACCTGAAGAGACTATTCAATCATTTTGAGCCAGAGATGCTGAGCACCTGGGTAGGGAGGTGGTGCTAGACATGGAGAGAATGCATACATTCCACGTATGTTTTGGAGATAGGATGTGCAGTCTTGGTGATGGATGGGGAAGAATGTGAGGGAAAGGGAAGGATCAATCATAATATTATTTTGAAAAGCATCCTAAAAAGGCAATAAATTATAATTGTTTCAGCTATATCGAAATGAAGGCCTGGGAGCTCTTACCATTTTGGCTCTTATAACTGGAGAACACTATAGCTCTTTTCTTGTCTAGAACCCCTCCCAACATTCTGGTTGTCTTTTATTTTTAACACAGAATGGTTAAAAACAGCACACATGATTTAGAGAAGTTGTTGACAATTACTGGGCTCTGTGAGTGGGTAGTACAGCCTTATTTTGCAGATGAAGAGACCGAGGCCCAGAAAGGTCAATGGAGCTAATTACAAATGTTGGGAGGGGAGGGAATCAAGCAAAAACCTCTTCATTAATTTAGAATAATGACAAGTACTTTACATCTTGGATTGTGGATTATTACATGCTTTTTTTTTTAATAATGCCTAGGACAGAATCTTATGCAAACAGATGTGTAAGAAATGTATTTGTCAACGATTCTGTATGATGCATTAATTGCCACTGATTGTTTTAAAAAATAACCCTTCTGAATATGTATAAAGGAACTCAAAATATCAACAGTCTCTTACATTAGGGTTCTGAGTCTCCAGCTCTTCCTGGAAGCAGGAGAGATGGGAACTTAGTGTCCTAACATTAGATAAAAATGTGAAACTTAATATTTGTCATGTCTTGAATCTCTGCTTTTAGCTGAAAATAAAAAGAAAATAACTGTAAAACACTGATTCTTTTAAAGTTTTGCATAGGATCTTAATTTTTTTAAGGTTTATAAGAGTATCTGACACCGGGGTTTCATTACTATGCTTTATTTTTATTTTATTTTCTTTAAAATATGTTTTCATTGATTTTTTTAGAGCGAGAGGAAGGGAGAAAGAGATAGAAACATCAATGTGAGAGAGAGACATCAATCATTGCCTCCTGCACACCCCCCACTGCGGGCTGAGCCACAACCTGGGATGTGGTCTGACCGGAAATTGAACTGGGACCTCTCAGTCCATGGGACAACGCTCAATCCACTGAGCCACACCAGCTGGGCTCATTACTGTGTTAAAAAAACCCCACAAACCTTTGCTGTGCCAGTCGCCCTTGTTCCTGGTATACGGTAGCTTCCCCTAAAAAGCAAGTAGTGGCAAATTACTATGGCAAATATAGGATAGTTCATTAAAAAAAAATTTTTTTTTAATCCTCACCTGAGGATATTTTTCTATTTATCTTCAGACAGAGTGGGAGGGAGGGAGAGAGAGAGAAACATCGATGTGAGAGAGACACATCGACTGGCTGCCTCCCACATGACCCGACCAGGGCTGGGGACGAACCGCAACCAAGGTATGTGCCCTTGACTGGAATCAAACCCGAGACTCATTGGTCTGCGGGCCGACGCTCTACCGCCGAGTCAAACCACCCAGGGCTAGGATAGTTCATTTTTTTTTAACTCATTGCCTTAAACTTGTTCCTTTGCTGTTAATATTAAAAAAAAAAAAAAAAAAACCCACAAAAAACACTTCTTAAACACTCTCTAAATGTCCAGATTGTTTCTAGGAAGGCACTGTATTTCCAACTTGAATATCAGCTTTTTGAGGACAGGAAAGATTCTCTACTTCTGCGCATGTTTCACAGAGCATCTGGCATGATACATAGTGGCTGTTCATCAGTGTTACTTGAATAAGAGATAATACAAATTCTTAAACTTTAATATCTTCTCATTTGGTCAGCTCATTTCAAAAAGTCCCGTTTCCCTCTGTGTACAAACATGCATGTGGCAGAACCACAATGTCTTTGGATTCATCTACCTCTGACAATTAACTGTCTAATTAATTAATCATCTGATAATTAAAATGACCTCCTTTTGGCTGATATTGGATCCCAAGAAAGGTTCAAAAGAAACTCAACACATCATGTTGTGTCATGTTCCATTGTGAGACACCCCTGCTGTTTCTCACATTATGTCATATCTGAGCCCATGGTGCTAATGCTAGGTTGGACAAAACAGGGCGACATATCAAAAAATCCAGTGCATTAGATTTATATAAAGTCATCCATTTTTCACTCTTTGAAATGGTATAGTCACTAGGTGAAATTGGCAAATTTAGCATCTTTTAACCATCAACGACTCTAGGTCTGCTATCCAGAAAGTAAATGCATAGCCCTTCCCTCAATTTCTAGTTTGAGATTTTGATGAAGGCACTTTGGACGATATTTGGGCTTATGTGGCTTACAGTTCTTGCATGATTCTGTATTTTTGCCTACTGAATTCTTCAGTCAGCATTCGTTCTCATAGTGGAAGAAATTTAGAACGTGGAGCTTTTTATTTGAATTTGTGACACGCCATTTTTAAGTGATGAACAAGAATTAGAATTGCAATGGAAACTGCAGGAAAAGCCACCTTTCATAGTCTTCATTTGGCATTTTTATACATCCTCAGTTATAGCAGTATTATTGCTTATGTTTATGGAGGCATTTTTAGTTCCAGGTGGTGTACTGATTTCCAAAATGAAACTAGGATTTCGTGGCCTTGTGGAATACAATGAATCCATAGAAATATAATACATTTTAAACATAGTGTGTTACTCATTTTAAAATACAGTATGCTTGGGCCTCAGCTCCAAACTCTAACTTCACTTACTGTGATTAGTGTATTATGCAATTATAGAGTAATATGGAATTTGGGGAGGACTTGCTCAGCAAAAGTGACCTATGGCTGACACACTGCATCTTTAATAAGCTACGGATGACATGGGTCTCTTCTCAAAGGGGATATTGGCTTTCTGTATATAATTAATAACAAGAAAACTGTATCCTGACTTTAAGGTCTGCAGTAGCATCCTGGAACAAAAAGGGCCATAAATTAACATCAATTATGTATTAAAGTTCCAATTAACCTGGCTGACACTGATATACTTTAACAAGGCACATTTAGATAAAAGAAGAGACTCTCTAATTACTTGGAACAGGACCTTATGACCCATTCTGCTCTTTTATCCCAATTCCAACCTAATGAAGAATGAAGTGAGGGAGAAAGTTCCACATAAGGTGATGATGCAGCACCAGAGATACCCCCTGGGATCCCCTATACCATCGAAAACCCTCCACCATGCTTATTTTAACGTACCAGCATTCTTGAAAACAAATGCACCCACTGGAGATGAAGGGTATTTTAAGGTTGAAAATGGTGGCATCCTTTGAGATTTCCCCTTGAACGAATTGGACATATTATAAACATTTAATAGGAACCCCCATTGTGCCTGGACCTACTTTAGCTCATTGGTCAGGATTCCTTCTGCATTGCTCACTCTCTCTGTCCCCCAAATCTTTGAACAACCTTCCTATTTTCTGTTTGATTTGGGAAGAGCATTCTGGTCCCCGGTCCCCATCTGTTCTCCAGGTGGCTCTTTGGATTTTGTTCATCTTTGCCTTCTGTCCACTGACTGGGCATCTTGCCCACTGAGCTCTCTAGGTCTTGGTGTCACCCCTGGTGCCCCTTGGTCAGTTAGTTTCATCTGCAATTGCTTATGTATCTTCTACGCTGCACACTACACGCATTGAAGTGTTTCTTCATCTGAAAACACAGAAATAGCTGATGAAGATGTTCGTAGAATGGATGAGAGAGAAAACGTGGTGATTGTGGGTGACAGGGAAAGAGTGAAAGCAAGACAGATCCCAACAGAGGAGACAGAGGAGGGAAGGGCACACGATAAAATAAAAAGTTATTTGTCTTTATTGCTTTTTTATCTTTCTGTGGCTCACTATCAGTTGCTATCATTTGCTTTCCTGCAGTGATCTCCCATTAGATACCTGCTTATTTTAAATATTTTATTTATTTACTGATTTTAGATAGAGAGGAAGGGAGAGGGGGAGAGAGAGAGATAGAAACATCGATGAGCGAGAACATCGCCTCCTGCACGCCCCCCACTGGGGATTTGGCCCACAACCTGGGCATGTGTCCTGACCGGGAATCGAACCGGCAACCTCTTGGTGCCATACCAGCCGGGCGATACCTGCTTATTTCTTGACCTCTTCCCTGGAGCCTAGGCTCTCACTCCCTCTCCACAGGGGATGGAGGAGCCTTGTCTCACTTACCCTGTGTTCAGTCAGGCTTCCCTGTCCATCCCCTCCTCTCCATGCACAAAATAGTGCAAGGCATAAATACTTTCTTCAAGGCTCTTCCCTGCCTACATCCAAAATGAGACTAACTTTTTATAGACATGAACTCAGCTTTTAGCCAAATATGAAATTAAAAAAAAATCAAGAAATGTGTCTAAATAAAGCAGAATTTCTATTTATACATTTGAATAAATATATCCAAATTCTTTCAGGGCCACAAATATGTGACTAGATACTTAGACCTATCAAAGTACTAAGTAAGTATCGAGAACAGATGCTTATGAATAGAGATGAAAGTAGACATAGAAAAATTAAATGTTGCCAACCTATGTGGTCAATGAAATTATCTCAAGACCTAATTCTGACCACATACTTTTTTTTCTGGCAAAGGAAATAGATAGTAAAAGCAGAGGGCACAGGATGTTAGTCCAGCTTGGAGGCAGTGATCTAACGTTGATTGGTTTGAGCTGAGGCTGTGGGGGCAGGGCAGCCACCCTGCAGCCAGGTAAGGACAGCCTCAGGAAAGACTTCTTTGAACACACTTTTTGCCCCTACCCATTTGCCTATGTTCTCAGGCCCAGGGCTTCCAATAGTTTTCTTGTCCCCAACTTGGTGTTTTTCTGACCTTTGACAGCCCAACTCTTTCCTTTGGTACTCCACTTAATATGTCTTTTGTCTGTTTCATTAGAAATCTTGGTTCAAGGATAAATAGGAAAGTCTTACAATCTTCCAAACACAAAGGGCAGTTATGCGAAAAAGTAAAAAGAGCCAGACTGGCCTTATTCTTTTCCTTTGAAACATGAAAGCCAAAAGACAGTGAAATATAGCATCTATAGAAGACTGAGATAAAATTATTACAATCTAATTCATATGAGAGGAAACAGAATCAAACCTGTGAACCTGTGTCCCAAATACTGGTCCAGGCCACCCAGATCTCCCACTGGATTACTGCAAGAGTCTATTACTCATGAGTCTGTTCTCCACACAACAGCCAGAATGCTCCTTTAAAAAGATTGGTCAGATTGCATCACTTCTCAGCTCAAGCTTTTTTTGTGGTTCCCATCTCAGCAGCTCTCCCCTTTCTTCTCTCACTTCAGCTGCAGACCCTCTCCCCTTGCTCACACCTAGTCATTCACAATGGCCTCTGCCATTGGCCTGGGATTCACTTCCCCTGACTCCCACAGGGCTCCTTCCCTGCCTTCAGGTCTTTGCTTAATTATTGTCTTATCAAGGAAACTTTTGTAACTCCCTGTATTTTACTAAAATAGCCACCCCCCTCCCTGGTCACTCTCTGTCTTCCTTTCTCTGCTTTATTTCCTGCATAGCACTTATCATTATCTGCTTTATTGTATGTTTGTTTATTGTTTCTTTTCTCTCACTAGGATACGAACACCTTGAGGACAGAGGATTTGTGTGTTTGCTGTTATGACGTAGAACAGGCCAATATGAGCTCTCACCATTTGTCCAGTGAAGGGAGAAGGTCCTATACCTAGCTGAGATAGTGTCCCTCACGGAGGGGGAAAAAAGGATATTGATATGCAGGGACTCAGAGATCACACTATCTGCAAACACCAATTCATTTAACTCTTGAGAGAGACCTTGGAATCACCTAGAATGCTTGTTAAGAAAGGATAGATTCGTAGGCCCAACCCAGATCAACGGAATCAGGATTTCCTGGGGTTACACCTGGAACTGAGTATTTCAGATATTAAATCTAATATTTACAAAGGGCCTCATGTAATTATTACCATAAGGCAAGTTTGGAAAACTGAATCTATTTTCAGTAGCAGTAAACTTTGCAGTGTCTGAGTGTATATAATACATAAATGCATCATCCATCTACCCACTGACCTAACTATCTACTTCCCTATTCCTACCTGAGAGTTTATCTGGAAGTTTGCAATATAAATCCTATGTAAGGATTCTTGAAATAGAACAGATTTTTGTTATCTAACCCATTCTTTAAATTGCTCATTTTTCATTAAAGTTTCAGTTACAATTAGCCCAGCTGTAGTGTTTCAGTACTAAGTTCCTTTTATCAACAACTGGAAATGCATAGACATGATACTTGTTAAAATGAGCTCATCTGTCCATTTTAATAGCGGGGAGAAGAGAAAAGGAATTAGATACATGTTTCTCAACTGGTAGTACTTAATGTAAGACACTAGGATTCTATGGCTGATGTTTGGTATAAGGGCAAATTATATGCCCCAATATTCTCTGAGAGTGTCACTATATTACAGTACTGTATCCTAAGCAATATTCGTACTGATAATACATATTATAGAAAAAGTTAATTATGCTCACAATATTCAATTTAAGAATGCAGGGAATTGTTAAAATGACTAAACATGGTTAACACAAAATACCATTTGATAATTAAAGCAAACAATTGTTTGGAAAATACAATTATGGCAAAAACTAATTCCTGGATACCAGATAAGTCAGGTACTGTTGCATAAAATAAGATCCTTGAACACACAGTGCTTATAATCTTGGTGGAGAGACAAAGCGTGTAAAGACATGAAATAATTAAAGAGTAATGAAACAGTGCTCTTGTACAAGTTACCTAATCGCTCTGGATCACACAGTATCCGCATCAACAAAATGGATATCATAATGGAAGTCTCCCAGGGAGGTTTGGGGATTAAAGGAGATAATCCATGCCCTTGATAAGTGGCATATAATGCCACCCACAGAGGTCCAGAGAAAGAAGTGATGGCTAAAGATCAATATATGCAGGGAAACCTTTATAGAGATAGAGGGATTGAAATTTGCTCTTAGAGAAAAAGGAGATGGGGATTCGAGGTAGGACGATCAGTGTCAGCAAAGGTGTGGAGGAGGAAAGGATCATGGAGGGACCAGAGGAGGCCATCTGACTGAAGGTGTGGCTCATAAAAGGCAAGGTTGATGAAGTCGATCTACTTCTTCAAATTGGAAAATAGACATAAACAGAGAAAAGAATAATATCCTATGATTCTACCACCCAGAGATAACTACTTTGCTCTACTTCCTTCTAGCTCTTTTCCCTACGCAAATATTTACTTTTCTAATTAAAACATATACACACTTTTGTAACTTGCTTTTAATATTACATTATCAGCATTTTTGTATGCCGTTACTTATTTTTTGGAAGCATGATTTCTGATGGTCACATAATGCCACGTTTTGTGATCTTGTACGTTAGTAAGTCCACTATTATTAAAATTTTATGTTGCTGTATTTTTTTCTCTTCTAATATATTACACAATACTGAGAATGATTTAAAAATAATCTGATTTTTTTCTCCATAGGAGAAATTAGAAAGGACACATTTAAAATATATGAATATTTTAAAAGTCATTGCTATATTTTGTTAAATTACTTTACTGTGAGTTTGTGGCAAAGTATTTCCACTAGCAGAGTATGAGAGCATGAATTTTATTCCCCTCTTGGCAGAGGAGTTTGGACCAGCGGAGTTCCCGATCAGAGGACGCAGTCAGTGGAAGGATGGGAGGAAGAGGCACTGGAGCCGTACAGCACCCAGCGGTGCCACGACCAGGTACTACATTTCAGTGGTTCAAATGAGAATGGAGAGGAAAAAGTAAATCTAAGAAATTTTCCATTTCTCTCTTTCCTTTTTCCTTCCCTCTCTTTCGCTTTCCCTTCCTTCCTAATAACTTGCTTTCCCCCTTTATTAAAAAATACATATCGTAGTAGAAAATTTGTAAATATAGAAATGTAAAACATCAATATTTTATTGTATTTTCAGTCTTTTTCAACCCATATCAATCAATATATTTACTAAGTATTTTCACATGTTAAATATTCTTTGTGAAAATGAAAGCATTTCCTTTCAAGGATATAACAATCTATTCATTTGTCACTGATAGGTATATGTGCTAGAGATTGTCTATACATTTTCACTATTATATATGATGCTGCTTATAAATGTCTTTGACCATATTATTGTCTTTTATTTCAGATTTTTTCTATAGCAGAAGGGAATTACTGAGTAAATGGTATAGATAGATTCTAGATTTAAGAAGCATTTTTCAAGCATCAGTAATAGGGTTCATTATATATACACACACTTTCACCACACAACTAGGACAAATGAAAAATGGCCCCTATGTTTCTGAACTTGAAGAATTGAACCACGGCACCCAAATTTCAAGTAAGAACTACATTGAAAGGGAAGTTGGCAAATTCAGTTTTGAACATAAACTGAACAAATAAACATATATAAATGAAAGTGAAAATGAGGATAGAAGTTGTTTCAAAAAGTATAGTTCATGTAGTCAATAAATACTGTTTCCATTATTGATAGTTTATATCTTATTATAGTGTGTTAACCAAAATTATAAGAACAATATAGAGATATCCAGGGCACTATTTTATATCTTACACACTGAAAAGTTATTTCTGTAAATAGCTCTTAGCAGAAAAATTGAAGAAAAATACTTGAGATTTTATCCTCCTTATAATTTTATGCTCATCCTTTTAGCCTTTCTTATATGTAACCATTACTTAATCATTACTTAAGAAACATTAGCATATATCAATGTGATCCATTTTTGTTTATGAATGGAAGAATAATTATCTTTTTCTATATAAAGTATTCAGTTAGGAAGATTTTTCCCATCCAAGAACAGTGTATGAAACCAGTCCATCTGTTCCAAAGCTTCCCAAGTGAGCTGGTATACAATTCAGTTTACTCTGTCTTCATGTAACTCAGTTGACCCCGTCTTGTTCAAGGCTGTCTTGACTTTCCTTTTCTTATTTTTTTCCTTTTTTTTAATCCTCACCCGAGGACATTTTTCCATTTTTGTTCAGATAGAGTGGGAGGGAGAGAGAGGAAGAGAGAGAGAGAGAAACATCGACGTGAAAGGGACACATCGAATGGCTGCCTCCTGCACGACCCAACCAGGGCCGGGGACAAACTGCAACCGAGGTACGTGCCCTTAGCGGGAACCGAACCCGGGCCTCTCTGGACCGCAGGTTGACACTCTAACTGCTGAGCCAAACAGGCCAGGGCTTGACTTTCCTTTTCTTTCATATCCTCCCCCACCCCATGTATATATTTAAAAACATATACTTCCTCCAGAAGAAAGAAAGAATAAAAAATTTAAGATTTCTCAGTAGCATCTTAGAGCATATAAAGTCCCCTTACCAAATCACATTTGTGTTGTCACTCTGACTGTTGGGTTGCTACAACAAAGCTTATAAATAGATTTGCCTGCTCACTAAGACCTGTTCCTTTCTGAGCACTAAGTTTGAGTCAAAGAGTGGATTATAGCTTTGCTGATACAATATCCTCTCCAGGGCTATCTCCTGCTGTGGCAGTTGAAGGTGTCTCAATATTTTCATCCTAATGTGCCTCAAAGGTGTATTTTAATCTGACAGAGAATAAAAAGTGAGAAATGTTTTTCCTTTGTCTATTACTGAATAGATGGTGCAATTATTTTGCTTCATGGGTTTGAAACAAAACATGATTGAGTTGATTGTTTCCTGGTGCAATGTAAACTTTTAGTTAGCTGGCATGGGCTGAGCTTCTTAGTCTGTCATTCGCTCTGAATGCTCTGAATGTGTTCATTAAGAAACATTTGTTAGATGCCTTCCATCTGTGAGGCACTCTGTGAAGTGCTAGCTATGTGCTATTGAAAAAAATAGACTTGGTCCTGGTCCTCATGGAGCTTATATTTTATGAGAGAGAGAGAGAGAGAGAGAGAGAGAGAGAGAGAGAGAGAGAGACAGAGAGAGAGAGAAATGAGCACAGAAATCAACATACAATTATAAATAGCATTATGAATACCATTATAAATTATGAGCAAAATTATAAAGTGTTATGAAAGAAAACAAGATGCTATCTGAAGCCCTGAATGATGGTCAGATTTAGAATGAGAGATGTGGGGAGTACCATTGGGGTGCTATGGCAGCATTCCAGGTTAGTAATCCAGACTGTGGTCGAAAATTACCTTTCATTCAAGATATTTATATAAAAGATGGAGTAGGTTATTCATATTTAAAATTTCCATCTCAATTTTGGATATGGTTGGCACTCTGTACCATCACTGAAAAAAATGTACGCTACCTCTCTGATGTATCGCATTACTACATGATAGTAACCAGGTTAAATTGATCCTCTCCAGAGCAACTATTATATTGACCATTTGCATAGGGCAGTTTTTTACAAAAACAGAATTTCTTGAATTGGCAATGCTGACTATAGCATGGATTTGTTAATTTCTCCATGTAGTTCTATCAATTTATATATTTTGAGGCTATTTTATTGGGTGCATACTAAGCTTAAAATTGTTGTATTACTCTGAACAATTGAGCACTTTATCATTATGTGGTAACCTCTGATCTCTAATTATGCTTGTCAAATTCTGTTTTGGCTGATAATATAGTAACTCCAGATTTCTGTTTTCCAGATATAAAAATTTCTACTTTGTTTTCAGTGTTTCTCTTATGAACAGCATATATTTGGATCTTTGTTGTTTTGTGCAATATGTTAATATCTTTTTTTTGTCTTTAATTGTTTAGTCCACTGAAGTTTTCATTTTTAATTACTGATATATTTGGGCTTGTTTCCATCTTTCTTTTGCTTCAGTTTTCCTGCTTTGCAATATTGTGATTCCATTCCAGTGATTTTCAATCCTTTATCAATCAGAATCACCTGGGAGATTTAAAAAATATTAATGTTCAGGCTTCGTCACTACAAATTTTATTGAAGGTCTGGAGAGGGGCCTGGACATTGGTATTTTTGAAAAGTTCCCCAGGTGATATATTCTAGGTACTTTTGGATATTCAGAATTTTCCATCTCCTTCCAACGTTACATGGTAACCACCTACAATACCTGGAGAAGCTGTTTCTTTATTTGTTCTAATGAAATCCTTGGAACAATTTGGCCTGGGTTTGGTATTCACACCGTTTCCACCCTGTCCTCTAGGAGTTGTCTCCCAGACTTGATTCCCATTCCTCACTGCCTCACAGCTCCTGGACTCCCACACCCCACCTGTACCTTGACAGAGTCAGGTATTTCAGGTATTCAAAGTAAGGTATTGTTCAGCTTTGGTCTTTAGTTCTCAGATTTTCTAGTGGAGTTCAGAGTTGGGGCAGCTGAAGTTATAGTGTTGACTTGATCCCATACGTTTCTCTTGGATTCCTTTCTCTACTCTGTTAGACTTACCAACCCCCACTCCCTAACCCTCAGCAGATTCACCAGTTGCTTGGCTCTGGGCTACCAACCCGTTGCTGAAAATGCCAATGATCACATTATTGAAATATTTATTGAAAAACCATAGATCCTGGTAGTTTTGGGAGGTGAAGTTTCTTCTCTCTGTTAAAGATAATAGTCAACAATAATGTCCTCTAATCCAGTGGTTCTCAGAGTGTCGTCCTTGGACCAGCAGCATCAGCACCAACCAAGAACTTGTTAGAAATGCAAATTCAGACCCACTGAAGCAGAAATACTGGGGGTGGGGCCCAGCAACCTGTGTTTCAACCAACCGACCAGCTGATTCTGATGCTTAGTCAAGTTTGAGAGTCACCGCTGTAATCCAAGCGACTTTCAACATGTGATTTAATTAAGAAGACAGGAAAATTCTCTTTGTAGTGGCAACTAGTTAATTAGCTGGGAAATAAAAAATGGTACAATCAAGACTCAAAAAGGGAATAAACTTGTCAGTGGGTAGTACTGTATTTTGTAATTTGGTATTTTAATTTACTTTGAACATTGCCCTAGTATTTAGGCTAATCTTTCTGTTAATCTGCTGTTCCTGAAGTTGAAAGTTGGTATTGTATTACGTTAAGTAGTAGGGTCAGGGCAAGGATTGTGAGCAAATTATCTAAGTAGAATGTGGACTTGTATTTATTAAGTAATTATGAGTTTTTTAATTTTAATAAGCAAAGACAGTTGTAGCTACCAGTTAACCATTGTGATGAATATGAACAATATATAGTCAACACTGAATTGCTATAATTCTTACTCAAACCAAATTATTCACATCGAACCCTCCTGCACAGAAACAATTGTCATGATCTTTTAAACTTTAATGTAGAGCCAGTAGAAGCAGTTTATGCTTCTACTGACTATGGTTTCCAAAGCTCTGTTATTTCTCCTTACGTTATGCTCACTGAGCATTTGCTAAGTGTACACCTGTTCACAGTGTGCTCTGTTACCACTAGGCCCCGTTGAAGTGAAGATCTACACCAAAGCCTTCTCTTTGTAAAATTTGGTTCTAGAAAAAATAAATTAATTTAGGACTAGAAGAAAATAGAGCTTGACATCTAGAATCTTAATGATCATACACTTGTTTTAGCTCTGAATTTATTTTTTGAAATCCACTTTTGTCCTGTTTTCTGGTTTTGGAACTCACTTTCCTCTGCTTAAAATAGAGTACCCTTTAGCTATCCAAATAGGTTTTAATGGAAATGCATTTTTCCACTAGCAGTAAACTGAGGGGAAAGATAATTCAATCATTAAAATTTTTTCATCAAAATCTAGTTTTCATCCCTGGCCGGTTTGGCTCAGTGGTTAGAGTGTTGGCCTGCAGACCAAAGAGTTGTGGGTTTGATTCCAGTCAAGGGCACGTACCTCAGTTGCTGATCCGTACCCGGCCCTGGTCAGGGTCATATGGGAGGCAACCAATCGATGTGTCCCTCTCACATCGATGTTTCTCTCTCTTTCTCTCTCCCTCTCCCACTCTATCTGAAGATAAATGGAAAGGTATCCTTGGGTGAGGATTAAAAAAAAAATCTAGTTTTCATATATGCATATTGTCATACTTAAGGAAAAATAACCAAGATTATGTGTTTATAGACCAATAAACTTTATTTTTATTTTTTAATCCTTACCCGAGGACATTTTTGCATTTATTTTCAGATAGAGCAGGAGGGAGAGAGGGAAGAAGAGAGAGAGAGAAACATCGATGTGAGAGAGACACATCGAGTGGTTGCCACCCGCACGACCCCAACAGGGGCCAGGGACAAACTTCAACTGAGGTACGTGCCCTTAGCGGGAACCGAACCCGGGACTCTCTGGTCCACGGGCCGATGCTCTAACTGCTGAGCTAAACCAGCCAGGGCTAGGCCAATAAACTTTAACAGGGACATTGAGTTTATTAGTGGTGGGACTGCAGGCCATGTGGAGGGAGTGCTATGGAATCTATGGCCACAGTGTTAGGGGAGGTGGCGGGGGAGACACATGTGATACCTGCCACTGTAACGACATGGCAGTGCACACACTGGGCAGATCACGGAGAGCCCTGAGCCAGACCAGGCGTTTATAGGGCCATGTAAACAAGAACCTCAGCCATTTCTGCAATGGTGTCTTTTGAAGGGTGTTTTGCAAACATTATTAGGGAAAGCAGAAATTTCTTCAGAGGTATATTTGATTACAACTCTAACTAAACACCAGATTAAGGGACCAGGGACTCCTGAGGGTGACAATGACCTGACTGCTATTGCTCCCTTGGATCTGGAGTGGCCTTCCAGTTTAGATCTTCTAAATCCCTGAGCCTGGCTGTTTGATTTTCCTAGGTTCCCAGGTCTGGCCATATGTCTGAGTTTCCTTTTTTGCTTCCCTTCCCCCCAAATATGTATAAATGAAAATGCAACAGGAGATTATTGTTCTTAGCTCCAAAGTGCTTATAACCTGGGTGAAGACCAAGCTTATGAAAGTGAAAACTCCTGAATTCTCAAACACATCAGCAGGTAAACTAGAAGTTTAGTAAATGTTCTCTGCATGGTCCAGACCAAACCCTTCACACGGAAGGTAATAGTCCATTCCATGTATGGCCTGCTCTGCTTCTTTCCACCCCTTCCTGCTTCCCAATAGCCTCACACCCTCCGGCCTCTCAAACAAACATATTTATCCAGTAACTCACCGAATCATCTCAATTTCACCCCTGAGAGGACTCCTGGGCTGTTGTTTCCTGTTTATACTACCTTCGCCTCATGTGCTCATCAAATTACCCTGCAGTCAGGGTCTTCTGGAATGCCTAGTACTGTCACGATGTCATCCTGAATACTCCTGCAACAGGTCAGAGGCTCTTTCAGGCTTCAAGTTGTCTGCATAAATAAATCCCACGCCTTTTCTCCCCTTTCTACCACTTTCCTGTGAAACATACTTACACTGTGTGTAAGTGGAATCAATGGGGACACATGTGGTAATTTCATTGATTTATGTGTATCTAATTATTCTTGTGCCGCTGGGTTCAGTTGTGTTAGCGTTGTCTTTGATTGTGTGGTCCTGGAGCTCAGGATGTGTGTTCTACCTGGTCTGAATGGGGCTCATCACAGGCCACATGCAGCTGGGTGCTTCATAATGATGGGAGGATGACCATTCTGCCTTTGGGTTTGACTTGCATGGTCTGAAAAGGCTGAAGTCCTGCCCCATAGGTTTGTGGACGTATCTATTTTGGCTCTAACACAATAGCTGGTTAAATCCCTTCTTACAGTCTATAGAATTTATACATTGGTTTATGTCTCTAACATTCAATTTTGGGCTTATAAAATGGTATCCTTCTACTACAAAACCCTGTACAAATGGTCATATTCTTCTATTTGGTCTGATGACAAAATCTTCAGCCATTGTCACTCAACATATTTGAAATGAGAAAGGAAATGCCTCCCTTTCTATAATAAGGATTTTAGCTTACGTTTCAGCACCATGGAAACTAGGCATTGGGATAGGATCTCTTCTAGCTACATCTTTGGCTTTCAATCATATTTTCTATTTCACCAAAATGGCTTTTAAAAATCCTCCGTCTTCACAACATTTTCTTTTATTTTGGGTTGGCAAGATCACCTTGAGCCTATCCCTCAGCTTTCATGAGCAAATATTATGACTTCAAGAGGAGCATAAATTGGGGCAATCTGAGTGGAGAGAGGTCTCTCTGAGAACTATTCTGGTGCCACAGGAATGTGGAATAACATTAAAGCCCATCCCCAAGAAACACTAGCAAGATGTCGTGGGAGCATCAGGGATAGGTTGCCAGACACTTGTGACTTTGAAAGTGTTTGTCTAGAGATTTGCTAAGATTCTTTCAAAATCTACTTATTTGTCAACAAATAATTATGAGCGCCTGCTAAGTTCCAGACACTCAGGATGAAGTGATAAACCAGGGAGATGGGGCCTCCAGTCTCCCAGAACTTAGGGGAGTTTCATATTTAATAGTTTGTCTATGGAAGGAAGTTGCAATTACATTTAATATGAATTTTAGTTTAATATTAGCCTTTGGATTGTCTCATTTTATTCCAAGCCATGCATCTTGTGTCCTTATTCTACTTGCTGGTCTTCCCTAATCATTCCCAGAGTATGCAATGCCATGGTATTAAGTCAAACACTTGGCTTATAAGATGTATTGAGAAAAATGCTAAATATATTTTATTGGTCGTATTTGTTTTGATGAATTGTGGTTGATATCATCTGCATGTACGCGTATGATTTAGGGAAGGAGAACAGATATTGTGATCACATTTGGGTCTACCACTGTGCCATAATTATATGGCTGTATGGATAAAATACAGTTCAAAATAAAACGTAGTTGAAATCTCTTATCTTAGCTTTACAAAATCCTTTCTTGAGAATCAGTCTGTTAGATTATTCCTACATAGATCTATTGCATTTAAGCAGTGGGTTCATATTTTTGAGTGCCAATGTGTATTATTTTCCTACACAAACAGCTATGCTCAAAGCTTAATGAAGTAGGAAAGGCATTCAGGAAGAGCCAGAGCCAACATCTTGTATATTTGAACCTGTCTGTTCTGCCAGTGACCCATAGAGTGAAGGGCTGTGTCAGCTAATCCTTTAGCTGACCATTGCTGACAGACACATACCTTGTGCTGAGCTTGGAGGGAATGTCACAAAGACATCAGAAATCAACAAGGTGACACAATTCCTGTGGGGTCCTATGCTTAGTTTTGCTGTTGCTTGGAGCTGAGCAATTACACATAAACATGCATCTTATATTCAAATAACATACACATTTTAAGGGTTTTAATTACTTTATTTTCAGAAGGTGTTTTTAAAACTTCTTGGACACATATTTTTCCAATGATGATAATTAGCTGATTAATAATATCATAGTCATCAAAACAGATAGCATATTTTCAAAATCATGCAACAATAGATGAGTCCTCAGATGGCTTTAATCGGAACACCTAATAATTATAACCTTGTAGATGCAAGGGAAGAATGTTTATAACTGTAAACACAAACACAGAAAACAAAACAGAAATGTGTCAGCAGAAGACCGCCTGTGTATGTGACTTCTAAGCCAGAAAGCAGCTGTTTTATTTCATGCATTGTTTTAGGGAACAGAGGACTCCAATGAAGCAGTGGTTTTAACATTGTTAGCAGCAAAAGTCTTATCACCTACCTGCCCCATGATCTACAAATTTTGAAAGATTTTTGTTTCATTAAATTGTTTTTATTAAGCAATTATGAGTTCTTTCATTTTAATAAATGACAGTTGTAGCTATCAGTTACCACTGTGACAAATGTGAACAATATGTATCAAACACGGAATTGCTATAATTCCTACCCAAACCAGGAAAACTTGTAGATATCATAGACTCCTTTTTTTTTTTACTCCTGAGGATATTTTTTCATTGATTTTCAGATAGCATGGGAGGGAAGGAGGAAGGGAGAGAGAGAGAGAAACATCAATGTGAGAGAGACACATCGATTGGTTGCCTCCCGCACGACCCTGACCAGGGCTGGAGATCAAACCACAACTGAGGTTCGAGCCCTTGACTGAAATCGAACCCACAACTCTTTGGTCCATGAGCCGACGCTCTAACTGCTGAGCAAAACCAGCCAGGGTTCATAGACTCCTTTACGGTGATCAAGTATATAATTTTAAAGATATTTGAAAATCTTGAAAATGGCACACGGAACCCATTGCTACCTCTAAAGTTTCAGCTATCTCTTATGAGAAAACTCAGTAATGTATAAAAATTACGTGTGAACTCAGTTGTATTCAATACATTTAAGAGTTGAAGAAGTTTTACCCAGCTGGTGTGGCTCAGTGGTTGAGCATTGACCCATGCACCAAGAGGTTGCCGGCTCGATTCCTGGTCAGGGCACATGCCCAGGTTGTGGGCCCGATCCCTAGTTGTGGACATTCAGGAGGTGGCCAATCAATGTTCTCTCTCATTGATGTTTCTATCTCTCTCTCCCTCTCTAAAATCAATAAAGAATAAAATAATAAAGAATTGAAGAAGTTTCAATTGTAGCTCTTTTTTTCTAAATGTTTTTCTAAGAATATGAAGAACCAAGCTATCTTTTGCTAGCAGAATCAAACAAACTCTCTCCCCTAGTGCAAGAAAAATTTGATGGTGCCCCTTATAAACTGAGTCTTTTGGTAATTATAAAAATATACATGGCTCAACAATGGGACTGTTTATTGTTTTTGGCAGACCTGAGGAAGCACAATTGAAAACAGGCTGGGGTGCAAAGGACAAAAGAAACTACAAAGAAGTGTTCTTCATAAAAATGTAAACTACGGATTCTATTGTGTGATAGTTGATACTGCAAACTATGGAAGAAGTTAGGAAAATATTTTTTTTTACTAATTATACTGCCTCTGAGAATTAATGTTAGTCCTTGGGAACTGTGTGTATGTGTGTGTATGAGTGTGTGTGTGTGTGTGTGTGTGTGTGTGTGTGTATGTGTTTCAATAGCTATCTACTGAATAGTTGTATGATGGATATGTGATACCAAAAGAGATCTTAGAAAATACTTAGGTCTACTCTGGACTACTTTGTGATCTTTGAGCCTTAAAGCTATATCTGACTCCTCCACCCCCACCCCACACTGGTTTTTAGGGCCTGATGTGTCAAATGCTACCCACTCTGTTTCCTAGACTCCTGGGAATGTTATTCTCTAGATTGAAAACTTTGGGTTCAGAGAAAGACATTGTGGAGTAAAGAGGAAAGATACTTGCCCTGGCTGGTTTGGCTCAGCAGCTGGAGCGTTGACACGTGGACCAACGAGTTGCGGATTTGATTCCAGTCAAGGGCACATACCTCGGTTTTGGTTCAGTCCCTGGCCTTGGCCCTGGCCCTGGTCAGGGTCATGCAGTAGGCAACCAATTGATGTGTGTGTCTCTCTCCCTCTCTCCCTTCCACTCTATCTGAAGACAAATGGAAAAATATCCTTGGGTGAGAATTTAAAAAAAAAAAAAAAAAGGAAAGATACTTGAGGTGAGATCCCCTCTAGAAGGTAAGAAGTAGCAATTGCTGAGGAATGAAGGAGGTTCTCATTGAAGACATGCTCCATTAGAGAGACGGGGTGGTAAGTATGGAGGAGCAAGGGTAGGAGGTACAGTGCTGTGACTATGAGGACCCTCCTCCCACCATAAAGTATTTTATTGGATGCTCTACCTTTGAATGTGAGAAAAATCACATGAAATTTTATGTCCATCAATCCACCCTCTGTCTACTCCACCCCGCCCCCTATATTTTATTAACTTTAGTTACTTAAACTATTCAGTCAAGTCTGATGTATCTGAATAGGCTTGTGTTCTGGTGTCATAGAGGACAAAGAAAGGTGGAGCAAAAGGACAAATGACCTTCATTGCAAATCTGTTATAGAGGAGAATGGTGCTTACTTCAAGGAGGGTGGGCTGACAACTGAGCTTCACCTACACATTTCCTCTTACAGTGTTTCCTAAACAGTGTCTCAAACCACATTAATAGGTATTCCAACCCAAGAAAGGGTTGTATACCACATAAGGAATATGTTGTACACCACAGGAGATTCACAGGCTAAAAAATAATCTGAGGAGTCCTGCAGTAAAACCAATTATTTAACTTTGCTTAATCCAGTATTTCCCATTGGATTTGACTATAGATTCTTTTTCCCATGGGACGTTTTCCCATGGAACAAGATTGACATATGGAGAACAATACCTACCACATCTTTCTTGAAGCAATTTCTTCCTTTACCTCTATGACATCACACTCTTGTTTTCCCTCTTACCTGTCTGAGCACTCCTTCTTTTCCTTGCTATCTTCTGCTTGGTCATCAGATATTAGATTTCCTCAAGGTTTGGCCCTGGGCCTTCTCCTCTTTTCATTCCTTATTCCCCCATCTCTCACCCATGCCTGAGACTTTAATGACTGCCTCATGGAGATGTCCACAGATGTTTAGCTCCAGTTTAGATCTCTTCTCTAGACCTCGGCTCTGTATGTCCACCAGCTTACTTGACATCTCTACTTGGATGTCTGAAAGGACTTCTGATTCAATGTTCAGTAGAGGTCACTGTCTTCCTGCCTTTGCCCAGTCTTCTTGCAGTGTTCCTTTTCTCAGTCAATGGTATTCTAATTAATTATGTTAATCCAAAACCTGAGGTCATTCTTGACACCCTCCCCCCCCCATCACACTCATTAAATCATAGAGATGTTACTTTGTAAGAATCTTAAATCCACCTACTTCTCTCCTTCTCCATTTCCCCTTATTTGGTCCATGTTACTTTTTACACCTGGGATCCTACAAAGACTTATCTGGCCTTGTAGTATCCACTCTTGCCCTATCCATTCCATTATCCACAATATAGCTTGAGTGATGGTTCTTATTAGGAATCTAATAATATCTTCCTTTCTCTTACATTTACTCTTAGAACAAAGACCAAATCCTTAAGTCACAAAGGCCCTGTGAGGTCAGGCTTCTATCTCCTGTTTCAGCCTAATTTTATGTTACACTACCCATAATCTTCTTTACTTCTCACATCCTGACTTACTTGAAAATATTAAGATATAATTTTTTTTTTTTGGTATTCACTTTTTATGGTATAACAAATCATAAAATTCACTCTTTTCAATTGTACAGTTCAGGCTTTTTAGTATATATTCAAGGTTGTGCAATCATCACCACTATGTCATTCCAGACTATTTTGATCACCACTGTGAGAAATCCTTTAGCAGTCCCTCTCCATTTCCCTCTCCCCCAGTCCCTGGCAATCACTAATTTATATTCTGCCTCTATGGATTTGCCTAATTTGGACATTTCATATAAATGGAACCATATAAACAGAATGTGGACTTTTGTGTTGGTCTATCTTTCACTTTGCACACAGTTTTCAAGGTTCATCCATGTATTAGCACTTAACTCCTTTTTATGCCAAATTGTACGGATATAGCACATTTTATTTATCCATTCCATCAGTTGTTGGACATTTGGGTGGTTTCCACTTTTTGGCTATTATGGATACTGTTTCTATGAATATTCACGTACACATTTTTGCGTGAACATATCGGTTATATACCAAGGAATTGAATTGCTTGGTTATGTGGTAATTAGTAATTCTATGTTTAACTTTCTTAGGATCTGCCAAAATGTTTTCCAAAGTGGCCACACCAGTTTGCATTTCCACCATCAATGTATAAAGGTTCCAATTTCTCTAGGTCTTTGCCAACTTGTTCTTGTCCATCTTTTTTTTTTTTTTCAATCCTCACCCGAGGATATTTTTCCATTTATTTTCAAACAGAGTAGGAGGGAGGGAGGGAGAGAGAGAGAGAAATATCGATGTGAGAAACATGACACATCGACTGGTTGCCTCTTGCACGACCCTGACCAGGGCTGGAGATCAAACCACAACCAAGGTTTGTGCCCTTGACTGGAATCGAACCCACAACTCATTGGTCCGAGGGCAGATGCTCTAACTGATGAGCCAAACTGGCCAGGGCTTGTCCATCCTTTTTTATTAATAGTTATGAAGTGGTATCTTATTGTGGTTTTGATTTGTATCTCCCTAGTGACTAATGCAGCTCTTGCTTTACTTTTAATTTCTAAAATGCATCATATTCCTTATTGCCACAGGGTTTTTCCATGTATAGTTCCTTTTCCCCAAGTCTCTTTACCTATAACTCGACTCTTCCTTCTGGTCTCTTTATTCAGATTGCAATTGTCATTTGCTTAAGGAAGTAGTCTCTAATATTTCTAGGTCAAGCCTTTGACTATAAGCTCTTAGGATCATGTAATTCTTACTCATAGCACTTACCAGAATTGAAACTTTGCATTTATTTATATGATTTAAAAAAAATCTTCACCCGAGGATATTTTTCCATTGATTTTCAGATAGAGTGAGAGGGAGGGAGGGAGGGAGAGAGAGAAACATCAATGTGAGAGAGACACACTGATTGGTTGCCTCCCGCACTACCCCAACCAGGGCCAGGGATTGAACTGCAACTGACATACGTGCCCTTGACCGGAATTGAACCCACGGCAGTTTGGTCCTCGAACCATCACTCTAACCACTGAATCAAACTGGCCAGGGCTATTTCTATGATTTTTGATTAGTGTCTTCTCACCCAGCAAACTATAAGTTTTATGAAGGCAGGAAACCTATTTACATTACTCCTTAATGTATTTTCAGCATAGACAGTGCGAGGCATGGTAGTTAGTCAATAAATATTTTCTGAATGAATGAAAGAACAAATAGATTGATTCTGGGTTACAGAAATAACTTTAATAAGTAGAGGCATTCAATGCCACTATGAATTCCTATGGGATTTCTCAGATGACAGTGGGGTCACAAATCCTCTCTCTATATGAATAATTATGTACTTTGGTGAGTTAGAAAAGATAAGTGGGAGGAGAAAATGAGGGCAGAGAGAAATGTCTGTAGGGATGAAGGATAGACACTTTTCATCAGATAACTTTTGCATACCCTTATGAATTAAAAAGTGATGAGTTATTATGATTTTGGACAGCTTTTGGAAATCAACTCATTTGTCTTTTAAACTAATTTTCTCATGAATTAATTTCCTTAAAATTATTTAAATGAAAATTAAGTTTCCTTGTAGTGCTTTGACCCTTCTTCCACTAATCATTTTTTACATTGGCATATAGGCACTATTCGCCAAGCCTTAAACTTCTTAAAAAAAAAAAAAAAAAAGGAAGAGTTCTGGCAACCTTTATCCACTGACACAATTGATCTCAATGGTCATTTCTGCCTGAAACCCAAGATTCTTGTTCATTTCAGTTGAATGCTTTTGCTAAGCATCGGATGACATTTACTTATACAAATGAAAGCTAGGATTTCAGGAAAATCTAATCTAACATCCTCCAACATTTATCATTTCAAGTGACCCACACTAAAGAGCGGCATGCATACCCTAGCACTCTGACCCTGAGTGGGGATATCAGCTAGCAGTTAGGACCCTTTACCCAAATGCATTGTATCTGGCAAAGGAAGACAGTACCCAGGACCGCATACACGTCAACAAATACCGACATCCGGAAGCATAATGGTTATAATCACAGTAGCCCTTACCTCACCTGTAGTCAAGTGTAGCCTTGGGTAATATGGATGGAAAACACCAGTGCTCAAGAAAATATACCTGCAGAGGGGCTTTTACTAAATCGCTGAGGGTGTCAAGCTTCTTTTCCATCTCTCTGTTAGTCATCTCTTCATGGTTGAAGGCCTGGAAGCCCTAATGACAGGAGATGGACATGTCACAGACAGAAGTGGCCCTTGGAGCCTGGAGGTCACTGTGTGGTGGTGTGTGTGAAGGAATGCGCATCCTTTTCACGTCTTTGTGCCCGTGGACATGGTCCACTGCAAATCCTGTTGCACTGAGATGGGAGGGAGCAGATAACCCAAACACAATCCCGACATGTGGACATTGTTTTCTTGACACGGCATTCTGCATCCAAAGTGTACCACCCCTCTCAAAAAACAAACAAGACTTTGGTTCCTTCCTGCATGTAGAACTTTAGATCTGTAAGTCCCTCTCCTTTTTCCGTCTCTAACTCTTTTTCTGTGTCTCCCTTGCTTTCTATCTCTCTTTGTCTCTACGTCTTTCTTCTGTCTTCATCAACTGAATACTTATCCTTACAGATGTGTTATGCATATATTTCCTAGATATTGTGTGTACATTACCTGTGTATCATGTATGGCGTGTGTACAAAAGATAAACATGTATATCCTAAATATTTATAACCCCCAAGTGAAAGGAAACTCTCAACTCCATCTGTCATTGAATGGGCAAACAAAATTATTTTGTCTACCTTTTATGGGGGAGGACAATACTAGCTTTGTCAGAAATAGTGTGAGGATGAATTGGAGTTTATGAATGCTCGTTAGAATAGACTCAGTGCCCTTCTCTGGGCTGCCCTGCCCAGGGGCTCAGCCATAGTCACTGTATCAACAGCTTTGGTTCTCTGTATCAGCTCATGGGCTCCACCTGGACTCCACCTTTGCAAGCTTTCCTGTACTCCTGTTACTTGTTGTTAACTTTGCACTGTGGATTTCTTCTGTTCTCTACCCACTCACCTGGCCCTGGCCCTTTGTATCTGCCTTGGCTCCCAGATCCATCTTCCCCTGACTGCTGATCCCAATGCTGTGAGGCCACGGGAGGCAGTGTCAGACCGTTATTCTCAGAAACCCTGGTGTTTCCAAGGACCTACACAGTCCTCTAGTTGCAGCAGATTTGGGGGGAGCATGGAAGGTATACCTGGGCAGCTTTAGAAGGTGTACCTGGGCTCAGTGCTTGGGTTCTCAGGACTGGATGACAACTCTAGGCTTCAGAATCCTCTAGAAGTCACAGAGGGACATGCCATGCTGACAGTGAGCCCATGGCCTCCTCCTCATGCCACAGCCAAGTGAGCTCATGTTCTAGTGTATAGCCTAGGACGCCTGGTCCTGCTGGCATTCCTGCTGCCTTGATCCTTAACAGCTGCACTGGAAGCAATTCATCAGCAAGTCAAAGACATTGCTGTGCTTTCTCCTGCAGGTATAATTATATCAGGACATATGGAACATATGGACATATGATCCCAGGATGGTGATGTGGTTTGCCTTATATTTGGTGAGAAGCAGAGAGTTAAATAGAACTTTTCTTCCAGATCAGTAAGCTTCCATTAGAGGACTTCCTGAACCTTTTGGCATCACTAAGACACAGATTTGGGCTGTGCTTGGCGTAAGTTGGCCTCAGGATTATGATGGTTTTGCCTAGAAGTGGGAAAATGGTCAGCTGTACCATGTAGTTTCAAAATCTTATGACATAGTGTTAGAAGGGGCTAAGGGGCATGGTTTTTGATGATCCGGAATGAGTCCCCCTCCTTCTCCTCTTAGTCTAATCTCTGGCCAACCTCTTTCACACTGACTGAATGCTCTGAAGTAGAGGATGTTCTCAGCAGCACTGTACTCCTCACCCTGCACTGCCCAGGCCCTGCTCCTGTCTGCATCCAGCCGAGTTTGGAGGGCAGGTTCTGGGTTCACACTACTTGGATTCAGGTCCCACCTCCAGTGTTTACTCATTGTGTGGTTACGCAAATCACTTTGCCTCTGAGCTTCAGTTTCTACATCTATAAAATGGCCATAATAACAGTAGGTCCTACTTGGGACAGAACAGTGCCTGGCACATGGGGAGCTTACAAAATATTAGCTGTTGTTATTATCATTGCCATCATGACCAGGCTGTCCTCATGGATCACCTGCAAATCCTAATGTGTGACCTGACTCTCACTGGTCTAGATCCTTAAACCTGTTCATCTTGTATAATCTACACTAACAGTCCAGTAAAACTGCCACCAAGAACTCTAAGAGACCTTTTTTTTTTTTTTATCTTCACCCGAGGACATTTTTTGCATTTATCTTCAGATAGGGTGGGAAGGAGAGAGGGGGGAAGAGAGAGAGAGAAACATTGATGTGAGAGAGACAGATAGACTGGTTGCCACCCACATGACCCCAACCAGGGCTGGGGACAAACTGCAACTGAGGTACGTGCCCTTAGCGTGAACCCAACCCGGGACTCTCTGGTCCACGGGCCGATGCTCTAACCACTGAGCCAAAATGGCCAGGGCTAAGAGGACCTGTCTTGATATACACAGGAAGTTCTCACATAATGAGAACTGAACTTCGATGAGAACATCTGAATTTGGAGCAATTATGGCATTTACCTCTGCTACCTCTGGGCACCTCTTTGCTATTCCTGCAGTGTTATCAGGGCCCTGGCAGTTGGCCAGTATCTTCTATATTCTATGGACCTCCAGGATGCTTCTGGCCTGCCAAAGCCAAGACCTGAAGCTTGCTTTCTAGCATGGGAGCTTGGGAGCACCATCCAAGAACAAATCAATGCCTGACTCTTTCCCTTGTGTTTCTACTGGGGATCTCTGGGGTCCTTTCAGGTAGATAGTGAACACCAGAACACCAGATGTTGTTCTCATCTTTCATTGCCTTCAGATAGAGCACCATTTGATGCAGCAAGCCCGGATGTCCACCTGTGCCCCGGTGACTTGTGCCAGCAGCCTTGCACAGGGTATGAGGAGTGTTGTATAGAAGATGTTGAACTCATAACAGTACCAGAGTCAGCTCCTGTATCTAGTCCACTGGGACATGGTAACCCAAGGGAGCCATCACAGAAGCCCACCTCCAACCTTTGAGGAACTTAAGCTTACTACCAATCAAATCTGATTATCCCTTTGACCCATGGGCTAATAGCAGAAGGGAAACTGAATGCATAGTTCACCTGATACTGTATCAGTGTGAGTTTTGCTAGTTTGAACCCAGATGTTTCTCACTCCCAAGCTTAGATTTTTTTATTACATCTCACTGCCTCTTTCTGAGGATACGGCTGAATACCCACCTCAAAGAGACCCATTTCCTAAAAGGACATAAATAATTATTTGTTTAATCCTCACCTGAGGATATGTTTAGAGAGAGGAAGGGAGAGAGAGAGAAACATCGATGTGAGAGAGAAACATTAATTGGTTGCCTGTTGTATGTGCCTCAACCAGGGATCAAACCCGCAACCTAGGTATAGGCCATGACCGAGAATTGAACCCAAAACCTTTTGGTGTACAAAACGACACTCCAACCCACTGAGCCACCCAGCTAGGGCAAGACATACATAAATTGACTTATCCAACTACAACGTTTGCGCTGGCCTTTGGTAAGTAGGTGGAATTTAGTCATAAGGAAGTGGGAAAGGAAAGGGTATTTCAAGCAGAAGGGACTGAGTGAGGACAGACAAGAGGCTGGGCACCGGAGAGCACGTGTGGGAACGTGTGTGGGTGGTTCATGGCCCAGGGGAAGTAGCTATAGTACTCCCTAAGATGTAATATATTTATGTAGCATGTGGATTAGCAAAAAGGACTGGGAATGAAATGCCCACACGGTAATGGTGATTGTGCGTTCCAGATGGAGTATGTTATTTTTTCTTCTTTTGTCCAGTTGTTTCCTGTGTGGCCTACGTGTCCTCCAGCCTTGCCTGTGAATCAGTCTACTGTGTCTCATATGGCCTCCTGTGTCATTGTCACTGCTCTGCTTCAGGCCCTGCCTCATGATCCCTCTGTGCTGCTGACATCATTTGCCCACAAGCCATGCTCTGTATGCTTTGCCCAGGTGGCCCGCTTCAGAGCTGCTGTGCATCGTGTTCCTTAGCCTCAGCCAGTCCAGGCACTCTCTCACTGCTCACGGCCTGACCCCCTTCAACCCCACCCGCTCCTGCACGACACTGCCTGCTGGGGTCCGGCATCGTGTAGCCCTCACACCGCCCCTGTGAGTCTCTGGAGCGGCCCCACAGCTGCTTCGGGGCCCAAGGTAATACAGCTCTCCTAGTGTTTCCCACAGCAGCCTCTTCCCAGGGCATGCACACTGTTAGGGGGGCCGAACCGGGTGGTTTCAGGGCTGCTGTGTACCTGACCACTATCGCAAGTGCTGGGACACACACACAGGAGAGTCCGGGTCTCACCCTCACGGTGCTCACACGGGAGTGGAGGAGCCTCTGAAACAAGTCAGCCAGCAAACGTGAGTCACGAGGTTTCGCAGGAGGAAATGGGCTGTGAAGTACCTAAGTAACGTGAGGAAGGTTGATGGTCAAAGCAAATACTTAGGAGGGAAAGGATGTCAGTTCACACACCCAGTCTCTACCTAAACAGCCTTTAATAAAAATATAATGACAAAACTTTTTATATTGCAATTGGTAGTGTATTAGGTCATCTTTGTGAAACTGAAAGTGTTGCAAATATTTATTCTACTTTTATGTAAGTACTCCTCTTGGGAACATTGGATGTTAGTTGTTTATAGGTTATGGTCTGGCAACTTAGACATAGAAATATATATTATAGTTATTGTATTGGAATAATTTTAAGAGCTAATTTACCGTGGGAATTCTAGATTCACAGTGTTGCTCCCCAGTCTTGGCTCATTACCTTTTGTGTTTCACTTTGTGTTCATGATTGTGCTAATTACCTGCAGGTGTCTTTATTTCCCCCTTTAAGGAATAGGGATTTTACCTGGCTTAATTCCAATTAAAGTATTTACCTTTTCTCTATGCAAATTCTCCCAGCAACTGGAAGTATTCACGTACATTTTGCCTCCAGATAAGGTTGTGCTGTAAGATTATATTTAGATTTGAGGGGATAGTTTTTGCTACCCATTGTTTTGCATTTTACTGCATGAGGGTAACAAACATAGTTTCAAGATGATTTGTATTTATTTATTTTTAATTTTTTTCTTTATTGATTTTAGAGAGAGAGGGAGGGAGAGGGAGAGAGAGATAGAAACATCGATGAGAGAGAACATCAATCAGCTGCCTGCTGCATGCCCCCCACTGGGGATTTGGCCCACAATGTGGGCATGTGCCCTGACCAGGAATCGAACTGGCGACCTCATGGTGCATGGGTCAATGCTCAACCACTGAGCCACACCGTCCGGGTAAGATGAAATAATTTAAATTAAATTAAAATTAATTTATTGAAATTAAAAAATATATTGATGATGATAAGGCAAATATTAGTATAGTGTTTTTTAGTTAGAAACTTCCAAACAGAAAATACAGTACAAAGGTTAGTTCTTATCCATCTGTCTATCTATCCATCTCCCCTCTATAACTGATACAGTTACTATAAACATATACATCTCTTCCACAAATTGTTTATTTTTTAACCATGGATTGTGTACAGTGAGATTTTAACCACTTTAGGGCTATACTTTAAAAAATCAAGGTAAAATTCACATACAACTAATTGCACATGTCTTAAGTATAATACTCGATGGATTTTGATAAATGTATTCACATATGTGACCCCAATCAAAATAGAGAACATTACCATCATTCCAGAAAATTTCCTAATGTAGGGGCATAGTTTGAAGGATATAGACTACATCTGATTATAAAAATAATTGCAGTCAGAAATCTGGTTTATTCATGCCAATAAGTTAAAAAGAGGTCTCTATATTTTACCAGCATCTTAACCAAACAAGTAATTTTCTTTAACATTTGCTGGCAGCAAAATACGGTCCATTGCCCATGGGTTTAGCAGTGGCAAACTCATTCAGGAAAAACTTTACTCCTGAGGTAGCAGAAGCTTGCTGATTAATTTAACAATGAGCTAATTATAATAGCTTCTTATAATTAGTCCAAGGCAGGAGGTTTCATTTCATTTACATCAAACATGTCCATCACTGGTATCTTTTGGGCCCAGAAAGCAATCTTAGTTTTCCTGTTGAAATGGACTAATACCACCTGAAGAGATGTGAACTGAAGCAAGAACAGCACAGATTTTTTTTTTATCATCACCCAAGGATATGTTTATTGATTTTTTTTTTTTTTTTTTTAGAGAGAGGAAGCGGGGGTGTGGGGAGGAGAAAGAAAGAAATAAAGGAAGAAACATCGATGTGAGAGAGAAACATCGATCAATTGCCTTCCATATGCACCCCGACTGGGAGCTCTAACCCGCAACCTTTTCTTGTATACGCGAGGATGCTCCAACCAACCCCGAGCCACCTGGCCAGGGTGAGAACAGCACAGATTTAATTTTCATTCATTCAACAGATTAAACTTTTACTCTGTGTCAGGAACTGCTAAATACTGGGGTTACAGCAGTGATCAAAACAGACAAAATCCCTCTCCTCACAGACAAAAGTGACCAAACCAAACAAAACCAAACAAAAAAAAAACCCCAAACAAAACCAAGCCACAAAACCCACCCCAAACGAGTCCATAATTTAATGCTAGGTAAGAGGAAGTCAGAAGAAAAATAAAGCAAGATAAGGGGCTAGAAAGTGGTGGGGATGGGGCAAGAGTGTTATTTTAGTGTGATCATGGAAAACCTCTCTGAAGACGTCATATTAGAGTAGAGGTCTGAGAAAAGGAGGGAATGGCACCATGTAGGTTTCTGTAAACAGTGAATATATAAGCCCTGAGGTGAGAATGTGCTTGAATCTTCCAACAATGGCAAGGATGCTGGAGAAGGAAGAGGGGTCACACCATCAGATCATATAAGACATTTTGGGCCGTAGTGAGGACTTCGGAATTGGGAATTTGGGGATCATGTGGAGTCTTGTTTTTTAAAAACCAAAAGTGCATAATTATTCTGGATGTATCTAGGTTACCTCAAAAATGATAAAACTGGAAAGGTTTCCATCATTTACAGAAATGGGTTTCAAGAACTGAAGTCGATTACAGAAATATAAAGAAAATTACATTTTTGTGTGAATCTTTAAAACAAACTTCTATTTAGGAATAATTTTAGATTTACAGAAAAGTTGCAATGAATAGTATATCCCTTATCCAGTTTCCTCTATTGTTAACATCTCAAATTACCATGGTTCATTTGTCAGGACAAGGAAATTGAGACTGGTATATTACTATTAACTAAACTCCAGATTTTATTAGGATTTTGTTCGTTTTCCTATTAATGTCCTCTTTCTGTTCCAGGATCCAATCCCTGGTACCGCATTGCATTTAGTTGTCATGCCTTCCTACTTTTCCCTGGTCTGCGACAGTTTCTCAGGCTTTCCCTGTTCTTCATGACCTTGACTCTCTTGGCGAGTACTGGTCAGGGAGTCTGTAGAATGTCCTCCGATCTGGATTAGTCTGTTGCTTTTCTCATGATTAAACCAGGGCTGTGGGTCTTTGGAAAGTACACCATAGACGTGAAGTTCCTTTCCCATCACATCATGGCAGGTGGTACCTGATAGCCATATGATCACTGGTGGTGTTAGCTTTCATTACTAGGTTAAAGTGGTTTTCCAGGCATCTCCACCACAGAGTTACTATATTTCCCTTTTCTTTCTCTATTCTTTGGAATCTAGCTCACCTTAGGAAAAGAGGGGTAGTAGGAATTAAGCTTCTTTGGAGTGATTTAAGCAGAGGAGCAACACAATCCTATTTATGCTTGAGAAGGGTCACTCTGTGTAGAGTAGACTGTAGGGGCAAGGGCAGAAGCTGGGAGGCTAGGCAGCATCCAGGGGAGAGACGGCAGTTTGGATGGGGGTGAGAGTAGTTGAAACAATGAGAGCGGTTGAAATCTGTGTATCCTTGGGAGATGGAGCGTACAGTTCTGGCATGGCCTTTTGGACACCACTGCCACTTGGGTAATGATAGACATTGTCTTGTTTTACTTATTACAACATCACTTCCTGGAAGGTCAGTGCTCTGCTTTTATAGTTGCTGGGTATTTTAATTATTGTTGTTTGACTTGTTTGCATTCTCAAAGTAAACCTAACTGGTTCCTTAAGCCAAGCAATGAATGTCACAGACTTTAAAGACAGAATTAATAGCATAAAAATTTAAGGTAATCTAGGTTAGGGAAGTGAATTTCTTCAGAACCTCCTACGTACTAGGCCCCATTTTAGATGCTTTATATTTGTTGTGAGTATGAGTTTCAAGGACCACAAAAAAAAAAAAAAAAAAAAGAAAGAAAAAAAAAAGCAGCAAGAATATAGCTTTATTTTTTTATAAGTGAACGGAAATTTTTTCTTAAATGTTTATTTTTTTTCTGATGTAAAAAACTTAGTCCACTTATGTCTATGCCAATTCAGTTCCTTAGGCGATTGTTAGTCATTTCGTATATACACTCACGTAATTCTGGGCTTTCCTTCTTCTTCCTCTCCTTCTTCCTGATATTGATCCTCAAAACTGCAGTGATTTTATGAATCTGCTGTTGTAGATGGGGAAGAGAGAATGGAAATCTTTCTTGATCTTGATCTGTTGAGATTTTGTTCCATCTCCCATGCGATCAAGCTGTTTGGTTTAGTCTTTAGGTATGTCCCACTCTGGCCACCTCCTAAGGAATACCTGCGTTCTCATTAGCTTGCCCGAGGGAGTGCACGTGCTGTCTGCAGTGCCTCCTCATCAGCCTGGAGACCCCTTGTAGGTCTACCAGTAGACCCTTTCAGAGCAGGAGTGCATGTGCTGTCTGCAGTGTCTCCTCATCAGCCTGGAGACCCCTTGTAGGTCTACCAGTAGACCTTTTCAGAGCAGGAGTGTACGTGCTGTCTGCCGTGCTTCCTCATCAGCCTGGAGACCCCTTGTAGGTCTACCAGTAGACCCTTTCAGAGCAGGAGTGCATGTGCTGTCTGCAGTGTCTCCTCATCAGCCTGGAGACCCCTTGTAGGTCTACCAGTAGACCTTTTCAGAGCAGGAGTGTACGTGCTGTCTGCCGTGCCTCCTCATCAGCCTGGAGACCCCTTGTAGGTCTACCAGTAGACCCTTTCAGAGCAGGAGTGTATGTGCTGTCTGCAGTGCCTCCTCATCAGCCTGGAGACCCCTTGTAGGTCTACCAGTAGACCCTTTCAGAGCAGGAGTTATTCAAGCTTCTCTCTTCAGGGATCCTCAAATCTGCAAATGTTCTATCATCTCCCACCTCAAGCACTACCTCTCCTTACTGGGACTTGGTCTCAGAGTGCAGGATTGTGGCCTCTAAATCAGCATCTAAACTTGTTCTCTTCACTTTTTCCAGTTTGTAGATGGCGTTCATTTCTGACGGGCACAGAGGCAAAAGTAGAGGAAATGGAAGAGGGACTCACTCAGCCTGTATTCTCCCAGATCTTGTTTTATAGGAGCTGGGCCTTTGGAAAATAAAATAAAAATTTTACTTATTTTGGCCCTGGCTGGTTTGGCTCAGCAGTTAGAGCATTGGCCTGCAGACCAAGGAGTCGTGGGTTTGATTCTGGTCAAGGGCACGTACTTCGGTTGCAGTTCGGTCCCTGGCCCTGGTTGGGGTCATGCAGGAGGCAACCAATCAATGTGTCTCTCTCACATTGATGTTTCTCTCCCTCCCTCCCTCCCTCCCTCCCTCCCTCCCTCCCATTCTATCTGAAGATAAATGGAAAAATATCCTCAGGTGATGATTAAAAAAAATTTCGTTTTAAATTTATTTTGTATGTACTACACAGTGAGAAATGGGAGGCTGCCCTAGAGGCTGGGGTACAGTAAAGGCCAGGGTGTCATCTGAAGAACTGGGTAGAAGATGCAGGAGTGGAAGACTGACTGGCCAGGGCAGTGCATGGGCTGACACTTCATATGTCACTGTCACATGATGGTTCCGTGTGTTCTTTGTAGTTTTTCTTTTTAAAATAATTTTTCTTTATTGATTTTAGAGAGAGAGGAAGGGAGAGGGAGAGATAGAAATATCGATGAGAGAGAACATCAATTGGCTGCCTCCTCCATGCCCCCCCACTGGGGTTCGGGCCCACAAACTGGGCATGTGCCCTGACTAGGAATCGAACTGGCGACCTCTTGGTGCATAGGTCGATGCTCAACCACTGAGCCACACCAGCCGGGCCTCTTTGTATTTTTTCTACGAGTTTTATCTTCTTATCAGAAAGTTTGTTAAGAGAAGTTACAAAAAAATCGTCCAAGTTTGTACAGATAGTACGTGTTGGTAGAACCTGGAATCCCAAACCAGACCTGTTCTGACACCAAAGCCCATGTTTCACCCATTACAGCTCATAATCACACTCAAATACTAACATTTTCTTTCCATGTGGATGACCCAAAGCCCTCCAAGGAAAGCAATGAGTGGGCGTGGGCTATGGGTAGGAACTACTGAGGCACCTACCTGGTCAGGAGGTGCCTAACATCTCTCTTTCTCTTTTCAAATTTCAGCGTTCAACCAGTCATTATTGACTGTCCATGATGTGTGCAGGGATGCAATAGTGAACAAGCCAGTTCTTGCCCTTAAGGAAGTTAAAGCCTGGGAGAGGAGACAGACAAGTCAAAAGAAAGTTAAAATACAGCATAGTGAAGTGCTACAAAGGAAGGGAAACAGCTTGCCATGGGAGACTCAGAAGGAGCCCACCTCTGCCCTGGGGGATCTGCCAAGGCTTCCTGGAAAGTGTGGAATTTAAAGCACAGAGCTAGGATCCCATGGGATGCGGGTGGTGGAGGATAGAATGCGATAGCCCGTGACAAACCTTCCAGATCTCTTTGTGAGTGATGTTCTCCCTGTACTCCTTCAAAGCAGGTGAACTGAGCTCCAGCTGAGGCAGGGCCGAGGGAGGCCGTCTGTTCTCTGGCCCACCCGCTAAGATAATGGAGTCCTTGTCTGTAACCAAAGGTTGGCTGTCCCCTGTGCCTACTATAACCATCCCCCAATGAATACTACGTCCTCTGCAGCCAAAGCTACCACTACTTCTCATTGATTGCCTCTGAAAAGGCTTCCACTGTTCGGCATCCAGCCTGCTCACCTCCAGCCCCTGGAGTTCTTTTCATTGGCATTGCCTCCCCTCTGGCCTGAACTAGGCTGCATTTGTGAGGTAAGCACCACCAGGGCAATCAAATGCCGCAGAAAGATGCAAAGCAAACTACACCATTTCTTCCTCCCCCAATTTAGAGGCCCCAGGAAGAGCCCAGGGGAGGGTGCTGCTGGAGACTGCTTATTCTTGCTTGAACAGGCAGTGTTTAAAGAAAGAAAAGAAAAGAAATGTAGTTATTTTAAAAATTCAGCCTTTTCCCTCCATTCTCTCCCTGCTGTAGGGTCCTATTCAAAGACTCATTTTCTCCCTCAGACACTTCAGTGTCTGAATTTATTTCACATAAAAAGCATGACATGTGTTTTCTTTTTAATATACTTTTTAAGGTGACAGTGAATTTCCTCAATTTCCAGCACTTTCTGCTGGTGGCTTCTGCAGGGGGACACTGAACAAACTGTAGCAGGTACAGCTTCCAGAAGGATGCCCAAGGGCAGTGGCCGGATTGTGATGCTTGTCTCTGGGGGTGTAAGTGCTCTGGTGGAGCATCGTACCCCAATGTGCAGGCTTTTATGCCTCTGGGGACAGTGAGTTCTTGGGCCTGGGGAAGAACAGAGTGTGATCCAATGGCCTGCACGCTGGGATGGGCTTCCGGAAGGCAAGGGTCTGGTGCTGTCTCTGGGGAGGATCCTGGAGCAAGTCCCTCCCATCTCTGGCTCTTTCTGGACATGGGACTTTGCATCTTAGCCAGCTACAACCACTTTGTCACCTCCAGAAATGTGGGGGCGTGGGGGTGGGGGTGGATCTGTGCCCCCCACCCTCGCACACGCACATTTTCTGGAGGCTATGCTCTAAGTGACCTACTTTAAGAAAACCCCAAACAGAGTATACAGATCAGTGAAAATGACGGTGGGGAGAGAAGGGAGGGTTGAATGCTCAGGCTACCACATTTGTTCCTTTATATAACAACACCTAAACTATGATTTAATATATAAAGTGAATGTGACATAAACCTTCTTCCTGGGAGATACATGGAGTTGACAGAAAAAAGGAAACACGGAATTTGTCGAGTGACCTTTGTCCCCTGTTACCTCACTCAGTCTTCACAGCAGCTGTACATTGTAGATGGTATTATTCCCATTTTGGAGGTGAGGAAAGTGAGACAGAGAGATCACATAATTAGCAAAGTAAGTAGCTCCCAGTTGTCCCAGTCAAGATTCCACTCCAAGGCTGCGGCAGGTGCAGTGAGGCTCCCGAGAGCCTCTGGCCGGGCTTCCCTGTGGTGCCCTTGGAAGTCACTTCCCACTTCAGGGTCTGCTTCTCAGGATCATCTAGTCTTTCTGGCTTCACAGGGCTGTTGTGACAACCAAGGCCATACGACAACATGGGGAAGTGCTTGGTGAATGATAGTGTGCTATACAAATACCAGAGGCAAGCATTATGACTTCCTTGCCACTGAACGAGGCACACCTGTTGATGAATTACTGGCATGTTTAGCTAAGGGACTTGCCATACAGTTTTGTCTTCTGTGGCAGAATACTGGCTGAGGCCTCTTGTCACCGGGGCACGGCGGGATGCCTTTTTAGTTAGTGTTTAGAAATGTTTCCTAAACAAAATTTTCACATAAGCTTTTTACAGGCATCAGAATGGAATTTTAGTGTTTTTTTTTTTTTTCTACCTATATTACAAGCAATATAGAAGAGAAATTACCTATGTGATATTATGTGCTTCAGAGACCCTTGGCTAGATTTCCTGTATAGGCCTAAAGAGCCCTGTACATTTAATGATATTTACCTCTCTCTCTTGCAAAGATTAGAAAATAGCAAATTGTGACTCTTGTCTACTGTTTTCTAGTATGTCTTTCCAAGATCTGTCTGCATCTTTCTCAGAAAGATAAATTTTACATTTTAGCAAAAAACATGAAATACTTATGATGCCCTTGCAAGAAAATTTTCTGCAAAATTGTGCCAGCTTCTTTTTTAATGCTGCAACTAAAGACCAGAAGAGGGTCTGCCCGCTGAACCCATCTCAAATAAGTAACTGTGTTATGATTGAACTTCTCCACTGTCATCATTTCTGTCTAAAAAAGTCAGAAATGGATCAGAATGCCTCTCCCCCACCAAACCAAACAGCCTTGTGTGTGAAACTTATTGTGTTTTTTCTACAAAAAAAAAAAATAAAAAATGGGGATCCATTGCTTTTTTATTGCTATGATTGTCTCCATATTGATTAATATGAACTGTTTATGCATTAACACACTATTCTTTTGTCCCATATATTCCAAACATTATCATTTCCAGTGTATTTGCCTTTTAGTTTTTAGTTTTGTTTCTTAAATGAGAAACTAAAAGTGTACATAACTGACTCTTTCAAACTTGACCTTTTAGAAATGTGGTTTAAAAAAATTACTTCTTATTTTCCCTGTTTCCAAAACATTAGATTAAGTGAGAGAGAGGTAACCCAGTGTTTTCACCAAGTTAATGATCAGCCACTAAATGTTATTGAATCTGAGGGTTAGGAAACAATTATGTCCCATTTACTTAAAAAAAAGTATTTATTTATTCATTTATTTTTAGAGTAGGAAGGAGAGAGAGAGAGAGAGAGAGAGAGAGAGAGAGAGAGAGAGAGAGAGAGAAACATCAATTTGTTTTCCACTTACTTATGCATTCATCGGTTGATTCTCATGTGCCCTGACTGGGAATCGAACCTGCAACCTTGGCATATTGAAATGATGGTCTGATCAACTGAGCTACCTGGCCAGAGCCCATTTACTTATTTAGAAAAATCAAGTGGTGGGAAGAGGGGAGGAAACATAAATTAGTATTAATTATGAAGAAAGGTGTGCTTACTGACTCTCCGCATCTTGCCATTCCAGAATGGAAAGGGACGTAGGTGTCAGAGGTCATCTCTCACCCACCACCCTCTTACCCAGTGCAGGAATCCTGCCTGTGTGATTCACTGTCCTCTTGACAACTGCCAGAATAGCTCAACTCTCCCACCACAACTTTGGATGTCAGCTGGAGACACCTTTCTTTTATTGTGCTGAGGTTTGCCTGCCTGTGAGTTCCACACACCAAGCCTGCCTCTGCCCGGGGAGCCACAGACACAAAGTTGGTCTAGTTGGGAAAACTTCAAAAATTCATAGAACGCTGATGTATCTCATCTGAGATGTCTCTTTTCCAGGACAAACACCTAAAATCTTTTCTCTATTCCTCCTCCCACACAGTGCTGAGATGCACCCCTAGCCTGTTAGTCATCCCAGTGTTTGCCTATCTCTTCTCTTGTAGGGGCCACAACTGACACAGAGTTCCGTGTGAGCCTGATAGGTGCAGACACGACACTCTCTGCCTGGACCTGCGCCTGCTCAGTCCCCCTTTGCTCATTTTCACTTTCTCAGCCACGGCCTCTGTGTCTCAGGAGCCCTAGAGTGGTGGCACTTTGCCTTGTCTTTACTTCCTTATGTGGACGTTTTAAAAAATGTGTTTGTTGGGCTTCTATAGAACCTTGACAAACCTCTTACTTAGCAGCTTGGCAAGAGCTGGTCTGGGACCACTTGCTTGTTTCCGCCCCCTTTCTCCCGGTTTGAAAGCCCCTGGCTTTTGCTGGCAAAGGCAGCAGTTTCAACCTGGGTTTTGGGTCAAGGTTTTGGTTTTGGACCTTGGCCTCACTATCCAGTTAGACGGGTGCTCAGACCCGGCTCGTCTAGTGCCTCCCACTGAGACTTACCCAGGGTGGCTGGGGAGGGCAGGGCAGGGCAGGGTTGGGGTGAAGTAAAGGTGGGGTGAGTAGAGCCGGGTGTGGCTGGGTTGCATGGGAAACTGACTTGTTTCTCTAAATCAGTTGGGCCTGGTGATGGCAGAGTGGTAGGTGGCAGAGTGGCAATGGAGGAAGTGGATTTGACTGAGTTGTAGTCCTGGCTAATTAGCTGGGAGCCCCTGGGCAAGTTATGTGTCCTCTCCCAAAAGACAGCACTGGCTAGCATCGCCCTCTGCGACCATCTATGGAGCACTGACTCGGGCACTGCAGCTGGCAGCCTGGCAGGCATCATCTCATTCGATTATGGCAGCAAAGTCACAAGGAAGGTCCTATTCCTGTGCTCATTTTACAGAAGAAGAGATGGCAACTCAGAGAGGTTAGGTAACTTGCCCAAGGTCGAGAAGAAGAGATGGTAACGTAGAGAGGTTAGGTAACTTGCCCCAGGTCACAGTGTTTGTACATGGCTCAGCTGGGGTTTGAACCCAAGTGGTTCTAGTGCCTGTGTTCTGAACCACAGTGCTATGCACCCCACCGGGCCCCTCCATTCTGTCAGTTCTGTGGCCTGTATAGTTCAGCAGCAGCTCTAAGGTCTCAGGAGGACTATGTTCAGATCACTTGTCACTAGTGTGACAGCAGCATCCTGGAGCATGTGTGTGAATGCTCCCCAATTTTCCGCCTCTGAGCTTAGGCCGCCTGCGGTCCAGCCTGTGAGGCACAGCCAGCACCAGTCCGGGCAGCAAGGATGCGTTTCTACCTGAAATGGTCGTATGGCAGCTTTGCTATCAGCATCTCCATATTCAGGGATAAAAATCCAGAAACAGAACCAAGTAGGAGTTTTCCTGGAGTGGGAAGCCTCTCTAAAACGTTGTTATTAATTATTCATGTTGGCTGAGGTTGTTTACTTAAAATATTTTTTCTTCTTGGAGACATAAGAAAAATTAATTGCTCTGGTCTTTGTAATTTTCTGACGTCCCGGCGTGCCAATACCTGAGAAAACTTAATACACAGAATGAGTAATACTCCGTAGCTAAGGACTGGTGTTTCAGTTGCCCAAGGTTGTGGAAATGTTGTTGCAACATGGGAGTCAGTCCTTGAGAGAGGAGGGCAGGGGGGAGGGGACGAGCGAGAGAGAGAGAGAGAGAGAGAGAGAGAGAGAGAGAGAGAGAGAGAGAAAGGAAAGAAGGAAGGAAGGGAGGGAGGGAGGGAGGAATCCACTGTCCTTTTCTGAAAAAAAAAAAAAAAATCCTTTCTTCTTTAAGGATTTTAATTTGCTTTCCTTCAACACAACATAATATTGTAGTTATTATCTCCTTGGATTTGCACATTATATCGACAAGGCTCAGTGATCCTTGGGTTTGTGTAGTGCCTTCCTAAGAATGCAGCATTTTCATATTTATTATCACAACTTGTGTCCATGTATGGGAGAGGATTAGATAAATGTTTTCACATCGAAAGATAGTAGATCTGAGGCGTCAGGAACTGCCAGCAAGCTGGTGAGGGGCAGGAGAAGAAAGCAGAGAGCCCTATTTTTATAGATTTATGTACTTGCTATCATAGAGTGTGAACTTCCAAGAAAAAATTCTAATGTCATTGTATAAATACTATATGGCACACAGGAGATCTACTTAACACACATCAGTTCTGTTCTTCTTCCCTACCAATAACATAATCATACTTACTACAGACTTGCCATTTCCATAACAACTAAAATTAACTGGTGCTGTCACATAAAAATCAGGTTTCTCTGTCTTAGTAGTTGCTAATTTTAAAATTTATTTTGATCCTAGTTACATCACTGGGCACCCTCCAGTACCACTTACCTAAATGTGGCTCTAGCTTGCATGGCTTCTCCTAGACTCTCTCATCAGTTTGTACCTGGGTAGAACTTAATCTTCGGCCTCTTTGTTTTCTTTCTGCCTAAGTGCAAGACAAGAATGCCGAGATTGTTCAGGACACACCTGTGCACTGTGGCAGCGCGGCTGAGCTCGAGGGAAGGCTGGTTTTGCCACACAGGTGGAACCTGGGAGGCCTCGACAAGCCTCCAAATAAGAGGGGGAAAAAACAAAGCCAGTGGATGTGGAGGTGGGGGTTGGGATGGGGGAAGGAAACACCTTAAACAGGGTATTTAGCAGATGTTGCTTAATTAGTCTGAGAGCCAGAAGGCAATTCTGAAAGGCAAAGGTTACAGGGAAGTAGAATTTTAACATGTGTGCATGTACACCCCCCCACCTCCTTCCCTCCTCTCTGAGGTGCATCCTCTTCTACCTCTTCTTTCTCAAGTAGTTCCTCTTCCTTGACTTCCTGATAGAAAATTAAAGAGTGACCGACTCTGTCCGGTTAACCCCACTCACTGTTAGAGCCACGGGTCAGAGGTGGGTTGCCCCCGAGGTGGCTCATTTTCCACTGGGGTTGAATCAGCACTGACTGCAATCTGTACGCTAAGGAACTGAAGGTAGAGCACAGTTACTGTTGGCGTTTTATGTGCCAGAGCAGTGGGCCACACAAGGGGTCTAGATTTTGGAGTTTTGGAACACAAACGCAAATGCTTTGTCAGTTAGGTTTCTCGGTTGTATTTGCAATTGGACTCTCTATGGCTCGAGATTAGAATGGGGAGAAATGTGAGTCATTTAATATTTTTGCTTTCTACTTCCTGTCGAGAGCACGGACTACCTCCCATCCATTTTTCTCCCATCCAGAAGTAGTGTTAGCATTAGGAGGCTTGTCAACTCTTTGCTCTCTTTTAGCCATCTACTTAACTTTTTTTGGACTCAGCTTCTTCATCTATAAAATGGGATTGACTCTTTAATGCTGTGATAAATGGATAGTGACTAATAAAAGCAAGGGGTAGTTTCCATCTGCAAAATAACATGTGAGGAATTTTAATCTTAAAAAATTAGGTTTCATTACAATATTAATGAAATCATCATCTGAAAATATTGTTTCACTAACAAAGAAATGCAACAGAAGCAATAATGACATTATATTTGATCATTATCTATCAGCTTGGCAAAGATAAAAATATTGATCATATGTATGTGTTTTTGAGAATACAGGCATGTTGGATCAACTTTTCTGCAAAGTATATTGTAAATATATTTTAAAATTTAAAATGGTCATGATTTTTGATGAACTGATCCCTTTTCTAAATATTCTAGTAGAAAATCAGAAAGGTACTCAAAGATATATTTATAAGCTTGTTCATCTCAACGTCATTAATAAGAGTGAAAATGGGGTACAAGATACATGTCCACTAACAGGAAATTATTTAAATGAATTATGATATACCCCAAAATTGAATACTCAGTGGCTGTTCAAAAGGAAGATATAACTCTATTATTTATTGATATGGAAAGATATCTAGAATATATTGTTAAGTAGAAAGTGAATTATAGAACTGTGCTTAATATTATTCCACTTGGATATATTTATATTTATATCTATAATTGTATTAGTATACATAAAAAATACAATATTTGTGTATAATGGTCTTTGGATGAGGGGTTATCGGGGAGTGACTTTTACTTTGTACTTTATACACCTTTGACCTACTTAAACTTTTTTTTTTATAGTGAATGGTGTTATGTTTTATAATCAGCCAAAACCATAATAATAAAGAAGAAAAAAGAACCCAAGGGGGCACTCAAATGAAAGAAACTCTGAATTCTGCTTCTACTAATTTCTCTCATTTGTAATATGACCATTGAATTGGATACACTCAACTTCTGATCAGCTAAGCAGGTACACGGGCCTAGGCTATTTACAATGGACTAAAGCAACAGTAAAAGATAAACAAGTATGAGATAAACAGTATAAAGATATGATATAAATTGGTGGGGACCGCCATAAATAACACGCTAATCTATTTAATGAAATGATATATGACAGGCTCCCGATGAGCTTGTGAATTGAATATCATGTGAAAGTAAGGTTGTTGAATGTTAGAGTAAATGATAGGGGCCACCGCCGGGGGATGATAGGCCCTGTATTCAGTGCTGTGGGAAGTACGATTCTCTCTCCAACCTCTTTTCTTTCTGAGAGACCCAGTGGTGGGCATTAGAGACTTTCAGTCTACTTTGCCTTTATTTTGGACTGAGACCTAGATGCTATCATGTAAAAATATCCCCACTAATGCATATTAAGATGTGACATGCTTCCTTTTTTTATTTTGTATGCCTTTGTATCATTAACCTGAGAGGAAAAAAAAAAAAAAAAGAACCCATATCCCGACGTGTAACTAAAAACCTCCCGGTGGGATTTGTTTAGTGTGAGAGAGTGATTAGTAATTTTTAGTGATTAGTAATTTTCTCCCTCAGGTGGTTTTTCTGCATTCCTGTAGAGATCGTGTACACAACAGGGCTGCCAAGTGAGAAGAAAAGGCTCAGGCAGGAATATCATGCTTTAGAAAACAGTATGTGTGTGTGCGTGTGCGTGCGTGTGTGTGTTTTAAACAACTATTTTAGTTACTTTGACAAATAAAGTGCTTTGATTTGGAATCATTTCTTTTATGTCTTACATAATCTCTGGTTTTGCAAAAACTTCCATTATGCAATAATTTTATACAAGGCAATTATATCTGTGTTTCCATCTGCTCACAACCCTGTCTCCCTCACACCCTTTCTATTCCCCCGTTGATTTTGGAAAGCAAGCCAATTCTAAAAATCTTGGCTTAAGGAGGCCTCAGGGCTTTATTTGTAGTTTTTTAGGACCCACTGAGGAAATCACAGGATTAAGGCAGGAGGAGTTTAGCTTTTTCAATTAACAAAAAGAAAAAAAAGACTGCCGAGGTCTGCAATAACTCCATGAAGGAGGACCGTTCTTTAGTGTCCCTCTAGGTCAACCCAGTCCAATTCCCAATAAAGCAGGCATTCCCATGAATTCAGGCGCACTGGGGCAGTTGGGTCACCAGCAAGAGTATGTGGTTGTTTTCTTCCTGCTGCTCCCCGGGGATTGGTAGTTATTTAGCACACAGATTAAGCTACCTGTGTGGCCTCAGGATTTTCCCACTTGAAGCTTTCATAATTTTACTTTTGCATATCCATGGGCACATGTACTGGACCCAGTGACCTAGTTTGTAACTGCCAGCTCCTCAGAATGTTGCTCTCTGAACCCAAGAAACTGATACACTGTGCTTGGGTTACTCTTTGGTTTCTAAGGCTAAGTGAAATAAACTTTAAAGTTGAGAGTTGATGCACTTGAGCTGACAGAATTGAATAATTTGCTGGCCAACCTTATCCAACTGGTGGATGTTAGCCATGCCTGCCCCCTCCTCCTCCATCATCATCATCATCTCTTATGCAGCTATTGCACTTTGCAGCTACAAGCACTTTCTCATGCATTCTCTTATTTTGTCTTTATGACAGTTCTTTGAGGCTCAGGAGGGTGCTGATTGTTTCACCATTTTAGACATGAAGAAGCCGAGTCTCTAAAACACATCTAGTATCAGAGCAAAGAAGAGAATCTAGATTTTCTAATTGAGAACTCTTTAATTTTTCTGAAGCACCTCAGGGTGGGCTTTGGGAGGGGTACACCAAGCACTTTAACCTTGGGCTGAGATCCTAGCCTGCCTTGAAGTCTGATCTTGAGCAGAGACTGAGGTTACCTTTAGAACACAGGTGATGGCTTTGAACGGATGGATTAGTCATTCTGCCAGTTCAGTGTAATTATCTAAGAAAATATGAGTTCCCCCTCTTTCGTAAATTGATGATGTGATGGTACAGGGAAGTGTCCTGACAAGCCTGAGGTGTCACCTTGTGAGGTCCTTCCCAGAGACCGCTTTAGGTTACCTGTTACATGCCATGGGCGAACCACCCCTAGCCCTGTCTCCATGGATACAAACACAGAATTTGCTCTCTTAAATTCTCTAAATCTGAGTGTGAATGGCAATCCCGAATTGGCTGTCCTAAACCACCCATGACAGCAGGAAGCATTTAAATGTTCAATATGTTAAATGAACCAAAAATCTATAGTGAGACTGACTCATGACTGGGGAAGAGGCAAAGGTGGATGACTTCCCAGTGCCCAGGCTGGAGACCTTGAATGGGCTGAAATGCATCCTATGTTTTACCACGTCTCCCTTCCCATCCTGGCCATCACCCCATTGTTGCACCAGCTGTTGTGCAAGGTGGAGAGAAGAAAGGGAGCTGGGGTGGGGGCAGCTGGGGGTGGGGCAGCTGGGGGTGGGGTGGGGCTCAGAACAAAATCTGGAACCAGTTAGCATTTAGAAGTTCCAGAAGACAAGATAGAGTGTTTCTCACTAGATTAGGGGCAACTCTAATGTTAGGGAGAAATGTTCTATTTATTTTTATATTTTTCAAGCTTAGTGCAGTGCCAGACACATAGTAGCAGTTGCTCAATAAATACCCGAGGGAACGATAATAAACTGGTGTGGGCCTTTACTAACCTTACCTGATGTTTCCTGTGGGTCAAGCTTCCTGCTCAAACTGTTGGCTCTGCTGGTGGCTGCCACTAGAATTGCCATTCTGGTCTTGCTATCATCCGTGGGCCCCTGGGCTTTGTCTGGCTTTGGGGGCCTGCTTGGGCCCCAGCTCATCCTTCTGCCTCTACTGAGATTCTGATGGAATCCTCGTCAGGTAGCCTGTTTCAAACGTTCTCAGCTTTTCATTTACTTATAATAAAACCCAAACTGTTCTGGAAAAAAAATGAAGGCCCTTTTAGAAAACTATTTGTGAAACAAATGATTTTTGTAATAACACGAGACTCTCTAGGTGTGGCGTTGGTTTTACCAAAAGTTTAGTTCTCATCCATCTTGGTGAAAGAAGTGAACAGTTTAGTTTTTGGAGGCAACTTGGCAGTATCTATAAAAAAAACAAAGAAAGTATAAACACTTTGATCCAATTATTTAAGTTCCAGAATGCTAATTTACAGAAATATATAGGTGCACAAGGGCATAATTGCAAAGATGCTTAATGCGGCATTATTTGTGTTTATAAAGCCAGATGTCATTGTAAGTCCATTAAGGAAATTGGTAAATAAGTTATGGTGTATCCCTGCAACAGAGTATTAGTCATCAAGTAAAAGGAATCATGAAAATCCAGGCTATATTTTTATTTATTTATTTAATTCTCACCCGAGGATATTTTTCCATTTATCTTCAGATAGAGTAGAAGGGGGGTGGGAAAGAGGGAGAGAGAGAGAGACAGAAACATCGATGTGAGAGAGACACATTGATTGGTTGCTTCCTGCATGACCCCAACCAGGGCCAGGGACCGAACTGCAACTGAAGTATATGCCTTTGACTGGAATCGAACCTGAGACTCTTTGGTTCACAGGCCGATGCTCTAACCACTGAGCCAAACAGGCCCGGGGAAGAAATCCAGGGTATACTTTTATATTTAATATGCAAGGTCTGAATAGTTTGCATAGTATGATTGGTGCAGCCACTGTGGAAAACAGTATGGAGTTATCTCAAAAAATTAAAAATGGAACTGCCTTATGACCCAGCGATTCTACTTCTGGGATTATATCCCCAGAATCCCAAAACACTAATTTGAAAGAATATTTGCACCCCTATGTTCATTGCAGCGTTATTTACAATAGCCAAGATTTGGAAGCAGCCCAAGGGCTGCTGATCAGTTGATCAGTGGATTAAAAAAACTGTGGTACATTTACACAATGGAATACTACTCAGCTATAAAAAAGAAGAAAATCTTACCTTTTGCAACAGCAAGGATGAACCTAGAGAGTATTATGCTAAGTGAAATAAGCCAGTCAGAGAAAGACAAGTACCACATGATTTCACTTTATGTGGAATCTAATGAACAAAATAAACTAGCAAAGTGGAGACAGAGTCATAGATACAGAAAACAGACTGACAGTTGTCAGAGAGTAGAGGGCTGAGGGCTGAGTAAGAAGGGTAAAGAGATTAAGCAAAGAAAAAAGAGAAAGATTCATAGACACAGAGAATAGTATGGTGATTGCCAGAGGGAAGGGGGGTATGTGGGGAGGTAGAAGAGGATAAAGGGAGGATCAATGGCGATGGAAAGAGACTTGACTTGGGGTGGTAAACACACACTACAATATACAGATGATATATTATAGAATTGTATACTTGAAACCTGAACAATTTTATTAACCAGTGCCACCCCAATAAATTCAATAAAGAGAAACCTAACAAAACAAACAAAACAAAATCCTATGTATCAGTGGATATGGATGTGTATATATATTATTAAATATATATTTTTTCTATTTGTGTGTAGTGTATATATATTTGTATTTGAGTATATGTGCATAGAGAAAGGTCTGGAAGGGCAAACACCAAATAGTTAAGAACAGATATTCATGGAAAGAGAAAATGGAGGTGGGTGAGCATATAATCAGCCGATCATCTACAGCTCTAGGATCTTCTCTTTCCTTCTGCCCCTTTGGACTATGTATCTCATAGGAAGATGAAATGAAGTGATGGTTAACTTAATTGTGCATTTCTTAGCATTTGTACCTATGTCTCTTTTGCCCTACAATGTGTGTGTGTGTGTGTATTTGTATCTATGTGTAAATTGAAATTATTGGGAAACTATTAGTGAATCTGAGGTTGTGAATTAGTGTCAGAGTTCATGTATCTGTTTTTTTCTTGTTTCCCATGATTTTATTGTCATGGATAATATGTATAGCCAGGGGTAGATTAAAGATATTTAAAAAATATTAATAAAGTATAATTTCCGAGAGTTTCATGTTAGAATGCAGATGACTCCTTTCTCATGTTCAAAGAAAGCCGTAAGCAAAACGATAAGGACAATCAATGCGGGTTGTTGGGTACGTCCCTTTCAGTGCCGTCTTCTCTTGTTGTCTCGAGTGGCAGAGATTTTCAAAGAGACCCAGGTCTGAATGTCAGCTTGCTCAGCCACCAACCAGGTGAACTTGGGCCACTCATTTAGTTTTCCAAAGCCTTAGCTCTAGGGCTTTTGTGAGGATTAAGTGCGATCCTATGCATGAAAATGCCTAGTACACAGGAGATGCTCAGTGGCTGTTTTCTTTCTTCTGATCCTTTTTTAAAGGATTCTCCCCAAAATGCTTTTGGATTTTGCTGTATTAAGGGCATTTTAATCTTTGCCAGTGCCCTATGGTTTAGGACTACTGCCAGTTGGGTAACCTCTTTCTCCCCCTTACCCCTCTCTGTTTTCCTTCTTTCTTTTCCATTCCTCATTCCTCAGTCATTTCTCTTTGCCTTCTTCTCTTCCTTCTTATTCCCATTTCTAGTTCTATACCTTTCCCTTCTCCATTTATTTCCTAAGACTACTGGGGGAGAGACAAGTGGGTCACAGAGAAAGAGAAAGAAACACGGTGTAGAAAGGGAATAAAACCAACTCTTCTTCCTCCACAATTGAGCCACAAGGGATTTCTCTCATTTCTCCCAGCTATGCTTTGTTATATCTCCATGTCTTTGCACGCGCCGTTCCTTCTTTACTTTTCCCTGCTTTACTTGGCTAAATTACACTTGTGCTTCAGGTCTCAGAGGCATTTCCTTGGGGTGGGGGGCTGGTCCTGGGCTCCAGTATACTTTCTGCTCACTGTGCCCCCAGTGCTCCATGTTTCCCAGACCAAAATACTGATATGCCCAAACTATAATTGCTCACTTAACAGTCTCTCTTTCCTGCTAACTATAAACTTTCATGCACAAAGAATGTGTTTCACTTGTTTATGTTCCCATTTCTAGCACTTGGCTCAGTGCTTGGCACCTAATAGGTGCTGTTGAATGGAGCTGTAACCTGATGTGTTCATCTGTCAAGGTATCTGGGAGAGAGCCAGCCGAGTTTTCCTCAAGCTGAATTCTACTCTGGGACCTCTGCTCTGTTCTTACACTAAAGCTTTCGTCCACAATCTTGAGTAGCCCAAATAAAAGCAGGAAGAAGTATCAGATACTATCTGTGCCTATTTTATTAGAATAAAATTCCAAACCCCTTTAGTCTGCAGGTTAAGGCTCCAGAAGAACTTTTCAGTCCTTCATCCCTCCATGAACCTGATGATACAGTCACACAAATGCCAGTTTCTCCTTACCTTCTTTTTTTTTTTTTTTCTTTTAATCTTCACCCAAGGATATTTTTCCATTTATTTTCAGACAGAGTGGGAGGGAGAGATAGAGAGAGAGAGAAGCATCGATGTGAGACAGACACATTGATTGGTTGCCTCCTGCAGAACCCCTACCAGGGCTGGGGACCAAACTGCAACCGAGGTACGTGCCCTTGACCAGAATCGAACCCGTGACTCTTTGGTCCGTGGGCTGACGCTCTAACCGCTGAGCCAAACCGGCCAGGGCTCTCCTTACCTTCTTGTCTTTCCTGCACTTGCAGCGTTGATTTTTCTCATTCTTTGCTTATGGAAAGTCTTATCCCTCAAATTCCAGTTCAAATAATGGTTCTTACTTTTTAGAGTTATTGTGAGAATTAAATGAGGTAAATTGCATAGCACAGTGTTACCACAGAGTAAGCACTCCCTAAAGATGAGCAATTAGCATCTTTTCTCAAGCAGACTTTAAGCTCAGAAAGGGTGGGAATCATGTTTATACTATTTATGTCTGTACCCTAAGTGCTCAGCATAAGGCTGAGTGTATAGTAAATGCTCAATAAATGGTTGAATAAATGAAGAGATAATGGTCTAAATCAGTGATTTTCAACTGGTGTGCCACAATGATTTTTAAAACATGCAGTATCTGACTAGTCAAGGGCACTGACCTCTTTTCTCTTAGACTGTCAAATACAAAAAATGACAACAGCCAACACAATAGCCATCCGGTATGAATGAATCAAAATTACACCTATATTTTTTGGTCAGATTGTCAAAAAATATTTTTTGATGTGTTGCAGAATTTTAGTAATTAGTTTATGTGTGCCATGAGATGAAGAAGGTTGAAAATCTCTTATCTAAATGACCATCCGAGAGGGCAGACCACATGGTAAATGTAGCATGCTATCTCTAGGCCCTATTATTTTAAGATAACAACAGTATTAGGATTATTATAATACATTTATTTTTATTTAATTTTTTGAATTGGTAATACATTCACATGTTTTAAATATAAAACTTATAAAAACTATTCATTATAAGACTTTTTCCCTTCCCTGCCCTTTATCCAACCATCTCTATCCCTATGATAGGTAACCACTATTATTCCTTTCTTATTATCCTATCAAGGATATTTAAAAAAATTTTTTTTTCTTTATTGATTTTTAGAGAGAGGAAGGGAGAGGGAGAGATAGAAACATTGATGCGAGAGAACATTGATTAGCCGCCCCCTGCATGCCCCCGACTTGAGATTGGGCCCACAGCCTGGACATGTGCCCTGACCAGGAATCGAACCAGCAACCTCTTACTGCATGGGTTGACACTCAACCACTGAGCCACACCAGCATTCCATGTATGGATGTATCCATAATTTATTTAATCAGTTCCTTGTTGATGAGCATATAGATTGTTGTCAAGTTTTTTCCATTACAACAATGCTACAGATAGTATCCCTGTACTTAATTTGTTTTACATTTGTTTATCTGTAGCAAAAATTTCTAGAAGTAGAATTGTTGGGTTAGTGGGCTATGTATTCGGAACTTTGTTAGACACTGTCAGATAGCCCTCCTTAAGAATTCTACCTATTCATAGCTCACTAGCAACACATAAAAGTGCTATTTTTAATGCAGTCTTGCCAATATAGTTTATCATCTAACTTTTGGAATTTTTGCCAGTCTATTAGCTGGAAGAAAATACCTTCAACTTCACCTAGTTTTAATTTTCATTTTTATTACCATGAGTGAAGTTGGATATCTATTTTTTCCCCTTGTTTACGAACCACATCTATTTTCTCTTCTGTGAATGTCCTGTTCCTATCTTTGTGAACTTTTAATTGGATAAATGATTTTTCTTTTACTCTTATGGATTTGTAGATACTCTTAACATATGTGGGAGGTTAGCCCCTTTTCTATGTTTTAAGTTGCTGATATTTTTGCCTAAATATCATTTGTTTTTTACTTGACTTATTTAATCCCTCCTTCTCTCCCCGAAAAACGGTTTTGATTCTTACAAAGTGGTTCTTATCAATCTTTTCTTCCATGGCTTCTGGATTTTCTGTCAGAAAGGCTTTCAACACTAAGGTTATAAAAGAATTCTCTCAAAATTTTCTGTATTGATTTTACTTTTAAATAGTGAATCTATTTGAAATTTCAGGAACCTTTTAAAGCTATTTCGAGCAAATATGTCTTTGGGATAGGGTTGCTAGATTTAGCAAATAAAAATACAAATGCCCTGCTAAATTTGAATTTCAGATAAACAATGAATTATTTTTTGTGGTACAAGTATGTCTCACACAATATTGGAAGCTTCACTCATACTAAGTAATGATTGTCTATCTGAAATTCCAGTTTAACTGGGAACCCTGTATTTTATCTGGCAACCCTAGGTTGGGAGCCACTAGCCCAGCCTATCTGCTTACACACTTTGAATTGTTCTCATTCTCAGTTTCAGCTATATCAGGACCCTATTACTTTTCCTCATTTGCCATTTAAAAATTATTTTTTAAAATCCTCACCTGAGGATATTTTTCTATTTTTATTCAGATAGGGTTTGAGGAAAAGAGAGGGAGAGAGAGAGGGAGAGGGAGAGAAACGTTGACGTGAGAGAGACACATTGACTGGTTGCTGCCCACACGATTCTGACCAGGGTTGGGGACGAACTGCAACCAAGGTACGTGCCCTTGACTGGAATCGAACCTGAAACTCATTGTTCTGCAGGCCAACGCTCTAACTGCTGAGCCAATTCAGCCAGGACTGCCATTTAGAAGTTTAATGGTGTTATACAATGCCTGCATCCATCTCTTAAAAGTTCTGAAATTTGTGCACACAATTGGTATTAGAAAAATGGAGATAACTTCATTTATTTACAAATGAGTGACTGTCTAGTTCCCTTCTGAGAGTCTGTCCAATGAGTGCTATAAGAAAATCATTTCCAGGAGCAGAAAGAAAGTACCTGGTAGCAGTGGAGAGCTAGTACCCTGTCTGTTTTGTTTTAATGAAACAATTGAGTTCCTAAGAATATTTGATTATCAAAATAATTGTTTCAATTATTATTTCAAGAGGTTAGAAGCTAGGGTTTCAGATTTATATAACAAACTTATTTTTTTTCTCATAGAAGTTTAAGTGGCATTTAAAAATTGTAAATATATTATCTTTGATTAAATCAGACAAAAACAAAATTAATGTCTCTCTCTCTCTCTTTTTTTTTTTACTGCTTTTGAAAACACATACACAGCCTGGCCAGTGTGGCTCAGTGGACTGAGCGTCGCCCCATGGATGAGAGGTCCCAGTTCGATTCCTGGTCAGGGAACATGCCCGGGTTGCAGGCTCGATCCCCAGCAGGGAGTGTGCAGGAGGCAGCCAACTGATGTTTCTCTCTCACATCGATGTTTCTATCTCTCTCTCCCTTCCTTTCTCTAAATAATCAATAAAAGCATTAAAAAGAAAACACATACTCAGGAGTCTTATATCCCTTAGTACTCCCATTAGGATTAACAAAGCACAGCGTTGAGATAATACTCCCCTTCCTCCCACAAGAGTGTAACACAAATCACAACCATCACGATAGAGATTGTGATGTCATTGAAGCAGCAAGCTCCCAGTTATGTTGCAACCAGTGGAGGAGAGAATACTTACCTCTTTCTTTTTAAAAAAAAATTTTTCTTTATTAATTTTTAGAGAGAGAGGAAGGGAGAGGGAGAGAGAGATAGAAACATCGATGAGAGAGAACATCGATTGGCCGCCTCCTGCATGATCCTCTCTGGGGATTGGGCCCACAACCTGGGCATGTGTCCTGACTGGGAATTGAACCAGTGACCTCTTGGTGCATGGGTCGACACTCAACCACTGTGCTACACTCGCTGGGTGCCTCTTTCTAATTTACTTGATTGCATCTCATTAATCCACTCATTTATTCAGCAAATATTTCTTGAGTGCCAACTGTTAGGCACTGTGCTGGGTGCTAGGTTGGAAAAAAAACAGTCATAGACTCATCTTCATGGAGCTTTGCGGTGATGTGCTAGAGGCAGCTCCCAGTGGCTGCTTGAATTTTCAGGAACTTCGTGAACCTTGTAATTTTGGTGAGAATATTTATACATGGAAATTGGCAAACACTGAAAGTCAGGGTTTTCTTTGTTGTTTCCTTTCTCCCCCTTTTATTTAAGTGGGGAGCTAGTTGTTAAACACTGACCAGCACGCCACTAAATTTATAGAGATTTTCCTCCACTAAGTCACCCTTCCTGCCTGTCTACCACCACAAGGGCCCCAGAGCACCAATATACCTTGCTTTTCACAAACAATCATTTCTTGAAATGTTGTGAAGTATTCAAATTATGTTAAGATATTATAGTTGATGTGTTATAGGTTGTGGAACTCAAAGTGAAACTTAAAGAAAAACATGTTGCAATGTTAAAAAAAAAATCATTATATTCAGTTATGTAAGATGGGGATAACAATAGTACTTCCTTTATTGGGTTGTTTGGGGATTAAATGAGCTAATACATGTAAAGTACTTATGGAAGTGCCTGGCATAGAATCACATAGAATAAGCATCATGTAAGTCAAGGTCCACCCTGTTCTTATGATGCGTGATGTATGCAGATGAATTTTTGTGTGTGGTACTGGTAGTGTGGAAGGTAAGTGGGCAACTTCAGCTGCATCTCTCAGCTCCATTCAACAAGTTAAAATGACCTCTTTAATTTAAAAAGACACTCGGAGGATTTTAGATCTGGAATTTTAACTGCTGGAAGAAAGGCAGAACATGATGTTGTTGGAGCCAGGAGAAATACTCTACATGCTTCTTTTTGCCATCTGACAGTATTAAAGCTTTTAATGAAAAAAAACCTTACATTTTTTCCTCCTAGCTCTTTCCTTAGCTTTCCTAAGTGACTCAGGGACTCTGAGCATGCCACACCTGATTATGGTTCCCTTATTCTACAGGAGGAGCACAGAAGGGAGAGGGGAACCAGGCAACCTCTGACGGGCCACTAATCTTGGGATTTTAAAATTTAGCATCTTACCTCTGTTAGAATTCCCCAGTACTTACAAGATAAAGAACATACTTTGTTCCTGATTCTACTGACTTATTTTTATATACCAGAAGGTTTTTCTCTCCACTGAAGGTTATTTTTCACATGCAGATTCCATATGTATTTTTTAGATAAAGAACTAAGTTGTTTTTCTTCTTCTTGGTAGTATTGGTATTGGTAGAAATGGTATTGTTTCACAATTTTATATTCAAGTTGTTCATTGCTGGTATGTAGAAAATGATTTACTTTTGTATGTTGATCTTACTTGCTATAACCTTGCTACAATAATCATTTGCTAGTTTTGTTTTTGTGTTTGTAGATTATTTGGAGTTCTTTACATGTCATCTGCAAATAAAAAGTTTTATTTTCTCCTATCTAATCAGTATACCTTCTATTTATTTTTCTTGTCTTATTGCTCTAGCTAGGACTTTGAATAGGAATGATGAGAGAAGATATCTTTATCTTATTACCTGTTTTAGGGGGAAAGTGTCCTGTCTCTCACCATTAAGCGTGATGTTAGCTGTAGGTTTTTTGTGTATACTCTCTTTTAGATTATGGAAGTTCCCTATAGTTCTCCTATTTTGAGACCCACAGTATGTAGATGGCTTTTTAAAATCTGATCTATTGAGATATTTTATTTATGGTAATTTCTCTCAGGTCTGGGTGATTTGGAAATGGTGGAAGGAAGAAAGGACATTCCACCCTTGGTTTCTATCATGACTAGTCCTCAAGTGAGCTTTCTGTTGCCTTTGTCTTCCACCCCTTGTCATAAAACCAGGGATCTCTAATAGCTGCATTTGAGAAAGAGGCAGCATGAGGTGGAATGATGAACTTGCTTTTAAGTCTGAAGAGCTGCCACTTCTTATCTGTGGGACCTTGAATGAATCATAAAACCTCATTTCTCAAGTCACGGGCATAATTACCTTATAGGGCTGTGAAGATAGGTTGAGATGATGTCAACTTTAAAGTACTCTACAAATTTAGGTTTTAAGACTATAAATTGTTAGAAGACAGCATTCATGTCAGTTCATTTTTGTATCCCCTATATAGTCACAAGAGCACAATAAATGTTTAATATTTTCCAAGATTTCTTTGTCCTTGGGCTGTGTGTGTGTGGGAGGAGGGGTGCTAAATAGTAGATGTTACTACACGGGCTATCACAGTCAGGCTCTAAGGCCTTGGAAAAATCACCCAGACTTTCTAACAGATAATTGGACTGTTTGGATAACTGTGTGAGATGACCCAGATAAAGCACTCTTAAAAATATTGGCTCATGGAAAATGCTCAATAAATGTTATTTTTATAGGACCTTCATTAGTGAACTGGAGAACTGGAGAGGAAAAGCTGTGCGGGTTTTGGCTTATTGTTTGTAGTTTTGTTTGGTGTCTGCTTGAAGAAACTTTCTTATTTGTCCGTGAGTGATCGTAGAGGGCTGGAGTGAGGGGGAAGGTGGCCCAAAGCTGACAGCTAGTTTTCTTCTTGTCCTGTCCACTAGGTGACACTGTTTACTCATCTATACTATTCCATTTAGCCCTTTCCACAAATCTGAATTTAAAAGTTGTATGTTTTATTTGGGGGAGGGGGGTAGTGGGGACAGATTGAGGGGAGTGTGTGTATATTGGGAAAGAAAGTATAACTGAACTGCCACTGACCAACCTTTGAGATACAATTAGGGGCCAGTTGCCACTTATGGTTATGTAACTTTATGGGCTAGTTTCAAACTATTTTTTAAACTGATTTTAAGAGCAACATAAAATTAGTTTCCAAGAAATGAAGGAAAACATGGACTGCTCCCCCTACCAAGCCTTCACCAAACCAAAGGATAAAATAAAATGTTGTGGCTTTGAATGGAGAGTTGAGTATATATATGCGCTTAAATGTCTGTTTCCCTGTCTTCAGTGATTGTTAATGAGGGCACACACCACTGATAAGCAGCTGAAGCAGTTTTGAGGCTAAGCTTAAGTTGGGCCTTCCAATATAATAATAGTCACTGCTAAGAAGAAACCAAATGCAGGGTGTTCATTTGGCTGTGGCGTTTGCAGGTCAGCTGTGATCCCATTTCTGCATTGCTGTATTGCCATATACTTACCGGAAGTGGTCATTTACCTGGATACCACCCAGTGGAAACTTGTGATGATCCCAAATGGCACATGTAACTTTTGGATAGAAAAAAATTCCAAGTGGTTTTCTGCCTTGCATTTCTAGGCTGTGAGCCGGGGGAAGCGCGTCAACTTTATTAATGCAAAGGATCAAGATATGAATGATTTTCTCCATTTGCCTTGGAGTTTAGGGTCTGTATTTTTCTATTTATCATAGCCTCTTTATCATCCATTATAACTTTAAAATTAACTTGTTTATGCTGCTTGTTATGCTTGTTTATAGCTTAGATTTTTTTTTTTTTTTTGGTCCTCAAAAATAACACAACCAAAATTCTCTAACAAATATTTCCCAGTTCAGAACTTTCCTAAAGCTTTCCTGGCCTCCCTTGCTAATGAGCTCCAATTTTCTTTGCTTTCCTGTGTCTACCAGCACGCACCACCTTGAGTTGGTGTGTAATAAACAACTAAATATAGTCTCAGTTTTGGCAGCTATCTTTTGGAAGACTGTCACAGGGGCCCCCAAACAGGAATTAAGTCGATTTAAAATGAACAGGCGCACTCTTTTGCTCTTGGGAACAGCAGACATTTTTATATGCTGTGATCAGTAGTTACCACGTCTTCTGTGTATTTATGCTCTGCTTTATTTAAGTGCAGTAATAACTTCAATAATTGTTACGAAGCACTGTTAAATGCTCAGCGCCTCTCTGTGAAATGGGGCTTCTTCCAGAAAAGTCTTTATGTGAAACCAGTGCTGAGTAACCGGTAGTTGCGTGAAGAGGTTTGGGGAGCAGCCAGATAACAGCAACCTCGGCTAGACACTCAGAGCAGTCGTGGCTGAAACATGAGTTTTGTTCCTTGATTTGTTGGGGAGCATCCGTGACATCTGGATTTGCTCGGTTACCTCTCCAGCTTGCATGGTCCTCTGAGGAAATGGGAGAGAGCAGAAAAAAGAGAGGAGGGAAAAGGGAGAGAGAAGGGAGACAGAGAGAAATTCAGGGCTGGCTTCAGTACATTTGAATTCTCACTGTTGGGGCATTCTCCTAAGGAGTGAATACTAATTGCACAGAGTATGGCAAATCATGTCCTGTAATTGTAAATCAAACAAATGTTCCCAGGCAATAGGCGGAGGCCACCAAGCCTATTTCATTTTTGATGCAACCTGAATTTAAAGCTCGGACTCCAGAGGAGATAGGCTTTGTGAATTTATTTAATTTCATGACATGTGCTTTGCTCCTTCAATGCTACCTTGACATAAAGGCCGCAGGCTTTAACATGACGCTTTCATTTGAGCAGTTAATATGCTATTAGCGATGGCTATAGCACTTTCTAGGGACACGAGGGTAAACAAATTGTTTTGAGAGGCATGGATTGTAGTGCTTTTTCTCAGAGCAAATGAGAAATAGATTATGGTGCATGGATGGCGTGGCTCTCATTAGCAATGCCTACAGGTCTTTACCAAACTCTAGCTAGGTATTTGTGCACTATCTATCGGTGAAAATATAACAGTGCTGCTTCCCAGAGGAAGATTTGACATTCCATGTTACATCTGAGCACTACAGGCCCTCAAAGACCTGTTATAGCTTTTAGAAGAAAGAAAGTTTTTCTTTGTAGTGCCAGATTGATTTTCCTAAGGCACCTTGCTCTTTAAATCTTTGGTGGTTTGCTGTTTACTAAATCATGCTGAAACTTAGTGGACACAAAAGCCTTCCTCCATCTAGTCATTTCTTTCCCAGTCTGGTGCTCACGCTCCCCTACATCTCCCTCACCAACCAGATAGGACTCTGGGTCTGGCTCTCCCCATCTTTGAGGAGGCCTGTCATTCTTTCCAGATGCTCTCAGGGACTCTCCTCCCTAAAACACATGTGTTACCATTGGAATCCTACTCACCATTACAGGACCTGTTGAAATACCACCTTCTTCAAGAACTTCTCCCTGGTTCTCTTCTGCCTCGAGGCAGAGGTACTGTCATTTTTCGGAGCGTAGCGCCCATTTATGGCACTTGGATCCTGCTGCGGTTGGTCGGTGCTCGTGTCTGCAGCATCTTTCCTACAAGACTGCCAGCTCCCAGGCTCCGGGCTAGGTAGCCTGTGTCTGCCTCAGTGATTTGCACAGCAGCATGTACACCATGTGTGATCATAAATACTTTTTTGAGTAAATGAATAACATAATGTGCATACACTGTCTTCCTGGACTAATTTTAATAGCTGTGTCTAAGTGCTGATGATTTAAATAACTGGAAAATGATTAAGAGTATGTATTTTATACAGGTTTTGCTTCATTGATCTTTTCCAAGCAGTTACCTTCTTTCAGATGTGCGTGTCACACAGTCACCAGCTCATAGCTACCTGGATGCAGTATCACAGCCAATGGGCTTCCACAACGAGGCAGAGAGAGTTTTTAAGCAGACGTTTTTGAATTTATGAACTGGAGAACAGTTTTCCTGGAAACTGGAAAGCTTAAAAAGGAGAAGGAATCATTTTGATTCTTGATGCATACGAATCTGGGGGCTGTTGGCAGTAAAGGATGAGAGACATGTGTAAATGCAATATGAACTAATGCTAACACTTACTGAGCACTTACTGTGTGCCAGGAACTCTGCTCATTATTCCACATGCATTACTTCATTTGGGCCCCCAATCATTATTATTTCCACTTTATAGATAACAAAACCGAGTCTCAGAAAAGTTAAGAAAGTTGTGTATATGCCGTTAAATCTCTTTGTGCCAAGTTACTTCCTTCCAAAAGAGAACATAGTACAGAGTCTCTCAGGCAGCGTTAGCAATTTCATCCAGCCCAAACCTTCTCTTCTTAGTGCTCCTATTTGACAGATGAATGAACTGAGGCCCAGGGAGGTTTGTGACTTCTTCAGGATCACAGAGCTAGTGAGATCTGGGATTAGACCACAGAGAGCTGGACTCCTAATCCAGAGGGCACCTGTTAGAAGATGCTGTGTTATCACACAGATTTGGAGGTACATGAATATGGCTAGTTTCCCTGAAACATTAGCCCTGTGTGAAAGCCAGAGGCAGCTCCGCCGACCCTAGATGGTGTTAGTGCTGCCAGCTTTCTAAATGTCTGACTATCTCTTTTCCCTCATTGGCTCATCCAGTAGTACTCATCTCAGTTTGGCATTGACCTGACTGATTTATTTTCATCTTTTTGAATCTCTGATCAAGGCAACCAAGGGTGCCGAGGTTGTTTATTCACGCACCAGAAACCAAGCCCCTCCCTCTTCTGTGGCTGACTTTGCCCTCTTATACGACAACCAAGGTGTGAAGAGCTGGCTGGGTTTTGGTGGAATGTGTGGTTGCCTTTGTGGTGCCATTCGGAAGCCTCTCCACCATCCAGGGGCCACAGGGGTCTCAAATGTCCACAATGCAAGGTCTCTTAGGGCAAGGCATTTCTTTAGATAAATATGCTGAGATTGTGGAAACAGAACAAAACAAACAGTGATGACGACAACAACACAACAGTATTTGGAATCCAGAAGCTAGAGGACTGGCAGGGAAGGGTCCGGCGAGAGCTGCTCCTTCCCAGTTAAGCAGGGGACCTGCTGGAGCTCCACCGGGGAGCTTGTAAGTGCTCAGGTTCCCAGATGTTGAGATGAGACTGGAACCAGAAATAAGTCTGCCTCTAACTGTCGGGTGACCATGGAGGAGCTACTTAGTCTGGACCTCCGTTTCTTTATCTGTAAAATGATGTATCTTAGAGGGCTACTATGGCAATTAGGTTAAATTGGACAATGTATCTGAAAGCGCTTTGTAAACCCAGCCCTAGACACACCTCTGTTCTCCATCACTAACTGAAGCGTTTAGAAGGTCCATAGTAAAATGAAAATATACATTCTTGGAGAGCAAACACATTTAGTTATTTTTATATCCACATTAGTTTTTTGTAAATTAGTTTATGATAAAGGATGACTCTGAATAGAGCATAGGGAGGGGCATTTCTTTGGTTGGGGTGAGTGGGAGGCAGGAGAAGACTGGCAAGTCGGGAGCTAGAGCCTCATCTGGTAGAGGGTCTCAACAGCCAATCGGTGTGAAGGCTATGGTTTGGGGGTATAGGCAAAGAGTAAGAAGGGGTCAATCAGGGCAAACATTTCTCATTCATTCTTTGGCACAGGGCTGTCCTTTTGCAGGTGTCTGAGTTACCTCATATGGTCTTTCTCAGTCACTGGGCTTTGAAGCTGTTGATATCAAAATTACTGTGGTGACCTAGCAACTTATAGATTTTGTAGTTATCAGATTATAGAGCCCGGTATCCCACTAGCAGGGACACTGTAGGGGAAGGAAGATTGAAATGAGTTTTAATCAATCTATGTATCTTCCAATTATGTTTCACACACCTATGATTCTCTTTGGAAAGGTGAGTTCAGGTTATCTTTTACATTTTCAGTTTCAGAGAGAAGCAGTCCTCAATTATCAAGGAGGTTTTACCTTTATGTATAGGAAAATTCCCAATATCAGACATACAAATATCAGGTAATAGTAGTCATTGTCATATCTGTCCTATATTATATTAGACCTTTCTTGTCAAAGTATCAAATCTGGGTTCATAAAATATTAGAATTGAAAGGCAACTTAAAGTATTTTTCGTCCTCTATACATATTTAAACCATCCTAAATAAAAAGGAAATTCTCCTGTTTCTAAAAGGAGATTGCCAGAGTCCCTTGAAATCTCTTCAATATTTTGCCATTCTTCTCACTGCATGTATCCAGTTCCACTACTATTAATGTTTCCGTAATTGAAGATGGAGACTAGCTCATTGCCACACTTCTGTGGATGATTCTTTATGTCATATTCATATTTGCATTCCCATCACTCACCACCATCCTTGGCGCAAGGCAAGTATTCAGTTAGTATTCGTTGAATGAATGAATGAATGAATGAATGAATGGAAAAGATGCATGCATGAATGAACAGTTCTTGCTTCTAATTCACTCTATTGGTGTGTCTTCTCTCTGGTCAGAATAATTCTAGTTCTTTAATGTTTTGTGAGGAATCTGTCTTCTTTTGAACATCTGAACCTTCGGATTGGCTCTTTACTCAATCCTCTCTAAGTTTTTCATGTTCCTCTCTGGTTTGAAGCCCAGAATTGGAGATCAGTGAAGCTATTAAGTAAAACTGTTAAACTCTTCCTCATTTATAGAATGGAATGAAAAAAGCTTCGGTTTTTAGGAGTGTGTGGCTATAACTGACTTAGTAGCTTGTGAGAAGCTTTGGGCCCTGAAATGTCGGATTTGAAGGGATTGAAGGAAGTATTGCTAAATGTTTTTGTTCTTTTGTTTTTGGTTTGTTTGTTTTGATGTAATGATGATAATGTAGTTAAGGCAGAAGTCTTTATTGCTTAGAAATATCAGCTATTTATGGATGAAATGTTATAACGTCTAGGGTTTGCTTAAAAAAAATGTCAGCAGGAAAGCATGGGGGAAGTTAAGGCAATATAGATGAAAGAAGATATATTAATACTTTTTTTTAGCTGGGTTAATTACACTATTCTCTCTACTTTTGTGAGTAATTTTTTTTTCGTAATACAAAGTTAAGAAAAAAATGTATGCCGAGAAACCTACTTATTCTAGATGAGAAACCAAGGCCTAAAGAGGCAAGGAGGCATGCCTAGTGTCAGAAAACTAGCTATCTCCCTCGTAAATGCTCTTTCCACTAGACCGTGTGTATCAGTGAGTTCAGCTTATGTTGTACTCTCTGTAGACTTTGTTCACATTACCCCATCCTGCTAATGATCACTCTGACGTGCAAACAGCATTTATGATTCTAGTCTCCTTCCAGCCTAACCTCGTTTACTGTCCCTGTGATTTTAACAGCACAAAGATTTCCCCACTCCAGGTAACAATCAAAAGACAAAACAATGTTAGTATAACTCTTTCTTTTGCAGCATTCTCAGGGACCAAAATAAAACTTTAACAGAGAACCAAATAGAAACATATGTGCAAGGAATTTCAGCTGATGAACAGTCACTAAACATATTTAAACTTCTAAGTAAGAAATTGCATACTACAACAGAATCAAAATAATGTCCCAGAAGTAATTACTAATTTAAGTGTATACTAAAACAATAAAAAGCTTTGATAGGGCTCTGGACTGCAAAGACACTGCAGTCCACCCAGCAGCCTGGCAGCCATCCAGAGCCCCAAGTGGCTTCAAGTTTGGAATATCTATCTCATCAGAAGCCAAGGCTACCTCAGTAATTCACCTGTGCCCAGAACCCTTGGGGTTGCTGGTTTTATGCATGTTCCCCCTGAAAAAGAAAGAGCAAGCATCTCTTCACTTGGAGGAAAGGAATGAGGATTGGGACTGAAGAAGGGAGGGAATGAAGAATTATGAGTGTGTAGGGGTGGGGCAGGCAGGAAGGGCATTGTTGGGGAGTTAACTCATGTAGGTGTTGCCCTAAGAGAAATACCATGAAACGGTTAACAGCAAACTGTCAGAGTGGTATAGCCAGAATAAAAGTGCGACAGTAGGAAACCTGAGTCAGGTGACTTCCTGCAGGTGAGCGGAGGTGTTGGGGAGAGCACAGCCAGCAAGCTGTCCTGTTCCGAAGCAGGGGAGACCACAGGAGCCATGGCTCTGCCAGCCAGAACGTTCCGTAGGAGTTGGGAGCACTGAGGGAATTTCTAAAGTAATGTGGAATTCAAATAGCACTCACTTCCTTAAATAGGTTACCAAACAGTTTTGGACCAGATTGAAAACATTTCCTTTAAGTAACTTGTACATTACAGGCAAGACATACATGTTTGTCTGTTTTTTCCCAGTCAGAAGTAATTCTCTTTGCTCATAAGACACATCATCAGCACGAAGTTGTTTTTCCCCCTATATTTTGTTATTGTATTCTCTAATTCCCAGAATGATATAAAACTTTTTAAGAGGTTAATATTAACTTTGGAATTCAATTTTAAACAAGCTTCTCAGTGAGAACCAGTTAGACATGAAAGCGTACTTCTAACTGAATTGTGTATTCATTTAAAGTTCAGGAAAAAAATAAAAACAAACCCTGCTCCACCCCCACTCAGCATGTGACTCCAGGTCACCACCCTTGGAACATTGTGCTTTGAGCTTTTGACTGGATTTGCTTCTGAGGTTAAGAGAAGTGTGTGGCAGATGTTGGGAGGCAGTTGGGGATGGGGGTGGGGTGCAGGGATGAAGGGGCTGCCAGATGTTGAGCGGGAGGGTGGAGTGTGAGGATAAAAGCCTGCCAGATGTCTGCAGTGCAGCGCTGGGGCACTTGCTTTCCATGATCTTCTGAAGATGATTTATATCACATCAGTAGGATCTCATAAAGGTCCTACCCCTCCCCAGTAAACACTGAATCCTGGGTTTATATAACTCTTTTCTGCGTGGTTTCTTGCCATGGAGTGTGTCTTCTTGACATAATTCAAGTCGAGGGTGATATGAATGAAAATACACAATCAACCAGCATATTCACGTGTAAATAAAAGAGGGGTGGGGGGGAGGGGGCTTACATTTAAATCTGTTGTTCTAAATTATAAAGACAATCACCTTTTATTTTCTATTTATTTTATCTTTCCAAGGAATGATTTGCTCTTCTCTCTTCTCCCACAATGAATTTAATAGATTTATTCATCAAGTTTTCTAAATTTAGACACCAAACTGATGTTTTTCTCCCACTGCTTCATTTTATTCTTAGCAGCACTTACATAAAGCCAGGCAGTGAACGATATGACAAAATTACTAACTTGCTGTGACCTGGAATGCACTGATAGAATAAAATAACAATAATGAAGATCGATGTACCAGAGACTTAATACCGGCCGCCCCTAATGAAATCTGTTTTATGCTCATGGTTTTCCCCACAGCACTTTTGGCTACATGTTTCCTGCGGTTTTTAGGAGTCTAAGTTTTCCTTGTGATGCCTGGAATAAGCTCAATTCTTAGGCTAATAGATGGGCCACACAAAAGAAAATATGTGGATCTTATCATTTCCTTGGATTTTAGGAAACTTTAGTGTTTTCTAGGATAAGATTTGATTACAACAGGTAAAATGCCTGGCACTGATCTTGTTTGAAAGGCTTAGCAATAATGGTATCTGGGGACTTGGAGAGACTGGGAAGACTGAGAGAGAAGCTGCATTTGTCCCAGTGGCCTCTCAGCCCTCAGAAAGCCAAGGCTTGTCATTCACTGTGGACCACAGTTAGCGGCATTGGTCATCGTCCCTCTAGACTGCAGTGACATTCATGCTCTCAGTAAATAATTACTGAGCACCTAGTAGGTGCCATGCTGCTAAGTTCTGGAAATACATGGTAAAAGAAGTCCCTGCCTTCTTGGAACTTCCTGTGTATGGGGAAGACAGACACTGAACAGGCAGTTACTCAAATAATTATCCACATTGTGTGCCCTGAGAAAATATAATGGTGGGGACAGGGGTAGATATCATCAGATAACCATGGAATGGGCTGCTTTATGATTTGGCAAATAGGTCCCTCATTTAGGATCACCAGACAGACTCTTGGGTTGGGTGAGTCACCTTTCAATGTGATAGTGGGCAAGCCTTTGTCAGGTGGTGCTTTCTTAAGTTCTTCTGGGGACAATACCAGAGTTGGAACTTGTCTTCATATATAGGGGTTTTTGTTTTGTTTTGTTATTCCTCACCTGAGGATATTTTCCCATTGATTTTTAGATAGAGTGGAAGGGAGGGAGGAAGGGAGGGAGGGAGGGAGAGAGAAACATTGATGTGAGAGAGACACATTGATTGTTTGCCTCCTGCACGTCCTCAACCAGGGCCGGGGACCGAATTTACAACCCAGGTATGTGCCCTTGACCAGAAATCGAACCCGTGACCCTTCGGTCTGCGGTACACCCTGTGTTTTTTAATTTTTTTTTTTTTATCCTCACCTGAGGACATTTTTTTCATTTTTTGCTCAGATAGAGTAGGAGGGAGAGAGAGGAAGAGAGAGAGAGAGAAACATCGATGTGAAAGGGCCACATCGAGTGGCTGCCACCCGCACAACCAACCAGGGCCGGGGACAAACTGCAACCGAGGTACATGCCCTTAGCGGGAACCGAACCTGGGTCTCTCCGGACCGCAGGCCGACGCTCTAACCGCTGAGCCAAACCGGCCAGGGCACACCCTGTGTTTTATAAAAATAAACTTTTTATTTTAGAATAATTTTGGATTTATAGAACAGTTGTGAAGATAGTACAGAGCTCCCATATACTCCACACCCAGTTTCTCCTATTATTAGCATCTTACATTAATAGGGCATATTTGACACAATTAGTGAACCACTATTAATACAACTATTAACTGAAGTTCATCTTTTTATTCAGATATCTTTAGTTTTTATGTAATGTTTTTTTCTGCTCTAGAATCTCATCCTGGATACCACATTCCATTAATCTGTCATGTCTCCTTAGCTCTTTGGCTGTGACTGTTTCTCAGACTTCCCTTGTTTTGATGATCTTAATAGTTTTCAGGGTACTGGTCAGCCATTTTGGGGGATGCCTCACTAGTGGAATTTGTCTGATGATGGGTGTTATTATGATTAGATGGGGTTATAGGTTTGGGGGAAGAAGACTAGAGGTAAAGTACCATTTTCATCACATCACATCAGCAGGATATTACTGTTGATGTTGACTTTGATCACCTGGCTGAAGTAGTTTGTAAGGTTTCTCCATCGTAAGGTTACTCTTTTCCCTTTTCCCTACTGTCATCTTTGGAAGGAAGTTACCACGCACAGCTTGCACTTAGGAGTAGGAGTTATGCTCTCCCTCCTTGAGGGTAGAGTAGCCACATAGATTATTTGGCAGTTTTCTGCATGGGCAATTCATATATTCTCTTCCAGTTCTTTCTTTATTCAGTCACTTATTTATATCACTATGGTCTCATGAATATGTACTTTATACTTTGGGTTATAATCCAATACTACTTAATTTTGTTGTTCACATTGGTCTAGCTGTGGCCATCAGAGGCCCTTTTCGTTGGTCCTGGTGCCCTTAGACATACCACATCATCGGGTGTGAGTGGGTTTTCTTTTTGTAAGTTTTTTGAGTATTTCATTACTTTCTGGCACTATTAGATGTTCCAGGCTGATCTTGTATATTTCCTGCTACAGTCCTAGACTCAGCCATTTCTCCAAGGAACCTTTTTACTGGAGAACGGTCCTAGAAACCCAGTCCTGTTTGGTGCCTCTGGTTTGTTTTTCACACTATAAACTACCTGTGAAATAGTGACTGAACAGGACTGTGGGGTGGAGAAAGAAGTCTGAACTTCAGAGTCAGGCCTTATACGTTTCTCACATTCCCACTTACTAACTGTAGAGCTCTGAACAAATCATTTAACCTCTCAGGATCTCACCCTTCTCATCTATAAAATGGGCATAGTATTACTTACCCTGCAGGGTTGTTATAAGAATTAGAAAAAAGTATTAATAGTGGATCTGACATGTAGCATCTGTTCAAAAAGTCATTTCTGTGGAGCGGTAGGTCCATATGGGTGTCACCACCCCAGAGTTGGCTAAACACCAAGGAAAATAAGTTTAATTCTTCTAATTGTGTAAGCAAAACCATATTATCCATGAAGAAAATAAAAAAGAGGATGCTTTACTGACAATACTACTACTCTAACATATGCTCCCTTTTAGTGGCTGTCATTATGTACTTATTTAAAAATATTTTCATCACATTGTATATAAAAAGAGAAATAATGTTTTTACCATAGTGTATATAGTAATAAAAAAAATAGCAGAACTTATTGAATACTTTCTTGTATTCAACCCTTTACATGGATTTGATTGTTGAGGAAACTGAGGCACAGAGAGTTTAAGTACCTTCCCAGAGGTCACACAGCCAAGGAGAGGGGAAGATAGGATTTGAACTAAGGTCTGTCTGAGGCCAGAGCTTGAAACCCTTATCATTATATTTCCTCTTTTATGCAGACCCCCCTGGCACAGTCACATATACACACATATGTGTATGTATTCATTTCTTTATGCAACATATACTGAGCATCTGCCATGCTCAAGGCATTGGATGATGTTGCTAATAAGAAAACACATTGTTCATAGTCTTTTTTTTTTTTTTTAAGGGGCTAAGGCTTGTATAGGAGATATCACACACAGACAAATGACCGTAATATAATTCTGTGTATAATAAACAATGTTGGAGCCATCAAGATTATGGTATTTGGAAAAAAGAATGCTTAATACCTGCCCCATGACCAGGAGAGTTTGATGGAGGAGGTGACATTTCAGTGGGGACTTGAAGGATGGGCCAGATTTAAATAGGTGGTTTTGTGGCTAGAAAAGGCATTTCAGTCAAACGTAGTAGTAAAGAGAAAGCTGTAGAGACTTATGGTAGATTAGATCATTGAACCACAGTTATTCATTTCATTCCCAGACTGTGTGGGGTGGAGCATACTCCCCTACCCTCAGTGGCTTTGGGCTTTGCCTTGTGATGTTCTTGGGCCGTTGGAATGTGGTAGAAGTGACATTGTGGCCCTTGTGAGTCCAGGCTTTAAAACTGCATGGTGAGTTTCTGCCAGCCCTCTTGGAGCTTCTTCCCTCTGCCACGAGAAGAGCGTGTCTCAGGTGGCAGTTGCTCCTTCAGCCTGGGACCCAGAATTAAGGCACGTGGAAGCAGACCTGAAAGTGACCTGGCCCAAGTCCGGGCTGGCCCAGGTGAACCCGGCTGAAACGGTGTAGACTTCAGCAGACATGTAGACTTGTGAGTGTAAACCGAATGTTAGTTGTTATGAAACCCTGAGGTTTTGAGTGTTGTTTGTTATGCAGCATAATCTCAGAAAAATCTGATTCATACAAGGCCAGAAAGGATAGGCCAAATTAGAAGACACTGTAATTGTCCAGTTTGGCTGAAGGATATGCACGCATGCCTGCACCTGTATACAGAGGAGAATTTTAACTTAAGAAATGAAAATAGTGAGTAAAATGACTCAGACTTTGTTGTAATTTGGGTACCAAAATGACCAAGATGATTTCACAGACATCTTCTGTAGGATTTATGAAAAATCTACAAAGTTATGGACTTGGAATGAAAGCACAGAATGTCTTAGGTAATTTTCCTTCTCATCCTTCCCCCTACTGTGGGGATACCATTATGTTTCAAATAAACATTAGGGACATGGGCCTTCCCCCAAAGCAAGTTTAATAAGCAAGATATATGTAACACAAAAGTTCTTGTAAATAAGAAAGTAGCAAGAATGAAGGTAAAGGAGGAATCTGAACCAAAGGAGATACACTAGCAAGAGGTTAATCCCAGCAGTATAATGGGTGTGATTAATTCATAAATACCCTTTCCTGAGACAGGTAATTACCAAGGGTCCTCTACTGTTTCTACTTCTCTACCTTCAGAGTCCAGGAACATAAATGCTTATTGCTGATGATTGACAAGCCACTTGGATGCTTAGTCCGAGGTAGAGCTCTGGTGGGAGGAAACAAACTGTTTTAAAAGCAAAAAAGGTGTGGAAGAAAAAAGATTGAGTGAGTGGGTGGCTCTGTGGGAAAGGACCACAAGAGGGTGGCTTTTGGGGAAAGCTCTAGTACAGAACGAAAACCAGTGCCGGGGCCGTGGATGGTGGGATAGACTAGACAGGCCTTTCCTTCAGGTTCACCCTTGTGGACTCAGGTTGCACGATGCTGCTCCAACTTCACAGAAGAGGCTGTTTCCTCCCGGTTTGGCTGTTGGGCTTTGCTCTCAGTAAGACCATGTGGTTGCGAATGATGCGACCCCGCCTCTCACTTGCAAGTCAGCTGTATATCATCATGCTCAAAGAGCTTGTCTTCTCTTGGCCTTCAGGACATGCCCTTGTGTTATGTCTCCTTTATGACACAGACTTGTACCATTACTTTTCAGCTAATGAGTTCTGCGCCGTGGAGAAAATTTACAACCATAATTTCCCTCTGGCTTAAAGATGAGGGAAAACTTGACTTTGGTACATAATTCTGAGGTGCTGCTAGCACTGACTCAGTCTCCAGGGAACCACCCCTACTCTTCCAGGGTGGGCAAGAGAAACGTGGGGTCCTCCAGCTGGGTTCTGATGAGTGCGGCTGTGACCCCCGCACTGGTGTGACCACAGGCACTGCAGCTGTGAATCAGCTCCACAGCAAGCCTTGCCGCTTGAACTACAAAACATATTTCACCAACATTTGCTGAACACTTGCTATTTTGACCGGCATTGTGGTGGGCATAGCAAGGGACACAAAAATGAATAAGACGCGGTTCTCTCCTCCATGGGGGTTTATAGTCTAGTGGAGAAATAGGCACAGAAGCAACACAAGGATGTGGGAGGCTGAGTGCAAGGCCTGAGAGCACAGGCCAAATTCAGAGCCACCCAGACTCTAGGTTCCAACTTGGAACACAGGGTAACGGGAATCCTGCTCTAGCCACGTGGAAAGCGAGAAGCAGGCCCGATGGAGAGGACACGCTTGAAACATTTTCCTAGCACAGTGGTCAAAGCTGAGGTTCCTTATGTTGTTCTGGGGACAGAAGAACACACCCAATTAGATGAAAGGTCCTCTTTCTAAAGCCCCACTTCATCTCTTCTTCTTAACTTCCTATTTTGGTTTCACCTCCCAGAGACACTGTCTAGGAGGCTTCTAGAACATTCTTTGCCTGTGGGATGAGGGCAGTATGAGTCTAGTGGGCCTCACTCGGAACCAAGCGGGTTTGTAATTTAGCAACAAAACTCCTGCACGCACCATAAGCTGGTTTCTCTTGGGACTGAATAGGAAGTGAAGATAGCTAGCTCTCTTTTCTTCCATGGAGAATTTAGACTCCTTTGAGCTTCAGTGAGCTCTCATGGAGATCGTCTTGGAGATCTGGTAGCAAAATACCTCTGGCTAATAGCTTATTCATTTTTTCCTTAAGTGCAACTGTCTTGGAAGATGGGTCTGGGAACTAGGTTTATAGGCTGGGAAAACAGACAGGGATTCGGGCAGCAGCTGTTTTTAATGTGCTTGGGGGCTACATGTGTACTATGTAGAGAACACATTGCATTCAGTAAGCTCGTAAAATATGCATGTGAGTGTGGTAAGAACATGACAGTAAAAATGGTGCTGCCAGCGCAACGGGAACACTTTGTTATGCTGGCTGCACCATGTGGCTTCATGTCTCAGAGCACTGCAGCCAGGCTGTGTTCCTTAGCGTGGAGATTCGTTGAGTTCTAATGATACCATACTCTATTTCCCCACGTGATTAGTATGTAACACGGATAAAATTGTTAGTGCTACCTTCTAACCTCTGGGGAGAACTCAAGGTCCCCCTGCGCCACCTTCACCCTCGAACTATGGAGTAGTTTAAGGAGAACATAGGGACAAAATCCTCAAATACGAGGTACGGGCAATATGCCATACTAGCAAGGGATACAACTTTCAGGGGGAAGGTAAATGGTATCATGACTAAAACTAGGTGAGGAAAGTGAGCCCTTAAGCTCTCATTCAGTGAACCTAAAATTGTTTCTTATTTTAATAAATATTTTTTTATTTTGAAAATAGTTTTAGATTTACAGAGAACTTGCAAAGATAGTACAGAGTTCCCTTAAACCCCCAAACCAGTTTCAGTTTCCCTAATGTTAGATCTCAGAGTCTCATGGCTCATTTGTCAAAAATAGGAGACCAACATCAGCACATTACTGTCAACTCCAGACTTCATTTTGACTTCATCAGTTTCTCCATTAATGTCTGTTTTTCTGTTCCAGGATCCAGTCCAGGGTACTATATTCCATTTATTGTCACGTTTCCTTATGTCTATGACAGTTTCTCAGTCTTTCCTCATTTTTTACAACATTGATAATTTTGAGGAGTATTGGCTAGGTATTTCGTAGAATATAAAAAAAATACTGTTGTGTTTCAAAATGAGGCCCGATCCTCTCTTGCTTGGGAGGAACTGCTGTCTTGGAAGGTCAGTGAGGAATCATGGTAGAGCCGGGGGGAGAAAAGGCAGGGAGGAGGGACTGAGTCTCCTCTCACTCTGATCTTTTGCTAAGGGGGACAGAGAACCCCTGAGGACCCTCAGTGGTCCAGTGTATTGAGGGGCAACTCTTAGAGTCAGTGGTTCAACCTACTACATATTGGAATTACTTGGAAGACTTACCCTAGACCAATTAACTCAGAATTCCTGGGAATGTGGCCCAGGCGTGGGTACTTTCAGCAGCCCACCAGGTGATGCTATGTGCATCCAGGATGAAGGAGTGCAGACTTAGCTAATAATAACACATTGGCCTACGTATTCTAGAGACATCCATGGAGAAGGAGTAGGCTTCAGGTACACAGCTGGCTGAGAATTTGGGATTTGGGATTTGGGATCCTGAGAGAGTCTCTTTATCATAGGTTTCACTGACAGTATTATTCTCTTTACTTACTTTTCTTAACTAGCTTAAACACTGAGTGCCAAACAGTGGATTTGTTTCCTTCATCATCTATCTGATGTGAGGCTAAAACAAGTGAGTTACGGAACCCTGTTTCTTACTGAATATCCTGTGTTCAGCGTTTAGTGACCAGAGCTGACACACAGAGGTGCAATGAATGCATTGCTCAGATAAAACATTGAACTGGAAATTGGGAAACTGGGTTTTAGTCTTAGGGTTTTAAATAAAAGCCATTTAACCACTGGCTGGTCAAGTCACTTAATTTCTCTGGAACTCGGAACTTCCTAACTCAAAAATGAAGGGTTTGAATTAGGTTAGATCTGAGATCTCATCTGGCTCTAAATTCGATGATTCTTTGAAATCCCAGCTTTTCACTTACTAAATGTTCGACCTTGAGTGAGTCACTTATTTGGCCAGGCTTCACTTCCTGTCCTAAACAGGCATGGGAACCTCACCTCCGAAGGCTGGTGGGCACTGGTTGGGGTCATTCTTTCTGAAGTGCTGTACAATTCTAGCTGTTTTCCGAACAGGGGGTGGTTTTTCCCTCTCTTGGGGATCATTTTATCACCATGGAACACCTTTCCTATACCACGTAAGTGCCTCCCAAGTACTCAATAAATATTTTCGGATTGAGTAAATGGCATAATTGGAAGATACACCTTTAGTCAACAGAGCAGTGGCTTGCAGCAATGGCTTCCCATTATATCCACTGGAGGAGCCTGAAAATCTTCCTGGACACCCCAGAGCCATCAAATTAGAATCTCTGGGGATGGGATCCAGGGATGAGTTTTTTTTTTTTTTTTTTTTTTAAAGATCCCAGGTCATTCCAATGTGCAGCCAAAGCTAGAACCACTGCCTTACGAGGGCCAGTTTTTCCTGCTCAGTGACGTGAAGAAATAGAAGGTGGCCGGAGTAGTAAAGCCTGCCCTGTCCCTGAAGAACACGCATTGTATCGTATTGCATCTCCTCCTGCCATTGCACTTAGCATGGTGCATGGCTGGAACGCGTATGAATTTTTGGAACTGGAAGGAATCAAAAAAATAAATTCCAGATTGCCATTTCACTCAGCATGTGATAGGACGTGCAAAGCAGGTGAAGTACAGGGTTCTCTCCCACGTTTCCTCTTCTCTCATATTCTCACCACAACACAGGTTCATTAAAAAAAAATATTTTGTACAATTTAATGAGTCCAGTTTGAAAAAGGGCCTTCCTCACTCCACCTTGACTCCGCATCCTCTTGCGGGTCTGGTCCACAGTCCTGCAGCTGATTGCAGCTGATTGCAGCTGGGGCTGGAGCACAGGGTAGGCTTCCGTGTGAAGGTGGTGGCGTTTTCGATGGCTGGAGTTACTGTGATGAGCCCAGCGCGTGTCATCGCTTCAAGGTGTCTCGTCCACGGACTGTTAAGACACCTGGTTTGATCTCCTCACTCCCTTAGGTTCTCCGTGCTTTATTTATCTGTATGTTAAAAACATGGTTTAAAAAAGATTCTGAGATGCTCCTCTTATTATTAATACAGGTGCTTACTCAGTTCCAGATAAATACAGAACCCCCTCCTTTTTTGAATGTGTTGTAGCTTTATATGAAGCTAATGGAGCAAGGCAATGCTCAAACGTCAAATTAAACTGCACAGCTCTGTAATCACTCAGACTGACATGGCATAAAAGGATAATTAGTAGTTCATTACATGGAACATTGTTTGTTCAGCTAAATTGATTTCTCAGCTGCCCATGTTTTCTGTTTACTTAGTAAGCGCTCCACTGCACATTTTTATTTGAGAGCTAGGAAATCCCTTTCCCTGAACTCTTTTTTTTTTTTTTTTTTTATCAGTGCAGTTTTAAAATATAATTTGCTTGAGCTGGGTGAACCTCCGAATGACATACAGGTGTACAGTAACAATCACGAGTGTGGACTGATGCGCGGAACGTGAGGCTGGCCGTGGTTAGGAACCTGCGAGACTGCCGAAGGCCGCGCGTGCCCAGGGGCTGCGGACCTGGATGTGCTTTTGTAGCTGTTTACTTTTCAACTTCAGAGTCAACTCCCCTCTCAGAAAGGAGTGAGTGAAGGAGAAATTGGAATAGACACCTAATCCCTTGCTGTTCAAAGTGGAAATTTTCTAGCAGAGTTTTCTTAAACCCTTCATGTTGCCCGTTAGTGCCAATATAAAGAAAACTGGCTGTGTTAGGGTTTCCTGCAACCCTGCTCTCCATCAGCGGATTTAGAAACTGGGCTACATGCCGACTTCAGAATTTTCTGAACATGCTACCTTATACATTTTTCCCCTTTATTGATTTCAGAGAGAGAGAGGAAGTGAGAGGGAGAGAGAGATAGAAACACTGATGATGAGAGAACATGGATTGGCTGCCTCCTGCATGCCCCCCACTGGGGATCGGGCCCACAACCTGGGCATGTGCCCTGACTGGGAATCGAACTGGCGACCTCTTGGTGCATGGGTCGATGCTCGACCACTGAGCCACACCGGCCGGACTGAAGGTGCTACCTTATAAAGACAATGTGAATTTTCTAGGTTGGTCTAGCTATCCACAGTGCATGCCCCTGGGCAGATTCCAGGTCCTCTGCACTCCTTTCTCACTGGGGAGGGAGGCATCCACATAGGTTTTGCTGGACAAACATAGGCATTCAGATGTGTGATCTCTGACACCCTCAGCGCCTGCCTCCTAGCATGCAGCTCACTCAGGCTCTGCCACTGGCTTGCTTAGCTCTGCTGATCAACAGGTTAATGCACTGAACTGAATGACACTTTGGAGGGTTTTTTGGTTTATTTTTTGGTTTTCAAATGACACCTTGGAGTTTTGACAGTCACAAAGAGAGGAGAGAAGCCTGTTCTGCAGCAAGTTCAAGCCTTGGGCACATGATGAAATACAATTCTGGACGGCCGGTCCGAATGATAGTTCTACCACAGAGAAGTTCTTTCCCAAAGATTCTCACAATAACTAGGCTTGGCTAGTCCTTGGAGGAACTTAGAAACCTGCTGTTTGAAATTAAACATTTACATCCTCTGTATTAAATGGAGGAGGTGAGTTGACGAGAGGAGAGGCCTTTTGAGGCTGGGCAAAGATGAGCTGAGTGGCTCACCCTGGTTAAGTATTCTTTCAAAATACACGTGTGCAGCTGGGGTTCACGCCGCTGGAACTAAAGACTATTAAATTCCACCACAACCAAGTTCTGCGTTTTTCTCCTTGGCCTATTAGAAGCTCATATAACATAAACACAACATATTGAGCAGGCGTTCCTCAGGTACCAGTATTACTGGGAGGAAATAGAGCTTGCATGAGTGAAATCCATAGATAATCCCAAGGCTCACCAGTGTTTTTAAATTTAATCTTCTTCCCTAGCAACCTTGTTAGGTGCTGGACTTAGAGTTGAAAGTATACTCAGAGGAAGAGAATCTGATGTTTGAAGAGAGCGTGGACATATTCTAGTTGTGTTCTCAGCACACAAAGACCCAGCAGAAAGCTTGAAATTCCATTTTAAAGATTTTTTTCCGCAAAGAAAGTAATTTTGGGGTCAAAATACCTGGGGGTGGGCCATTATTTCATAGGCTTTGAATCTGGAAACCGGTCACTATAAGGATCTGTGATTACACCATAGTTAGTGGGGCTTTGCTCTGGTTAAAAGAATGGTAATTACTGAATGTGCCCATCATCAACTGAAGCCCTACTACGTGTCTGGCACTGTGCTATGTATTTTACATCTGCCATTTGGTTCCTTCCCTCCCAACTGCAGCTGCAGGCTTCCTTTTCCATCTTGGGCTTATTCTGGTACTCTAGGTTAAGGCAACTGGGTGGTTACCAATATAAGACTAGCCTTTATTTCTGAGCACTTCCTGCCACCCGGATGTTTGCCTAGATACTAGCCCACTTGTTCCACCCTCTTGTCATCCTGCAAACCCCTGGTTTCTCTTGGCCACGGCTTGAGCCGTCTGGCTCCCTTGTGTCATCCCTTGTCTCATTTCTCTTGTTGCTGTTTTCCCTAAGTTTTGACAATCAAGATGAGCTATTGCTGGTACCCAACTCCCAATTTCCATCACTAATGTGGGAATGTGGGCTCACACACAGCCCATATTCTAAGCTGATGCTGACAAGGCAGAGTGAATGTAAGCCGTCCTCCTCAACTTACTCATGCAGTGATTTCTCTAACGTTCTGCTGTCAGGACGGAATTATCTGGATGTCTTGTTACAATTCCTGGGTTCCTGTTTTCACTAACTCTCCTTGGCTGCCAAAGAGACCCATGAACGGCTTCTCTAAGGACAGAGTGTCCTGGGCTCCAATATATCTGTCCCCTCAATCACGGACTCCCTTCAGCCCTCTTGTATCGGCCCAGGACACAGGGCTAAGATTTTGTCCAGATGGCCCTTCTGGATGCCTGATTGGTGCTCATTACTCTAGTCCCTTCGTAGCTTCCTTGACACCAAATTGCCTCCCTTTTCTTCTCTCTCACTATCTGTTTCTTATATCCCCCTCTTCCCAGCCTCTAAGGGTTGGGGGAGACCAGAGACCAGACATGGGCCAGTCTCCTTTTCTTTCTGTTTCTCTTTATTTCTGTCTCTTCTCCATCTAGAAGCTCTCATTTGGCCCTAGTGGTTTCAAATCCCATCTGCACACATTAGTTTCCCCATTAGGCGTCTCTAGTCTTGACCTTTCTCTGAGCTCTAGACTTACAGCCAAATGCCTAATTAGCATCTAAGGTATAAGAGGCATCTTAAACTAACAGAGCTTGCAAGGAACTTTGGCTTTCTTTCTTGACACTGCCTTGCTCTTCTCTTTCTCTATGTTAATAACTGTATCCAGTCACTAAGGCTGAAAGTCTAGGACTCCTCCTTGATTGTTCTCTTTTCCTTACAATCCATCACTGAGTCCTGGCGGTGCCTATATTCAAAACAGATTTCCACTGTGTTCACTTTTCTCCAGCTCGAGCTACCATTATCTCTACTGAACTATAGTAATACCCCCCCCCCAATAATCCTTCCTGCTCCTGCCCCTCCTCCTGTTCTTCACAGAGCGGACAGAGTGCTCTTTTATGAACAAAAATCAGGATGATACCATCCCCGCTTTGAAACCACCTATAGCTTTACCCTGTACTTATAATAACATCTAGACTCCTCCGCCTGTCCCACTGGCCCCACGTGATCTAACTCCTTCTCATCTGAAATCTCTGTTACCTGAAACTGCCAGGTTTCTCCTCCAGCAGAGTCCTTGCGTTTACTGCCTCCTCTGCGCAAAATACTCTTCCTCATATCCTTGCAAGGCTGCCTCTGCCTCATTCTTTAGGTTGCAGCTCGAGTATCACCAGCCCCCAGAAAGGCCTTTCCTGAACCCTGTCTAGAGTCACTCAATCAAATCATCCTGTATTAGTTCCTGTGTAGCATAAATCATTACTTAACTTTCTAAAAAAAAATTTTTTTTTTAAATTGTTTACTTCTTTATTACCTGCCGTTCTCTAAGGGAGTACGTACTGCTCCATGAGGGCAGAGCTTTTGTTTTGTTCATGACTGAATCCCCTGTACCTGGAACAGTGCCCAATGCCTAGCACGTAATTGATGTTCAGTAAGTCCTGCATCCTGTCTAGACTGGGGCAGTGTCCCACCATGCACCTGTTCACACTCACGTCTTTGCCTGTCTTCTGGCTGAGATCCTGCCTTGCGTGGTCAGGAACTCTGCCCTTACCTCCTGCCTGGCTTCCAGCTCTTCATCTATCATCACATTTGGAGCTTGTTTTCTCAGGCTCGTTTCACTCTGCTCTGTCTTGCTCTGCGTGGCTAAGAGAACTGTTGTCTCACTCCTGAGTCTACAAAGCTGAGTTAACAAGAACTTTGCCCTCTAGTTTCTCATTAGGATCTCTTGGCTTTCATCTGTGCTCCAAGCTTCTGAGGCTCTGGACATCTGCTTCAATCATTACTTCTCACATATGACTTCATTTTAAATTTTTAATTTTTTTAAATCATTTTTTATTTTTCAATTACTGTTGACATACAATATTATATTATTTTCAGGTGTGCACCTCAATGATGAGACATTACATAGGTTACTAAGTGATCATCCTGATAAATCTTGTACCCATCTGACACCATACATAATTATTACAGTATTATTGACTATATTCTCAATGCTGTACTTTACATCCCCATGACTATTCTGTAACAACCAATTTGTACTTCTTAATCCCTTCACCTTTTCCACCAATTACCCTAACTCCTTTCCCATCTGGCAACCATCAAAATGTTCTCTGTATCTGTGAGTCTGTTTCTGTTCTGCTTGTTCATTTATTTTGTTTTTTGGATTCAATTGTTGATAGGTATGTATTTATTGACATTTTATTGTTCATATTTTTAATCTTTTTCCCCCCTTCGTCTTAAAGAAGACATTTTAGCATTTCATCTAATACTTGTTTGGCAGTGATGAACTTCTTCAGCTTTCTCTTGTCTTGGAAGTTTTTTATATGCCCTTTGATTCCAAATGATATCTTTGCTAGGCAGAGTAATCTTGGTTGTAGGTCCTTGCTTTTTATCACTTTGAATATTTCTTGCCACTCCCTTGTGGCCTGCAAAGTTTCTTTTGAGAAATCGGTTGACAGTCTTATGGGAGCTCTCTTATAGGTAACTAACTGCTTTTCTCTTGCTGCTTTTAAGATTCTTTGTTTTTAACCTTTTGCATTTTAATTGTGATGTGTCTTGGTGTGGGCCTCATTGGGTTCATCTTGTTTGGGATTCTCTGTGCTTTCTGGACTTTTTTCTTCAAAAGGTTAGAGAAGTTTTCTATCATTATTATTTATTTATTTATTTATTTTTTAAATCCTCACTCAAGGACATTTTCTTTACATTTATCTTCAGATAGAGTGGGAGGGAGAGAGGGAGGAAGAGAGAGAGAAACATTGATGTGAGAGAGACACATCGAGTGGCTGCCACCCACAGGACCCCAACCGGGGCCGGGGACAAACTGCAACCAAGGTACATGCCCTTAGTGGGAACTGAACCCGGGACTCTCTGGTCCATGAGCAGACTCTCCAACCGCTGAGCCAAACCGGCCAGGGCTCTGTCATTATTTTTTCAAATAGATTTTCAATTTCTTCTTCACTCTCTTCTTTTGGCACCACCCCCATGATGTGAATGTTGGTATGCTTGAAGTTGTCCCAGAGTCTCCGCTGTCTTCATTTTTTCAGATTCCTTTTTCTTTTTGCTGTTCTGATTGGGTGTTTTTTTGCTTCCTTATATTCCAAATTGCTGATTTGCTTTTCAGCTTCATCTACTCTACTGCTGATTACCTGTAAAAAAAGGATACATTCATTTCAGTTAATGTATCCTTCACTTCTGACCTTTTTTTATGGTTTCTATACCCCTTTTCATGCTGTTGAAGTTCTCACTGAGTTCCTTAAGCATCCTTATAACCATTGTTTTGAACTCTGTATCTGGTAGTTTGCTTGCCTCCATTTCATTTAATTCTTTTTCTGGAGATTTTTCCTGTTCTTTCATTAGGACCTATTTTTTTGTTGCTGTATTTTGGCTGCTTCCCTGTTTGTTTCTATGTATTAGGTAGAGCTGCTATGCCTACCTAGCAGCCTTGGTAGAGTGGCCTTGTATAATAGGTATCTTATAGGGCCCAGTGGTACAGCCTTCCTAGTCACCTGAGCTGGGTACTTCAGGTGTGCCCCTGTGTGGGTTTTGTGCATTGTCCTATTGTAGTTGAGTCTTGATTGTTGTTGGCACGTCAATGAGAGGGACTTACCCCAGGCCGATTGGCTGCAAGGACTGGCTGTGACTACTGTGGAGGAGCTGCTGTGCAGGAGTTGACCCTGTGGAACAGGCCTTGCTTCAGTGGGGCTTTGGTACTCACCAAGTCTGTCTTTGAGTGTGTTGCTCATGGAAGTGGGAGGGTTATAATATGGTGTGGTCTGAAGCTCTCCACTAGGTGCACTGGCTCTGTGGTCTCCTGGAAGGTGCAAGGTCAGCCACTGCCTGTGTCCTGCCTGGGGCCACATGGCATGAGCTACAGAGTAATCTGCAGATGGCTACTTGTGCTGGGCTTGGTGATGCCCAGGAGGGGCCAAGCTGTGAACCAAGACCAGCTGTTGCTAGTGCCGGGCCTGTGGCTACTTAAGAGGTATGGGGTACACCAAGGCCAGATGCTGCTTATTTGAGAGATATTAGAAAATTTGAAGCATGAGGCAGGAGAGGCCATTTGTATGGAAAAGCCACTGGAAATGGCTGGGGTAGGCCCACAAGTTCAGCAGGTTGGGGTCTCAGGGAATTACCAGGGCAGGGCAAACAGTATGAGACAGGTTGATGGAGACTCAGATATGACCTGCCTACCAGCTCTGTGAGGTGAAGGTCGAGAAAAGGAACAAAGGCTTCTGTCAGTACTTTTGTCTGGAAGAAAGCTGCCTCCCTAGCTCTCACCCTGATGTCAGACAATTCAGTTCCTCCTCATATGTCCCTGTCCTTTCAAACTGCTTCCCCAGTGCTAGAGCTCAGAGCAAGTGAGTCTGAGTAAGTCTGTGTGTGGTCCCTTTAAGAGGAACTGCCTGGGACTCCAATAGCTCTCTGTCTCACTAAGCCGCTGGTTTTTACAGCCAGAAGTTATGGGGACTTCTCTTCTTGGCTCTGGAAACCTGGGATGGGGGGCCTGTTGTGGGGTTGGGATCCCTGGCTCCTCAGGAAGGACCCCTGCAGCCAAAATATTCCTTCCAATTTTTATGTGCCACACATGGGTGTTGGACCAGCCTGTTCTGCATCTCTGCCCCTCCTACCAGTCTGATGTAACTTCTTCCTTAAATCCCTAGTTGTAAGACTTCTATTCAGCTAGATTTCAGGTGGTTTTTAATGATGGTGGTTCTGTAGTTTAGTTGTAACTCTGATGTGGTTGTGGGAGGATTTGAGTATTACATTTACCTATGCTGCCTTCTTGACCGGAAGTCACACATATGACTTTGGTTTGTCATGGTCTTGCTCTCTACCCTGATGCTGGCCTAAACCACTAGATCTTGCTTCATAGTCCCTAGGGCTAGCTGCTTCCCACACTCTGGAGAAGCAAGGCATCAGGAGGATGCCGTTTGAAGCTAACTTCCAACAGAGCCTAAAGAAGGCAGGTTACTTTTCCTTCAAGTGCAGTTTCCATTGCAGTCACATTCCATGGATGTTTGTTTCCCACAGCTTCTGAGGCATTAGTGAGTCAGGAAGTGTGTTGATTCCCCTTGACCCTTCCTGGTGAAGAGCAACCACATAGCTAAATTTACTAAGGTCCAGTAAACTACAAAATCTGGTTGTGATACAAACTAAGAAAAGCAAAGTTTATAAGCTTCCCAGCTTGAGACACAGGGTAGATCTGGTGTGGAAAAAGAGGTGTAATAGAATGCTCAGAATTAAAAAGAAAATTTCACTCTTACGTCCTAGCTTTTGTTTGGCTTTCTGATAGTAGGTGTGAGCACATGAGTGTAAATAACTTGCATATATTTATACTCCAGTTACAGGTTTATAGATGATGTATGTAAAGTCTTGGTGATATTTATTTTTTACTTTAATGAAAGTAAAAATATAAAATGAGTAATATTTATTCAAGAACCTAGAATAACTCCTTTGGATTTACTTGGATGATTAATCCAGGAACATATTCAGAAAGACATATATCTCTGTCTATCTATATAGATCTGAAAGAACAAAGTGCTAGTTCTGCAGCATTTCAATCTGTCAAGCAAATATGTATGAACATGTTTTTCTTTTGAAGGCATATTATTATGTACCCAGTAAATCAAAATGAGCTTTTCTGAGTAACTTACATTTGTCAAATAAATAAAATTAGATCCCACATATAATATATATATCACCTGTTAAATCCAACTTGGGGATACAACTTATTCAGTTATGCAATACCTGTAAAAACAAAAAAAAAATTAAAATAGACATTTATGTAGTAAAATAAAACACTTAAAAATAATTTTATTCCATAATATGGATAATTTATACTTTGTTTAACCATCATGCTATTGATGGACATTTAATATTAATCTATACGTAATTGTAAGCAATGTCTATATTTGTATTCATATGGAAATTTTTCTGTAAGATTTAATTGTTAAAGAGAAATAGCTATTTTAAAGGGATGGTACATTTTAATTGATAGATACTATAAGATTTAAACTCCAACTAACACTGCATGAGAATGTTTATAATTATATAGTCTCTCCACTTCTGGACTCTCAGATTTTGCTCATTTGGTGAGTGAACACAGTTTCCTTTGGTGTTATTTTATTTTTACAGTTTTATTGAAGTATAATTGACATACAATAAACTTGACATGTGACTTCAAGTGTGTGTGTGAGAAACTATCAATGTTTGAGATAATATATATACTAAACTCTTATAAGTAGTTATCTCTGGGGAAGGAACAGAATTGGGTGGAGGGGAATTAAAAATAGAAATTTACTATTACTTGACATATTTCTAAAATTGTATATGCATATTATCATCATGTATTATTTTATAAAGAAAATACATATCAGTAAAGAAAATAATTAATGTCTTAATCCTGATCAAATATCTTTAAATTTGATTTGAAGATTCTATGTCATCAAGCACTATATTTGCCCAGGAGATTTTAAAGGGACACTTAAATCAACTGAAACAATGAAAACTAAAGACCAAGCAATTCTTACCAAGAAGTGCAAATCAGAGTTGGAATGTGGAAGAAATTATATATGGGTGCACAGTGAATTAGGAACATGAGTATTTTGTTCATCATCAGGCTTTGGGCAGAATCCAGGAGGTAGTGTCATAGTGAGTAGATAGGTAGGGTTGTAATGAGTATCATGTGAGGAGACACTAGAAATTACTTCATAAGGGAACTAGTAACCTGATATTGAGGAATGTAATTAAGTCAGGAACTAGAGCAGAGAAAGTTACAATCCTCTTGATGGATTGAGTTTTGAGTCATGAGGCAGCTTGAATGATGTTGCTTCCTGGATTTTATGGCTTAGCAGTAAATGTGGCAGTTTTCATATTTAGGGCCATTGTAAAGATTCCAGGTAACTCCAGTTAGACAAATCCACTCCTTTGGATCAGCTGCATGATCATTATTAATTGTTTTTTTATATATATATTTTTTCTTTATTGATTTTAGATAGAGAGGAAGGGAGAGGGAGAGAGAGAGAGATAGAAACATCGATGAGAGAGAACATCGATTGGCTGCCTCCTGCATGCCCCCACTGGGGATGGGGCCCACAACCTGGGCATGTGCCCTGACCGGGAATCGAACTAGCCACTTCTTGGTGCATGGGTTGATGCTCAACCACTGAGCCACACCGGCCGGGCGATCAATATTAATTGTAAAAGATGATTTTTTCAGGTGAGGATTCAGATTTAATGGAAGAAGAGTTTATGAAATGCTGACAGCACACAGGATCTGGAGTAGGCTCTGTCAGAGAAATAGACATTCCAGGATGCACCCTCTTCTCTAAAACCAGGATCAAAACATGAACATACATTGCCATGAAAAGATGAGAGTGATGAGGATACAAGGTTATGAAGCTGGGAAGTAACACAACATCCGTGGGAAAGAAAAGAAGGAAATGAAAGTGAGAAGAATTGAAGAGAGAGAATGGAAAGAGCATGGACATTGATTGGATGTAGTGATTGTAAAGAAACTCCCAAGAATCTACTGGATTCACGCACTATCCCAGGTGACTCTCTAGAGGGAGTGGCTTTATTAGGCCTTGCCTAGTGCCCCGGGTAGTTCTTGGATTACACAGGGCAAATACAGCTATTTATTAAAGGCTGTTTGCTGCCTCTGTGGGCACTAGAGAGCCGTTCAAAACTCTGACCTGGTCAAGACAACTCATATTTTACTTATTTGTCTAACTCACTAGCCTATAAGTTCCTTCTGGGAAAGGATTCATAGTTATTTCTATATTCTTACCGTCTTATGCCTAGTATATAATAGACAATTGTTTCTTGAGTTGAACATAAAGGTAACAGTTGGTAATTAGGAAAAGAGAAAATGACCATTAATCACTCAGAACTCTTTGATTTGTCTAGTAGGTATGAGTCCCTGACCATATATATGGTATTTATTTTGCAGAAGGCAGAAAAATAAATTCAGCCCCAACACTGGAGTTTCACAGATTAATTGTATCTGTTGGTTTTTATAAGCCAACTACTCCTGCATAACCAGAAAAAGAGATCTTTCAATGTCAGAACTTTTGCTAATTTTCTGGAGGTATAGACATGATTGTGATAAGGTGCCCCCCTCCCAAGGAGCTTAGAGTCCAGTGAGAGTTCATCAAATGTTCTAGATGGACACAGAAGAAAGGTGCAACTCAAAAAGGGTAAGTAGTTTTGCTACCAGTATACCACATGGGTTCTACAGGACAGGCTAGGTTTTGCTGAGACAGCAAACAACCTCCACACCACAGTGGTTCCCAAGGACAGTTTTTGCCCATGCCACACGCCCATTGTCGCTGGCTGCTGCTCTGCTCCCCGTTGTCTTACTCGGGGACCCAGGCTGAATAGATTCTCTTTTCCATCTGAAACATTTCTGGTCAATATGGCAGAGACATACACTGGCTCTTACCTCACTCCTGGAAAGGACATACATCAGTTCACACATTTCATCAGCTAAAGCAGGTCACATGGGCACCTGAGTTCAACAGGCTGAGTGAGTGTAATCATCCCATAGGGAGGGGTGGTGACTATTGATGAACAGCAATATAATCTACCCCATCACTCTTCTACAGTCTGTTTTCTCAGCCTTAAGACTTCATATCTTAGAGGAGAATCTTGAGACTTTAAGACATTTCTAAAGAACAAGAAATAGTGTGTAGGAATATAGAGGATGTTCTGAGAGAAGCTGGGGATATGGGAGAAAATTCAAATAAAGGAAGCTTCAGGGTAAATGTGAGAGAAGACTTTTAATTTAGTCACATATTCAATGAGGTAGTTAGTAGGGTTGGTTGTAAAATCATAGAATTTTATTTTTCTATGCAGATGGTATTATCATATGCTTGTCACGACTAGGCTATTACTGTGAATTTTTTAAAAGAAGAAAAATGAAAAGATTTTGATCTAATGTCATCTTTATTTCAGAAAAAAAGATAAGAACACTAATTGTTAAGACTGACAAAGAATTAATTTCTAGTTGCATTGAGAGGAAAAAAATTAATAGACTAACAAAATTATAACCTTAACATGATTGAACTCATTACTCTTGAAATGTGGAGCAGATACTTTGTGTTGGTTTTTTAGTTTGTTTATAGAACTGGAAATGACTTTAGCATGTTAATATTTTATCAGATTTAAAATTAATATCATTATATTTTGAGAATCAAAATGTAAATGTAATGTAAGTGCCATTGTATGTTAGAGTAATGCACTTTATTTTTAATAAAAATAATGCATGCTTATTATAAAAATTCCATGTAGTGCTAAGGGAACAAAAAAGAAAAAGTTACTTATAAAAAATCTCATATAACATTTGGTGAACATTACTTCAGTCAACCCTTTATTTATGCATAGAGATTGACAGATGAATTGGGGCAGGGTGATAGATAGATAGATAGATAGATAGATAGATAGATAGATAGAGAAATAATATAGGATTGGGGTCATACTCTACCATAAAAATGTATTTTAATAGCTGTATTAAAATACATTTAATTTTATTCTAATTGACTTAGATTTTGAAATGCAAGATTTTTGAATTTTTAATAGTTTTCTCCTAAAGAGATATTAGTCCCTTAAGATCCTAGTTTAAAGAAAGACTTTGAAAACCATCAAGACATTAGAAACATTACTTTTTAAAACTGAAACGTTTCTATTTTGTAACTGTATTCACTGATTTACTGCTACGAAGGATGAAGTCTTTAATACTCTTATCCTTTCAACCTGTCTTTCCTTCGCCTCTATTTTTTTGTTCTGATTTTATTTAATTTTAATATAATTTATAATTATATTACAATGCTGTGAGAATAATGTAAAGCATTCCTATATACCCTTTACCCAGATTTACCAAATGTTTATATTTTACCCCATTTTTATATTCTCTTTCTATATTTTACACATACACATATAATTTTTTTTTTCTGAACCATACTTTGTACATAGTTAAATCTGTATTTTTGAAGAATAAGGCCATTCTTTGAAATAGTCACAGTGCAATTTTCAAAAAAGCAAGGAAATTTAACATTGATACAATACTATTATCTAGTCGGCAGTTCACAGTAAAAATTTGCTTTTTATTGATATCTTTTTCCCAGTACAGGATCCAATATAGGATCATGTATTGCTTAGTTATCATGTCACTTCCGTCTCCTTTAATCTAAAGCAATTCTTCAGCCTTTCGTTTTTCTTGATCCTGACATTTTTGAGGAGTTTAGATCAGTTATTTTGTAGAATGTCCCTCAACTTGGACTTGTCTAATGGTTCCTCATGATTCAAATGGGGTTATGCATTTTGGCAAGAATTCCATTGAGGCCATGTGTCTTTCTCAGTGCATCATATTAGGAAGGATAAAGTGTCTGTCCCAACATTGGTGATATTTGATTACATAATTAAAGTGGTGTCCACCAGGTTTCTTTGCTGTAAAGGTAACATTTCCCCCCCGCCTTAAAAAATTTTTTTTTTCTTTATTGATTTTAGAGAGAGAGGAAGGGTGAGGGAGAGAGAGAGATAGAAGCATAGATGAGAGAGAACATCGACTGGCCACCTCCTGCATGCCCCCCCACTGGGGATTTGGCCCACAACCTGGGCATGTGCCCTGACCAGTAATTGAACTGGCGACCTCTTGATGCATGGGTCAACGCTCAACCACTGAGCCACACCAGCTGGGCACATTGCCCCCTTTTTTATTACTAAGTATAGTGAGCAGAGGTAGTCTAAGACTATTTGATATCCCCTGGCATCAGAATGTGCCCACTAGTTTTAGAATTCATTGACGATTTTGTAATTCCATGGTTCCTTCTATACTCATTAGTTGGCTTTCTACTACAAAGGATAATTTTACTTTATTCGCCATTTACTTACAGTTTCACTGCAGTATGTACTTCCTATGAATTGAACTGTGTCTCCCTCACCCCCTAAAAAGATATATTGAAGTCCTAATATCCAGTACCTCAGAATGTGACCTTATTTGGAAATAAGGTCTTTGCAGATTTAACCAAGTTAAGATGAGGTTATTCGGTTGGGCCTTAATCCAATATGACTGATGTCCTTATAAAAAGGGGAAATTTGGACACAGACACATGTAGACCGAAAATGATGTGAAGCCACACACAGGGAGAGTGCCATGTAAAGATGGAGGTCAGAGGGATGCACCTACACAAGGAATGCCACATATTGCTGGCAACCCATCTACAAAGGTGCTAAAAAGAGGCAAAGAAGGATTTGCCCACAGGTTTCAGAGGGAGCATAGCATAGACCTGCTGAATCTTTGACTTTGGATTTCTAATCTCCAAAACTGTGAGAATAAATTTCTGGGGTTTTTTTTTTGTTTGTTTGTTTTGTTACCTAGTTTGTGATACTTTATTATAGCAGTCCTAGGAAACTAATACAATATGCATGGTTTTTATTTTATTCAAACAGTTGTAATCAACTATTGTTATTATTTAATTTGATGCATTAAATTTCCCAGATTTTGCTGGAGGGAGCCCCTTCAAGCTGACTCGTACATGCACTTGATACGACTCTATTATTTTTGAGCATTTCCTTAATTGCTGGCACAAGAAGATGGTTCTACTCATCTTATAATTCTCAGGCCCTACCCTCTCAACTCTCTAACTATAAGGTATTACTTTTTTTCTTTCTTTCTCTCTGCCTATCTCCCTGTCTCTGTCTGTCTCTTTTTTTTTTCTCTCTAATCTAATTATCTATCATCTCCTTGAGATCATACCAATACTCTCAATTTCAACCTAACACCTCAAGTTACATTCTTGTTTTCCTCCCTTTATTATTTGTGACTCACTTTAACCACAAAGATAAATCTGGCTTTCATTATTTACTCATTTGCTCAAGCCTAAAATATGTTTATTAATTTTCTTAAACTCACACAAATTAATTTTAGAGTTTTTAATCTATACCATTGGAAAACACAAATTTACTAAAGAGTATTCAATATTTGGACATGGCTTTTTTTTTTTAAACTTTTTTGGGGGTGAAATTTAAATACAGTGATATACACAAACTCTAAGTATACAGTTTAATGAGTTTTGACAAATGCATACACTTATGTACTTTACACCTCTATCAATATATGAAACCCTTTCATCACTCCAGAAAGTTTCCTTATGTTCATTACTTGTTTATACCCTCCAGCAAGACAATATGTTATCCATTTTTTCTCACTATTGTATCATATTGTCTGTTCTAGAATTTTATATAAATGAGATCATATATTATGTAGGATTTTGTGTCTGTCTTCTCTCACATAATGTGAATAATGTCTAAAGTTCATGCATGTTTTTATATGTATTCTTTACTTTGCTAAATTCACTTCAAGTTTTAGTAGTTGCTTTGTAGATTATTTAGGTTTTTCTACCTATTCAATCATGTCATATGTAAATAGACAATTTTACGTTTCCCTTACCAATCTGTATACCTTTACTTATTTTTTTTCTTGCTTTGTTGCGCTAGCTAGAAACTCTAGTAAAATATTGTATAAAAATGATAAAATACTTTCCCTATTCCCCATCTTAGGGGAAAAGCATTCAATATTTCATCAAGTATGATGTTAGCTGTAGGATTTTATAGAGGCTCTTTATTAGATTTAGGAAGTTGACCTTTATTCTTAGTTTGCTGAGAGCTTTGATCATAAATGGGTATTGAATTGTATCAGATATTTTCTGTATTGAAATTAGTATATGTTTTTTTCTCCTTTATTCTGATAACATGGTCTATCACATTGACTGATTTTCAAATGATGAGCCAACCTTCCATTCCTAGATACCTCACTTGGTCACACTGCTTTATCTTTTTTATGTGTTGCTGGATCTGTTAGGCCAATATTTTTTCCACCACTTTATGTGTATGTTTATTTAATTATATTAGTCTATAATTTTTGTTTCTTGTATTATTTTTGTGAGGTTCTGATATCATGGTTAGGGTGGTCTCATAAAATGAGATGGGAATTCTTCCATTTCTCTCAATATTTTAAAAGAATTTGTAAAATATTAATGTCATTGTTTTCCTCAAATGTTTGATAGGATTCATTTGTGTAATTATCAAGGCTTGGAATTTTTTTTTTTTGTAGGAAATTTTTTTTGATCATGAATTCAATTTCTGTAATAGGCTCAGGGTTATTCAGATATTTTATATCATCTTGTCTCATTTTGTTAACTTGTGTATTTTACAAGAAATTTACTCATTCCATCTGTTTTAAAATTCATTGGCATAGAATTATCACTCAATGTCCATGTGGCTGTCGTTGTAACTTCTCTTTTATTCCTAATATTAGGATTTTTTTGTTATTTTCCCTTTTTTGTGTTTCCAAAATTTCTCAAGCATTTGTTTCCAATTTCATTGATTCCTGCTCTTTATTTTTTACTTCATTGTAGTAAATTTGAGATTAATTATTATTTTTTTATGTTCTTACAATTGGAACTTGGTCATTGATTGTAAACTTCTTTCTCATGTAGTATAACTATTTGACACTATAAATTTTCATCTAAGCACTCCTGGAGCTGTAACTCATAAATATAGCATGTTATAACTTAATTATCATTCTATTAAAAATATTTTATAATTTTTCTGTTTTCTTTAACCCAATAATTATTTAGAAGTTTGTGGCTTTTCCTGATAATCTTATTAATATTGATTTAAAATTTAGTTCCTTTATAAGGTTAGAGAATAATCCCAGTAAGATTCCAAACTTTTGCAATTAATTGGGACATTTTGTGACTCAGTATATAGGGATTATTTTGGTAAGTATTCCATGTGCACTTGAAAAGAATATTCATTCTTAAATTTTGGGATATTCTGTAAATGTCATTAGGACAAAGTGGCTACTAGTGTTGTTCAGCATTTTTATGTTCTTATTGATTTTTTAAAGCAGTTTTTCTCTCAGTAGCTAAGAGAAGTATGTTAAAATCTCCAACTGGTCTGTTTTGCTTCATATATTTTGCTTATCTGTTAATTAAGTGTAATAATATATATGATTGCTGTATCTTCCCAATGAATTGACTATTTCGGCATTATGAAATGTATCTTTTTATCTCTGGTAATAATCTTTAAGTTTCTTAAAGTCAATTTTGTCTGATATTAATGTAGTCACTTCAGTTTTCTGATGCTCATTGTTTGTATAGTTATATATATTTTTCATCCTTTTACTTTTAACCCATTTGTGACTTTACCTTTAAAGAGCATCCTAAATCTGATAAGGACATCTATAATTGGATCTTGCTTTGTTAAACAGTCTGTCAATTACATATTTAGTCCATTTATGCTTGATGTAATTATAGCTATGGCTATATTTTTGCCCACTATTTTGTTTTTTATTTTCTCGTGCTTCTGTTCCTTTTGTCATTGAGTATATTACATCTATATATGAAATAAACCCACAACTGTTATAATTTTTGCTTTAAACAGTAAATGTGTTGTTTTAAAATTTTCAAGAGAAAACAAATATAGGCTTTTATATTTATCATTTCTAGTGTCCTGTATTTCTAGCTATAAACCAATTTTCCATCTTGTGCTGTATTCCTTTAGCCTGGAGTACTTTCTTTAACATTTCTTGTAGTGTAGGTCTAAAATTTTCACTTTTCATTTATTTGAAAATGTCTTAAATCCCCCCTCATATTTAATGGATATTTTTGGTGGATATAGAATTCTGGACTGAAAGTTTTTTCTTTTTCTTTTATCACTTTAACAATGTTGTTCTGGTTAACTATAACTACCTCAGAAACTTGCCCCAAGTCTGGTGTTTTAAAACAACACCAGTTTTTATATTATATTTAATGGATTCATTGTTTAGAAATTTGGGCAGGGCTTGGATGAGTGACGTTTTTGCTTCATGTAGCATTGATTGTGGTCACTTGGTGGTATGTAGCTGTGGATGGAGTGGTCACGATGGATCAAGATGATTTTATTCAAATGTCTGTCACCTTGGTAAAATGTATGGAAAGCTAGGGCTCAGCTACATACTTCCCAAAACATGGAGCCTGTCCATATGGTCTTTTGAGCAAGTTAATTGGATTTTATCTGACACCTCAGGACTTTAGGAGCAAGTGTTTCAAGAGATGAGAAGAAGAAGCTGCCACTCCCTGAAGGCTCAGGTCCTAAACATATACAGCATCACTTCCACCATATTCTTTTGGTCATAGTATTATATAGCCCTCTCAGATTCAAAGGGAGGGGATCTCTTAATGGGAGAAGTACCAAACATTTTAGTTTTTTTACAATCTTTTATCTACCATAGTCCTCCACAATCGTTTCTTGGCTGTCATTGTTTCTGATGAAAAGTTAACCATCATTGCTATCAGTTTCTCTCTATTATGCAATGTGTCACTTTCTTCTGTTTCTTTCAAGATTTTATCTTTATTTTTAGTTTCCAACTGAGTACAGTGCATCTAGCTGTGATTTTCTTTGTTTTTATCTTGCCTGAGTTTTATTGAACTCTTTGGATCTCTAAGTTTACGTTTCTCACTAAAATTGAGAAACATTTTTGGTGATATTTTCTTCTTTCTTCTCTATTCTCTCTATCTATTCCACAGGCCACTGAAGAGCTGTTCACATTTTTCTCCTCCCCCACCTTTTTTCTGATTGAATAATTTCTATTGATCTATCTTCAAGTTTTTAGACACACATTTCTTTTTTATTCAATAGTTTATATGGTGAATTTAATTTAAAATATTGTACTTTATCATTTTAGAATTTCCACTTGGTTACTTTTTATCGTTTACTATCTTTGAGATTCTCCATTTGTTCATTTATTTTTATTGCTTTAAAAATGTTCTCAGACATAATCATAACAGCTGCTAATTCTAACATTTAGGTCAACTCAGAGTTAGTTTCTGTTGACTACTTTTTTCTTGACTATGAATCATATTTTTCTGCTTCTTTGTAACCTAGTGCTGGATATTGTGACTAATATATTGTAAAGATTTTGAATTGTTATTTACTTCTGAAATGTGCTGATTTTTGTTCTAGCAGGCCGTTAGCTTCAGTTAACTCAAACTGTACAATCTGTCTCCTCTGTGGTACACTCTAGTTATATGTAGCCTTCTGGGTAGAGGTTGTCCAACACTGAAGCCTGGTATTAAGCTTTACCTCTCAGTTAATGGAACAAGAAATTCTCCTGAATATTTGTTCAGAAAGGAGGTCTTTGTCCTCCTATTTTTTGATAGAAAGAAGAAAGAGAAGCTTAGACTATCCAAACTCTTCTTCTCTGATTTGTGTTCTCGAAGTGCCAATATGGACATATACTTTTCTTGGAAATGGATAGGAATAAACTATCAAATGCAGCAATAGTATTCAAGAGACTCAATATAATATTCAATAGTTTCAAGAGACTCTTGAAACTTTAGGTATGTGAGGAACTTGTAAGTGAGCATCTTAGTTGCAACAAGTGCATACTGGTTTCCTGTTTTGGGTTACCTATCCCAGGGTGCGGAGAAAAATTGCACATGAGCTTAGTCCACAGAGAACTGAGGAGAATGGAAGAAGTCCTAGAAGAGGGACAGATGACTTACTGGTAATCAGTGACAAACTGGTAATCAAGGCATCAAACCCAGATAAAAATGAATTGTAAATATACAAAAAAGAAAGCAGGGGGTTCTAAGTCATGCCAAATAAGTTAAAATTTTTATTTATTTTGTTATTATTTTTAATCCTCATCTGAGAATATGTTTATAGAGAGGGAGGGAGGGAGAGAGGGAGAGAAAGAAACATTGATGTGAGAGAGAAACATTGATGTGAGAAACATCAATGTAGAGAGAAACATCAATGTGAGAGAGAAACATCAATGTGAGAGAGAAACATCAATGTGAGAGAGAAGCATCAATCAGTTGCCTCCTATACATACCTCTCATACACAAACCTGAAACCTAGTTATATCCCCTGATATGGAAATGAACCTGCAACCTTTTGGTATATGGGATGACACTCCAACCAACTGAGCCTCCCGGCCAGGACTAAATTTTCTATTTTTGACAAAGATACTAGTTTGGTAGCTCAGGAGACTACAACAAACATAGTGTATTCATATTTTAGTGTCTCTTGAACTGTTTTGTTTTTTTTTTTTTTTTTTTTTTTTTTTTTTAACAAAATGGAGAAAGGCAAATAGGATCTCAGTACCAGGAGATATATTCATAACTGGTCAAGGAAATAATTGAACCCCAAAGAAGGCTAATTAATCAGTCATCATAACCGTGATATATAGTTGAGTTCTGCCATATAGATTGTGCCCTTGTCCTGGTAGTTAATAATTGACAAAGTTTTGTTTAGTGTTTACTCTGTGCCAGGCACTGTGCTGAGTGTTAGAATAATGCTGGCTTGCATATATGCCAGGAACTGCTCAACACTTTACAATCTTATTTGATTCTCACACTAACCTTATCAGATAGGCATTTTTCTCTTCATTTTATAGATGAGGAAACAGAAAGTTGGAGAACTTAATTAGCCTGACTAAAGTTGGCCACACAGCTACTAAATGGCAGTGCCCAAATACAAACCTTGGTCAGTCAGTTCTTCTTCACTGTCTTTTTAAAAAAATTAATGATTAGAACAAGAAAATGAATCAATAGGCATGGAAAATGTATGTGGAAGAGATACTGATGTGGGAATGTGCTTAATGACAGAATTAGTATCCAAAGAATTTTAATAAGCTGGAGCCAATTTAATCAGAGAACATTTAGCAGAGATGCATGTGAGATCCTGAGCTGAGTTCCAAATATCCAGCTGCACAGGGCAGTGTGATTCACTAGTGTGACGTAGCTGTCTTAAAAGTGAATAAAACGGATGCCACATTTGTACAGATCTAGAATTCCAAACAAGGAGATAGATTATCCTGTTTTATTATGGAGCTTGTGCGTAGTTCTGGGCAACGTACCTCTGAAGGTATATAGACAGATGTAACCAGACTTACGAAAAGACTCAGTACCATTTTTCTTTCATTTTTTTATTAAGTAACTTTTTTTTTTTTTTTTTTTTTTTTGCTTATCAACTATGTGGTAGGCACTGAGGAAATGACCATTTATAAAAACAGTCCTCTTGTACCTTATGTTCTTACTGGAGAGGCAAAACCAAACAAATGAACAAATAAAAGTATATCATAAAGTCAGACAGTGATAAATGATGGAATAAAATAAAGCAGTGTAAGGGCATAGAGAATAGGGTGAAGGTTATGTCAGATACGTTGGCCAGGGAAGTATCTCTGAAGAGTTGTCATTTGATCAGAGACTTGGGATAACTAAAGGAGGGTGTCATAAATGCAAGAAGAAAATTCTATGCAGAGGAAAAGAAAGTACAAAGCCCTAAGGTGGGACTTTGCTCCATGTGATCTGGCAGGAACTCAAGGAAGTCGCTGTGCTGTTAGCAGACAGGGATGCAGGAGGACCAGCAGGGCTGCCACAGAGTCAGGTGACTAAAGCATTTCAAGGACAAAGTAACCAATGTGATTGAGATGAGAACAGAAGACTCATCACTGGATTTAGCAATGTGGATCTTATTGGTGACTTTCTCGTAATGAGAATTAGTGGAAAGAACCTGAAGACATCTAACCTTGGGAAGAAAAGTCTTAGCAACCAAAGAACTTACTTGCATATATGTATAACCAATGGACACAGACAATAATATGGGAAAGGCAGGAGGGGGGTGGAAGTGGGGAGGAGGGAGTCACTGGGGGAAAAAGGGAGGAACATCTGTAATACTCTCAACAATAAAGATAAAAAAAGGAAAGAAAAGTCTTAGAGCAGTGTAATTGTGGACCATCTAAAGACCTGCTGAAATCGCTAGGGACAGGGAAACTTGGAATCTTCATTTTTAGCACTGGGAGTTCATTTTTCACCCTAAAGTTTGAAAACTGTTGATTTAGGGGTTTCTATTTGACTTGAAATATTCACAGTCTCCAACTGATGGACTGATGAAAGAGGCTAAAAAGTAGACAGATTTCTGCCACATACGAGAACACTCAAAAATACTGGCCTCTTAAAAGCAGATGAGTTGTTTATGACAGAAACAAGTTCTCTTCTATTGAAGCAGAGACTGGATAACCACTAAAAAAAGTAAATTATTTGGAGGGAATTCAAACATCATATAAGATGGGAAGAACATTGTACTACGTAAACTTCTAACCCTGAGGTTCTATGGTCCTGAGATGCAAGCAGCAAAACCTTTGATCCAAACAACCAGAGGAACACCAGCTCCCATTAGCCTTTCTGTGTCTGATTTGATTCGGAAAATGTAGGAAAAAGACATTTCCATTTTTCTGAGTCTCAGGATTAGGCTTTTCAAGTGACCGTGAAACAATATCTATTCATTGAAGGAAAAGGAGGGAATTTAAAGTCTTACTGAATAATGGCAAAAGAAAAGAAATCTTAGTAATTGAGAAAGTACTGTATCAATGTTAGCATGTTTTCATTGCAACATATAAGGGAAATTCTGGAAGTCAGTTCCTTTGCTGTTATTGGATTTACTATCATTATTGTTATTCTTCTTCTTCTTCTTCTTATTATTATTATTATTAAAATAAAGGCAAAAGCACAAAATCAGAATGAATATCTTGGATCTGTGAGCAAATGAGGTAGCCCAAATTTTGTGTCGCACAATCAGTGTGATGGGTTTCTTGCCCCGGCCGTAGCATTTCCCGTGTGCCGCAGAGGCTGGGCCGTGGACCTCCTATTTGTTGAAGCACATACAGTATTGTTGAGCTCCCCACACAGCTGTGGGGGGGAAACGTTGCTCACCCTAAGGTTAGAGCTCCCCCTTCTCTAAATTACTGTTTACTGATGTGGGAGAAAAGGACTCCTGGCATAGCGCAATAATTACTCTTGGCACAGCTCAATAATTAATGAAGTGTTAAAAAGACGCTGCTCAAGTTTGTGCATCTGCTAGGGAGGGTACGAAAGTACAAGGAACCCGCCTGCGTGGCCCAGTCAAAGACACACATGGCCTTTCCTATCCTCTCCGGAGAGGACCCAGTGGGGAGTGAGGGCAAGCAAATGAGTTAGTGAAGGAGAGAAGGGAACTCTTACTACCAAGCTGTTGCCACGTTTCTGAGACTGGAGAAGCCAGGGTGGCAGAGTTGTAATTTCTCAGTTTTTTCTCTCCTGTGATTTATAGGTAGGTCCGCTCACTTGTGAAAAGAAATTTGTATGCAGAAACAACTGTTCTCTTCTTTCTAGTGGGTATAATATAGTCCTTGTTAAGTCAGCAGTTTAAAATAGTTTGATGATGATAATGCTGCAAGGAAAAAGAATGACGGCCACTAGTGTGGTATTTATCTCCTGAAGTATTAGGAGGCTGCAGGCTGGCGTCTTGCCTAGTGAATCAGATATCAATAGTACATTTTTAGCTGCAAAATTAAAGGAAGGAATAAACATTATTTTTTCCATCAAAGAACCCCATTTGGAAAATGCCCAAGGATTAACTCTTTGTGCCTCAGTCTGATTTCACAGTGTGTCACCTCTCGCACTTGTCCTCATCAATCACTGACAGAGGACCAGGCCTCAGACAGGCCTCTGGGCTTTCCCAGGAATCCCTGCTGCTCGGCTGGAAAGTCGGGTCCAGGCCAAGGGTTTCTGAAACACAGCTCAGGTACAAGCTGACTCTAGCTTCAGGCCAATTTCTTAAGCAAAGGGTCTTTGCTAATATGTGGAACAGAAAAGAATGTTGGGAGAATCAGTTGGTATTGTTTCATTCACCCCCTTCCTCTGTCCTCCCCTCTCCCATCCCTATATCATTTAAGTTCTAGTTTAGACTATACAAAAGACATTTGACAAGTTCCGTGTTATTAACTCTACTCTGGATTGGTTGATGATAAATTGAATATTGTTTTCTTTCTTTTTTTTTAATGTTGTGTGTTTACATCCCTTACTGGTCACAATTTCTCTGTACGACAGCTAAGGGGGAGTATAGGGTAAGGAATGAATCTTGAGGAATTAAGGTGCAGGCTGTCCTATTTTTCCCCTCCTCTTTAATATGAAACTGGTTACAGGCACATTTTTTTTTAAAGCTCTCAGCAGGAATTGCAAAGTTTTCCTGGTCATCACCTAGCAACAAAACCCAGCAAAACATTCGCAAAGCAGTTTTTGCAATGCAGCCATCACTGACTGGCAGAACTGACTTGTGGAGGGCTGAATTTGCTGTAGAGGGGAATTGAATTCTTTCTTCTTTATTCAAGTAGAATGCTGAGATGTGCAGTCTGGATCCTGCTTGAACCAAATTAATGTACATTAAAGAATAAACCATAATGCCCATTGTGACCAGGAGTCAGAAGGACTCAACAGAATTTGATGATGGGCCAGTTCTTATTGAAACTATTTAAACTGAACTTTTAAAGCAGTTGTTTTAAATAAAGTAATCTGAGATTGATATAGATGAAATATTCTGAGGACCTTTGGGTAGTATAAGAAACCTTAAGTCTGTGGGTAGTAAGTTCGGAATTCAGCTGAAGATTACTTAGCCTCTTCCCTGAGAATAACGGTAAAATCCCCCTTTAGAAGGAGAGGAAATCTGCTTTGTCTGGCTTTTACTTCTACTCAGACTTAGCAGCCAGGCGTAATGCCTATTGTTATTATGAAAATATGCTGGAACTTTGTTATCATATCCACCTGAAGGTCCATGACGTGGGGCTTTTTCCTTAGAAGTATTAAGATCTTGCAACAAGATCCTTTTGCTTTGTCATGTAGAACCAAAAGATTGGCTGCAAACACATCTTATTTCAATCATTTTTTTCTGTAGTAGCCATATGTGGAGACTCGAGTATGTCAAGTCAATGGTCCACGCACCTGGATCTTGATTTTTAATACACAGACGGGACTACCGTGTTCATACTTCTCTCAGTAACAGAGGAGGTCCTTTAGCTCAGCACTTCAGGCAGATAGCAAAAGGATTTGTTGAGTGGGACTGAATCCTCACTCTTCAATGAGAATTCTATACAGTTCGCTCCACCTATGTACAATATATACACGAAGGATAAAGAGCGTGTTCTTATCTCAGACTTCAGCTTTTAACCACTGAGGGATGAGTGAGACTAGTAACTTGTGGTGGGGAAATTGTGATCAGGTTAGGTTCTCTTCTTGTCGTTGCCTGGGATGCCAACTCTGCTGCATGTCCATTAGTGCTAATGACGGGATTGTTCTAAACATTTGTCCATGTCCTTGTACAAAATGCAGCTTTTAAGTACTGAGTCCTTCTCTGTTGATTTGTGTAAAAGGCTTTGCTTGCCCCTATTATGCTCTGTGAAATGTTGGCTGTCTGCTTTATTTGTCCACCTCAAAGAGGTTGAACTGACTCTCTTCGGCGACTTTCAGCATCTTCTGCAGGGACAACGTTCTAAAGCCTCCTTATTCCAAGTACAGGCTGGAGTACATCAGCAGCACCTGGGGACTTGTTATAAATATAGAATCTTGGGCTCCACCCAAGAACTACTGAATTAGAATCTGCATTTTAACAAGTTATACAGGTGATTCATACGTGTTTTGAGGTTTGCAGAGCATTGTAAATCTTCTTGGTTCAACGATTTGCTTCCTGCTGGGAGTGCTAGCTGAAAATGGATCTTCCTATTGACATTTCCTCTAAGACAACATTAAACAGGCCCCACTCTCTGCAGTACTGAGGTGAACTTAGAGCGTGAGTCATACCAGCGACAAAGAGACTGGAACAAAGGTGGAGAGAGTGCCCACACGATTCTGTGTTCAGACAGGACAACCCCAGTGTTCCAGATGACCCAGTAAAATATCAGATGGTTTTCTCTACTCTGCACATCTTGTTGTTACCCATTTTAAGGGAAAATGCACATTTTGTCTTAAATTGTAGTTATTTTTATACGTGACAACTTTCTCGTTAGATGAAAAACTTATTGAGGTAGTGTACACAGGGTGGGCAAAAGTAGGTTACAGTTGTTCATATGGCAAATAATATGATCATTAATAAATAAATAATACAAAAATTAACTGTTTCACGTACTCACAACTGTAAACCTACTTTTGCCCCACCCTGTATTTATATCCTTAAATATAAGTACTTTTATTTATCCCTTTCACATTCCTCGCCCAGGGCCATTATCATAATAGAAGCTCAACAAATGATGGTTGCACTGAATTGGTACCATTGCCAATTGATGCGGCATGCTTACAAGGGTCACGACATTGCTGTTTCATTGGAAAATGCGAAGGAACTTGATAATGACCTAACATACAGCACTGGGGGGAAAGTGAGCCCTGGTGACTCTAGGCATTGGGATCACACTGCAAACCGAACACTCTGGTCCAGATTAGTCTTGTCCGTTACCAAATAGACCAGGTCCTCAAGGTAATTGTGAAAGATACCTTAGTTTGGGGACATCTTTTGATTTGGGGTATCCAAGGCTAGATGTCCATTCAAAATGATCTGAAAGAAGGATGGACCTCTAAACATGGAGGAGATGTTATCTGAATGGTTTTCACGCATTTATCAATCCTTCTGTGAAGAGGTGAGAAAAACCAGAGTCGGAACCCGGGACTATAAGGAAAGGGTTTGCGACATGTGAAGATTGGCATTTGGGAAATAATTTTATTTGTGCTGAAAACTGAAGAATGTATTGTGCTTCTTTCATATTAGTTACCAGAAGCATGTAGATCTTTCAGTAGAATTGTTGATTGTAGAAAATCCAATCCAATTCAGACTTTCTAATTCCTGGTTTATCGAACAGCTTATACAGGCAAAGCGCTGACATTTGGGGAGTATGAAATAGCCTATTTATATGTATATGAAGTTTTGCCAAGTTTGTGAAGGGTAACATGACCAGGGCTCGGTCACATTGCCCTCACATGCAGGTTTATGCGATACATGGGCATTTTGAACTGGTAGCAGAAAAACTGGAAATGAGAATTCCGTATGTGCAACAGGAACCCGACCTGGAGAAAGGAGAGTGAACACAAACAGGCAATTTGGTTTCACCTCTCAGTAAAAAGCACAAGGTAAGATGACATTTAAAGGTTTATACAAATTACTGCATACATCATTAAAAAAAAGACAGATGGCCAGATGGGAATTTTTATCCTGGTTTCATGGAGTGTAAGTTTCTTTCAAAGGAGTTGTAGTTACAAAAAGGTATAGTTAATAAAGACTAAAGCCTGTACAAGTTTCAGCAGCACGAAATTTAATTTATAGCTTAAGGCAAATTTGTCACTTAATTAGTAATTCTGACACAGGTAAAGGGGAAGACAGCTGCTTTTCTGGGCATTTTATGCCTGACTGGTCCCCGGTAACCAGATGGCATTGTTATTGCTGATGGATGAACCAGAGAAGATGTGGGAGAGGATCCACCCCCAACCCAACTCCTTGAAATAACAAACTTAGATTAGAAATCCCACAAGAAGCAAGCTTTCTTGTGTGTTCACCCAGGCCAGGTTGGAATGGGGAGCAATGTTAGAGCTGAACAAATAGCTTTGCCTTCCACTCTCCTCATAACCTGCCCGAGGAGACCCTGGAGCTGGTAGGTAAATGAGCAGCTGCAGGCACCAGCCTTCGTTTGTTTAGGAAACCCCCCAAGTACAGTTACTCAGTAATGTTGCACATGTTTTTTAAAACTAAAAGGAAACCCATGTATATGTCTGTCATATTAGAGTTCTCCGCTTGCTTTTCTATCCATTGTTTTCTGAGCACTTGCAATAGCTTTGTGGAGTGAGGGAATAAGGCAGGACTGAGATTATTTCCATTTGTCAGATTGACAAACTGAGACTCAGAAAGGTGAATCAAGTTAATCAAAATCTGCAAGCTAATTTAAACCTAGGGCTAAAATCTAGTCTCCAGATTTCTACAGTCAGGCTTCTTTTAGCTAACACAAACATAAATGGACGAAAGGGTGATTGATCTTTTTAGTTACCAGAGAAGTACAAATTACTGTATTCATTGTTGGCAAATATAAAGAGAAGCACACTGTTGGTGTTCGTGCAAATAGATCTAGCTGAAATTTTTTCATACTTTTTAACATAGCAATTTCACGTCTAGGAATCCACCTACAGAAAAAGTCACATTTGTACATAAAGATGTTTGAGCAATGCTGTTGATTGTCTATATTAATAAAAACTGCAAACAACTTTAAAGCCCCTAATTTGGGAATTGTTAAATGAATATGGCATATCTATAATACAAAATACACTGGAATTATTTTAGAAAGGACAGATATACATGTACTGATACAGAAAATTTCCCAGACATATCGATAAGTAAATAGAGAAAATTGCACACAGTGTATACAGCTTAATTTATTGAAAAAAAATTATGTATGTGCATATACATGTATAAAATACATACATGAGCATAGGAAAAAGGTCTGTGAGAACACAGACCAAACTCAAATAGTGGTTACCTATAGTGAGAAATGTGATATTGTGGGATGGGCAGATAGAGAGGAAATTTCACGTTTAGTCTCTATATTTCTCTATTATTTGACTTTTTGTTTATGCATTATTATGAAATTAAAAATGTTTAAAATGAAAAGTTGGCTTCCTTGGAGTGGCCTTCATTTCTCGCCTCCTAGCTGGCTTCCCGTCCCTCACTGTCTGACCGATAGAGCCATTCCCAAGCCCCAGCTGCAGCTCAGCGGGATGCTCCTACCTGCACCTCTAGCATCTTCAGGTAGAAGAAGGTCCTGACTCAGACCGTCCAGGATCCTCTAGATTTTCTATCATAGCCCTCCGATGGATCTTTACCAACCCAGATAGGTGATTCCATGCTGATTTTATTTTATTTTTTGCTGTGCTGTTTTTTTTTTTTAATTCTCCCCTGAGGACATTTTTGCATTTATCTTCAGATAGAGCGGGAGGGAGAAAGCGGGGAAGAGAGAGAGAGAGAAACATTGACGTGAGAGAGACACATCGAGTGGTTGCCACCCACACGACCCCAACTAGGGGCCCAAGACAAACTGCAACCGAGGTACGTGCCCTTAGTGGGAACCGAACCCGGCACTCTCTGGTCCACAGGCTGACGCTCTAACTGCTGAGCCAAACCGGCCAGGGTGCTATGCTGATTTTTTAAACCTTTGCTAGACAAGTGGTTTCAAAATACTTTTGGCAACAAATATTATATTTGAGAGCCTAATGCACAAAAAGGCAAAAGGGGAGCTCCTTTGGTGAGGGGGAGGGTGGTGGTGGGTTCTTCTCAACTACATCACCTCTCTATTGAACTTCAAAAAACAGTCTCCAAAAAACTCCTAGCCCACCACAGAACAGTTTGAAAATCACTGATATCATATCAGTTTATACAGAAACAGGAATCCAGTGAAGTGAAGTGATTTGGATGAGATTACATAGGTGCTTAAAGTAAGCTAGTCTTTGAGTCCATATGTTCTGAGCCCATTTCTATTGGCCTTCCCCAAATGGTGGTTCAACCTTTCAAGCAATTCCAGTTAGCTTTGGTTTTTCAGACTTTTTCAAAAACAGAGTGAGTAAATACCATATCTGCAAATATCTCATTACTGTCCATGCTTTTTCCTAATATATTTCATCTTTGCTTTTTTCCTGATCATTTATTTCTATTCTGATCTTATCAAGGTGATTCCTTGCAGAGATCCTGAGATATGAATATGTATGATCTCATCTGAATCTCATAGTGTAAGCACAGGAGGATTAAATGTTTTTGAGTTCCTGTTAATCATGTGCTAGTGAACCCTGGTAGTCACAGCTGAGACATTGTTTGGAATCTGTTCATTAAAAACAAGACTTACACACACACACACACACACACCTACTACTGTAAGCATATAGTGACTCTGTTTCCATCAAGTGTTATTCTTTCAGACCAAAGAAAATATAAATTTCTTATGTTCTAGTTTTTACAACCTTTTATAAATGTAAGAGTAGGATGTGTGTGTGTGTGTGTGTGTGTGTGTGTACCTCTGAAACACCCTCTATGATTAACTTCTTAATTACTTTATCTCAAAGAACTCTGCTGGGTAAATACTACAAAGCAAAGTTTAGTTTCCTTGCACTATTTTATTTTGGGAGATGAGGTGGTAAAATTCATTATCATCGTAACTTGTGACATTTTGTAATATCCCAACGGTACTCACACCATTCCGCATTGAACCATGATGATCCAGCACTTAACACAAAGAACTGGGGCATGGAAAACCTGTCAGCGTTCAAACTTCCTCACTGTTCTAGAGTTGGTGAGTGAGGCTAATGAGCTTTTAACTAGATTAACTGATTAGGCCATTCTCATCCATAGTTAATAATATTCACCCTCATTGGTTCATAGGCTTACAGTGATGCCTTCAACTTATTTTCCATTTGATAAGCAAATTATTTAGCACAGTAAACTATTCTTAAACATCATAAAAGTTATTTTTTAACCAATTAGAATAATGAAAATTCTAAGATCAGGATTTGATCTGTATCAAGTGTAATAAAATGCTCCATTAACTGTGGCTGGCTTGGCTAAAATAAGTTAATCCTTTTAAGATAAGAATGCTTTGCTATATAAATCTTCACCCCCTTCCCAGTTTTATTGAGATACAGTTGACATACAGCACTGTATAAGTTAAGGTGTACAGCATAATGGTTTAATTTACATATACTGTGAAATGATTACCATACCATATAAATTTTAATGTCTTTATTATAATCATCATTATGATCTATTAAGTGGCTCTTGCTAGTCTTTGGGAGTGAAGGATAAGACCAAGAATGGCACGTGCTGTGGTGGACACAGGGCCAGGAGATGGAGACTGTATTTCCAGCTCCAACACTCGCCTTTCTGGGACTCCATTTGCTAATCTATGAAATAGTGGAGTTTGACTAGATCATATCTGATCCTCTGAGAATTCATAAAGGAAGTAATGAGAAACTGGGGACTATATTCAGTATTTTAAAAAGTCTAAACAAAATGTCATGTTTATATTAGATGAGGCCCTACGAGTAAGTTAGTGCATCAGCCATCTAATTAATACATAGCTTCATCAGTTGTAAGTATTGTGGATAACTATTGCTCATTACTGTATTGTATATGATAGTTTTATATGAATAAAAGTGAAAAAATAATCCATTACTTAATAAATAAAATCTACCAGGAAGAAACATTCAGAACACAAAACACTTATGTTTCCTGGTGGTGAAAATTTGGAAACCCCTGGTCTAGAAGATGCTAGGCGTGTTCTAAGAGGACTCCCAAGGATCCCTGACTTCTAGTATTTATGCCCTTATGTAATCCCCTGCCTTTGAATGTGGCCTGGAATCGACTCCCTTCCAATGAACAGAATATTGCAGTAGTGGTGGGATGTTACTTCTGTGATAAGGTGATATAAAGATTGTGGCTTCCATCTTGGGGGGATCTCTCTTGCATCATTTGCTCTGGGGAAAGCCAGCTGCCCTGCAGTGAGGCACCTTGCGTTGGGACCTGTGTGAGTGAATTTGGAAGCAGGTGTTCCAAGGCTGCCAACAGCTACGTGAGTGAGCTGGAAGCAGATCCTCCTACAGCTGAACCCTGAGATGCTGGTAGCCTCACTTGACACCTTGATTGCAGCCTCATGATAGACTTTGAGCCAGAACTACCCAGCTAAGCCACTCCCGGATTCCTGACCCACAGAAACTGAGATAACAAGTGTTCATTGTTTCTAGTTGATAAATTTAGGGTATTCTGTTATGCAACAATAAGTAGCTAATACAAACTTTTTACCTTTTCATGTCTTAATTTCCAAGTACCCTTTAGCCTTTAAATTTAGTAAAGGAAGCAGATAATACAAAGAGGGTTGGTCACTACTAAAAGTGGGGAAAGCACCTAGCCGGTGTGGCTCAGTGGTTGAGTGTCAGCCCATGCACCAAGAGGTCACTGGTTTGATTCCCGGTCAGGGCACATGCCCAGGTTGTGGGCCTGATCCCCAGTGGGGGGCATTCAGGAGGCAGCCAATCGATATTCTCTCTCATCAATGTTTCTATCTCTCTCTCCATTCCTCTCTCTCTAAAATCAATAAAGAAAAAAAAATTGGGGAAAGTGAAGGAGGATAAATAAGAACAGGCAGAGGGAACAGCTGCCTTGAACACCACAGAACACTCTCTTGCTTCTGGAGAACTGGGATGGGGGCACTGACCTATCATTATCTTTGGTGAAGGGTGAGAGTTGTTTTTACTTCCGAGATAGTTAGGTAGGGATTGTGGTGGTTATCACGAGAGCCTCTCCCTTTCTGCATCTCCCCAAAAGTCAGAGCTTTGACCTAGGAGTTTCTTGTTAAGTTTTTCTTCAAGGATCACCAACATTACCACCTCAGTTTATGTGGAAAGCCATGCTTTGTACTAAGCATTAGCTATGTTTTCTGTGTAGAGACGAGAAGAGCAGAATCAGGAAAAAAAATTTTGTTTTAATCCTCACCCGAGGATATTTTTCCATTGATTTTCAGATAGAGTAGGAGGAACGGAAGGAAGGAGGGAGGGAGAGAAAGAGAGCAAGAAACACGATGTGAGATTATATGTGCCTTTGAGCGGAATCAAACCCAAGACTCTTTGTTCTGCGGGCCGATACTCTAACTGCTGAGCCAAACTGAGCCAAGGGGTAAAGGGGGGAAGATTTTAAGTCAGGATGGCTTAATAAGTTTCTACTTCAACTTGCTTCACTCCAAACACAGAACAATGGTAGATAAAATGTGAAAATAGAAAACCAAAGAGAGGCATATACCGATCAAAACTCAAGATAAACATCACTGCAGCTGATTTCACAAACCTGGGTACTCCAGACCTAGGAACAGACACTGGACTCAGGAGTCCTGCGGGGAAAGGATTCCATAAAAGAAGCTGTCACCGTCAGCCTGGCAGTTTTAACTCAGGTACCGGAATGGGGAGTCCCCCTGCTGATCATTACTTGGGGTTCTGGCTTTCACAAGTGTCAGGCTCCAGCAAGGTGGGGAGGGATGGCTTAGAAAGAAGTGGGTGAAGCCCATATCCTTGTTTGTCATTGTTGGAGGAGAGCTCTGGAATGCCATTACACAGCTTCACTCTGGGCTCCGAGCTGCGGGCAGGCGGAGGCAGCCTCAAACAGCTGGGTGAGGATGGGTGATTACAAAGGCAACCCCACTGATCCCTTGATTTTGGACTTCTAGACATCAGAATGAGAGGAAATAGATGTCTGTTGTTCAAGCCATCCAGTCTGTGGTATTTGTTATGGCAGCCTTAGCAAATAATGTGAATATATATTTTAAAAGTATATGGAACTTCTAGAGCTAAAAAATACAAAATGTGAAATGAATAAAATGACTGAATGGGCCTAGCAGCATATTAGACACTACAGAAGACATATCAGTGAGTTTGCAATTGTAACAGTAGAAACTCTTCAAATTGAAGCACAGAGATGAAAAAGGCCAACCTCCTCCCACCAAAAACCAAACAAACAAAAACCACAACTCCCAGAGCTTCAGGATCTGTGGAACAGTAATATAGATAGACAGAAAGAAATATAAAGAAGAGAGGCTGGAGAAAATATTTGAAGAAAAACTTGACCCAAACTTTACAGATTTGAAAAAAAAATATTAACCTGTATTTGAAGGAAATCAATAAACTTTAAGCAGGATGAACATAAAACCACACCAAGGGATATCACAATAAGGTTTGGAAACCAGTGGTAAAGAGAAAAATCTTTAAAGAAGCTAGAGAAAAATGCACATTATATGTAGGGGACAAAGATAAGAATTGGCAGTGTCTTCTTATCAGAAACAATGCAAGCAAGAAGAAAATAGAAAAATCTTTAAAATGTGAAAAGAATTATGAACTCATTAGTCAACTCAGGCTACCATAAGAAAATACCATAGACTGGGTGTCTTAAATAACAGACATTTATTTTCTCACAGTTGTGGAGGCTGGGAAGTGCCAGCCAATTTGGTTCCTGGTGAAACTGTCTTCCTTGTTTGTAGACAGCTGCTTTCTTCCCGTGTCCTCACGTGGCCCCCTCCTCCATGCATGGCAGGGGTGGGGGACTCTGGTGTCTTTTCTTGTAAGGACACTAATCCTATGGGGTCAGGGTCCCACCCTATGACTTCACTTAAGGCCCCATTTCAAAATAAAGCAACACTGAGGGTTAGGGCTTTAACATTTGAATTTTGGGGAGACACAAACATTCGTAACATCAACCTAGAATTCTACTTACAGCAAATCTATCATACAAAATGAAGTAAAATAAAGACATATTCAGGTAATCCAAAGATGAGAGAATTATCACCAGCATTACAAAATATTACATGAGAGTTACAAAAATATTAAAAGAAAAATTTCAAGCTGAGGAAAAATAATACCACATGGAAACTAGTGTATGCACACACACAAATGAAGAGTACCAGGAATAGAAAATATGGAGATATGTGAGTAATATAAAACATATTTTTTTACCATTTTAATCTCTTTAAAATAATTTAACATTTAAAGCAAAACAATGTATTAAAGAGATTATATGGAAGTAAAATATATGACAATACCACAAAAAATAAGGCAGTGGTAAGTGGAAGAATATTCTTATACAGATTTTATATTATATATGAAGTGTAATATCATTTGCATGCAGACTGTGAAAAGTTAAACATGCATATTGTAAAGTCTAGAGAAAACATGAACAAAATAAACAGTTATAACTAACATGCTAATAGAGGGATAAAATGAAATCATAAAGATCTCAATCCCAAAGAGATCATAACAGGGCAAAATAGTAACAAAGACAAATGGACTAATATAAAACAAATAGTAACATGGGAGACTTAAACCAGCTATATCAATCGGCGGACTAAACACTTTGATTAAAAGAATAAATAGGGAGATTTTATAATGATTAAAGTGTCAGTTCATGAAGAAACCACAACAATCGGGAATGATACTGAAATGAAACAAATTCTTTCAAAATATAGAAGAGGAGGGAAGACTTTCCACTGTATTTTTTTGAGGCAGCTTTATTCTGATACCAAAATCAGACAAAGATATTAAAAGAAGAGAAAATTTCAGCCAACATCCCTCATCAAAATAAATGCAACAATCCTTTACATATGTTAGCTACTTGAATATAATAATATATACAATTGATAATTTATCATGACTAAGTGGAGTTTAATCCAAGAAATATAAATTGTTTTATAAGCAAAAAATAACCAATGTAATATTAATAAAATAAATTAGGAAATGCATATGATAATTTCAATAGATATTTATAATATGCACTTGACAAAACTTAACATTAATTTAGGATAAAATATCTTAACAAATTAGGAATAGAAGTGTACTTTCCCAACTTGATATAGGGCATTAACTAAAAACCTATAGTTAACATCATACTTAGTGTTAGAGAATGTATGCTTTCCTCCCAAGTTTAAGAACAATACAAGGTTGTTTGCTTTTCCACTGCAGGACGTCATAGCCAGTACAATAAGTCACACACACACATGAAATAAAAGGCATATCTATTGGACAGGAAGAAGTAAAACTCAATTCAAGAATGATGTGATCATATATGTAGAAAATTCTAAAAATTCCATTAAGCAAATGACTAGAACTAATAAATGAATTTAGCAAAGTCATGGATATAAGGTTAATATAAAAACAATCAATTGTAGCCCTGGCCGGTTTGGCTCAGTGGTAGAGCGTTGGCCTGTGGACCAATGAGTCGCAGGTTCTATTCTGGTCAAGGGCATATACCTGGGTTGTGGTTCGTCCCTGGCCCTCATTGGGGTCCTGTGGAAGACAACCAGGCAATGTGGCTCTATCACATCAATGTTTCTCTCTCTCTCTCTCCCTTTCTCTCCCTCTCTCTCTATCTGAAGATAAATAGAAAAATATCAGAAATTGAGATGGCGGCAGGCAGGACTGGAGGGAGGGTGAGTGTGTGAGAGAGTGTGAGTGGACGTGAAGGTGGACGACCAAACTCGTGCAGTGCAGAGACATGGAGCAGCAGGTTCCTGTGCTGTGGACAGGGAGCAGCTGGCTACCCCGGTAAGCGGCCCTTCAGAGCGCTTCTCCCTGCTCCGCGGGGAGGTCCCACCATTTTGGAAGATCCTGGGTCTTCCCTGGGAGGAGGCAGTGGGAGCAGCTAGGGCCCAGCAACCTGAGCCCATCAGTGCACCTGGCACCATCGGACCAGTGGACACCCTGTGTCAACACAGACCAGTGCACTGTAGTGGAGCTGTCAAGGTGCCAGTTGTGGAAGCAGCAAATGGCCAGGAGCCCAGCACCATCCCCCACAGTAGCAGCCCAATCAGAGTTGAGATATACCCCCAGCAAGAGAGGCTGGGGAACAGACATCCATCCCCAGGCAACAGAAGCAGACCAGCAGCTGAGAACCATCCCCCAAAACTACAGCAAAGGCTGAGCAGGAGCTGAGCCCCATGGGGCAGCAGCACTCCTCAGCCACCAGCGGGGGGACCTGGGGCTCCACAGAGGCCTGTGCAACTCATTGGCCCACAAGATAGGCATGGAGCGGATCTCCAAAGGGACTGTGTGATCCAGCTCTCCACAGGATCAGCAGGAAGCGGGGACTCCAATGGGGCCTGTACATCCCAGCTGCCCACAAGATCTGGGGGGAGCCAGGGCTCCAGTGAGGCCTGTGAAACACAGCTGCCCACTGTACAGGCAGGGAGCGTGGCTCCAACAGGGCCTGGACCTATACAGCTACAGGTGGCACCAGCGACCAGCTGGGAACACAGCTCCAGAGGGGCCCACGTGATCCAGCAGCAGCATTTACCAGGACACACCAATACCAACCTCCAGTAGTCAATCCTCCAGGATCCACAGCAGGCAAGAGGCGACATGCAACAAAACAGTCTGGGAGGCACAGTAGCCTTATTTGATATGCAGTGAGCTGCCTACACATTCAAACATCCCTCACTGGATCTAGAGCTACCAGACAGCTAAAATGGGGAGAAAAAGAAACAACACCCAAAGGAAAGAAAAAAAGGAATCACCAGAAATGGAACTACAGGAAATGGAAGACAGCAACTTGTCAGATAAAGAATTCAAAGCAATGATTTTAAGGGTGTTCAAACAATTTGGTGAGAACTACAAGCAACTTAATAAGAATTATGAAGAGCTCACTGGGAACTACTTCAGCTTAAAAAAAGAGGTAGAAGCTATGCATAAAAATCAAGAGGAAATAAAGAATGACATAGTTATTATGAAAAATACCTTAGGAGGATTCAATAGTAGATTAGAAGAAGCTGAAGACCGAATCAGTGACTTAGAAGACAAGGTAGAGAAAAACACCCAAATAGAGCAGCAAATGGAAAAAAAATTTAAAAAGCAGGAGGAAAGTTTAAGGGAGCTGTGGGACAATACAAAACGTAACAACATTCGCATTATAGGGATAACGGAAGGAGAAGAATAAGAGAAAGGAATAGAGAACCTGTTTGAAGAAATAATGAAAACTTCCTTAAACTGGTGAAGGAAAAAGTCACACAAGTCCAGGAAACACAGAGAGTCCCAAGCAAGATGAACCCCAGAAGACCCACAGCTAGACACATCATAATAAAAATGGCAAACGTTAAAGACAAAGAAAGAATCTTAAAGGAAGCAAGAGAGAAACAGAAAGTTACCTACAAGGGAGCTCCCATTAGACTGTCAGCTGATTTCTCAATAGAAACGATGCAGGCCAGAAGGGAGTGGCATGAAGTGTACAAAGTAATGCAAGGCAAAGGCCTGAATCCAAGACTACTCTATCCAGCAAGGCTATGATTCAAAATCGAAGGAGAAATAAAGAGCTTCATGGATAAAAAAAAAGCTAAAATTTACTACCACCAAACTAGCACTGCAAGAAATGCTGAAGGGACTGTTAGAAGAAGAAGAAGAAGAAGAAGAAGAAGAAGAAGAAGAAGAAGAAGAAGAAGAAGAAGAAGAAGAAGAAGAAGAAGAGAGAGAGAAACAGGCACAAAATGGCAACTAATAACCATCTATGCTTCAATCAAAAGACATAGGGTAGCTGATTGGATAAGAAAACACGACCCATATATATGCTGTCTACAAGAGACCCAACTCACAACAAAAGACTCACACAGGATGAAAGTGAAGGGATGGAAAAAAATTTTCCAAGCAAATGGAAATGGAAAAAAAGCTGGTGTCGCAATACTCATACCTGACAAGATAGACTTCAAAACAAGGGCCATAATAAGAGACAGAGAAGCTCACTATGTAATATTAAAAGGATAAATCCAACAAGAGGATAAAACCCTGGTAAACATATAAGCACTAAATACGGGAGCACCAAAATATATTAAAAAACTTCTGGAGGACTTCAAGGGAGAGATCAATAGCAACACGATCATAGTGGGTGACTTTAACACACCACTGACACTACTGGATAGATCTTCTAGACAAAAAATTAACAAAGACATAGAGTTCTTACAAGACAAACTAGATCAGTTGGACTTCATTGATATTTACAGAACATTTCACCCCAAAGCTGCAGAATATACATTCTTCTCAAGTGCACATAGGTCATTCTCAAAGATAGACCACATGTTAGGACACAAAGCAAGTCTCTACAAATTCAAGAAAATTGAAATCATATCAAGCATCTTCTCAGATCACAGTGGCATGAAACAAACTCAATTACAATAAAAACACACAAAAACATTCAAACACTTGGAGGCTAAATAGCATGTTATTAAACAACGAATGGGTTACTAACGAGATCAAGGAAGAAATCAAAAACTTCCTGGAAACCAGTGAAAACGAACACACAACAACACAAAATCTATGGGACACAGCGAAAGGAGTCCTGAGAAGGAAGTTCATAGCATTACAGGCCTACCTCAAGAAACAAGAAAAATTCCTAATTGACTTTCTAACCCTACAACTTAGAGAACTAGAAAGTAAACAAAAAGAAAAACCCAGAGCTAGTAGGAGGAAGGAAATAGTAAAGGTCAGAGCAAAAATAAACAACATAGAGACTAAAAAAAAAATTCAAAAGATCAATGAAACAAAAAACTGGTTCTTTGAAAAGATAAACAAGATCGATGGACCTTTAGCCAGACTCACCAAGAAACAAAAAGAGAGAAATCAAATAAGCAAAATCAGAAATGAAAGAGGAGAAGTAATAACTGACACCACAGAAATTCAAAGTATCATCGAAACATACTATGAACAATTATACGCCAACAAACTGGACAACCTAGGAGAAATGGACAAATTTCTAGAAACACACAGTCTCCCAAAACTGAACCAGGAAGAGATAGAAAACTTGAACAGACCAATAACAACCAAGGAAATTGAAGATGTAATTAAGAAATTCCCAGCAAACAAAAGCCCAGGCCCAGATCACGAATGTTTATCGAACATTCAAAGAAGATCTAATACCCATTCTCCTCAAACTATTCCAAAAAATCCAAGAAGACGGAACACTTCCAAACTCATTTTATGAGGCCAGCATAATCCTAATTCCAAAACCGGATAAAGAGACTACAAAGAAGGAAAACGACAGGCTGATATCCCTGATGAACACAGATGCCAAAATCCTTAACAAAATTTTAGCAAATTGGATCCAGCAATACATCAAAAAAAATTATTCATCACGACCAAGTGGGTTACATCCCAGGCATGCAAGGATGGTACAATATTCGCAAATCAATAAATGTGATACACCACATAAACAAAATGAAAGATAAAAACCATATGATCATATCAATAGAAGATGAAAAAGCATTCAACAAAATCCAGCACTCATTTCTGATAAAAACACTCAGCAATGTGGTAATAGAGAGATCATATCTCAACATAATAAAGGCCATATATGAAAAACCTACAGCCAACATCATACTCAATGGGCAAAAACTAAGAGCATTCCCCTTAAGAACAGGAACAAGTCAGGGATGCCCACTTTCGCCACTCTTATTTAACATAGTACTGGACGTGTTAGCCACAGCAATTAGACATGAAGAAAAAATAAAGGGGATCCAAATTGGAAAGGAGGAAGTGAAACTGTCATTATTTGCAGATGACATGGTATTGTACATAGAAAACCCTAAAGACTCCATCAAAAATCTACTAGACTTAATAAATGAATTTGGCAAAGTAGCAGGATACAAAATTAATGTCAAGAAATCGACGGCATTCTTATACACCAATGATGAATTCACAGAAAGAGAAACTAAAAAAACAATCCCATTTACCATCGCAGCAAAAAAATTAAGATACCTAGGGATAAACTTAACCAAAGAAGTAAAGGACCTCTTCACAGAAAACTACAGGACATTGAAAAAAGAAATAGAGGAAGATATAAAAAAGTGGAAACATACCTTGTTCATGGATTGGAAGAATTAACATCATTAAAATGTCCTTACTACCCAAAGCAATCTATAGATTCAATGCAATCTCCATCAAAATACCAACGACATATTTCACAGAACTAGAACAAACACTCCAAAAGTTTATATGGAACCAAAAAAGACCCCAAATAGCTACAGCAATCTTGAAAAAGAAGAACAAAGTAGGAGGCATCACATTACCAGATTTCAGGTTATACGACAAAGCCACTGTAATCAAAACAGCCTGGTACTGGCACAAGAACAGGCAGATAGATCAATGGAACAGAGTAGAGAACCCAGAAATTGACCCAAAACAATATGCTCAATTAATATTTGACAAAGGTGGCAAGAGCATACAATGGAGTCAAGACAGTCTCTTCAATAAATGGTGTTGGGAAAATTGGACAGCTACTTGCAAAAAAATGAAGCTAGACCATCAACTTATACCATACATGAGAATAAACTCAAAATGGATAAAAGACTGAAATGTAACTCGTGAATCCATAAAAATTCTAGAAGAAAATGCAGGCAACAAAATTTCAGACATTATACGCAGCAGAATTTTCACTGATACAACACCTAAGGCAAGAGAAATAAAGGAAAAAATGAACACATGGGACTACATCAAACTAAAAAGCTTCTGCACAGCAAAAGAAACAACCATCAAAACAGAAAGGGATCCCACTATGTGGGAGACCATAATTGCCAATGATGCATCAGATAAGGGGTTAATTTCGAAAATACATAGAGTGCTCATACAACTCAACAAAAGGAAGACAAAGAACCCAATTAAAAAATGGGCAGAGGACCTAAATAGACACCTCTCCAAATAAGACATACAAATGGCCAAAAGACATATGAAAACGTGCTCAACATCACTAATCATCAGAGAGATGCAAATTAAAACAACTATGAGGTATCACCTCACACCTGTCAGAATGGCTGCCATCAACAAATCGTCAAACAACAAGTGTTGGCAAGGGTGTGGAGAAAAGGGGACTCTAGTACACTGCTGGTGGAAATGCAGACTGGTGCAGCCACTGTGGAAAACACTAGGGTGTTACTTCAAAAAGTTAAAAATTGAACTGCCATTTGACTCAGTGATCCCACTTCTAGGAATATACCCTAAGAAGCCTGAAACACCAATCAGAAAGAACATATGTACCCCTATGTTCATAGCAGCACTATTTACAATAGCTAAGATCTGGAAACAACCCAAGTGTCCATCAGTAGATGAGTGGATAAAAAAGCTGTGGTACATGTACACAATGGAATACTATGCAGCTGTAAGAAAGAAAGATCTCTTATCCTTTGAGATGACCTGGAGGGACCTGGAGAGTATTATGCTAAGCGAAACAAGCCAAGCAGAGAAAGACAGATATCACATGATCTCACTTATTTGTGGAATATAATGAACTAAACAATCTGATGAACAAAATTGACCCAGAGACATAGAGGTGGGGTACAGACTGACAAGCCTCAGAGGAGTGGGGGTTGGGAGGGAGAGATAAACCACAGAACTTATATGCATGTATGCGTAATCAATGGATATAGACAACAAAGCTGGGGATGGAGTGGGCGGGGGGATGGATGGTGAGGATGGTATCAATGGGGGAAAAAGGAGAAACATCTGTAACAAAAACAAATTAATAAAAAAGAAAAATAAAGTCACTCAATATATTTAAAAAAAAAGAAAAAGAAAAAAAAGAAAAATATCCTCGGGTGAGGATTAAAAAAAAAAACCCAAAAAACAAAAAATAAATAAAAAACAAAACAACCCCCCAAAAAATCACAATCAATTGTATAACAAATCATTAAAATGGAAGTCACAAAAATTATTTTACTTACAATAGATCAACAAAACATGCAATACTTTAGCATACATTTAATAAAATGTGTATTCTGAAAATCACAGATTATTGCTGAGAGAAATTAAATAAGACCTAAATAATGGAAAGATATATTATATTCAAGAATCAGATGACTCAATTTTGTTAAGATGTCTGTTCTCCCCAAATTAATTTATAGATTTAACACAAAATCCCTCCAAACCCCAAACTCAGCAGCCTTCTTCCTTCTTAAAAATGTTTTTATAAAAGTTGACCAACTGCTTTTAAAATGTTAAAAATTTTTAACTGAAGATTTTTACTGCCTAATTTTAACACTTACTATAAAGCTACAGTAACTAGGAAAATGTAGTAGCATAAGAATAAACATATAGATCAATGGAATAGAAATAGATATTCACATATAAGGTCAACTGATTTTTTTTTTTAATCCTCACCCGAAAATATTTTTTCATTGATTCTTTTCAAATAGAGTAGGAGGGAGGGAGAGAGAGAAACATTGATGTGAGAGAGACACATAGACTGGCTGCCTCCTGCACGACCCCAACCAGGGCTGGGGATCAATCCTCAACTGAAGTACATGCTCTTAACTGGAATTGAACCCACAACTCTTCGGTTCTCGGGCTGACACTCTAACCACTGAACCAAATCAGCCAGGGCAAGGTCAACTGATTTTTGATGGAAGTGCTGAGATAATTCAATGGGAAATGAATTATTTTCAACAAATCATACTGAAATAGCTGGATATTCCATTGGAAAAGAATGATCCTTAACTTTTACCTCACTACTATAAACAAAAACTAAGTCAAATGGATCATAGATCTAAAGCAAAAGTTAAAACTATAAAAATCTAGAAAAAACATAGGAGAAAATATTCATGACTTTGAGGTAGGCACAGATTTCTTATGCAGGACATAAAAACATTAACCATAAAAAATTGATCAAAATCAGTATTTAAGATCAATTCGAATCAAAATGTTTAACAAAATAAAAATTTTCTGCTTTTCAAAGACACAATTTTTAATTAAATTAAGTGAAAAAGGCAAGCCATCCATGGACAGGGAGGAAACATTTACAAAACATATATTCAAAAAAGGACTCAAATCCAAAATATTAAAGGAAATCTTACAACTCAATAAGGACAAATAACCCAATAGAAATGGGCAAAAGATTTGAACAGACATTTTATCAAAGAAGGCATGAGAGTGACCAATAAGAACACGAAAGATATCTGACATCATTAGTCATCAGAAAAATGTAAATTTGCATCACAGTGCAATACTATACACACCCACCCACTAGAGTGGCTGAAATTAAAAAGATGACAATACTTAATGTTGGAATGAATTTGAAGCAACTGAAACTTTCTCATATTGCTGGTGAGTAATGTCCAATTAAAAACAGAGAATCAAGGAGATAAAAAAGAAAGGAAAGGAGGAAGGAAGGAAGAAAACAGGAAAGAATGAGACAGAAATGAGAGAGAGAGAGAGAAACAGAGAGAGAGAGAGAACCTAAGAAAGAAAGAAACTAAGAAAGAAAACAACCAGAAGCAAGGAAGAGATTTAAAAGCTTCAACACATGTCAGTAGGAGTCCCAGAAGAGAATGATAGGAATGACAGAAGAATAGTATCTGAAGAGTTAACACATGAGATTTCCCCTGCATGGAATAGTGATAAGTCTTTAGATTAAAACTTCCCTCTGAGTATCAAAAAAGATAATTAAAATACATTTACACCTAGACAAACCATAGCAAAAATTCAGGTTCTCGAGGATTAAAGAGAATTTTTTAAAGGCTATCAGAGACGAAAGGTAGATTATCTACGAAAGGTTAACATCTCTAGATCAGTCTCAGACCTTTCAGAAACAATTTGTGATTAACACACACACACACACACACACACACACACACGCGCGCGCGCGCGCACACGCGCACACACACAGTGAAATAATATTCTCAAAGTGGTGAAGGAAAACAACCATCAAATTGTAATTTTATTTTCTATTAAAATTCAGAAGTGAGAGCAAAAGTAAATCATGTTTATACATGAAAGTCCAAGAGAATTTACTATCCATATATTTTTACTAAAGAATCTGGTAAAACGTATACTTCCATAAACAGAAAAGTGATTTCAAAGGGAAAGCCTGGGATACAAGAAAGAACAGTGAACGGAAGCATTGATTAAAACACGTTTGTAAATTTAATAGCTATAATAAGTAAAAAATAGGACTACACAAAACAACCTAAAGGTGTAAAACTAAAACTCGAGAATAAAAATTTAACAGGAGGGTGGTGTTCTATAATCAGCTCACAGAAGAACACGATGTTTGGGAAAAGTGCAAAACAGGTTGAATACATTTAGTAATTGTTATAAAATTTTATAGTTAAATGTGCATGTTAAAAAGTTAAGGGTAATGACTAAAGCAACATAAATATAGCGTATAGCTTTAAAATTAGCAGAAGGAAAAAGAGGAATATCAGTTTAACAGAAAGCAGAAATGAAGGAAAAAGGTAGCGAAAGAAAAGAATGGTAAATAGAAAAAACAAAATGAGATGGTAGAAATTAGGCCACATATATCAGTAATCACAGTAAAATGTAGATTCAACTCCCATGAATTATTAGAGTAGATTGAAAAAAAAAGCCCAGTGACATGCTCCTTCGGTGATACAATTAAAACAAGTCCCACAGACATGTTGAAGTTAAACAACAAACCATGCAAAAACCAGCCAAAAGAAAGCTAGTGTAGTAATATTAATATCAGAAGAAAAGAATTTAAGGCAAAAGCATTAATTGAAATAATGAGGGAGTTTGCAAGCAATAAATCTAACAATTCAGGCATTCAAGAAGAACCCTTATTCAGAGTGGGAGATTTACATCTTGATCAGAAACTGATGAATCAAGTAGGCCAAAAAATGTTTTGAACGATAAAATTAACATTTTATTTAATATAGAAATAGACCCCACACCCAACAAGAATTCATTATTTTCTAAGCACTCATCTTTATGAGATATATTTTTTCCTATTTTGATTGTATCCAATGTAACCTACTAGATGGCAAGTTTTATAAATGTTTTGAGTATTTTAAAAATAGACTAATCTAGAAAAACTGATCAAGAAAATGAAAAAGTAGAGGTATAAATTAAAACAATACTGAGGGCAAAAGAGGAGATATAATTACAGATAGAGATTTTTTAAAAGTCTGGTGACTAGTATGAACTGCTTTAAATTACTAACTTTGAAATCTTAAATGAAGTGAGTAAATTTTTAGAAAAATGTAACTTACCAGAATTGACGCAAGTATAAATGGAAAATTAAATAATTCAATAACTCTTAAAGACATTGAATTGGTAATGAAAATCTTCAATTCCCAACCTTTTCATATGTACTTAATTGCAAATTCACCAAGCTATGATAATTTTTTTAAAGCTTTATTAAACATCCAAATAGAAGATCTGATTAGTCATTACACTATAGAGATTTTTGTGTTATGATTGATGAACCGTATACATAAAGAAATCTATCATTGATGGTTAAAAGTTAGAAGCCCCTATGCTAACAACACCAATTTCTCAGGTCTCCTGAATTACTTAGTACATTCATGCTTTCTTCCCCATTTCCTTGTCAAAATCTTCTCTAAAATTCTCTAACCCACATTCAGCCATAAATGTCTGTTAGTAATATAACGTGTTACCACTAGGCAGCTGGAGATGATCCTTTTACAACAAAATGTTAAGCATCAGCTTACAGGGAAATATTTTTGACTAGAACCTCCTATGAATCCCAGTATTCAGTGTTGATTTCGACTTCAATGTGAGAACAAACTGGTTAACAACAACAAAAAATCAGATTATAAAAACTTAAGCCGTGTGTCCATATATTGGGTGTTTTTCTAATCACCAATTAAAAAAAAACAAAACTATTTGCACATTAATTCCCAGAATTGTGTGTTGGGTTTTGGGAAAGTGCTGCAAAATGCATTTTGGAATCAATAAGCTGATCTCCATTTTCCCCCTAAGTGTTCTTATCATGACTATTTGTATAGTAAAAGTGACTCTGGTAGCATGACAGAAGTCTGTCTCTAGGTTGCTTGGGTACCTCACTATGATGAAGGCGCATCATGAGGGTTTGGCATCACACTAAAATGGCATAAAGATCACCATGAATGTAATGGAGTTCTTAGGAGTTATTAAAAAGAAAGGAGAGCCCCCTCCTTCCCACATTTTCCTAGGTGTAATATTAATAACCTGATTTCCAATTCTATGTAAATAAGAAATATGGAATTGGAAAGCATACAATTTGTAATTTCTACAGGTATACTTTTGATTGTGTTTAGTCTGAATCAAAAGCAAAGGGTATGTATTGAATCATTCAAAAGGAACTGGAAATTGCATATTTCAAGCACACATTTCAATGGTCTACTTTTGTCATTTCAGTATTAACAAAGGCTCTAGGGATGCTGGCAGTTGTGTCTACCTACTTTCTTGGGAAGAAAATCTAAAATGAAAAGACTCAACAAAAGACTATAAGATGGAAGGAGATTGTTGTGAAGGAACTGTCCTGGATTTCTTTTTTTATCTGTTGCCAAGGAGCCCAGAACCTAGCTTACACAAAATCTTTCCTGGATATAGTACTGCTAATCACCCTAATTGCAAGTTAGGTAAGACATGCAAATCTATCTTTTTTGACATCGCCTACATTCAGGGAGCATATAAGCTCAAATTGAAAATGAAACGCTGTGACTAGATAAAACAAATAAAGCATATATATTTGTTGGTGATGGATATGCGTGATGAAGGTAAAAATAAAATGAATAGGTCACCGAAAGTGGAATAGATGAAAGAATACTTTAGAGTTCATAAGAAGTTTTCCTTGCAAAAAGATCAAACAGTAGTTGAAAGTATATTTAAAAGCTGTATTGTGGTAGAACTTCTATTCTAAAATTCTTCTTTAGCTATTCCATTTGAGAACACACATTAGCTGTTAGGTTAGCATCAAATATGGAAATGTCAAAATGACCATGGTCTCAGTAAGGATGAAAGGGAAAACACGGACTTGTTGTAAAAACACCTCGTTAACTATATTTGCACCTCTGGTTCATTGACCTTGAGAATGCAGGTATTTTTTCTTTACCATCACAGACAGTTCCACCCTCTGGGAGAATGAACCCCTAATGTTTGGCGAGGTGTGCCTGGGAGTTTCTCTTTGAAGATATTATGTCCCATTGTCACGAAGTCTTAATTGGATCAATCTCAGTCATTCCCAGATCATCTTGGACATCTTTTAAAAAATACATTTCCTTTTAAACAACAGTAGCATAAGACAGCCATGACAAAACAAACATAATTAAGCAAGACTTAGTTTAAAGGTTTTAGTAACTATGGGCTAATTTTTCAGAAATCATCTAATTATGTTTTCTTTAAAGAGACAAGTGAGGACCATCAATTAACTTACACCGATTTGAGTAGTAAGCCTAGAGTTTGTTTCCCTCAGATGCTTAATATAGATCTAAATCTTAATATAGATTTAAATATGATGTGAATATTTTTCTTGGAGAAAATATGCTGGAATATATGACACATTCAAAAACTGTCTAGGTGTATAACTGATGCTATATCCAGGTTTGAATCTTTCCTGTGGGCCCCCTCTCCGCTCCCTGACCACGTGTTCAGCATCTGGGCAGGAAATTAACCTATGCTTCTCCTGCACACATCTTTGTATTGTATTAAACAAAATACTAATTTGTTCATTATGATCTCCCTGATGTGAAGGGCTGTATTTATTTGCTAAAATTGTGTATTTCCAGTGCGTTTTAAAAGAAATGAGCTGCAGATACTGATATCCTGATGTACTGCAGTGCCAAGTGCATCTCTTATTCTTTTCCTTCTTGTTCTTCCAGAGCCCTTCTCTGTTGACTTAGCTCTTCAACAACAGATGAAACAAGGTCATAAATCAACACCATCAGTTCACAGTCAGTTCTATTTCTTCCCTGTCATCTCTCCACTTGTCTAGTATTTTTATTCATAGAAAGTGATAAGAAACCCAAGACTTTAGGAGAACATTTTTTCTAGGAGAACATTTTAAAGTAGCAGAAATTTATTCGTAACAGACTTTGGGTTCTTTTATCTTAAAATGTAAAACTCACCTTCTGGAGCACACACTTTATGATAGACATGTCATTTCCCTAAGTTGTATGCTAAGAAAACCAACACCTGTTTTAATCGGCCCCCCCTTCCCTGCCTGATTTGAAGGTTGCACACATGCCTATGATGAAGTGACATGACAGGCGCTTTCCAGGAAGGCTGTTGCTGTTCGTGTGTGTAGCAGATTTCTCTAGGGCAATTTTAAAGAATGTTGAGTGAAAACAAGAAAAAGAACTGAAATAACCAGGGAATAAAAACACCCATTTATTGAGTACCTGCTCTGTACTAGATGCTTCATATATGTTTTCCCATTTAACCCTAACAATAACCTTATAAAATGTTCATTGTTACCTTATTTCCTAGCTCAAAGATGGGAGGCACAGAGAGGTTGGGTAGCATACAAAACAGAGGAGCTGGGATTTAAACCAGTTATCTCTGACTCTGGAGCCCATGTTCATCCCATGTGACAGACTTATTAGCAGGAAAGCGGTGACATTTTATTTTTATCATTGGGGGCAGGGGGTCATGTAGACCCATCCATTCTCTCATTGGACCCTGTTTCTGCCAAAAAGTCAGCAAGGACAGAAACAATAATTTGAGTGATCAGCTCAACTATGAAAAGGGGTTCAGTCCAAAAATATTTACATATAGAGCATAAATATTAATATACAATAATTCTTCATAGACTTTTTATCTACTTTAACTTATATTTGTAAGAAAAGAGTACCTATCATCTTAAAAACCTTCATGTCATTTGGTGATTATCTCTGGCCTATAATAAATGAAAAATTTTATTTTATTACATTTTTGGTTTGGTAGAAAGAATGGAACCTGTGGAGTCACATATTTATGTTTTGGAGATATTTTTTCAAGAAATTGGGGAAAAAGCAAGGGAAGAAGAGAGACAAGACCCACAGAAATGTTCTTGAGTGCTTAAACATTCTTCTTAATATTTGCATGACAGATGTTCAGCAGGGATTGATGCATCAAAGAGTTAAGTTTAGAAAGGAGTAGAGAGAGACTTAAAGGGAGTTGTTAGGAGAGGCAAGGCTATGTGGTAGGATAATGATGAGGAATTTGCTGCTGCTCTGTAACTATATCCTGAATTTCTGTCTCTACCACCATCATGATTTACTGAGAATACGATACGGTGTGATGCAAGGCATGTTTAGAAGTAAATCTTAATTATTATATTATTTCTTTTATTAAACATTTTTACTCAACTTTAACACCTGAGACATTGTTCGGTACTTAAAAGTGAAGCACCCTTTACTTACTGGATGTGAGTTAAAGGAGGCTACATATACTGGTACCATTTGTCAGAGATGACTCGGTGGAGGGCATGGAAAAGACAAATCAAGTAATTACCCTTTATATTATTGGTGGTCCTCAGGGCACAGATATTGTATAATAGGATGTATATTTAGTTTTTTTTCCATTTAGGAAATAAACCATTTCCTTTTTCTTTCTGTAGACTTAAACAATTTAAAAACTCTATTTAGCCCTGGCCAGTGTGGCTCAGTTGGTTGGAGCACTGTCCCGTGCACCAAAAGGTTGTGGGTTCGATTTCTGGGCAGGGCACATACCCAGTTTGTAGGTTTGGTCTCTGGTCAGAGAATGTGCAGGAGACAACTGATCAATGTTTCTCTCTCTCCCTCACTCCCTCACTCCCTCTCCCTTCTTCTTTCTCTAAAATAAAGGAAAAAATATTATAAAAACTCTGTTTAGAACATTAAGAGGACCTTTAACTCAAGCACTACTTTAAATAGATAGGAAAGTTAGCTCCTCACATGCAAGTCAGGTGAAAAATTTATAGAAAGCGGGCAATAAACTTAATAAGGTGTTATATAATATGCAGAATAAATATTAGTACAGTACATGAACCTAAATGACAGCAACAAATTATAAAGCTAAGCATGCAATTAAAATCACTAATGGAACACGGTACGGAATGAGTTTATTCTTAGATCAGTCAAAGAGCAGCTATTTGGTGTCAGAGCCACGACTTGAACTAATGACACCTTCTTAAACTTATTTTTAAACACTCTATCTGTCATGCAATAGTTACACTCTATGGATGTCTTCAGTTCAGTGTTTTAGCATATGCTGTATATGCTAATAAAATGTATCCTCAAAGCAGAATGTCCTCATGGCCAAGAGGCAATGACAAGATTTATGCTCAAGTAAATTTTTTGATGTCAATCTTATGGATAGACAATAATAGCATATCTACTAGTGATTAGCAGGCCAACAGTATCTTAGATTTAAAACTTAGGTCCTAAGAGCTGCCTTAAATTTGTCAGTAAGTCTCTGCTGCCATGAAAATGATTATGCCCACAAGACAGCGATTTTCAACCAATGTGTCACAAGAATTTTTAAAATATGCAATACATGACTATTTAGTCAGGGGCACTGACCTCTTTTCCCTTAGATTGACAAATTTAAAAAATGACAACAGCCAACACAATAATAGCTGCGTGGTGTGAATGAATCAAAGTTATACCTATTTTTTTTGGTCAGATCAGCAAAAAGTATATATTTTTTGGTGTGCTGCAGAATTTCAGTAATTAGTTTATGTGTGCCATGAGAGGAAAAAGGTTGAAAATCACTGCCCTAAGATTTTGGTATTGTGTTTTACAAGTTTGTGTTTTCTGGCTCTATGCTTTTGTGCATGAGCTTCCATCTGTCAATAGCATTTACTTCATCTTCACTTGTACACATCTAATTCATCTTTCAAGACCCAGATTAAATGACATCTTTTCCTTGAAACTCTCCCCCAGTCCTCCAAATTGGAAGTAATCTCTCTTGTCTTCGAACTTCCACAGCATTTATTTGTACTCCATTAGCGTTTTTCACTACCTATGTTCAGTATTCTGTGATTGTTACATATTTTGCATGTTTTATAACTAAATAGCTATAAATGTATACCCTATGTATCATAGTTATTTGTATATTACCTTTATGTTTTATTTTGGACTAATTTAGGGGAGAAGAGTCCCAGAATTTGGTATGGAAGTGAAGGAATGCCAGCTTGCTTTATAAGCTGGATATAGACATTTACTGAAAGCTTAGCACTTAAGTGGGGGATATTTGAAAACTGATGGGGTGATGGTAGTCTTTGATGGTCTTGGCACATAGAAATGCCCTTTCTCTGTGTAATTTTCAAAGTTGACATCTGATAACTCTAAATCCATGCCCATATTTGAATGAGAAGAAAGGAATGACCTCCTGTATTCAAGGAGGAAAGCTTACAGAGTTCATGGTAGAAATGAGGAGAGAAAATTTAGTGCTGATATTGACTCTGATCTACCCATCATTAGAAACAGGGAACCTTTTGGTTTCTAAGGCCATGGAAGTATGCCCTCAGATCCCCCATCAAGAGAGAACCAGCCTGCAGATGTTGCAACCTTTGGATCCACTACAGCTTTCAATTCCAAGTTCATGCCCTTCTATGACTGCTCATAGCCAGTAACAGCACAGCAGGGGTTCTGGAGAGCCAGGTCATTTCTGCCCAATATGGGACTCCTCTAATGGACAATCTTTGCTCTGGGGCCCCCCACTGGCCTGGCTAGTGATCAGCAGGTCAACAGTACGTTGTAGTCTGAGGCTCTACCTACCCAATCCTCCTTCTTTCCCTCTCTCCTTTCACTAGTATCAAATCAGCATTGTGATATGAAGGCTTTTTCTTTCTACTATTGCTCTTTTTATCCTTCAATGTAATTTATATCCCCCATACATATCTTGCTCTTCTAATTATGTCTTTGTATCTGCTCTTAGGAATACCTGAACTGACACAACCTCAGACTAGCTATCATGTTGACCAACCATCAGGGCAGAATTGGACTTGAGTATTGACACTCATGAGTTCATTCATTTATTCAGTTTATTTTACAAACATTTGTGAGTATTTGCCATATGCTAGACACCTCTGTTTTAGATGCTAGTGATGTAAGAATGAAAAAGGCAGATGAGATTCATGTTTTGAATAGAATCTACATTTATAAGAAAACTAATTAAATAATTATTGTTTTTCACTTATCTTCATGTTTATTATTTCTGTTTTAACTCAAGGTTGTGAAGCTTATGACTATTTTCCAATTTTTAGTAACTTGGTATCTTTATGTCCTTGTTCTTTTGTTGTTTTTACTTCCTTTCTACTTTCTGTCCTTTCTTTCTTCTTCCCATCCTTTCTTTCCTCCTTCTTTTCATCAGAATAATTAATAATTTATGTTTCTAATGAAAGAAAACTTATAGATGGAAGTACATTTGGAGATTGTACATTATTAACCTCAGTGAAGGCAAAGCACAGCTCAACTTGGACAGAATTAAGGAATGCTGACGCATTGTCAGGACAGAACAGTAGAAAAGAAAGGGAAACCGGGGTTGCCAACATCTGTGATTGGCTGCAGGTTTGACTTGGATTAGAGGGGTTGGTTTCTTTTATATCCCAGGGAATTGTACATGTAGAAAAAAAAAATAATACCACAAAGGTATCTTTAAGGATCTTTTAAATATTAACCAGTTAATATTCCTCTAAATCAGGAGCTAGAAAATTATGGCCATGGGCCAAATCCAGCCCGATGCTTGTTTTTGTCAAGTTTTATTGGGACATAGCTATGCCCATTCATTTAGGTATTATCTATGGTTTCCTTCATGTTACAACAGTAGAGTTGAGTAGTTGTGACAGAGATGATCTGGCCTGAAGGCCTAAAATATTTACTCTATGGCTTTTTACAGAATAAGTTTGCTGACCTCTGGTCCAAATATGTTCACTCTGCTGACCCAGTCAATGTGAAAAATCTTATGGCGTTATCAAAATAAGTATCCCAAAATATAAACATTGATTAAATATTTAATCACACTATCTTGACTTTTAATTAAATCCACAAACTTAGTATACCTTATTCTCTTAAATATTTTAAACATCTTCCCTCACTCCAAATAAACCAAACATATAAAAATCACAGTGACTGCAAATATCATAGTAATTACAAAACTGTTATACTGAAACTGTTTACAAAAGTTCTAATACCATGGATTTGAGTCTGCGTCTTTTTTTTTAACCTCTATTGATATTCTTAATCTTAATTTTATACCTTTCTCAAGATTACTTTCCTGGTTGTTATAATTAAGCAGATACTATTTCTAGGGTGGTAGTATTCTTCCTAGTTATAGTAATATTACCAGAAACCTTGAAAAAGGAAGAAAAGAAAGAAAGAAAGAAAGAAAAAGAGAAAGAAAGAAAGAAAGAAAGTCCAGCTGAGGTGGCAGGATTTGGATTGATTCTTGATAAGGAGACAATTGGTTGCATAGCTCAAGCTGAATGAAACACAAGTCTGTGATTATTAGTATGAATCCCTTTTTGTGGTTGTCTCATACTTGGTAGTTATAGTAGAATTGAAAAATTCTTGACTTTTCACTTTTAAAAAAATTGAAGTTCCTCTCCACCCCCACCCCCACCCCCAAATTGAGTATTGTCTTACCATTATAATATATTGATCTTGTTTTATTATTTCTGGACCCAAATTATATAGCAAATCAATATTTAATTTTAATTAATAAGGTCACCTAGAGATTTTCTCTACCGGACATCAAGGGATCAAGTTTGCTCAGTTAATTCTCTTCTTTGGTATTTTAGTGTAATTATTCATTATTTAATACATTGCCAGCCACTTTAAAAAATGTGTTGTTGTGAATGGCTTAGCAAATGATAGACTCTTTTTCTAGTTCATTATTTTCTGTGACCACTGGTGTTAATCAGTCCTTGTTGGGACTGTAACCACCTTTTCTGGATTTCTTTGACTTATTCAGTTTTCCTGTGTTCACTCTTTTCTGTACCCACAGATAGAAACAAGTACATAGCTATACTTTAAAAATACACATATACTTATAGGAGAAAAAATGCCCACTTATATAAATAGTTTAATATTTATTAACATAAGTAAAAATACCATTTTTAGATTTCAGTTACTTTTGTACACTTTCTAAATTAACTTCTCTCTTTTCAGTGCCATCGTGAATTCTGTCTTCAACAGATCCAACTGTTCTAATTAAACATTATCATTATTATATTTTTGCTTGCTTTGGATGTTTGAATTATCGCTGCATGTTGAATAGTAGCACCTTCTTTCTTTCTTTTTTTGGGCTCTGCTGTCTTTCAGTGTACCCTGTCATCTTAAAAAGAGTCTTGTTCTTTGATAACCATAGGGTGTGTCATCACCAACCTAATTTTTTTCTGCCCTAAGACATGAAGTCAAGGACCTTCCAAGGAGTCTGGTTCCTTTGAGTGTGATTTGAAACCATAATCTGTGCTTTATGAGGGCTCGCGAAGGCAGGTTGTGTACACGCGTACTGCTGCTCTCATTGCTGTGGGCAGAGCGCTTTTAGTGGCAGGGCTGGGGAGGGTAGTTTTATGAGTATGAGTTTACATCAGATTTTTTTCTAAATTAAAAATTTTAAATAATATCTAAGTTTTCATGCTGCATGGGCTATATGAATCGAATTTCACAAATGGGTTTCATAAGCCAGGGCTTGTCTCTGTTCAGTACCAATATTCTCTGAGATGGGCTCTGGTGGATCTGTGGTTTTGACCCACCCAGCAGCTCTCCCCTCACCTTTTCCTTGTTAATAGAGCTCGAGTTTTCCTTCTGGGGACTTTGCTTCCCTCCTTTCATGCGGTTCTGGTGGGTAGTCATGTGTACTGTCCTCACCCTCCTCGGACCCACGTCTGGAGTAAGACTAACTCTACCTTCCCAGTAGTTGAAATCTTCAGTGAGTGGACCTTGACACAAAGTACTGAAATGGGTTCTTCCAATGGCCATCCCCTGAAGCAGAGGCAGTCTGTTAATGCTGTAAAGCAATCATAATTTTAGATTGTAATAAAGAATAAATAGCATATATTTGGACAAAAGGAGCTGCAGCCTGGGAGACACAGATTCAGGAAGTAACATAAATTATGTTCCACCGAGACAAAAGAGAGGCTGCCTTTTATAGCTTTAGCTCTTGCCCAGGTCCTCTGTTAGGTCCGTTTTATGTAACTGGGGTATCCAAAATTTGCAGTTATAGTTGGATGGGGTGGGTCTCAATCTATTGGTTGAAAGAGAAAACCAGGGTTTCCCTGCAGTGGTTGACCCAGATGGCGTAAACAAAGAGTATAGGAGGAGCCCCTGTCAGCAAATGGCCACTAGACTGTTACTATTCATAAAATGTGGGTGCTTAGTTGACCGTGGGGAGTCCATTTCAGCAGATAAATTCCTTCTCAGGATTCACATCAAATGGCTCTTTCTTCTCAGGGTCCACCTTGCTTGTTTCCTAATTTCTGGAGCATCTTTGATCCTAGGCCCGAGTCTTCACTTTTTCATTAGATTCTGTAATCGATTTTATTACTGTTAATTATTATTATTACTTTAAGATAACCAGAATTCAGTTCTGTTACCTGCAACCAAATAACCCTGACCCATACACACATCTTTGTGGGTGGGCATGTAGGTTACCAGTAGCTTATACTGTAACCATGGTAGATGATTCTGAAAATTATTTGCATGATGACATGATAAGTTCTTTTAGAGAAGACTTCAGTCAATAACAAGGGGTGTGGGAAAAATGCGCATCTTTTTTATTCACAAAAGAGGTTGTTTGATGTATTTATTTTTTTTTAGGCACATTTAGTTTTTCTACTGGTTTTATGTATTTACAGGCACAGTCATTCTGGGAGTTATTTATTTTATGTGAAAAAGATAGATTGCTCATAATTTGTCATTTTCAGAAAGAGAGAACATAAGGCCTTCCTTGAGAGAAAGGTCTGCATTATTTACCACTCCAGCTCCAAGGTTATCTGAGGTTGCATGTCCTGTATCTACAACACAATTCCTCAGCCTCTGTCTTCATAAGGGAGAAAGCCAGAGGTACTTTCAGGTTGTTTTCTTTGATGTCTTGGTATGGAGATTTGCTCACAGACTATGGTTTTAGGCCATCAAGTGTTTGAACTTGTTTCAGTTGAACTATATGACTCCTGCCAGCAAGGGTGCTGTGTTTTCCCCATCTGTGAAGTGCTGTCCTCATTTCCTGTGTTCGATAAATGATAATGACTGACCTTGAAATTTGCTGGGCTAAAGTGCTAGGTAAACAGTAAATACTAGCAGTGAGTCCATGAGATCACAGTCTAAGTTGGGTGCTCTCTTCATTCTTCAACACTTTATTGTTGATTCAGTTTTTGGTTTTCAAATTGCCTGACTCAATCCTTGGATCGTGTGAAGTAAGCCATTCCAAATCATAGGTACAATAGCACCTATCATTTACTGAGTATACTGTGCTAGGCATTGTATTAGGTAGTTTGTGACATGTGTGTTCTATTTTCACCAATATACTGAATAAATATTGCTATCACCATTTATAGACAAGGAAACTGTGTTTCAAAGTTTTGTGATTTGATAAAGGTTTCCGTACTCTACTTTTTTGACATTTATTCAAATAAAAGTTGCCCTAGTCCTGCACATTCGTACAGAGATTTCACATAAGAGTCTTTTTTTTCTTTATTTATTTTTAGAGAGAGGGAGGAAGGGAGAGGGAGAGAGATAGAAATATCGATGAGAGAGAACATCGATTTGCCGCCTCCTGCATGCCCCCCACTGGGGATCTGGCCCACAACCTGGGAATCAAACCGGTGATGTCTTGGTGCATGGGTCCATGCTCAACCACTGAACCACACCAGCTGGGCTCACAAAAGAGTCTTGATAAAAAATGGGATAAAATAAGACATATACATACATAGCCCTGGTTTCAATCATTTTCAAATCTCAAACTCTTTGTCCCTATTTTTTTATCACATCCAGCATCCAATACCTTTTCCAAGTCAGAAATCTGAAAGTCACCTTGAACTTTCCTTCTTTTTAATTTCTTTTTGTCAATCAGTTATCAAGTCTTGTCAAAAATATAATTTGAGTATGACTTTTTTTCTTCCTTCCTATTGCCACTGCCTTAGTTCAATTTAGCATTATCTCCTCATGTCAATGATGGAGTTACTGCAACAATATTCTAGCTGTATGTGAAAGGAAATATCGCAGGTAATCTATGCTTATCTAGACCTCTTGGATCCATGGATTTTTGGGAATGATTTATGATCCTAGAGAAGCATAGAAGAGAGTGGGGTTGAGGGATAGTGGGTGGTCACAGACCTTGATAGGAGACCATCTGCGGGGAAGAGTATAGATTGGGGTGGTTCATTTTAGTGGCAAGCTAAAATCATTATGGAACCCTTTGAACCAAGGGTGAGAGATTGAATTACTAAGCAGAAAGTGGAGCTGGCTTTGGATTCTGGGCTTAACATATCAGTGTGTCACACTGTAGAGGCTAGGTAATGTATTAAGAGAACAGTGGGAGGTCAGCAATATATGAGAAGAAAAGAAGAACATTTGGAGAGATAAGATGGTCTCTTTCCTAACATTTACCATGTTCTAAGTAGGGTGTGCTGGTTGACTTGTATAAAGGCCATCAAGCTCTTGTATATGGCATCAAGCTCTTCCCAGGTTGAGGGTAGACTCAAAGTGGGTGGGCCAATGTAGAGCTAGAGAAGCTAAGAGCTTGAAGCCTGAGTATCAGTAACTGTGAGTTTAGTAATGCTCTTTGGCCAGATGTTTTCCTTAGCAAGAAATTTGAAAGTGGTCAGTATTATGCCCAAATAGGTTGAGTCATGCCCATTTTGGACTGTCCAAAGACAGAATAAAAGATAAGTAACAGAGTTATATAGATAGTCAGATTAGTTTAGATTTTTAAAAAGATAAAATGAAAGAAGGTATGTTTATATTAAAAAGACCTTATAAGTTAAGGGATTGGTCACTCTAAGTGAAACAATGTTTAGATAGAATCCACAAGGCTCAGGCTGATGGTTTTTGCTAAATCACTATGGATTATATTTACCCAGAGTACTAGTTTATTGTGTAGTAGATAGAGTCTTGGGGGACAAGTACAAACAGTGGATTCCCTATCAAATAGCACACTCAGCCTGGGAGAGAAACACTACGGGTCTCTCAGCCAGGATGAAACAGTATTTCATTGAAAACGTTCTCACTCTAAACTTACAGGGATCCTGATTTCTAAATTGGTTTCAATTAAATATATTTTTTTCCCCTTCTAAGAAAACAATATACATCTATAATCTCTTCTAACTCTTGGCAGATCTGTGATGCTATAGCACTCCACACCTTCCCAGTGGCTGCAATTACACACATCAAATTTCAGGATGGACGACAAGGTAAGATTCTGGAGGTAAAAGGCTACCACTTACGGTCCCCATTTTGCTCTCATGTATCACAGCCTTTTATTGTCAGGAGTTATTTAGAGAAACAGTCATCAGCTAACAAAACCATCTGTTAGTTAACAACAGCAAAATATGAGGCTATTTCAAAATGGCATGGGGCATTTCAAGTTAAGGGCAGACGGGTGCCAACTATTTTTTTCCCTTCAGTCTTTCCTTGTTAAAAAAGAATGCATTTGTTATCAAAGCCAGTTTGGCTAATGTGCTTTCACCTCATACATATCTAGAAATCAAAGCTGCCTAGAAAGTTACTTGAGGGTATGTTCTCCCTTTGGAGCCCATCTTGCTCCAGTCATGCTAATAGGAATTTCATGTGTGTGTCAAGAAGACAATATAGGCTTTATGCAGTTCAACCAACACGTCCTACTCAGAACATGGTAAATGTTGGGAAAGCAGAAACGGTCTCACTGGACAGACTCAGTAAAATTCTTCACCTTTGTGCTTTCCTACACTACTCCATTACTTTTTCCAGCTGGGGGAGGAGGGGTGGTAGATGAAGAATCTCTGTACTCCTCCTTTTCCCTCAGCCAGATAGTTTCCCAAATCAGCTAAATATAACTCCATTTATTGTCATGCTAAAACGTTCTATTTAGCTGTGTTTAACTGGATATCATGATTCCATGGGCTGACCTTTCGCTCCTGGGAAGTCGTTTTAAATTCAATCCCGGCAAAGGAAAATCCTTCCCATTCGTTGGCTGTGAAAGGTCACAAGTGAAATGTGTTTTGATGGTATCTGCCTATGGTTTAATTCTCAGTAAACTTGAGCACTAACTGGGCCTCAATTGTGCTTTGTCTTGGGAATCTGAGTTCTAAGAAGCCTGGGAGAGCTGAGGGGGAGACATGGGGCAGAGTTGCTGGCATCAGCTAGGGGTACACAAAGGTACCAGCTGAAAGGTGAGGTATATGGTGCTAAGTTAGGTCAATGCTACCTCCTTTCTGAGTTGATGGGGGATTCAGACTAAAATATATAGTTTCTCTCCCTGTTTCATTTGATCTCTCTAAGAGGGACATTTCCCACTTTCTGGGAGGCAGAGAGGGCTTAGGGTGAGATAGGGAAGGAACTAGAAGTGTGTGAACCAGTCAAGAGGAAATTGGAGTATCCTGAAAATGTAGCCATTTCAGGGTCCAGAGTATAGACTCCGTGTTCCAAGTCTGAATATTTCCCTTTTACGACCTCTTTCTCTTCACAGCTCAGTAGCACTTCAGTCTCCAGTGAGTTCCTCACCATTATCTTTATGCTGATTTTTAACAGAATAAAATACATTGATTAAATTGTATCAAAGGACCCCCTCTTTTTAAAAAAAATCATATTTTACCAAGCAATATTTGGAATTCTGTCAGATATTTATGAAGAGTTCAGCAGATGGAAAAATCGGGTGAAGTTTCGGATTTTTGTTTTGTTTGGTTTTTACTCTATTTCAACTTTTTAGTGATTCTATGACATCATCTTTCAATCAAACATTGTAATATCTGGCTTCTTTCTAACTGAGGAAGAAGCCCAGAGAACAGTCTGTCCTCCTTACCACCCATTCTTCTATTACACACACACTAACTCTCCTCATCAAGTATTCAGTGTTCCCTGAACAGCACTTGCTTCCTCTTCCTTGGGATGTCTTCATTTTTTCATCAAAGTTCTATTCGTGCATAAAGGCCAAATGTCACTTCTTTTTGTAAGGCCTTAGCTCTCCCCACCTGTGGAGAAGGCAAGCATAGCTTCCATAACACTTTGTCTATGTATCTATCATGCTTTTTTCCATTGTGGTACATCTATGTGTTTCCCGTTCAATCCAGCTCCCTGAGGGCAGAAGCTGGGTCTTCATTTTTATACCCCAGTGCCTACCTCAGGGATTACACCAGGAAGAGGAGACTTTAGCCTTCCTATCACAGAAGTATGAGCAGTTAGGCCTTTGATATTAAGGTGAAGACATGAAATGATGTTTCTTATATCAAATGTATCTTGAAAGTTCATAACAGCTACAGTAGTAAGCAGAAAGTAAAACACTCATTCTCGAAAAGCAATTAAGGACAATTCTCTGGTAATAAATGAGAAAAGTTCTACTTCCCCCGTTCCTTCTTTTTGTTGTCCATTTGTCCGTTTTTGTTTGTTTGTTTGTTTTTAATACCTGGTTGCAGGGAGAACCCTTAGAATGTTAGTAGAGTTCAGAAGGGGGAGAATGAAGGGACTTAGAAAGGTAGGGTGGAGGTAGTTACCCTCGGCCTCATTTCCCCAGCTTCTGATTTTCTTCTCCCTTCCTGGGTCTTCCACCCAGCAAACTGCATGCCAGCTCTGATTCCTGAGGGTTCTTGAGAGGAGAAAACAGTATCCAATATGTAGACTCTTGAATTAAGCTATGTTCTATGGAAAGAGCATTCGGTAATCCAGGCATGACTGATAGAGCAGCTGTATGCTCTGTCCCCCTTACCATCAGTAAGATCTGGCATTTAGTGACTCAGGCATTGGTCTGGGTATCCATGTAACTCCTAAATCCCTCCTCAGGGTTCAGATATTGGTGTGACTCATTGTATCTGTCAGGATTGTTGGTTACAAGAATCTAGTCAGGTTGGTTTAAGCAAAAAAGCTCCCCAATCTCCTGGTGGGTCAGAAACTCTGGCTTGAATGCTATTCAACTAGAAACATTGACCAACTATGCTACAAGAACCTTCACTGGCAAAAGTATGACTCTCATCATTCCATGCCTCAACTCCAAAGCTCAACAAACACAGGGCAGTGATCGCCACTGACAGAAGGGACTAGACACCAGGAGCTTTGTCCCTTTTGCCCTCTAAGACTTGGACAGATTAGCCACATGTGCTCTAGAATATAAATTTCACAGTCCCCCTTTTCACATTGTTTACTTTTGAATACAAGTATCACATGGCAACACTTGATTGGTGGATCCTAGGTCTTGTGTGTTCATCTTAGCAACTAGAAAGTTGAAGATACTTGTTCTCTGGTTTCTAACTTGAGGACTTGAAATTCATAAGGTAGAACGTTTTTCAAATATTACAAGGACTCTCAAAAGGAGTGAACAACTAGAAAATGTGGCAAAAAATCTATCTCCTGTAAGGCGTTAATATTTTCATTTAACCTGTATAAAACAATATGACGTTAGTATACTAATTTCTGTCTGTATGGTAACTTAGTAGTATGTGAAACTTTTTCTTGCGTTTGGAGCTGAGACCACCTTTCCCATCCATGACATCTCTCTTTCCTAATGAAGGATGCTGCGGTATACTACCTTTCTTTCTCACATCATCTCTTCTCTCAAATTCATTCTCTCACACATTTGGGGGGAGCGTTGATGCATCAGACATGTCTTCTACTGGTTAATTCTAGTTGGGATCCTGCATACCATCCCTCGTGGCCATGGTCCAGCCTTGAGATGAGACTTTTAATTGCCAATAATTTTCTGAGCTATGCCTTAGCTCATGATGCTCTTTGAATACCATGTCCCTGATTTTCTGGGTTTCCCTATAAGACCAACCAGTACAGAGAAGTGAGTTCACCCTAGTTCTGGGCTTGAGTCTTTGTGAGAGGATCTCTGCTCTGTTCTCCATGCCAACTCTGTCTTGACAAGGGTCAAAGTACCTTTCTTGTAAAAGAAAGGTATAAAGATAAAGAGATGTCAATGTAGATTTTTCAAATTAAAATAAATTCATGCTGCCTAGTGATTTCGGATATGCTGTGAGCCCCTCAAAGGTTCGAATCATGTCTTAATCATTAATCATCTCCGTATTCCCAGTGCTTAGTATAGCATCTGAAATGCAGCAGGCATGCAATTCATTTTTGTTGAATGAGTGAATGCAGGTTGCATAAAGGCCACCAGTGTATTTCAACATCACATACTACTCATTCATTCATTTAGCAAACACTTTTTGAGAAGTTGCTTTTATGTACAAAGCACTATACTAGATACCATGGAAATCTGAAATAACCCTAATGTTACTAATAATTACAACATTTATTGTATACTTACTAGGTGACAAGCACTAAGCTGTTTCATGAGTATTTATTCAATTCTCACAACAACCCTGTGAGGCAAACACACTATTATTATTATTTCCACTTACAAAGGGAGGAACTGATTCTCAGAAAGTTTAAGTAAATGAAAACAAGTTGAGGATAGAATGTTTACATAGTAAAGTTGGGAAGGTATAAGAATCATCTGGAATGTCTTAAATATCAGAGTACAACATTTGCAGTACTCAAATTCCATATAAAAAGTCCTTGAGTGCTAAATGGATAAAGCTGAGGAATCAGAACTTACCTGGTGACCTTTATGAAACCTGTATTTTAGCAGTAGGGAACTCTGCTTTATGTATGTATGTATGTATGTATGTATGTATGTATTCATTCATTCAACAAACATCAATGGCATGCCTGCTTTGTGCCAGGAACTATACTAAGCATTGAGGGCAGGGTTGGGTAGGTGAGATAGGAGAGACAAACATGTAAATAGATAGGTTGCAATTCATAGTAAGAGATATAATAGAGGTCTAAAGATCTTTCAAAGTAATATTTTCAACATTTCACCATTAAGTATGACATCTGCAGTGTATGCTTATGATTACCCTCTTTTAGGAAAGAAAGAGCCCCAGTTTGCTAAGGTTTTTTAAAAAAAATTATGAATAAATTTGCATTTATTTAAAATGTTTTTTCCTACATGATTCAGATGATTTTTCAACATCTACGGAGATTTTTTCCTTTTTTTCTTATTAATATGGACACTCGACCATTATCTGGAATGTAATATTTTCTTTTTTTAACCCTCACCCGAGAATATTTTTTCCATTTATCTTTAGACAGAGTGGAGGGGAGGGAGGGAGAGAGTGAGAGAGAGGGAGAGAAACATTGATGTGAGAGAGACACATCAACTGGTTGCCTCCTGTACAACCCTGACCAGGGCCGGCGATGAACTGCAACCGGGGTATGTGTCCTTGACTGGAATTGAACCTGAGACTCTTTGTTTCGTGGGCTGACGCTCTAACCACGGAGCCAAACCAGCCAGGGCTGTAATGTAATATTTTCTAATATTAAACCAACCTTGCATTTTTAGGATAAAACATACTATTATATATCTATTTAGATTTTCTTTTATTTTTAATTTTTAAAAATTCTCCATTTACTCTTGCTATATTGTATATCTGTGGGATTTTCTATTTCATCTATATTTTTAAATACATTAGCATAGAATTATTCATACTATTAATTTATTATCTTTTAAATTTCTGTAGCATCTGAAGTTATGGTCTCTTCATTAATATTGTTTACTTATTTCTTCTTTTTTTTTTTAATCCTCACCTGAGGATATTTTTCCATTTATCTTCAGATAGAGTGGGAGGGGGAGTGAGAGAGAAAGAGAGAGAGAAAGAGAGAGACATTGATGTGAGAGAGACACATCAATTGGTTGCCACCTGCACGACCCCAACCAGCACTGGGGCAAACCGCAACCGAGGTAGGCGCCCTTGACCAGAATCAAACCCATGACTCAGGTCCACAGGCTGACGCTCTAACCGCTGAGCCAAACTGACCAGGGCTCTTCTTTTTATTCTTGATTAACATTGCAAGAAAACTTCCAGTTTTATTAAGTTTTTTCAATGTCTTTTTTTTTTTTTAATTTTTTTTATTGATTTATTTTTGTTACAGATGTTTCTCCTTTTTTCCCCATTGACACCCTCCTCCCCATCCCCCCACCCTGTCCCCAGCTTTGTTGTCCATGTCTCCACTTTGGCTTTAATTCTAAATATTTTCTAATTTTATGATATGTATTTACTCATAATTTTGAGCCCTTTTTTCTACTTTAAACATATACAGCTATGTTCCTGTAAAAAAATGCTTTAACTGAATCCCTCAAGTTTTGACATGTTGATTTTTATATATAATTCTTTTGAAATAGTATATAATAATCTAATTTCCATTATTATTTTTCTTTTGTCATGAATTATTTAAAGTGTATTTTTAAATTGCCAATAAAATGGATTCTATTTTGCTCTGTTTGAAAAGTTATATTTACTACATTTTGGCCTGAGGATGTGGCCTACAAAGAGTCTTTGAAATTTATTAGACTTGTCTTACAGACTAATGCATGGTTAATTTTTGTAAGTAACCATTGTGGTTTCAACAAGTTGTTGGATGCATAATTTGTTCTTTAGATTAGGCTTGTTATTTGTATTTTCACATCTATATCCTTGCTGTTCTTTGTTGGCTTGATCTGTCAATTACTAGGAGAAGTGTGTTAAAGTACGTTAACAAAAATTTTCTCTTAACAGATATCTCAATTTTGTGTTCATACATTTTCAAGCTATAACGCATGCCTAAGAGTTCAACATTGTTATATGTTCCTTGTGAATTGAAGCTTTTATTATTGTGTAATAACCATTCTTATTTCTAATAATTTTTTTTTTTATCCTCACCCGAGGACATTTTTGCATTTATCTACAGATAGAGTGGAGGGAGAGAGGGGGCAAGAGAGAGAGAAACGTGAGAGACACATCGAGTGGTTGCCACTCACATGACCCCACCCGGGGCGGGGACAAACTGCAACCGAGGTACTTGCCCTTAGCGGGAACTGAACCCAGGACTCTCTGGTCCACAGGCCGGAGGTCTAACTGCTGAGCCAAACTGGTCAGGGCTCTAATAATTCTTTAAAGTCAATTTTGTGTGATAATGCAACTACACTGTCTTTCTGGTTAGTAATTGCTTGGAAAGAAATGGTCCCAAACGGTTAACAGTGATTAAATGCTAAATGATGAGATGAAAGGTAATTGTATTTTCTTTATGCTTTTCAGAATTTTCCAAAGTTTCTCAAATAACTATGCATTACTTTCATAACTAGAAAAATTATATTTAGACAAATTTAATTTTAAAATGACAAAAAGTCAAGAGAGATTCTCCTTTCTGGTCATGCTTAATGCTTTGGAGACCGATTCTCAATCAGCTAACTGCATACAACTGAGTTTGCATGTCACACAAGCAGCTTTCAGCATTGAAACTTTTATGATGGATTACAGGTCAAGAAAGAAAGCCAAACAGAGTGATATTCTATTCTGCCTACTAGACTCTTTATTTTTAGGAATGACAAAACAAGAAGTCATAGTTAACTCTTCCAGGTAGAATAAGTTGCCTCCTTTCTGGATTTTCATAGCACTCCCTAAATACTCAAATTCAGCACTCACCACTCTACCCTGTGGGCTTTGATTTGCTGGGAGCAGGAACCTCTCTCTTTCTGGATGTGTCCCAGCTGTAAGCCAGCAAGGTCCATCAGAGAGGAAGGGTGGTTGCTGAAAGCAAGATCCAACCTCAGGGTATTGGGAGGTATTTGGTTATGGTGCTGGGCTCCCAGCCTGGACTCAGTATTTTTAAGACCCAGTGTTAGGGCACAACAAATGATGGCATCAGGGCAAACCAGCATTTACTAAGTGGAAACCTCTTTACAAACACCAATCCTTGTAACAATCCTGTGAGGGATGCACCAACCCTGTGGCAGATTGTGTGGATTTGCTTGCTCCACCTGTTCCAACCCCTTCTGGTGTGACTTCCTATACAACTAAAAATGGCACTTCCCACATGCCCTTGCAGCTATAATTTTGGATGCAATCTCTGTTTTATCATTTGTATTTTCAAAAGACTTGGATTAGTCACAAGGTTAAATAGATCAGGTGTGAGACATCTATATTACTTGCAAAGAAGATTTCAGAAGTTAAGTGGTTCTAGGGGCTGAAAGCTATAAGTGGAAACTCAGCCTGGAGCCTGGTCATCTAGCCCTTCCAATGAGTTGGCATTTTCTGTAATAAAGGCCTTTTTGTTTTAAGAAAGTATAATAACTTTTGTTGTCCATAGTTGTGCTCTGACTAATACACCTATTGTAGAACAGAGAAAACTGAGACTTGGAGCTAGGAAGTGACTTGCTCAGGGTCCTACAGCTTATGAGTGGCAGAGATGGACTATGATCTTAGGGCCTTTGATGTCAAGTCAGGGCTCCTTCAGCAGCAGGAGAAGCAGCAAACTCAGGGACCAGGCCATGGAAGCCCTCAGGCCTTGGAGATGGTACTGAGAAACCACACGTGCTGATGTACGATCTGGGTACTATAGAGATATTCTGACTACATTATCAAGCAAAAACTGCTGCTGTTCCCCGTGGGCTTGGGCTGGAAATAGGTGGCTCCCACCAACCCCATCCTCACTACTTGCCCCTTCCTGTGGTCTTTTTGGCCTTTCAAGTTAGTATATTACTTGCCTTCCTGTATTTCTATATTTATATTGGGATTCCACAAGGTTTTAGTTGTTTATTCAGCTCTGCCCACATTTTACTGTGTGCTCCTTGAGTGCTCTTAGAATATTTTATTGCTCTTTCCAAACTTTTGGGGGATGAAGGAAGGAATAATGAATCTATAAGTTGACAGGCAGATAAGCAAATATTGAATTATAATGATCAGATTACTCTTCTGTCTCCCACTGAACGGTCTAAAGTAGATGTCCTGTCCATCTCAGCCCATTGTTAACTCTCCTCATAATTTGTAATTATTTTATATTTTTTAGTGGGGGTTATATTTATTTACTTATATATTTTCTATACTGGGAAATGAGTTTATGAGATCAAGGTCCATGTCTATCTTGATCAGGGCTGCATCTGTGGCCCCCAACCCAATCCTAGCACAAAGTAGGTGTTTGAAATGTTTACTGAGTAAATGAATGAAGAGCAGGGACCATTTCTTGTCTTTTTATCTTTGTATGTTAACATCCAGTTTAGAACCTGACACACAGAGGTTACTTATTTTAATTGGAAAAATAAAGCTGCCCTGGCCGGTTTGGCTCAGCAGTTAGAGCGTCGGCCCATGGACGGGAGAGGCCCGGGTTCGGTTCCCACGAAGGGCACGTACCTCGGTTGCAGTTTGTCTCCAGCCCCGTTTGGGGTCATGTGGGTGGCAGCCAGTCAATGTGTCTCTCTCACATAGATGTTTCTCTCTCTCTCTCTTCTCCCTTTCTCCCTCCCGCTCTATCTGAAGATAAATGTAAAAGTGTCCTTGGGTGAGGATTAAAAAATAATAATAAGAAGAAAGCTTTAGTATGTATACATGACCTATATTCATGAACACGAATTTTCTTTTCTTTCTTTTTTTTTTTTTTTTTTGGTACGTGCCCCTAGCAGGAACTGAACCCGGGACTCTCTGGTCTGCAGGCCGACGCTCCAACTGCTAAGCCAAATGCCAGGGCTCATTTTTTCTTTTAAGTGTCTTCACAACTGGAAACTTTGGCTTGTTCATTATTCACTTGCTATTTATTCAACAAATATCTATAGAGTAAGTTGATACAAAGATAGATAATAAATCTGTCATCCTTCAATTTTAGCATAGAATCTAGCACATTATATATCTCTAAAACATTTTGAAAATGAATAAATAAATGAATGAAAGAATGATAAATGTCTGGGGCTTGATATTGCCTGCAGAAAAGATACTCAGCATTTCTAGGCAATAGGGTAACTTTAGCTACACTGCATTGATTGGGTACACTGGACATCTTTTTACACGAGACGGTATTTCCTAGGTGGAATTCTCTCTGGCTGTTTCTTCTTTGGCTGGTTGTGAAGAACAAGGGTCTGCAACACTTTTGTCTCTGAGGGTTGCTGGTGGGCCTGAGCAATGTCTTTGGACACCAGTCAGAGAGCTGAGGCACTGGCAGGAGAGAGTACAGAAAAGGAAAAGGAAAAAGCAAGAAGAAAAGAAAAAGGGAAATGAGGGAGTCCAGGTGATGAGTACAAGGGAAAGAATGGAGGAGAAATAATAATGATAATGCTGGTGATGCCTGCCAGTTATTGAATGCCTTTCATAGAGATTCTGTGTGCTGTTCAACACACATATTATCTCTAATCTTCAAAACCCAGCCAGCAAGGTCAGTCACAGTGTTTTCATTGTGTTGATGAGCAGACAGGCTCAGAGATGTTAATAAGAAACTTGCCCAGTCACACACTGCTAAGAGGTAAAGCCAGGATTTGCTCTCAGGAGTGTCTGGCTCAAAGCCATAGTATGTTCATCTGGTGAGGAATGACAGAGATCCACCACCAGGCATGCCTCCTGCGGGGCATTTGGGTTATAAATTGTCAACTTCCCACTTTAGGTGGGATATCTAGATATCAACACTTCAACATAGATGTCTATTTATCATCTGCTCATTCACACACACACACACACACACACCCAGAAAAAAAGAAGAGAAAAATTTGTTAACTTTTGTGTATGCTTTGACCAGAGGCTTCTGGAATACTTAACAGAAATGAGGCATAATGGATGACAAATGGGGTGACATTCTCAAATGCCATAATTCCAGAAGTACAGCAAACCCCTGACTCCAGCCTCATCCCCCACATGTAGTGAGTAGAGTAAACAAAGCCACATAGACTAAAAAAGCAACAGGAAAATAATAAACCAAACTGAAGGGACATGTAAATACTTTCTGAATGTCCATTCCCCAAAGGGTTGAGGTCAGGCATGTGGTTCTATTCACCAGACCCTAAACAAAGGACTTGGGCTATTTTATGCCCTGATCATTATTGTTGGTTAAATTAAAGAACAATAAAAAAAAGTGTAATGGAATAATAATTTCAGTTACTGTAGCTAATTGAAAACATAGCAGGAGTTGTGACTATGGAGAATGGAGTGAGAACACTCAGATGCACGTCCAAGTCTAGCTTACCCTTTTCAAGTTGGTCAGTAGCATATTTGTGAGAAATGGCCATTATCCCTAGAGTCTATACTTAAGTGTATCAGGAGAAATACTTGGCCTGGGAAAAAAGAAAAGCAACTAACTCTCAGCTATCAGCAGACCTCAAACATTCAAATTCAATTTAAAAACTATCAATTGTTAATCTGTTCACATAAAAGACATTATAAAAATATATAATCCCTGTCAACCAAGGACTGTGTGGCTTTCATCTTGCTGTCCCCCAGTTTGAAGCCTGTATTCTGGCATTTAGGGGATGTTCATCAATAATTGTTAGGTGACTGGGTGTAGGATTGTCAACGACCTTTGTTCACTCTAATAAATAAGGGGGCTTTCTTTCTTAGACAACTGACCCTTGTCCTGAGTAAAAGATCAGATCAATATGATTTGGGAGTGAGAAAACAGCTCTATTTTAGCTTGGTCTACAAGTCTGAGAGATGAAGGATGTAAGTAGGGATTTCTGTTTGTTTGGTTCATTACTGTATTTCCAGTGCCTAGAACAGCACCTGCACACATGAGGTACTCAATAAATATTTGTTAAATTAATGAACAAATGCTTAGTATGGATTTGGAAGGACAGAATGAGTTCATCAAAGGAGGCAAGTGGAGAATTCAGAACTTCACAGGGTAATTGTATTTCTCTGCCAAGTTACCAATTCTCAAACATCAGGTGGACTCTTATTTAAAGTAAGGACAAACATCTCCTCCTCAAATCAGTATACTCTGCCTTTTGGGATTAATCAGGTGTCTCTTTACTAACATGAGGGACTGGGATAATGCTTTTATTTTTTTATTTTTTATTTTATTTTTTTATCCTCACCCGAGGACATTTTTTCATTTTTTGTTCAGATAGAGTGGGAGGAAGGGAGAGGAAGAGAGAGAGAGAGAAACATCGACGCGAAAGGGACACATCGAGTGGCTGCCACCCGCACGACCAACCAGGGCCGGGGACAAACCACAACCGAGGTACATGCCCCTAGCAGGAACCGAACCTGGGTCTCTCTGGACCGCAGGCGGATGCTCTAACCACTGAGCCAAACCAGCCAGGGCGGGATAATGCTTTTAAAAGCATCAGTTCCAGCAACAAACGGAAAGTTGCTCTCAGTTTAAGAGATGCATAGGGGATATATTAGGGTGATGCCAGTCATTCTCATGGTCCAGGAGAATGGTATGTCCTTTAGGAGAATTTGTATTAGGTTTCTGGGCCTTGTACTCTTAACCTTCATTGCCTACTTACACATGTTTTGTTTTTTTTTTCCTTCCTAGAAGAGGCTTATTCTACTCATTTTTCTTCAAGCAAAGATCCTTACTGATTATCAAAGGCCAATGATGCAGAGGATGTATGTAAGAGGCCATGTTTAAGTAGCACTGCGAGAAATGTTCTTATGAAGAATGCTCCTAGGATGTGTCCTTAATCTACACTTGACAACATAATGGAGGGAAACGCTGGCAAAAAACCAGCTGGGTGCACTTTAGCAGGAGTCATTTGTATGAGGTAAGAAAAAATGTCATCCATATTCAATAGTTACCCTATATGGCATCTGACTTTTCTTCATAAAGCAACTGTGTGTGGTATTCTGTGTATGTGGGTGGCATTTTGGGGGGCTTTTTCAGACAAGTATGTATATGTTGTTTATTGTCTTCTTTTGTTATTCACTTAACCATCAATTTAAAGGGGGAAAAAAAGACTGTTGAAACATTTATTTTCATTTAGACAAGTACCACATTTTCTGACTCCATTTTGAATTCAGTTCAAGTGATGGAAAGTTGGTGAAATTTTGCATAGAACCACAAATTTCAAAAGTTGTCACAAAATTTACTGTTCCTTTATTGTCTCATGATCATACATGGGAGCCAAAGTCATATACTTTTGAACACGTCTCTTTTGAATTGTATTCCCAGAACTGTGGTGCAAAGATGCAAGAAACTATTTTCACACAGTAAGGAAATGTTCAGTGGGCTTTTGCACTCTGTTCTACCTAAAAAAGTGATTTGAAAGTAACTCTTTTACATCACTAGATGAAGTTCTCTGGTGTTAGTATACACAATCGGGCTCTCTTTAGCAACCAAGGGGAGGGGAAAAGTCATAAGAGGGCAAGCAATAAAGGCAAGGGGAACATGGTTTATGAATGCAAAACTTACAGTAGAACTTTAGACAGGAAAAAAGTTGACGATGCAAGTTAAAGCTGGCCCCAGGCAGCAATAACTTACTGAAGTGGCATTTATTTGGCTGATAACCCAAGGTCTTGCTGAACTTGCAAGCACAACAGAGGTAATTTTTATGGAAGAATGAATTACAATAGCAATTTTCAGTAATATTATTTGATCTTTCGTTCATGTAGAATGACCTTGTAAGTTCCTCCCACAGCTTGAAGTTTCAACTTTTCTAGTGTAACTTAGAAACTGATATGGTAATCCTCCTATATATCCCCAAGGATTTTTCTGGTAGGTTTGCAGTATGTTTCCTCTGCAGCAGAACAAGTGATAAGATTTGATCTCATGATGCAACTGAGCTGAAGTAGATTGGGTAAGACATTTACATTCTGAGAAGTAAAGTGACTTGCTCAAGGTCACATAGCCAAATGACCTGCTTCAGGTGCCGTGTCTATGGCTATTATATGGGAGCTAATTAAACACGCTCAGATCATGAGGGCTCAAGATGTAAGATGATTAGAAAAGAGATTGTACTGCTTCTCCGAGAAGCATGAGTATCTAGAGAGCAAGAAGAATATTGAATTCTTCGTAAAGACTAGTTTTTCTTTCCTTTCTTTTTCATTCTCAAATTAGGAATAATATTAATGGACAGTAAGAATAATATTAATGGACAGTAAATAATTTTATAGCTGAAAGTTTGAAATTTATTTATAACATACTAAGAATCTTCAATGCATAGGTATATGTTTGTTTAGAACATAGAGGGCTTTTGGGGAGGATGAAACTTCATCATTTTAAATTTAACACAGTATTTTCTCTTCCAAGTAACACACACTTTTCCTTATACACCCTCTGAATCCCAAGCACCATTCGGCCTGGGTGGGGTAAACATGTGGTACCACACCTGGAAAAATAGCTGAATCATCCATCAGTTGCAGTTCAGGTATTTGGAGCTGGCTTGAGGCATAATGATGAGCCAGGGATACTAGGTTTCATGTCTACCTTCTCCCCTTCCAGTGCCTTCCTTCAACCTCAAAGCTCCAGTTTGGGGACATTTGGGCTGAGGTGGAGAGGAGTGAGAGATAAGGCTGGAAATAACAAGCCAGTGTCAGTCAGGAAGATCTTGGAAGCCTTTCTGTCTCAATTTGCCATTTTTCCTTTTCACCGTACCAACACAACTAAGTCTCTCTAATTATTAAAAAGAAATAACCCATCTTTAGTCTATATTTCCCTTTAATTGTTGTCTTTTCCTCTTTTCCCCTCATGGCTCGAAGTCTCTTTCTTCCCCTTACATTGGTTCCTGTACTCTTCAACCTTGTGTGACCTGACTTTTGCCTCTGAAACTGCTGTCACTGAATTCATTAATGATGCAATTGCCAATCCAGTGGCATGTTAAAGTTTTTATCTTAGGCAACGTAACTGCTTTTGGCACTGTTGATTTCCCCATTATTCTAGAAACTCCTACTTGTCTTCCACAGTTTCCTTCTTCCCTGCTGACCTGTTATTTCATGAGTTTCTCTTCTCTTTCACATTGGTGTTCTCCAATGGTCTCTGGGGTCCCTCTTCTGCTCTTACTTTACATATCCCCCGTCTTCTACTCATATAGTTTTCAATTCTTTCTCCTGAGCTCTGGACCTATATGCCCAATTACCTCATGGAAGTCTTTCAGTCTGCATTGTAGACACCACAACTTCAGCACATCCTAAACTGAACCAATTGTCTCTTCTCCAAATCAGTTCATTGTCTTATATTTTTTTATTCTACTTGATAAGGCCACCATACATCTGGTTGCCCATGTCAAAAATCTGGAGATAATCCATAACTCTTTCACCCTTGCTACTTATATAATTGTCATCACATTCTCAAGCCTGTCTTTTCCTTTGCCTGTCTATCATTGCTACTGTAATGTTAATCCTAGCCGATTAGCATCAGTCATAAAAATTTACAGGGAAAATATAAACAGAGATGGTTTCTGACATCATCTCTCTGATGAGGCGACATTTTGGACAAGGAGCCATCCATGATCTGGGGGAGGGGGATAGAAAGTTCTAGGAGGGAAGATAATGCATAAAAACCCGAAGCTTGATGGGTTTGAGAAGCAGAAACAAAGCTAAATCATGGTGAGCCATAGAAGGGTATAGGGGTATGAGATCAGAGGTTATTCAGAGAGTTTTAGGCCATGGAAAGGAGTTTTGATTTCATTATAAGTATCATGGCAATTCATTGGCCATGGAGAGTGAAGAAACACCCATGACTTCGAGAGATTAATGACTAAATCTATTGAAATGAGAATGTGGAGAAGAAGGGGTAGCTTGAGGACAGAGGCTTTTAGTTTGAGGAATTCATCAATAGTTCTGAAAATTAGAAATGTGAGTTTAGGGATAGAGGACTTAGTTGCTTAAAGATAAGAATAGAGGCTCTGGATTAGATGAGATTGCAAAAGAAGGCAGAAAAGACAGACTATAAAAGAGAGAGAACTAAGGAAGAAGGCAATGGATAAAGCTTTAAAGAAGTATAAATGGTGGAGAGAGAGGCTCAAAGGAAATTTGTAAGGATAAGGGAGAGATGGTCATGTTCTCAGAGACATGGATGGACCATTGGCAGAAGAAATAGAAAATGCCATTAAGAGTCATGATGGATTTTGGATCAAGGTTAGCTGGGACCAGTGACACAGAGGCTTTAAAAAAAGGTCAACTGTCAAGTTGGGGCTGCCTGGTGAAGGTAGGGAGTACAGGTGGAGACAACTTAAGCCAGCTTCATGTGCTGACCCAGCAAGGCAAGCTAGGCAGGTCAAAGCCCAGGTCTAGTTTGATCAAGGACTAGTGCAAGGAGCTAATGCTGACTGACCTTCCTCAGGGAAGCAGGCCATAAGGTCATCTCTCATGAGTCAGGTTAAGTTGAAGGAAGTCAAGGGGTGGGCCCTTGAGGATGAAGAGTATTTCAAACAGCCACTATGGTTCCCTACAATAATTAGTCAACAAGGGATATATAAAACATTTCTGAGGATCAGTGAGCGCTCAGCTGAGGTTAGAAAGCATTGCTTTATGGTGGCCCAGTTTCCATGGTTTCCTTTCTCATGCAGCCTGGGAGAGAAAGCTGAGAAAACCAATTATTGTCTACAGTAAGTCTAGGGCAAGAAATAGTGGTTTGATGTTAGAGGCTACTGCATATTTTTCCCCAGTGCCACATATTATTTTGAATTTGAGAGAACAAAATGAAAAGATTCTAGATAAAATTGAAATTTGTTAGTTTTCTATGTTAAAATATTAGCTATGATTCAGCCCAATTTCAAATATCTGCAATAAGTAGAACCAAAGTTTACATTAAGAGGCCTACAATTGTTTATATTTAACTCTAATTTTAAAAGAACTTTCAAAATGTTGGATTACTTGCTGTGGTGATTTGGGCCCTTGTCTCCCAAGCATGTTTTATGGAGACCAAGAATATACAAATAAATAGTAATGGTATAACACAAATTTCACATTTTTTTGAGTGACACATTAATAATGTGAAGTTTTCCACTGACTGATATTTTAATGTCACACCCCCAACAAACCTATAATTAAAGTTATTTTGGCATTTTCATCTCAAATCCCTGCTTTTGGGGGTGGGCGGGTTATAATTCCACTTTTAAAATGACTTTCCAGATACAATTTGACATAAAATACAAAGTCTTATCCTAGCAACAATTTCCCCTCCACCCTTCCATCATGAAATAGAGGAATATGTGGCTTGTAATTTTTAAATGCTACAAAGGACTTTAAAAAAGGAAATTGAACTTTTTTGTTTGTTTGTATTTGTTGACCATAGTGTATGAGTGGGAACTAAAGTCTTCCTACAGTACAATTCACACAAAAATCAGAGGCTATTATAACATATAGCAGATAGTTGTGGGAGAAGGTAGTAGCCCCACTTACTATGTTTGTCTTTTTTAAATAAGAGCATTAATATATATTTTTCTTTGAAAGAAATAATTATCTTCCCAGGAAAAGAATTTGGGTCTATATCTACACATTTGAAACAGCAAATGAATAAGTAGCATCAAAATAGAAAACAAACAAACGAAAGTCAATGTAATTGAAGGAGAATCATCTCTCCTTTTGTACATTGTTCCTTTTCAGCACAGAAATTTTATATGGAATTCTAATGGTTTTCTTTTTCACTCATTTATTATATATAACATATAAGTGCTTATGTAGGTATTTATTATATATATGGGCAATGTATTATATATGCATTTATTTTATATATATCTATATATCTATAATCAATCTATGTATGTATGTATGTATACCACCAGGGGATAAATCTCTTGAAGAATCATCATTTGGGCCTTTTCCCCCCTTGAATATGATTTCTGACCTAGGATGGGGGGAGCTTTAGATACTTCTAAAGCCAGAGTTAAATTCTTCACTGGAATTTAGAAAGTAAAAGAAAAGTTCTTGGGAAAAAATCTTATGCTGGGGTGGGGGTCATAGAAAGGCCATTAAACTCTCGCAGGAAGGTCATAGGGGCAGTGGGAGGGGTCATGGACTGAGGATCATTTGAAGAATGCCATCCTTTAAGTAGGTTTTAGGCATACATATCAGTGGTTGGGAAACATCAATATGGTCTTTCTTACACAAACAATTCTTAGAAATGCCTCCCAAGACATTTTATAGCCCAGAGTGGGGGTGAAGAGAGGGGTGAAAACTAAACAACCATCATTTATTCACATTAGAATAAGGACTGATTCACACACAAAATTCTTTCTGAAACTCTCTCTCGGTCGTTTTATGTGGGTGAGGGCTTATCAACCTCTTTCCCTCTCTCCTCCCCAAACGTATGTAGAAACTAATTTCCTCAAAAATAACAGAGTCCAAGCCCCAAATACTTCCAGAGATTTTATAGCTCCTGCTTCAAATTTTAAAATTCTCTGGTGTCACCATAACATATATAAATATGAAAGAAAGGAGTGGTGTCAGGGACCACCATTGAGGTAAATGTAGTGTTACTTACTGCAGTTCTTGATAAACCTGTATGGCAAATTAGAGGTTTCCCATTTCCCCAGTTGGCTGGCTATAAGATGTTGGGAGGGGTTTTTTTTTTTTTAAACACGAGGCTCTTAAGAATTTGTAGCTATGTATTTTTAATACTGTCAATAAACGGCTTCCTCAAGACTCAGAGGGGCAATAATGGAAGCTGTTAACAAAGTGTGAAAAGCAACGGGCTAGCAAAGGTTAATCACATGGCTGCCCACTAATGACCTCTACAGCCCTCAGTTTAAACCCAACAGCACTTGTAAAGACCAATCACGTGAACAATTTCCTGTCTGAGGTAGCCTTTATGGTTAAGAATAAAAGCAGAGCTGGTGGTGAATGGAAAGCCCCCGGCAGGGGTGGTGGTTATTATTTTTAAGCTGATCTAAACACCTGCGTTTCCCACTGGACCCTATTAAACTTCCTCCATTATGTCTAAATATTTCAATCATTTCTACAGCAGTTGTGAATTAGTGCATTACTAAGGTAGGCAAGAACTAAAAGGGGGGTTGCAGATTGTCGAATGGCAAAGAGCCCCTTCCTCAAGGTGTTGATGATCAGGTAGGGAGAATCCCAGGCTTTGGGAAGGGATTTGGAGGGGTCATCCCTTCCTCTGTAGCTCCCTGACCCCACCGCTCCTCAAGGAAGACCACACGTAAAGCCATTCAGACCAAGAAATTTTTACTATTTTAAAGGCCTGTAGATGAGGAGATTCCTTAGCTTGCCCTGGTAACCCATTTCATTGTTTAACAGCCCTCCCTATTAGCCAACAGTTTTCCCATATAAAGGACTTAAGTAATTTCTGCTGTGGTTAGACCCATTTTCCCTGCCCTGTTTTTGGGTGGCTGTATTTTGCTGATCCTTCCGCATTTTATTATAGACTTGGTTAAACATTACTCCTCTCCCAATAAAATTGCTGTCTTTGAAGATTTTATTTTCTACCTTCAGCTTATAGATCTGAACATATTTAAGTGAGGAGCTTTGATTAAAGCTCTTATCTAGCAACAATGACAGATTCATGGTAAGGACAGGACTTAAAAGCAGTAATCGCGCTTCAAGATTCCCATTGGGTCAGTTCATACTCAATGCTTCCTCTTTCTTTGTTTGCATCAGCTCATAGCTCATTATATTATTGTATAAATATCTCTTTTCTGAGTTGTATTATAAGACCCCATAATGGACAGCATGTAGCAGAGGAATGAGAATGGGATATGCAATCAGATTTAAGTTCAAATTTTGCCTCTGTTACTTCTTGTGAGAGCTTGAACAAATTACTCACCATACTAAAACCCAATTTCCTAAAAGCAGTAACTATTTCCTAGAGTTTCTGTAAAGAAGAAGTTAAGTAATTTGCATGTAGTCCCTGAAATTCAATAGACACTCAGAAAGGGATAAGTTAGTTCTTATCCCTTTCTTCTTTATTAGCAACCTTAAGTCCAGTGTGGTGACTTATGCTTGATAAAGACCCACAGGAGGCATTCAAATTTAGCATAATTGGGGATAATGTGGTCCAAGTAGCAGATACACAACTTGAACTAACAGGCAAGAGGAGGATTATTTTCTGTCTCACCTAGACAGTCAGCAGGAAAAGCTGTTAGGGCAGCTAGGTCTCAGAGATGTCTAGAAACAGGGGCTCTCTAGGGATGGTCACCAGGACACTCTTCATCTTCTCTGCTCCTCTCCTAGATTCTCAGCCCTATTTTCTCAGACTAATTTCTATTTGATTTGAAACATGGCCTTCTGCTTCCCTCAGGGCCACATCTCCCATATTTACCACTGTAGAGAGGGCCAGTTCTCTCAGAGTTCCAGCTAGAAAACCGTGGGGATAGAATTGAGATTGGTCCAAATGGGTCATGTCCCCATTTGCAAACCATCAGTTAAAATTGGGAGCTGGGAAGAGAAACTGTGATTGCTACTTTCTATTAAAGTAGTATGGCTAAAACAGTGGTAAGGTTGGTTCCCTAAAAGTTGATGGGCTGTTTCTAGAGGAAGGGAGGGTGCTGGACAGCAGGACAAAATAAGTATTTACTTCACTAGGAATCCTAAGGGACTCCTCTTCACCTGTGTCTTTACTGCCATAGATGCTATGTAGATCTTCCTAGCTGGATGATCTTGGCAAAAGATTCAAAAGAGGATATTTTAAATTTGTTTTTCTGATTGAGCATTGATAATGACGAGAGTGATGGTGACGAGCGCAACCAGATTCTTTATTTTAATTAATTAATTTTGTATTAAAGTATAGTTGACATACAATATCATATCAGTTTCAGGTGTACAGCATAGTGACTCGTCACCTATATATATACACACCTTATGAAGTGGTCACCACGATAAACCATCAGTCACCATACAAACGTATTACGATATTATTGACAAAATTTTTTGTGATGTACGTTACCTTCCTGTGACTAATTTATTTTATAACTAAAGGTTTGTACCTCTCAATCCCTTTCAGCTCTTTACTCTTCTCTTCTCTCTACCCCTTTGCCTTTGGCAACCATCAGTTTTTTCTCTGTATCTATGAGTCTGCTTCTGTTTTGTCTTGTTTATTTTGTTTCTTAGATTCCACATATAAGTGAAATTATATAGTACTTGTCTTTCATTGTTTGACTTATTCCACTTAGCAGAGTCTTTATATTTGTACAATGCTTAAAAGATTTGCCAGGTTTTGATCATTCTAGAGCTACCCTACCTTGTCCAGAGCCCTTGTGGTATAACTAGAGCAATCATATTTTTCCAGTGAAAAATTGGGACACATATGGTGGTCCTTTTGTTTTTCTTTGTGCTTCTCTGATCTTTCCAAGTTTACTACAATGAACATGCATTGTTCTAATAATTAAGCAAGTGTTGTTAGATATACGTGGGACTTGCAGTCTTATGCGTGAACTCTCCAAGCTCATTCCCACCTCCAGTCCTTTCACATGCTCTTTCCGTGACCCCCGGTTTTCCTTTCTTGTGGATGTTTCCTTCACTTTCCTTGGGGTTCAGCTGAAATGTCATTTCCACAGAGAAGCTGTGCTCAGGGGCAGGTTTTGTGGGGCCTGAGGCTTTTGTAATTTGGGCAGTCTCTCTAAAAGGAATAAGAAATCACACGTATAAACTTATACTCAAAAGTGATTATTTATTTAAAATAAGAGGAGGCATCCTAAAGAATAATACATTAAAAAATGTAACTAGTACCATAAGCACTGCTTTAATAGCCGCCCTTCCTCCCCTACATTTTCTATGTATTTATCTTTTTTTTAAATTGAGATATAATTGACATGGCTACATATCTTTTGATTGTTCCTTCATATGACAAAGATATTATAATATTTTCCATAGTGAGAATAAAAAGATTAATTTAGTTTTCCTCTAGCACAGCAAAGTTTGTATTTTTATTATGATAGGTTAGAAAAGTTTATTTTAGCTTCACAACATTTTTTTTATTAGCAATGCTATGCAAATGTTTAGTAGTATTATCTTCCCACAAGCCGAAAGCTCCATCTTGCCCCCTGCATTTCAAGCCTGGTTTCTCCCCCACCACCCCTCTACTTCTGGTGCCGGGCAATGAAGGGCACAGTCACATCGGGGTACACCTCTAGGCCTGCACCATGGTGTCATCTGCTGTATGAGCTGCTAAAAAGGCTTGCAGGAATGTTCATGAAAACCTTTCCTATACTGGGGATGCTCACAGTAACTTAACTACACTTTGTAATATGTTTCCACCAAACCCAAATGAAATGTACTTTCATCTCAATTTCCCTCGAACTAGATCCCTAAAATGCCTGTGGCCGTCCAGCTCCACATAACATAAGGGAAATACGACAGGGAAGCCAGAGTAGAAAGAGACAATGGTCTTAACTGATTGCAGTTAAAATGTCTTACATTGGCAAATATTACAAACAACATATAGCCATTTGAACACACTGTAGAGCTCCCCCCATCTCCAGAGCCTTGGAAGGAGCCCATGCAAATGAGAGACTTTCAAGATTAAACTTATTAATTCAAGGTAAATCCACTTCTACACTCAATCCAAACGGTAGGTTCCTGTGCTCCATTAGTTTCTCATAATGAGTTGTTCTTTTTCCTTAAGCTGTCTCTAAGTTTTAAAGTTAAATATGAATCAGTATGTTTCTTTAACTGTCTGTCTGTTACATTAAGATTGTATGCTCTATAAAGGAGGTACCACATCTGCATTCACACCACTGTACACCAAGACTTGGCCTATTGCTAGCACATTCTCAGGACTCAATAAGCCTTACTTGAAAATAACAATAACAAAAAGAATAATGAGTAGATTCCAGGGACAACAGGATTGAATATTGGCATGACTTCCGTCATTATGATTCCTCCCCAGCTGCCCAGGCCCCAGGGCTCTAAGTAAGTCACCTGTCCCTGGCCCCCCTTCTTCTGGCTGCATGTGGTTCCAGTCCCAAAGTGATGTGAGGCCCATGATTAAAATCTATCTGCGCTTTTCAATTTTTCTTTCCCATGGCCAAACTATCTTCTGTGGGACCTATAGCTGATCTAATAAATTATTCTGTGTTAATAATGATAATTTCTTATGATGTAAAAGGGACATCCCCATGGACAATGCAAATATGCTAATGAGAAAAAGCAAGTGAAAGGACAGCATTTTTGCAAAGGTTTCTGAAGATGTCACGTCCAGCCCATTCCTACCAACACCTCAAATACACACACATAGACGTAAACTCACAAACCAAGAATTTCAGGCTAGTTTGGATGAACGGAAAGATTTGTGGAGGAAAATTATTGAGAGGGTAGGGTCTTGCAGTTCCATCTGGAAATCTCACTATGTGGGAAACCGTCAACTTCATCTGGACCTAGTCTCTACTTGAATCCCCTGATTCTGAGGAAGTTTGTTCTTTTTGGTTTGGAGCTCAGGATTTTGTGACATCATATTAGGGATGCAAAATCTAAAGACAGGTGAAGTTTACTGAATTTTAAAAATTTACTTCCACCACTGTCTTGCTTCATTTCTATTGGCCTTACCCAGCCAGGAAAACAATGAGTGATGGATGTTTGCTTGAACTGCATGGCAGAGGCACTAGATCTGCATAAGTCCACACCATGGAGCGAGCAAGGGACAATGCCAAAGATAAGGCTGTCCAAGATTCTGAGCACTTTGCTCTTTCCCTCTGTCATGTCATCTTTGTATTTATGGCTCCATCACTTATTTGGGGACTACCTTGCAGCTTAACATTATATACTCACGAATCCAATTCCATAAGCATTTATTCAGTGCCCACTATGAGGTAGCACTATCTTAGGCATGGGAGATTCTGAGATGAATAGGACAGACTCCTGCCATCAGGTTTCTTATGGTCTAGTAGAGGAAACATACACATTAATAAATTACAAGATGGTGTTTAATAAGTGTGATAGAATATTGAAACAGAGGTAGTATGGGAGAGAGACTAATGAACTTGGGCAGGGGTGGGGGAGTGAGGAAAGCCTCTAATGAGGAAGTGACATAAATTTTATATGTGATGGGGTTGCCAGACACACTTGATGAGTCTCATGCTCCCACACTGTAGCAATAAGATGACCCATATGGCAGTAACTTATCACTAGTGATATGAACCAGTGTTCATTGAGAAACCTCTATTTCAGACACTGTCAGGGTGCGACATTTATGATCTCATTAAACCCTCACAACTCTTTGAGGGTCAGTCCTCTCCACTTTATAGATGAGGAACATGAAGCTTAGAGAGTGAAACTTGCCTAAGGTCATGCAGCTGCTAGGAGGCCGAAGCCAGATTTCAGTTCAGGTGGGGCTGACTCTCGGGTCCATGCCGTTGGCCAAATCGTGTAAGTAGTGAAGAGAGGCCTCGATACTGCACTTGGCACTTTAGACTATTCACAGTGCTTTCACCTCGTTTGACTCATTTAAACCTCTTGAGCACCGTGAGGATGACACTGGGAGGACATTATTTATTATTCCATGTGAGGCCAGGAAAATGTCCCATAGTTAGTAAGAGGTAGGTAGAGCTGGGCCAGGACTCAAGCCGTTTGACCTCTGATTTAGTGCTCTGTTCACACAGAATGAATGGAGTCTGCCACAAGCATACAAGCTATTGCTGTTTCCCACACACTGCCCTCCCCTCCCCGTCCCATCCTCCCACCTCCAAGTTTCTTTACTTGATTTTAAAATTACGAAGAAAATTTCTGTACACAGCTAGGTATGAATGGGGGAGGAGGAAGGATCTCTCTCTCTCTCTCATAAATTATCGTAGTGAAAGGAAGAATGTAAGCAATTATGTCATGAATCTGCCATGTCCCTGGAGAAAGGTAGGTGGTGTTATATTTTTAACGGAGCAATCAGAGTTGGTCCCATGTAGAGGACCCATTATTTTTACATATGTGTAAGAAGTGATAATAGTGTAAGTATTATAGAATCCCCCAAAACCACAGGTTAATATCAAATGGCTTTGGATGGTCTATGGTCAAAACATGTTCTATAAGGTATCTTACCATGTTGGTTGAAAGATTAGCAACACCCATTAGCCAACAAGGTGAGCATTTGTCCTACCTTCAGTGGCAGTGTCTTTAAGGGTTTTCATTGGGCAAAACTACCTTGTCTGTGTCAGGCTAGCCTCCTTGTAGGGTCCAGGGTCTCTCTGTTGGTAATCTACTGAGGAACTCCATCACACCTTTCCTGGGAACAAACAAAAAGTTCCTTTATGTGATTTGTACTGCTTACAAGGCTTTCAAATGTTTAAATCTCACTATTTTGGAATATTATCATACTCTTTCCTTGAGAATTTGATAGATATTGCTTAATGAGTTTCACCCTTAGAACTATATGAAAAAAAGTTCATATATGGGAAGTCTGAACTTAATTTGCCTTTCACTATCATCTGAGGTTGGAATAGAAGCATTTCACAGAATGGAAAAATATATGGGGAAACTCTGAAGAAAATGCACCTTCATAGAAAGGCAAATAAAGCACACATGAATCCAAGATAGCTAAAATATCGCCAGTGCTCAAGAGGATATGTAAAAGTAGGCGTTGTACTAATTTATGAGAAAAACTTTATAAATAGTGAACTGTTACACATAGCCACTAATTTGATAGGTCTCTCCCATCCTCACTTCTGATGTCACCCCATGGAGAAAGCTTTCTATCTTCCTGATCACTCTTCTCCCACCAGGTAGGTATTTCTCCATTGACATTCATACTATCCTGTGCACATCACTGTCATTGTATTCATCACCTTGGGTACGATTAGCTATTATATCTTCTCCACTGCACTGAGGGCCCGGGAATTACGCAGCTGATGTCTCCACAACTAGCCTGGGTAAATATTTGTGCCATTGATGGTCAAATAAATAAGTGAACTTTTGAATCTTAATTCTTTTTTTTTTTTTTTTTATCCTCACTTGGGGATATGTTTATTGATTTTAGGGAGAGAGGAAAGTAGAGGCGGGGGGGAGAGAGAAACATCAATGTGAGTGAGAAACTTAGATCAGTTGCCTCTGATACACACCCCAACCAGGATTGAACCCACACCTAGGTATGTGCCCTGACCAGGAATTGAACCTGCAACCTTTTGGTGCACCGAATGAAGCTCCAACCAACTGAGCCACCCAGCCAGGGCTGAACCTTAATTCTTAAGTGAAGCTCTGTTATAGAGGTTGGACAATATTTTCTGATAAAGTCCAAGTGCTATCTAGACCACTTGGAGTGTCACAATGCACATCAGTTTATTAATTAATTGCTCTGGGACATTTTGCTGTAAAATGTGTTCAACTTTGCTTAATCCAGCCTATACTAGATCTGATCACAGAATCATATTGAGGGACAATGAAGTACTATCATATTCGAGGAAATGCTGCTTTAAATGTTAAATAAACATATGAGATGTCAAAGGCATAATTAATGTCAGATGACTGCTACTCTATGGTACCACTTTCTAATGAAGAAAGATTAATGTGGAACGGTCTGCAAAATCTTCTTGAAGGAAAACGGAAGCTTCAAGGATAGATTACATGTGGCTAGGTGGGAGGTAAGGTTCACCATCGTTTTTCATCTTCTTCCTCCAAACACCTGATAAGACACATTCCCATGAATAGCAGCGGCTCACTGTGGGATGTGGATTGAATATGGGGGAAGGAGTTGTGAGTGGGATAAACAACTGCCCTTCTTCTCTTTTTCCATGGAGATTCTGAACCCCCACCTCACATGGGGCTTTACAGAGGGGTAAGTGGCCAGAACTTCCAGGGGCTCTATAACTGACAATTTACTTTCATTCTGTTAGACTCTTGTGAGATTACTCAGCCTAATTGAAGAGCTTCCATTGAAGCTGTGAGTTAATGGGAATTCAATTTGTGGAGGATTTTAATCATGGCAGGGAGAGAGGAATAGAAATCGGCTTGTCTTCTACTTGTTACAAAATATGTTATTAGTCTTGTCTGGTTCTAACCACAGAATCACAGGATTTTAGAATTGGATGACATTTCTGAGACTTACTAATAATTCAACTAGCCCATTTCACAGATGAGAACACTGAAGTCAGAGAAAGCAAGTTATTACTTCAAGGGTACACTGAGTTAGGATTGAGAGTTGGGATTCCTGCCTCCCAGTCCCTTCCTCATTTCCATTAGGGAAGAACTCACCCCGAATCTGGCCTCATCTGACAGTGTGATGCAAAGCTTCACCCTGGTTCAGAGGGGGAACTGACTGAGGTGCTATGAACAGTCTCTGCACTTTTCCACTCGCACAGGTTACCACAAGTCCAGGCAGTGTCCACTTCCATGATTAACAAACTTGTCCATCTTTTATTTCATATTTTACCTAAAGCTTATAGGCTTATAAAAGGGGCATAATTTCACTGGGACTGAAGGGTATTTCAGTGTCCCTGGTTTGAGTTCCTTTTGAACTCTGTTTTATGACCCAAAGTTGTAAGCTTTCTATAAAGTAGCCCTGGCCAGTTTGGCTTGGCATTTGGAGCCTTGGCCCTCGGACCAAAGGGTCTCGGGTTCAATTCCAGTCAAGGGCACATACCTGGGTTTGCAGGTTCGATTCCTGGCCCTGGTCGGGGTTGTGCAGGAGGCAGCCAATTAATGTATCTCTCTCACATCGATGTTTCTCTCTTTCTCTCTCTCCCTCCTTTCCACTCTATCTAAAACAACAACAACAACAAAAAAACAAAAACAAAAAAAACCAATCAATGGAAAAATATCCTCAGGTGAAGTTTAACAAAAAAGAAAAAAAAAATGTAATTGTCACCATAGTTTGAACCCCCCAATTGCTCAAATTACTCTTTAAAAATATGAATGTGGTGAGACATTTTATATTTATGTTCCCACTCTTGACCTCTTTCCTCCCTTTCTGTGATTTATTTATATTTTTAGGCCCTAAAGAATGATTGAATTAATTTTCATGTCTTATTAATTTGAAAATTTGGCTTTCTTGTTCTACTAAATAGTTTTTGGATTAACCTCAGAGATTCATGCTTATATTTCAAATAGATTTTATTTATATTTTGTCAGATAACTGATACATTTGGAGTGTTTGTGTGTGTGTGTGTGTGTGTGGGGGGGAGGGTTCGTATAGTCTAGAAAGTTTCGAAAACTTATTCTCCTTTCTCCAAATTTCTGCTTAGGTTGAAGGTAGAATAGATTTTCAATAAAAGAGAGAAGTGTTCCTAAGAGTCCAAAGAGAGAGCCTTACAAATGCTTTCCCACTCTTCAACAGGAATTATTTTCTTATGACTTTTTTTTTTAAAGCAAGCAGAGGCCAGGCCAAGCCTATTTGGAAGTCAGTCTGAAAATAAGTGAATCTGAATCTCTCTACCAACAGAAAAAGGACTTTTCCACGGCACGCAACTCATCATTCACAGCTCACTGTGTGCTATCCTACAGCATGGCTTCCAAACATACAGGATAGAACATATGCTCAAAGACCAAGTAATAATTGTGTAGTGAAATAATGTATCCCTGCCATAGAAACAGAAATCCTTATAAGTAAAAATGCTTGGGAACACGTATTGTAGTTTGCATAATGACCTGATTTGAGACATGGGCTTTTATTCTTTTTCTGGTGTGTGTGTGTTGTTTTAACAAACTGTATAATTTTCCTGTAATGCTGGAAAAGGTCTGTGTATATGCTTGTATTTGTGTGAATGTGTATGAAAAAGCCTCATGCAGACTATTCTCACCTCTCCGGGAAAGACCTTGTTGAAGCAGCCTCCTGTAGTCTTCTTGGTATGGAAGGAAACAACTTCAAGCCGGCGTTAGAGGGGAGCTGTTCGTGTATTTTAGCAGCACACGCTTACAGCTCACTTTAGAATAAAGTGTAGGGCAAACACCTAATTTTTACAGAACCGCTTGTATTTGGAGTTACTAATTAAAAATACTCACGCTCTCCCTTCTTTTCCTGTTCCAATCTGCAAGGTTATTTAATTGAAGTCCTATTTGGTGGGTGCAGATGCATGATGTGTTTGAATCACCCAACAGATTTAGTGTGTTTTGATTGTTGTGTGTGCCTCATTGCTATTCCCAGAATGTCGAGCTGAGCTTATGCTCCTCGGGAAGACTTAGACGCCTGAAACAGTAAAAGAGTCCTTTCTTCTCCTCCCGCCCTCACCCCCCATTTTCCTTGAAACTTTGCCAATATCAGATCGCACTCTGTCTGTGGCTGCATTAAAATGAAGTCATTCCCTCCCACTTGTCGCCTCCTCCCACTCCTACCTTCCCTGGCTCTCCAGCCCCACGATTGTCTCACTAAGTCTGGTGCCTCTCTTGCTGTTATGGACGAACTTTTTTAGTTTTATTTTTTTCCGCTTTTCTCTCCTCTCCATTTCTCTCCCCATTTCTCCCCCCTTCTTAGAGAGGTGGTTTTCGGATTGGGGTTATGAAAGGGAAAGAGAAGGGGCCTGTTTTCCTCTCGAGGTGAAAACAGCCTTGGACCCGGCAGGTGCACGGCCCCCAAGCAGCTGCTTGTGACTCGAAAGCTGAAGCTCTTACTTCCCCCTCCAAGCCAAGAGCACTTCATATAATCCTTTCATGCAATTCACACTGTAATTGCAGAAACCCCAACTGCTAGGGCTCATCTTATTATTATTATTATTACGATTATGATTTTTGTTTTTTTTCACCGATAACATCTTCTGCAGACGGGAACCTGTCATGTTCATTAGTTTTTTGTGTAAGATGAACTGCTTCTCCAGAAGTAAGATTTCTTTTTGTCTTGTGCTTAGCCCTGTTTCCCTGCTCCCCCTCCGGCCCTTACCCCCTTGAAGGCCACTCAGGGAGTAGCACATGTGGAACTTTTATGCGGTTCTATAGGGCCTTTTATTACCCCATGGGCCTCATCCTCTTCTTAAGAAAGAGGCCAGTGGTTAGGTGCTGGCAATGAAAATTATTTTCTTGAACACCAGCTTGTTTTCTCAAGGTTCTGCTTATTTCTTTGGTAATTATGAGACTAAAAGATCCTTTTTCTTTTTCTTTTTTTTGGTTGACCCACGAGTGCCGTAGTCTATGGAACAATCATTTCATGGTTTTGAGGAAGAAAGGGCTAGGGATGAAAGTATGGGGAGATTCTATGTTTTTAAAAAGGCCCTTAAGAAATGCTTATAGAATTAATGAAACACATTTATTGCTGATTTAAAGAAAACCTGGCATTTTGAGGGTCAGAGAATATCTAAACTATTATGAACACCTAAGTATAATTTGTGATTTTGATCTACAACTTTGGCTTATTTTTACCAAAATTTAGCAATTCATGACCACTGTCATGTTTTTTACCATGGCCACACACTACTTGTACCTGCACTATTTTTTAAATAATATATTTTATATTGACATACCTTTTAAATATAATCTAGTTGCAAGGGAAACTATTTACTATGAAAATATCACACTATTACTATAAAAATACCACTAAATAAATGGGAAACCAGTCTGATATGCCATAAAGATATCATAACAAAGTAAATGAAAACAACTGTTAATAAATTCTTTTGTACAGGAGGAGTTGTAAAGTACAGGAAAGGTGTTGAAGATTAGCTGAGACTTTGTTCTTACCACAATCAGGAGTGAGAGAAAACGGAAAAGAATTACTTTACCACCCACTTTGTGGACCACTGGTATTCAGTCCGTGCTGCTGTGCCACTCGCCTGTGTGCTGCTCATCTCCAGTGGCGTGTCCACAGGTGGTGCGTGTTCCACACTTTGGGCAACACCAGCCATTGTGCGGCCAGTGGCTCAGCTGGTCCAAACCTCACCATGAATGTTTGGTTCTAGAATGGCTATTTATTTTTATGTTGGCTCTTGAGGTAGATGGAATATATATTTCTAGTAAAAGGAGATGAAAAACAATTGAAAAGTATTGTAGTAGAATGAGTCAAACACTGAGTATCAGGAAACAAAGTTCTAAAAGGATATCAAGGGTCCCTGGCCGGTTTGGCTCAGAGGTTAGAGCGTCGGCCTGCGGTCCAGAGAGACCCGGGTTTGGTTCCCGCTAAGGGCACGTACCTTGGTTGCAGTTTGTCCCCGGCCCTGGTTGGGGTCATGTGGGTGGCAGCCACTCCATGTGTCTCTCTCACATCGATGTTTCTCTCTCTCTCTTCCTCCCGCTCTGTCTGAAGATAAATGCAAAAATGTCCTCTGGTGAGGATAAAAAATAAATAAATAAATAAAAGGATATCAAGGGGAAAACTTGAGAAAAACCAAATCCCAGGATCCATATGGGGAGCCAAAAATGGACACCAAAATAGGATCAAAAGTTTGGGAAAGAGGAATGGGAATAAAGGCGAAAGTGAAGTGAGACGGGTGTTCCAGAAATAAGTGTTTGTGATCAGAGCTGAGGTATTTGAGATGTTCCTTTACTGACATGTGATGTGTGGGAGGGTCTGGCTGAGTCGAGCACTGTAAAGTTAGGGTAGAAGAGTATATACAGAAAAGCTCTTAAATAATTAGAAAAAGGAGATGTACTAAGACACAATGAAGAGAACTTCCCATCTCACCTCCACACCCACACACTACAGGGTACAGGGGTTGGAAAACCTTAGTTTTTCTTAGTCATAAACAAAACATTCAAAAAAGATTTATGTCCCAAATTCTCTACACAACCAATGAAGACTTCAATATGTCAATCTTCCCAGTTTTTCCTAATGGCTCTATGCTCTTTATCACCCCCAAACACTCTCCCTTCATGTTCTTTAGCCTTTAAGATGCATAAATAAGCTAGCAAAATTTAATTCAATAAAAATACAGTAGCCCTTCAAGGACCCCTCTGCAATGTTCTCCAGGACATATGGCAAGAAGGTGAGTGTCGATGTGTTTCATTAGGCCCATATCACTTCTGTGGTTGGCAAGTTAATGGAAGTTTCTAATGTTGATGCAATTTATTAAAAATGACTTTTATTATCAATATACTTGTTTTAGGTTGGGCACCAAAGATGATTATATGAAGATAGATATAAAAAAGATCTAGCCCTGTCCAGTGTTGCTCAGTGGTAGGAATATCATCCCATACACCAAAAGGTCTCAGATTTGATTCCTGATCAGGGTCATAAACCTAGGTTGCAGGTTCAATCCCTGGCCTGGTCAGGGTACATGCAGGAGGCAACTGATGGATATTTCTCTCTCACATCGATGTCCTCTCCCCTTCTCTCCCTTCCCCTCTGTCTAAAATTCAATGAAAATGTCCTTGGGTAGGATTTAAAAAATAAATAAGTCTATATAACAAATATTTTCTTAGGACTTAATATGGGAAAGCTCTGTGCTCAGGGCTGGGGGTACAGTGGTAAACCAGCCCCTGCTGTCAGGGAATTTATTTGGAGTAGAACAAATAAGCACATAGCCTATTACATGGTATTTGATAAAACTCTGATAAGGGTAAGGACTGGAATGTCACGGAACATGTGAGCATGAGCAGGTCTCTAATCAAATCTTCTACAGTCAGGAAAGGCTCCCATAGAAGCTGAGAACTTAAGGCCAAATAGAAATTAGCTGTGGGGAGTCTGAAGGAGGAGGTTTAAGGAGAGAGAGAGTATTCTAGAAAGAAGAGAACCTCTGAAGGCCTGGAGGTGCAGACGAATAATGGGGAGTTTTGAGAACTTTCAGTAGTTGGGTAGTGGTGGAGGACAGAGAGGGAAATTGAGGCTGAGAAAGAAAGAAGGGCCTGGAAGGCCATGCGAAGGAGTTTAGATTTGATACTGAATGAACTAGGGAGCTAGCTAATGAAGGGGTGAAGAGTGCCAAACTGAAATCTGGGAAGAAAGAGACTGCCTTGTGGTGGAGTGAGCAGAGGACGTAGAGGTGATGGCAGAGAGGTGAGGGTGAGCCTGGTCAGACTGAGCCTGAGGGTGCTGGTGCGTGGATCAGGCTGGTCAGCTAGGACAGGCGGTAACCTCATGATGCTCCCTAGGACCGATTCTGAATGCGTAGGGAGTCACCGCGCCAGCAGAGAGGACCGTCACAGGCTGAGCACCATGGCAGTGTGGCCCGGGGGTGGGATTATGCAGGGGAGAAAAGTAGGAAGATGGAAACTTTTTGTTTTTGATCAAAGAAGGCATTTTGGGAAGGTAATTTGGACAACATTTGGCTAAGTAGCCTGGGTTAATTTCCTGTTATAGTATCTCTGGTATGCTCCACGGATCTGTCTTACCTTGACAATGGGCCTTTAATGTTAAGGGAAACATCAATTCCCATCATCTAGTAATGGTATTAATAATCGATAGCATTAATGGGACACTTACCCTGAGCCAAACACTGTGCTGAGCACTTGACTTATCTCATTTAATACCCCCTCAACTCTATGAGGGGTTACTGTTATCTCGATCTCACAGAGGAGACCACCGAGACTTAGGAAGAATGAGTGAGTCCATAACTGAATGGTGCAAGTAGGACTTCAACCCTGGGCTTGAAACCAAAATGCCTAGTTAAGGATGTACAGTATGTTGGACACTGAGTCTTCTGAATGACTGTATACATCATTTAGATATTTTTAAATGACACACACACACACACACAAACTTGTCATAAGGTTTTTTGGTTTCTTTGTTCATCTTCCTCTTGAAATTATGCTCCGAGAAAAAGATTTGACTAAAAAAGGGTTATGATTACTTATTTCCAATTAAACACTGTTTTATTGAACAAGCAAAAACGAAAGGTAATACAAACAGGACATTCTCTGCCCCACCCCCCAGGTTTTGATTTTTAAAGTTTTTGGAAATTAAATTTGCCAAAACAGGGACTAGGTTTTTATTTTTATATTTCACACAGGGAGGTCGTGCCCTCTTAAAATCCTTTTATTGGAAATGATTCACAGAATTAATCTACATTTATCTCTTAGTAGTTGTTCCTCTTCATTGAAGAAACAAAATGTGTTACCAGAACGACTATAGCATACTAATAGTGAAAAGACTTTAAAGATCAACACATCTAGGCTGTCCCCCCTCATTTTATACACAAGGAAGCCAAGGACCAAGGCAGCTAAAGCCACACTGCGCGCCTGCAGCCGGGCGTCACACCAGAGCCCCGAGCCCCGAGGAAGGCTGACTGATGGCAGCGCCTCTCACTCCGGATAACAGGATTCTGGGGGGACTAACAGGGAGCATCTTCCTGGAGTACGTTTTACTCTAAGATGTAAAAGCAAGCAGTCAAGCAAGCCAGCAGACTAAACAGTAATTTAAATTTTATATTAAAATGGATGTGGCTACATTGTGGAGTAAATCATAGAGAATTAATAAACAAAACAGGAGACTTCAAAGAAATGTCCCTTCCTGGAAAGGAAGGCAGGGGGACCAGAAGAGGGGCTGCCTCAGCCTTTCCTCCCGGGTGTCTTGTGGTTCTAATGTATTCTCTGTGCCTTTAGAGATTTTTTTCAGAGGGAAAGTTTTTTGAGACACTGTGGGATCTCAGGTGTTTGATAGACAATAGTGAACTACAAATGAATAACACTTCATAATTATGCTGTTAAATGACACTGTGAGGTGCCAGAAACATGCTTTGCTGTTTCCATTAATATATAATTTAAAATTGTCTACATCCATGTTCACCGATCTTCTAATGCAATGTATTTTAATTTTTTATCTTAGAAATTTAAATTTTAAAAGCTAATTTCAGTAGATGATGTACTTGATTAGTTAGAAACGTGTTACACGAATGAGTGCATTTTGCTACAAAGGTTATCTTTGAAATGATGTGAATAATCTGTTTTATGCCCACAAGTACTATGAACACTTCATTCTTAACTCATCTAGCTGTCATTAGGTACAGCAGCTGATACAATCTTCCATTAGGCAGCCTCAGAACTGTGGGTGGTCTTGGAAACTATACCATATGAACTGTAATACACAATAGAGTGAGTTGGGGAGCTTTAATTCTGAATCTTGCAGTTCCTATTGGTTGAAATCGAGCAAAAGAATAAAAGGGACCTGATTTTAGCCTCAGTCTGGATTGATGGGTTAGAGCAGAGCTCCTGATATACTCCTCATTGATTAAAGAATTTAAATTTACCACTCGTTATTTTTGTCTATTTAAGTTATTTATTTACCCAGCTAAAGGGACTGAAACGGCTGGCAAACAGGGGGCACAGTTGGCTGTTTACATTTTTAAAACCGAATGCTTATAAAATAAGATACTGAAAGGAAAAATACGTTTTAACTATACTTTTGATTGAACCAGCACTGAATAAGTTTCAGTGGGACATTTTGGAAGTGTACCACATAATTCATGTTAATACCAAATTGGCCATTCTCACCATGGTGTTATTATAAAGGGGGTTGATTCAAAATGTTTGGAAAGTTTGTACCACTTTAAAAGGTCTGAAACTTAACAGTGTTATATATATTTTTAGAAGTTTCTTAATAAGAATACTTCCAAGTATCTTAAGTATAATAAGTGCTCCATAAATAGCTATTGATTTGATTTCCATGAGAAATTTGTATTGTAAGCCCAGAATAGAAAGCAAATGAAAAATAAATAAATGTTGGATTCACTAGGTGGGTTGGAAGTGAGTGGTATGTATGGTTTCAGCAGCTCAAACAAGAGAAATCTCGCAGATCTCTACAAAAGTAATCATTTGTTAATCTCAAGAGAAACATTCTTTTAAAAAAACTAATCTTTGTGTGTATGCAGTTAAAGAGAAAAAGTCTTTTAAAACACAATTGGAATGACAGGCAAACTGTCTCTCATCTGCAGTAAATGAGCTACAAATGTATGCATTTACAGAAAAATTTTAAAAATATTCAAATGAGAAATCTGCAACCACAAAGAAGTTAAGACTGAAAAGTGCTACTTTTTGTTTCCTGGCATAGATGGTCCCCCAGTCTTTTCCACTATAGTCTAGAGTCCTCAATAAAGAAACCACAAACTATCCCCTGGGTAGAAGCATTTTAGCTCCCAACTTTAATATCATTTTTAGTCCAACAGGCAGTTTAAAGAGTTTTCTATCTCCTATCCCATTTTGTTTCTTAAAATCTCTAAAATCTTAACAGCATGTAATTATAATGCTGTTCATTTCATACCTTCCATAGCTACCTGCTAAGTTAGTTTTGTTTTTTTAATGGTCTAGCCCTAATAATTCAAAGTTCAACTGCTCTCCATTCTCTTTCTTTTTCTCCCCCCACCCCAAATCACTTTTTTCTTCCTTTCTTCCTTCTTCCTCCTCCAACTCCCTCTGGCCCCCTCCTCATCCCCCGTCCCCTTTGGAAGCCCCTGGGATGACACTGTTCATTGATGCATCTCCCTCATTAGCATTGCTTCAGCTTGGCTCAGTGGTTTCAGAGGCAATCCGTCATGAGAAAACTGAAGAATGTGCCCCATTTGCATGATTCTGTGCCAGAATGCAACTTTTTCTCAGCTGTTCTTTGTGTAACTTCCCCTTGAGCGCCCAACTTTCCCATGAAGTCCTAGAAATCATATTACGGATTTCCAACACAATTGAAATGCTCCTCAGATTCGTTTTACATACTTGCTTCCTTTCCCCAACAACTTCATAGTTCTTTGTAAACAGAGCAAATTAGTACATAAAAAAAAAGGTTTAGCTTTTTATTGTTTGGAAATGTAGGGCACATTAAACGAATAATTTTGCTTTGAAAGTGCAGGGGTACATATTACATGTGCAAATGTATATTCATTACACATGTCCAAATGAAGCCGCAGCACTAATAAATACTTAGGCAATCTCTGCTTCCTAGTCACTCAGTGCCACTGCAAACCACATTTTGTGACCCACTCCAGAGACTAGAGCAGAAACAGCAAAGAGCTGAAGTGCTCGCTGTCTCACAAAGAGAACTTCCCACCTAAGTCGAAGAGTTCTGCTTTGCAGCTCTTGGGTGAGCACATTTTAATAAATAAAGGAACGACTTCATAACAGTTAACTAACTGCTAATTAAATAAGTCTGCTCACAATATTTTTTTCTAGATAGAAAACGCTGATGATGTCAACAACACTTGGACACATAACCTGTTACCTAGATTTCCATTTTCCAGAAATTAAGGTCAATGTAATGTGCTCTACACACAACACCCCACATTCCAGAAGAGAAAACACTCCTTTGAAACATGTTTATCACACTGCATTTGAATTAACAACAACAACAAAAAACCAATTTACACACACACACAAGCTTCAGCCCTTTTTAATGATGTTATTCTTCTCAGTGTCATTATATACAAATCAATATAGAGTCTTTTTATTCCTCTTTCCTTTTGGGGACAGTTAGGAGTAACAATAAACCACATATTTTTATTATTTCTATTCTAAAAACTGTAGAATTATTTTGTTTTTCATTACCCTTTGATTGTTCGTTGGAATGTGTCCATTTGGGTAAATACGTGAAGATATTCTAAAAGTGCTTTAGCTACTTAACATTTTAAATTATACCATAATCTTTTAGAAGGAAAAAAGAATTTAGAATGAGAAGGCAGAAAACGACTAACTTAAACCTACTGAGTTTCAAACAGAATTAAAATGACTTAAAGATAAGTCCCTGCCCTAACTGAAGAAAATATAGCTCTTAAGATACAAAAATTTGGTTGTTGGAGGACTGCTCACACGATGATTAGAATTAGGTTGCAGTAGATTTCATTAATTATAGGTGACCGATTTTCCCCGAGCAGACAGCGCAGGTCTCCTGGCCCCTCCAACAACCCCGCCCGCCCCAGCTCATCTCAAACTGTTGTCTAACCTTTCCCTTAATCCATCTCATCTTGAGCTGATGGGAACTGCTTTCATTCCACCTCTTGTGGAGGTAATGAAACAATCTTCTTATTCACTTGGTTTCTCTGAGCCGGTGACATGCAACAACAACAAAAAAAAAGCGAGCGCCCTGATTAATGGCTGCTAATTAGCAATGTTAATGACCAGGTGTCCGAGAGCACGGCCAGCTCCTCTCAGCATGGAGTGATCGCTCAATGAGGGCCCTGCAAATCCATTCCCAGTGACCCTTCCCCTCAGCTGCCAGTAATGAAGCCTGCTTGCTCGTTACTCCTGGGAGAGGCACAGGAGGAGACCTGGGCCTGGGACCCAAACCCTTGCCTGGGGTCTAGGGGATCTTCCATTAATTAAGGTTAGCATTTCTGGCCCCCCAAAAGCTCAAAGGTAAAGGAGCTACAGAACAGGGAGATAAACTCACACCCTCTTTTCTCAGGAGGAGATTCTTTTCTAAATGGAACCAGCAGTTAATTGGAACTATCTACATGTTATCTCTAGAATTTTGACTCTATATTAGCTATACATATCATCTTCTCAGATTCTATTACTATCATCATGAGCTAATTCACATGTCTGAGGCAAATCTCGTGCTAACTCTCAAACAGAACTTTCCATCTGGGAGGTTTAGGCTCTCTTTTAGCCATTCAGCACAGATGAATGGCAGCAGAAACTCAGAGCTCCTAGATTTGGGCTTTAAAAAAATCTTTAAAAAGGTATTTTCCTGGTTAGGAGGTGGGTTAAGTGTGCAAGTGCTCTTAGCTCTTGTGTAGGAGTAAGGAAATTACATTAACTTAAAAAACACACACACGAAACAAAAGCAAGGTTTGCCAAGAGCTTTATAGAGTCAGCGTTATAAGAACCTGAAAAAATTATTTTACTAATTAGAGTTGGTTCTTATTTTAAATGCTGACCAGAAAATTGAAAAGCGACAGGACTGAAGGCTTTGCCGATAATTAACCATTAACTCTATTTGCCAATTTGTGATAAGCTGAGTCTATGAGTTTACATAATCATTTATTTTCTCTCCACTGGTGAATGGCCTTGTACTTTCTCCAAGAGGTGGAGAGGAAGGGGTGATTACGTCTGGGAGAAACAGACTGAAATGAAAGAAGGTATACCATATCATTGCGTTGTTTTAGCAGACTCTTTTTAATGCATCTCTCTCAAGGGAGGATAGTACTTTGGCTGATTTAGAAATCCACCACCCCCTTTAAAAGTGTACTTGTTGAAAGTCTCGTGTTTGATACCGTTGTGATAAGTTTCTTTTGATGATGTTTGTGAAGAAAGGTACAATTTATTTCCGTAGAATAAGTGCTATTGTGAAAAGTACCCACTATTGAAAGTGATGAAATACCACCTATGCACTGCACTTAACAGTAGGGTTTAAAAAATTATGGTCAGTAGGTTGCTGCTGGCTAATAGGTCCAAGTGAAATTTGACAAGAAAAACTTCAGGGCTTCATTCCAAGTGTGGCAAGGCCAAATAACATCACCTCTTAAGTTGCAAAAGGAGGCCACCTGGACAAGGAGGCCAGCTCCTCCGTTGCAGTAATATTTGGTGTAGTCTTTGGGAGGAGTAAAACTTTTCTCCCATTGATTAGAAAATTCAATGAATACTCTTATTGTAGGAAATTTAGAAAACATTGCAAAGTACTTGCACACATGTATTCATATGTGCACAGCACCCACCATCCCAACCAGAGCTATGCATTGCCGACATGGCACTGTAGATCCTAGTCGTCTCTTTCTATGCATAATTACTCTTTGTCTTTAAACAAAACTGTATTCTACTGCATATGGTTTATAAACTGATTTTTTTCATTTATGATCTAACATAAACCAATTGTGAAATATTCTTGTACAATGGCAGACTAAGCCTCACTAAGATCCATGAGTCTCAATTACCATTTATGGCTAATGGAGATTTCCAGAGTGAGTATAGAGCCGTATTACTATGATGGTCCCAGTGCTAAAGGAAAGGGCACAGGCACCATCCTGGCCAGCCTCACCTACATAATGGACATTGAGGATTTGTTGGGGATTGAGTTATATCCCTCCATTAGCTCAGATCCCACTTCTGTCTCTTCTCTATACAGCTCATAGAACAGTGCTAAGGAGCCAAAGAGGAGGAATGAGTGAACCAGTTGTGCACTGTATCCAATTAATTACTAGCAAAGAAATGGCCAAACTATGTGAATAAAAGCTTCATGAGAGCAAAGAACTTGTGTATCTTATGTATCTGCAGTGCCTAGAATTGTACCTGGCAAATAGTAGGTACTCAATACATATTTTTGAATAAATGAATGCATGAACAATTTAAAACTAAGTTTGACTCTATCCTACTTTATTCGCTTATGAGATTCTGATATATTTTCTTGAGTAACAAAATGAGTGATGGATTTTTAGTCAGTTCGTGCCCTGGGAATGCCCACAGGTGTAGCTCCTGGGGAACTCATCTGCCTTGCACGTTATGTGTAGCACTGGTAGAAATAAACATGAACAGAGACATGGCTCTATATCTCTAACCAGAAGTCATGAAAACCTGGAGCTCTTTTGCTTGCTTCCATGTGTCTAATCCTGCCCGCTCCTCTATCTGGTTAAAACAATTGGGCAAAAACAATAAAAAATGCATACACTTGAACACAAGACCCTTAGTTTGGACTTGAAATTAGCATGTATTCTAAATTAAACCTGGTAGTTTAAAGATTTAAATATTTTGTGTATCTCTTTTGTCCTCTTTTTTTAGATTTATGAAACGAAGTCCACCTATACACTGAATGTATTCTAGAAAATGAATAAATAAGTTGTCAACCACGGGAATTAGTTGCACTAACTGCAACTCAAAGTTAAAAAGTGCGCGGTTAAAAAAAAGTGTAGTGCTTGTTAGATTCTTTTTTTCCATTTGTAACTTAAAAAATACAAATTGTGCTAAGAAAATGACCAAGAAATAATAGAAAATAACCACCTTGCTTCAAAAGATGTTTTGCAGCAATTAGTGGAAGAAGGCGCGTATCCTCTGTAAGACGCCCTCCTCTATTGTGTGCGGTAGGGACGGCTGTTCCTTGACCCTCTCACTCACCTACCTCTACTGCTTTGTTTAGGGGGCAAGGGCAGAACGGGACCCCTTTGGTAAATTTAGTCTGTTGGAATAGCAAATGGAGAATGCTGTAATGCATTCACCCTTTCCTCTATCCATCCATCAATCGTTCTGTTAATCAGTCAATTGAAAAGCCTGGTTAAGCATCTCTCTACAGCCCATTATCCACAGTGAGTCCAAGAAACGTGGCTCCTACACTTGGCAGCTTGTAGTTTTAGAGAAAACAACAATGGAGGTAGGCGTAGAGGGTAAATAGACAACAGGTAAAACACTGAACAAGTATGTGAAATGAAAAGAATGACGAATACTAACATTGTCAATCAATTAACAGGTATTTACGGTGTGCTAATTACATGCTCGGGCGCAGGGTTTGGGTGCTCTACAAGGGAAGTGGCTAAAGATTGGGAAGAATTTTTATAATTCACAGCCTTAAGTAATGAGAAACTAAAGAGGTTTACTTTCTATTCTGGATAAGGCTTTGTGGAGGCAAGTGTATGGGGGTGGGGTGCATTCTCATTTCAGTACTTGATGAAAGGTACCACAGCTGATGGGAGGGGGAGTAAGTGATGGTTTAGAAAGTAGGATTTTATAACTTTAAAATCACAACATTGTTGAGTTGAAATGGGCCTGCAAAATCATTATTTCAATTCTTTCCACTCTGTTTAATTCTATCTAAAACATTGAGGCCCACTCAGAGGTGAGGTTGCATAGTGAAGGAATAAGATGATGGTCAAGCGGGCATGAGAAAAGCCAGTCAAGGAATGCAGACAGAAACACAGGAAGTGGGGCTGTCCTTGGGTCTAATTGTGACCCAAAAGAGGTTTCAGGAGCCATTTACAAGGGTCTTATTTCTTATTCAAATACAATAAGAATTCCTAGAGGAGAAGAGGGTTGATGTAGTCAAAACCCATAGTGAAAAAGATGTCTTTGGCCCTGGCCGGTTTGGCTCAGCGGTTAGAACGTCAGCCTGCGGTCCAGAGAGACCCGGGTTCGGTTCCTGCTAGGGGCATGTACCTCAGTTGCAATTTGTCCCCGGCCCTGGTTGGTCGTGCGGGAGGCAGCCACTCGATGTGTCCCTTTCACGTCGATGTTTCTCTCTCTTCCTCTCTTCCTCTCTCTCCCTTCCACTCTATCAAACAAAAAATGGAAAAGTGTCCTTGGGTGAGGATAAAAAAAAAAAAAAAAAAATGTCTTTGGTAGCAATGATAAAAGGCTGTTCAGTGAAAAAGAGAATGTACTAATTTAGGCAAATGGTGCCCAATGCCTATAATATGCATGTCTTGTTCCTCTAATTCATTGATTAGGGAAAGATCAAATCCTTACTACCCAAACTTTGTTTGAGGTCTAGGAGTACTAAATCCCAAAACTTTAGTATTTACTGAAGTTTGTATCCTGGCTTAATACATGATTCATTCATTTTTGAAATCTGGGTGAAAGGTTAAATAAATACTTTGGATAGACTGTGCTAACCATGGAAGCAAAACAGAATGCTCATAATATTGTTTAAAAATATCTAAGGAGTGAAGAAGATGAATCTTTGTTGACTATCAATGCCATGGTAGTGATTGTGCTCAGCACTCTATACATTGTCTAATTAATCCCTATAATCCTCAAAATAAAGTAGCATTATCCCCATATTATAGACACTGAGGCTTAAAAAAGTCAAGTAACTGGACCCAAATCTCACAGTCACTGAGTGATGAGGAGTGAGTCTATGGCACCAAGCCACTGCTTTTGCCACAGCGCCATGATGTCTCAATAATTTGGGCATCTTTTTGGGGGGAGGTTCTTTCCCCTTTGGGTATATATTAGCCCAGAGCTGGATGAAATCAGTATTTCTCATCTATGCATCTCTCCTCCCTTCTTCCCTCCGCCAGTTTATCTGGTACACAAGTTATAATGGTTGTGGATATGTGGTCTTTCCTATTTTTGGATTATAATCATGATACATTATTCACACAAAGCTGTGGATGTCCAGAAAGTCTTTGTGTTCTGGACCTGGTAAGAAACCAGTTTGGCCCAAATCTTTAAGCCATCAAATACAAGGCTGATAGTAAAAGGTTTTCTCACCTTTAAACTTCTGAGGATAACTTCAGAAAAGGACTGAAGCTGCTGACAAAGTATTTGGGCCCCATCCTGCCCTTCTAAAATCAGGTCCCAATTTTAGGAATGCTGATCCTGCTATCTATACTTCCAAAGTTCTTCACTCTAGACCCAGGGTTGTAATTACCTGCTTAGATTTGCCCTGATGTCATGTATCCCAGACCCTTGCAGACGTTCTCAACCTCTGGGTCGTGACCCCTTTGGGGGTCGAACGACCCTTTCACAGGGGTTGCCTAAGACATAACAGTAGCAAAATTATAGTTATGAAGTAGCAACAAAAATAATTTTATGGTTGAGGGCCACCACAACATGAGGAACTGTATTAAAGGGTTGCGACATTAGGAAGGTTAAGAACCACTGTATATGAACATGTCCTCGAAGGAACTGAAAGAGATTGCCCTTCTGTTTCATGAGGCATGAACATTTCTTCTACCACCTTTTAGAAATGTAACTGTGAGGAGTTTTCAGTATAAGGAGATTATCCTGGGAACCCTCAGCTATTTGAGATCAGTTCTTTGATGAAGATATGGATGCCAGATCACAGGGTTAATGGAACATTGGCCCACAGTGATTGCTTTTTGATAGAGGCAACAAGAGGCAGCCTGGATTGTGGTCCACAATCTGGGGAACATACAGATGGGCTCTCCACGACCACAGCCTGCAGATCTCTGAGTGGGACAGGGTCCTGAGGATTCTCTTAGTTTTGTGCCTTTTGAGACATGCTCAAGCATTTCAGGAGTCTCTGCCAAAACAGAACATCACATTTTCATTCAAGACTGAGTAAAGGAAGTGAGAGCACTGAGGGACCGGTGTTTTCCTTTTTGAAATCTAGAAAGAGCTAAAAGTGTCTTTCTGCTTTGTGTCTGGTCATTCTAAGAGCCGTTCTGTCCAAATAATACCAATTGAGAGGAGGGTAGAGTGTCAGGAAAATAATATTTATAAACTACAATATACCAGAACCCTTACAAATCTAATTACATTTATTCTAGGTGACAGGTATTACTCTTTCTACTTTACATATTAAGAAACTGAAGCTCCAAGAGAGTAAATGCCATAGAGGTAGTAAGTTTCGGGGCTATGCATTCAAGTCTAGGTATAACTCCAGGATGCTCTATAATGGTGCTGTCCAATATGGGAGCCCTATGAACCATTATGGCTCAAATAAAATATAATAGCTAAACCAAGAGTAATAATAATATCTAACTGTTTACTACTTCTTATGTGGTAGGTACTATTCTAAATTTGTTTCACATATAAACTCATTTAATACAACGATCCTATGAAATAGATACCATTATTATCTCCATTTTATGGGTGAGGAGACCGAGGCACAGTGAGGTTAAGCACTTTTCTAAGGTTATCAGAAAAAGAAAAGTAGAACCAGGATTGCAACCACAGCCTGGCTTCAGATATTGGGTGTGTAACCGTTACTCTGCAAGAATATTTTATAGGCTTACTTACGAGAAAGTTTTGAGAGCAAGTTGCTGATTTAAAATGGAGGCACAAAAAGAAGTACTTTGTTTTTTTTTTTTTTTAAAAAACAACAACAGCCTGGAAATCAAGCAATACTTCCTTTTCAATGCTGTACATGTATATGTGTATGTAAAATACATATTGTATAGTATAAAATACACCCATACACACATATACATTTTCATCTTGATGAGACCAAGAAGTCAAATGTAGTGATGTAATGGCAAGCAAATGAGATAGAAAGGAGAGGATATTTAATTGGAAAATGACAAATATTATATAATTAACTTTCAGTAATATTTATTTTCTCTGCCTGCTTCAACCACAAGTGAAAGAGAAAAACAGTGCTTAAGAGCAAACCCCAAATGGGCTAGCCTTAGCCTTTCAAGTTTGCAAAGCAGGTTTAAGAGTTCTTCAAATGTTTCAGAAACATTTGGATGAGGGGCTTCAGGTTTGACTTGAAATGCCAGAAATCAAATTCCTGTTACCCTATCTGTGTATAATTCGGGCACTTGGAAGTTCTAAATTCTTTTGTATTCTGCTTACCTAATGCATTCCCAAGTGGTGTTGTTTTGCCCACCCACCTCAGTGAGGTTCACAAAGGAGGCAACAGGAGTTCAGAACAAGGACCATGTCCATGCTGGGGCCGTTGTCGTTTCATGCATGGAGCGGCTGTGTTGAGATCTTACTGGCTAGGTGTTTTAGTTTTGTGGATAGAGCTTGTGTTTTAAGTAAACATGGAAAGTACTTAGAAAGTGTTAGCATTTATGTTTATAATTTTAAAATTAAGAATAATAATATGGAAACCTAAATTAAATTTGCATCATTAACTAAGTCTTTTAGTTCTCAAGTGGAATCAATTTAAAACTGAGCTTATTTTGTGACATTTCAGTTAACGGATAGCTTCAAAAAGTCTTTGGTATGGGAAACTTACAGCTTTTTAAAAGAATGGACATGCAACTGACATTTTCTGTTTAGTTTGGTGTGAGTTTCCATATTAAAATTTTAGCCACGAAGATAAAAATGTCACTATCTGCTCAGCCTGTCTAACTCAGTGGTTGAGCCAAATTGATCCATAGACCAAGAGGTTGCCAGTTTGATTCCCAATCAGGGGCACATGCCCAGGTTGCAGGCTCGATCCCCAGTGGGGGGTGTGCAGGAGGCAGCCAATTGATGTGTCTGTCTCATTGATGTTTCTATCTCTCTCTCCCTTTCCCTTCCTTTCTCTCTAAAAAAAAAAAAAATCAATAAAACATATTTTTAAAAATTTCATTGTCTTTTTGGTAGTAGCTAGAGTCACCTTAACAAATTGGCATGTGATATTAGAATATATCTCTATGGTGACCATATCTGAAAAATGTCCTTACCTTTGTGGTGGCTATAATCTTACTTGTCTTTCCCATCAGGATGCATGCTTTAAATACATATTTGTAAACCAACTGAATGTTCTTCAATACAGAGTAATGTGGCACAGATTACTGTTTCATAATTATTCAGACCAATATTCACTTTTCTTCAAGAATATAGAGCAAAATTCACTGAATATTACATATAGGAATGTGGTGATTTGAGTTTTTTTCCTGCTTGAGCCATAATTTCAATGTTGGAAACAACTTTAGAGATCACCTAGCCCATCCCTCTTAGAAGCTTCGGCGGACGGACCCACCACTGCACTGCGCCTGACAGAATTGAGCCTCCAACCCCAGCTCTCTCTCCAGGAGCCATCAGCCAGCCAACCCTTACCACATTTTGTTCCCTCTTTGACCTGATCTTGGACACACCAAATCTTGATTTAATAACCATTTCAACCATTTAAGAAATGGATTGCTAACTTGCTTTGCTTAATTACTGCAATCAAATATGTACCATCTCCTGTGTACATTATCCATATAGTACTAACGAATACTTGAAACCATAGAGCTAGAGGGGCCCTAGAGAATCTAGTTCAATCTCCTTGAGTTGCAGATGGAGAAAATGAGAACTTAAGCAACTGATTTAAGGCCACGTAGCTAGTCAACTATAGCTTTGAGCTCCTATTTCAGCTGGCCTGACCTCGTGTCTGGTCCTCTTATTACTGTTATTTCCGGTGCATTGTACATTTCCGAGGGGATGATCAGGTGTTCAAACAAGGACCCAAACGTTGCCCAGGCCTAGTGACTTTTGTTCCAGTTGCCTTATGGGTGGTTGGGATGTTGACAAGGCATAAATATTTGCCAAAGAATCACGAATCAACCCAGCTGAGATTAAACTCTGATATGCAAATGAAGGGGTGCTTATACACATGAGAAACATTTCATTCTCTTCAAATTTTTAAAAATAAGTTAGAAAACACACAGGGTCAGATGAGCCATTTAAGAAAGCCACATTCTCCACAGTGTCTCATTGCTTTGGGAATGTTGCATCAGAACTGGAGTTTTGATCATCTCTGTGAAGAATGAAGGCAAGAGGAAAGAGGGCTGCTTGGCGACAGTAACATACGGACAAATGAAAACCTGGGCTGTGTCCTGAGAGTTCTAGGTAATCCAGGCTCATAATTTGATTTGAGAAGAGCTACTCCAGGCTGCCGTGTAATTATAGAAGCATTCACGCGGCTGGCTCCCGTTGCCTCGTCACATTCTACTTCATTGCCCTTTATGCTAAAGCCCCGCTGATGAGAGGGCGGAAACAGTGAGTACAAATAAAGCAATTAGCAGGTGGGGAATGCGACCACTGTTTAAGGATAACATCCAATCTTTATTGGTACTTATTAAGTAGAAGTCTAGAGCTTAGAGACAAAGGGAAATACCACAAACCACAAAAATGAGAAGGGATGTGGGAACAAAAAAGAGAATAAGGAAAAATTAGACCAACAGATCTATTTTATAGTTCACAAATCTAATCACAAAAGCTAGTTTTAGAAATCATAGCCAACCTGCAATTTATTTATATTATAGTGAGTTACAGTCTCATGTAATATTCACCATCTCTTTAAGTTTTCTTGATTCTTCTGACCTACTCTGTTACTATGTGGGTTCACTTGAAAAATGTTTTTTAACAATTACTGCGCTCAAATGAGAGGAGGGTTTTTAGTGTGGGTTGTAGTTAAACCCACCAGCAGGGGGAGTTAGGATAATTAGCTAACCTCATGGACAGGGTCCTGACGTCTGGAGCACAGATTTCACAGACACTCCTGACAGAGCTGAAAATGCCCACGGTAGACAAGGAATATAATGGGCAAAAGGAGGAATGCAAGAGGATTTCAAGTGTTCTTGAAATCCTAGCACAGGATATTGAAGTTCGACAAGAAAATAGGGCACAGGGCTTTCCACTGCCCTCCATTCGCAGAATAATTTACTTATCTGAAAACAGGGATAATAAAAATCTATCCACCCAGAATGCTGTAATTCTCATTTCTCCATGGACAGCATTGCTCTTCTTCCTCCAGCCTTATTTTGTGTGTCTACGTGGTAAGGTACAGTGTAAATAATTGCCATTCATCTCAGAGCAGCCCAAGAAGATGCCCCCTGCATTTGATTTTGGCCTAGTGCTCTGGTCCTTGAATAGTCTTACCAATTAAAGCTCTTCTGGCAACTTCAGCTATCTAAGCAGGACATAACTTCCAATTTAAAAAACAAATTTCCAGTGAATCGACTTCAAGGTATGTACATTTCCAGGAAAATCGATATGCTTTTCCTTTGCCTTAGTGTTGGGAAGATACTGTGGACAGAGATAAGTGCAGATATCTAGAAAGATAAAATTTTTATAGTGCCGTTGTATAACAGGCATTGCAAAATTAAGCCTTTATCCCCATAGAGGATAAACTAGGAAAACTATCGTTTCTTTTAGGGCATAGTTTTAGTTCTCATTGTTGTACACTCTTCCTCTTTCTCATCCTTCCATCACTTAGCAGACACTTGAGGCAGACCCTGTAAAATCTCTTGGGTGGTGATACTGAGAAGCATGTTTATTTCACCCTTTGGCAGAAACCACAGCACTTGAATAGGACAGGACAGGATCTCAGTGAAGCTAAAGGTCTAAAGATGACCATCACCAGGCCTTCCCCTTCCCAAGCATCATTCAAGAGGAGGGATTCCTATATGCAAAGCAGGGAAACATATCTCCAAGAAGCCTGGAAAATGTTGAGCACTTTGCATTAATGTCTTTGCTACCTTTGGTAGTGCCAGCAAGTGTAAAAATCTGCATATTATGATTTTTTTTTTTGAAAAAAATACATTGCATATTTAAAACATGTTTCATTCGAGGATCTCCATTGTACTCATAACTTTCATTAGTATCTCAGTCCTGAATGGCAAATAAATAAATAAATAAATAAAAATTCCTAAATGACAAATACTAAGCCATAATTTCACAGATATACACAATTTCCACCTGCCTCTTCTCTCATTGCTGTCGTCATCATCTTCATAATTGCCCGATTCCTTGCATTTGTTGCTGCTTCATATTTTTGGAGGCGTTTTCATGACCATGAACTTACTTAATTCTTCTCAACAACCTCATGAATTTTACAGGTGAAATAATATCATGATTTTACACATAAGGAAGCATGCATAGAGATGCTCTGTGACCCCCTCAGGGTGGCACAGTTCAGGACACTAGTCAAAGTCTAGATCAGTACAAATTGGGAGTGATTTCCATCTTTTATCAGTTTAAAGATACAAATGCCAGGCACTGGAAATTGTTTCAGTAATTATTCAGCCATTGAGAATTATTAGTTCCTTATCAAGTAATGAATAGCACAAAAGTCTCATCATGCATCTTCTTGAGATTAGGAATCTTGGTTTTTTAGAAATGTGGTAAATGAACAGAATACGAAGTATCATCTTTTCATTCCTCCCTTTCTCACCTCCATGTTTCCCCTGTTGCTTCAGATGAAATAAATAAAGTAGTGAGTAAACGCAGATCGTTGTGGCTGGGCTGAAAGACTTGTTATGCTCACTCCTTACAGCTACAAGCAGGGCTTCGAACGCAGCCACTGGAGATGCCTTCCTCTCTGACTTCACCTTCCTCCAAGGAAGATCTCCGTTGAATTTTCAGGGAGGCTGTTGAGAATTTTCTGCTTTGGCAAACCCAGAGGCACACTATTTTTGTTGTCCAATTCATCATACAGTCCTGACTCCTAATACATTTCTTTTTCTTTATATAGAGAAATGTACTTCACAATTGATCAGTTCAATTTATATTTGATGAAAAACCTTTTCCATTGACAGTTTAAGGGACTGAAGAAAGTGACTTTATTTTTAAAACAGTCATTTCAGTGTACAGTATCTGTGGAGGTCCAGGACAGTTAAAAAGACAAGTAACTACTGCAGATTTGTTATAATGAAAGAAAACATTATTTTAAATTGACTGTGAATGTAACCAGAAATACCCACCGTGTATTTCAGACACAGGTTCTCCAGCTCACAATGTCCCACCTGGGATGCCTTTCAGGGTTTTTTCCCCTCTTGATGGTAGCCTGAGGCCTTTGGGGCCTGGCCTGGAGGAAGCCTAAATGAATTATCTCCTTACAGATAATCAGTAGTGGACCATAACTGTTGATTGATGCTTTCGTGTTGCCTGGAGCCTCTGCACTTGATGCCATTTAAAGCTCCTGCAGGAAATGCTGGGCATCCTATTTTAGGGCGTCCTTGGAGCCTATGGCAAATTCCTCTTGCTCACTCAAAAGGCACAGTTCCTGTTGTTTCGGGTGGTCTGCCCAATGCCTAGCTTTGAACATACTTAAAGGGAGAATAAAGAGCATATTTTAAATTCACAAGTAAAATGCTTTACAATTGATAGAACGGGTGTTGATAGCACATCGTAGAAATAGCATGATTCCCTATTTACTGCGAGTATTTGGTGACAAGCAGGCCTGATGGGGGATTGATAGCACCTCCAGTCTCTGAAGCAGCCAGCTCCGACCAGCTGTTCAGGCCTGTTTCTGACGAAGTGAGTTCCTTGTAGATCCTGTTTTCGAGGCAGTTTCTGATGGTAGATGGAGGGTACATTTTTCTCTGGTAGCCCATACGTCTGTACAGTCATTGGCCGCTCAGAGACTCCAGGTTGGAGGTCTTCATAAGTTGGCCTCACCAGCCTTTCTGAACCAGATGCAAAGTACACACCCCAACTGGCTTGTAAAAGCAGTACATCTAATCACATAATGCCTCTATAATGTGGTTTTTTGAATTAAGTGACCCACAGGATATTAATCTGGTGGTAACAACTCCCCAGGGATGTAGCACTGGCAGACACTTCAAGAGCAGCTAGTAATACTATTAAATGTGATATTCATTTCATCTGAACATATGGAAATAAAAACAAGTCATGGGAGAACTTCAGTGCTCTGTACATGCTATATTGTTCATAAACCTGTCATAAATAAGTGCCTCTTAAAAGAAAATCAATTAATAAATGTGCACTGAATTATAAAGTTTAAATATTCCATAATATGAGGATCTCTCTTCCTGTCCCCTCCACCCACATTCCCACCCCTGCGAGGGCCCCCTTGTTATTCAAGCTGTTACAACATTTTCTACTATGTGACACATCTTGGTTTTGTTGTTGTTGATTGAGTTATTTGGTTGGTCAGCTGCTTAAAAAAAAAAAAAGAAAAAAATCTGTAAGCTATAAAATGCATCTTCTTTTTTCCTTTGTCTGTGTGTTAGAGTCTGGCTTGGCACAGGGGCCCCACCCCAAACCTCCCACCAAGAGTATGTCACATTTCTATATGCTCCTGCATGTTCAGCTCTACCTCTTTTGAAACGATGCCCAAAATCAAGCAATGTTTACATAAGTAAAAGGGAGTTTCACTTTTATGCTGTAATTTCTGCATGGAGCAGAGAGTTTTCCTCGCCATACCTTGTACTTTGTTCACGGGCGGACTTCTATTTCTCTAACGTGACGGTTTTATCCTGCTTTGACAACAGATTTCTGTAGGAGACTGTACACCTGGAATTAACATTTTCTGCCAAGAATTACATTGCACCTGGAAGTACTAAATCATTTTTATCTATGTTGTAGAGACTTTTCATAATGAAATTGCCTATCTTGAACTTGACCTGTCTCTTGAGGAAAAGCTGAAGGGCCAGAGTTAGGCAGGTATGTGGATGCTGGTGTTCCGAAGTAAATATATCCAGGGAGTGTTTACTTCTCACCTGCCAAACGCTTGCTACCTGCACCCACCTCCCGGAGTATCTTGCTTGTTAAATGACTCTGCTTACTGCATAACATATGGGAATGTGAGTATGTGCTTTCAGCAGGGTGTTTGCTATGTTTACACCAGTTCTAACACTAATCCCCATTAATGTTTGATATCGTTCCCAACAAGTTTAAGTAGATGTCAGACACCATATCTATTGTGTATGTGTTGGGCATGATATGCACAAGGAGAATGATGACTGCATTTTAGGAATGTCTTTCATAAAGACATTTTGCTAACTAGATTAAGTATTTTGACAATACTTTCTATCATAAATGCCACCAAAAATATAACATCAATTAATTTTAAAAAACATGCAGGGAGTGTACTATAAAGCCCAGCCATACCATCAGTTTGGAGACCTGTGACATTTTGTGTTTGCCTGTTGTAAAACTGTTGATGCGGTCTGGTGAGATATAACTGCGAGACTGTCCTTAAGAGATTCAGAATTACGGGTTGGAAAACATTTCACAGACTCATGCTGACACATCAGGGAGATCACATAGTGTGAGTGTTAGAAATTACTTCAATGATTTCTTTGGTGGGGGGACAAGTATAGGAAATTTAGAGAAAAAAAATTCCTTGTGAGTTTTGCTATCAGCTTTAGATCTTCGTTTTTGCCACGAAACCCGAATAGGCTCTGTTTTTTTCTTGACAAGAAGTCGTGTGGCTTGAACAACAAATGCTTTCATCCTTCGGCGTCCTTGCCCTGCTGTGTTTGGTTGTACCTGAAGTTTGCCAAACTGGTTCTGCTTATTCTTGTCCAACAAGGATAATTTCTTGGTTGCTTGGTTGTCTCTCATATATTGTCAGCATTTTAAAAGCCAAAAGTTGCCATAGTGACAAATTACACGAGCATAAACATTTATTCTGTTTAGACAAAAACTCTGTAAATTAAGAAAAGGAATAGGAAAAAAGCATGGATAAACCAACATATTTATTTTGATGGATTTTTTTCTAGACATCATAAGAATGATATTGTAAGTGATGCTGTAAATATTTAGTTAGAAAAAGGAGTACATAACAAAATATAGATACATTAAAACATATCTGCTGCCAAATTCAAATATAAATAATTGAATTTCACAATGTACTATTCTGTGTAACTGTGGTTTAAATTTATATGAATGTGACTAAATTCTACCTTGAGTATAGATAAACTCATTATGTCCTTTAAGTAGTTCGAATTTCCTGATAACCAGCAGTCAAACCAGGGAACAAGCAGAATTAGTAGCCAAGTCTAATAAATGACTGGGAAAAATTGTATCTGTCTCATCCTTCTGGTTCCCACACACTCTGGTTACATCATTACTTAGCCTGTAAACTCGGAGGCCAATTGGGCTTCAGAGCTTGGGTCAGGTGACCATAACATCAAACTGTGCCTGAAATTCTACCCTTAAGATGAGGTTTCAGCAGGGGCCTCTGGATAGCTGACTCCTCTGCGGCTGCTGTGCAATTTTCGTATTTTATTTCACCTTTGCTTTCAGGCTTAGCTCTTGGTCCCACAGATTGACGGCCGAAGCAAACTTGTTGATGTGGGTTTTCTGTGCAGGTGCAAAATTATTTCCTGTACCGCATACTACACTCAGTTATGCAATAGCTTAAAAAACAACAACAACTGGACTTTTCCCCATGAATTAGTTTTCATCAGCAGAGAGAATTTGAACCCCTTCCTTTTCCCTTTATCTTTTTGTTTTTGAAAAGCATTTTGGGTTTTAGTCCAGTTTAAAACATTTTTAATGTCTAAATCTACAAAACTCAACAGCCGAGTTTATCAGGTCCACTGGAAGCAACGCCCCGACGGCTGAGCTGAAATGCTGTGCTCCTCTTAAAGGAATGGAATGTGTAACTCGATCACCTTGCTAAGGTTTCATAGGGCAAGCATAGTGATGACAACAACTGCTTGTTTTCTGCAGATGTAGAAAGGCATTTTTTTTACATGTGCAGGAAGCAACAAAATACCTGGTCTTAGGGGATATGTGCGTTGCCCTGCAAGAAATAAACCAAATAATCCTTAAAGTTGTAGTAACGCATCAGAGCCAAATGCTTGACACCTCTGCACACAAATGTATTTTCATGTTTAGTTTTACATTTCTCTTGATTGCTACCATAGGTGCTGTGATGATTTCCGGTTGAGAATTTCTTCCAAACTCTCTTGAAAGTAAAACCCATCAGAAATGGAGACTCCATTGGAAAACATCCTTGATACAGTGATATCAAGCTATTCAAAGGTTCGTCCATCCAGGAGGCAGCAATGATGTAGCAAAGGAGGAAACGCAGGTGAAAATTAATTTTGTCAAAAACCAAACCAAACCAATTGCCTTCTGAAGCCATCGTTCTTAGATCAGAGGATTATATGTAAAATATGTTTCATGATTTATACAACAAACATTAGTGAGCTAAAGAAGGTGATGGGGAAAATGATGATGATAACGTTCATGAAATGCCAGTATATACTGCTCTGTACAAGGTGCTCCCCTCATTCATCCTAATCCTTACATCAATCCAGAAAGGTAATTATTATTATCCCCTTTAACGAGGAAAAACAGGATCAGAAGAGTTAAATGATTTGCTCAAGATCATGCAACTGTTACATGGTCCAGAGTGGTAGAATTCCAGCCTCCATCTGATTTAATCCATGACCTCTGTCCTCAGCCACTATCCCACCTTGCCTCCGTGTACAATTCTTTCTTTGTCCTGATGGCATTTTTAATCTCGTGGTGGATTAAACTAGATGGAGAAATAATTGAAACTACACGTGTTAAAACATTGATGGGCCTAAGTACTCGAGGAAAGTGAAAGTTTCACAGAAGAAATGGTTGGGCTGTGGAGAAGGGAGGTGGGTGGGTGGTCGATGAATGCTGGGTTATCTTTTCCCCTGCAGGTAATCCCTCCCAAATAACTGATAACTACTTTTATCCTGCAAAACCATCACGGAAAGTGCTGTGTAAGACAGAGCGAACTCTAGTCCCCACGGGTGCCTGCCAAAGAAAGTAACTAGGTGCTCACATATTTTCCAGTACAAGTGCTTCATTATTAATTCATGGTCCAGGTCCTCAGTACATGCTGTTACTAATATTAGGTTTCAGCAGAGAATAATGAACAGAAGCACTGGACTGGATGTCTCAACATTTCTTAAACAATGTTTGCAGTGCTAAATTCTATTTCTAGCTTAATTGGGGTCTTTACATAAACAAGAGGAGGGCTCTGTAGTGTTGGGGAGGCATAATTTTCCCACAGCTTAGCAACGGAAAAGGTAAGAGTCAGCGGAAGGTTAATGCAGATAAGGTTTTCCTCCTGTAGGTCTCAGTTTATTCTTATGTCAGACAAGAAAAGGAGAGACCTCCTGAGTTAGGATTCCAGCTAGAAAGCTTGGACCAGCCCCTTGCCTTGAAACTGCATCCCCTCAGGAAAGGAACGAGGAGGAGAACTCTCTGGTGGGGACATGGTCCCTACACGTGGCCCCCAGAGCAGGGCCCAGTTATCCATTAGGCAAAGTGCCTATGGGGCCTGTGGTACTTTTCATTCTGTTTAAAATAAGAAGAAAAAAATAGACATCATAATAATAATGAATAGATAATAATGAATCCAGCCTGGTTTATTTCATCTTTACACCAGTGCCGTCATAAAGTATAACTTCTAATTATCCTCATGGAGGAACAGAGACACGATGGCAAAATGCCTGGGTTCATGAACATCCTTATGTGGTCCTGCCCCAAAGAGGCCATGTGGCAATGGCACTGGGTGGGGGGTGCTAATAAGTTAAATTACTTCATTAGAAAACCTGTCCCTCCTTACCATTGTTTTCTGTCGATCTTACTGAGAGTGAGTCTTTCAGGGGAAAAAATACCTGTACAGGTTAACAAGAACGCTAAGGTCACCTTTCCTCTGGGTTCCCAACAGCACCCTGCCTGGCATAGCATTAGCATTCCATAATTAGTTGTATTTCATTGAAATTGATTTAAAGAAACAGCACATGATGCATTTATTCACTAAGTGCAAAAGCTATTTATTTAGTGCTAACTGTGTGCCGGGCACAGACAGTCACAGTGTTGGGGATATAACGGGAAATGAGATAGACATTCTGTCTGAGCGCAGAGGGCCTCAGAGAAGGGCAATGAGAAGAAACACAGAAATGACATTTTCAAGGGGAGGGTGTTGGTAAAAGTGAGGTGGAGGAAATCCCTGACTCCTGATTTCCAATTTAAAAATGTGTCAACCTCCCAATTAAAAGAGATTTTTCTTTTGTGGCATTGAGATACAAGCTAAAGCAGTCATTAGTACCCGAAATGGAGTTACAGCATTGTATTTGGTAGTTAAGATTCTTGAGCTATTTAAAAATAACGGATGTTTAATTGAAATTAAAAGGAGGTTTAATGGGAACTGCTATAGCTCAAATGACTGGGGTGACTTGGCTGTCTAAGCACGAAGAATTGGTGAGTGTTGTTTCTGCGAAGGGACTAAAGTCACAGCTGGGTAGGTTTCTCCTTGCCAGGGCACCTGTTCAGTTTTGAGATTCAACTGATAGAAGAATAAGTATTAACGAGAGCTCTCTGAATCACTGGGTTTACATTTCTTTTTTTATTTTTCAATTACAGTTGACATACAATGTTAGTTTCAGCTACAACATAGTGATTAAGACATCTATATAACTTACAAAGTGACCCCTGATAAATCTAGTACCCATCTGACATCATACATAGTTATTACAATTTTATTGAATATATTTCCTATGCTGTACTTTACACCCTGTGACTATTCTTATAACTAGCAATTTATACTTCTTAATCCAGTCACCTTTTTCACTCATCCTCCCAATACCTCCACCTGGCAACTGTCAATTTATTCTCTGTATCCATGTGTTTGTTTCTATATTATTTGTTCATTTATTCTGTTTTTCAGATTTTACATATATGTAACGTCATATGGTATTTGTCTTTCTCTAAATTATTTCATTTAGCACAACACATTCTAGGTTCATCCATGTTGTCACACATGGCAAAATTTTATTCTTTTTTGTGGCTGAGTAATATTCCATTTATATATGTACCACTTCTTTATCCATTCGTCTATCAGTGGACTCTTGGGTTGTTTCCATAGCTTGGCTATTGTAAATAATGCTGCAAGGAACATAGGGATGCATATATCTTTTCAAATTAGTGTTTGGCGTTTCTTCAGATCAATACCCAGAAGTGGAATTTCTGGGTCATATGGCAATGTTAGTTTTAAATGTTTGAGGACCCTCCACACTGTTTTCCATAAGGGCTGCACCAGTTTGCAATTCCACCAACAGTGCATGAGGGTTCTATTTTCTCCACATCCTCACCAACACTTGTTGTTTGTTGATTTGTTGATGTTAACCATTCTGACAGGTATGAGATGATATCTCATTGTGGTTTTAATTTGCATTTCCCTGATGAATAGTGATGTTGAGCATCTTTTCATATGTTTATTGGCCATCTGAAATGTCTTTGGAGAAATGTCAAGTCAGATCCTCCTCCCATTTTTTAATTGGATTGTTGTTTTTCTTTGTTAAGTTGTATAAGTTGCTTATACATTTTAGATATTAACCCTTTATCAAATATATCATTGGCAGATGTGTTATCCCATCAGTAGGTTATCTTTTAGTTTTTTTGCTGGTTTCCTTTGCTGTGCAAAAAAATTTTAAAGAATAGTCTATTGATTTTTAGAGAGAGAGGAAGGGAGAAGAGAGAAACATCCATGTGAGAGTGAAACATTGATCAGCTGCTTCCTGCATGCCCCCCACCGGAAACTAAACCAGTAAGTCCTTCATGCACAGGGTGATGCCTAGCCTACCGAGTCAAACCAGCTGGGGCTGTGCAGCTGTGCAAAAACTTTTTATTTGAAGTACTACCTGCCCGGCCGGTGTGGCTCAGTGGTTGAGCATCAACCCATGCACCAAGAGGTTGCCAGTTGGATTCCCAGTCAGGGCACATGCCCAGGTTGTGGGCCAAATCCCCAGTGGGGAGCATGCAGAGGGCAGCCAATCGATGTTCTCTCTCATCAATGTTTTTTTGTTTCCTTGGCCTGAGCAGACATATCCAAAAAATATTACTAAGAGCAATGTCAAAGAGTTTACTACTTATGTTTTCCTCTAGGAGTTTTATGGTTTTGAGTCTCACATTTAAGTCTTTAATCCATTTTGAGTTTATTCTTGTATATGATGCAAGAAAGTGATCCAGTTTCATTCTTTTGCACATATCTGTCCAATTTTCCCAACACCATTTATTGAAGAGATTATCTTTACCACATTGTGTATTTCTGCCTCCTTTGATCATAAAGGCATGGCTTTATTTCTGGGTTCTCTATTTTGTTCCATTGATTTATGTGTCTATTTTTATGCCAGTACCATGCTGTTTTGATTACTATGGTCTTGTAGTATAGTCTGATATCAGGTAGTGTGATACCTCCACTTTTTCTTTCTCTAGGTTGCTTTGGCTATTTGGGGTCTTATATGGTTCCATACAAATTTTAGGATTATTTGTTCTAGTTTTGTGAAAAGTGCCATTGGTATTTCAATATGAATTGCACTACATTATAGATTGCTTAGGATAGTATGGACATGTTAACAATGTTAATTCTTCCTACTAATGAGCATGGTGTATGCTTCCACTTATTTGTAACTTCTTCAATTTATGTTTTCAATGTTTTATAGTTTTCTGAGTACAGGTCTTTTACCTCCTTGGTTAAATTTATTCCTAGGTGTTTTATTGTTTTTGATGCAATTTTAAATGTGATTGTTCTCTTAATTTCTCTGATAGTTCATTATTATGAAAATGCAACTGATTTCTAAATATTAATTTTGTATCTTGCTACTTTACTGAATTCATTTATTAGTTTTAATAGTTTTTTGGTGGAATCTTTAGTTTTCTATATATAGTGTCATGCCATCTGCAACTAATGACAGTTTTACTTCTTCCTTTCCTTATGTCACTGGGTTTTAAGTAAGCACCAAGCTCTGTTTATTAGTGTCTCATATGAGGCTTCAGATAACATGTGGGTCTGGCCTGGTCCATTCAGGGAACAAACATTTACTGAGCCCGTACTGCATATCAGGCTCTATGCTACCTGTTTGGTTTACAGAGAGCAACAAAACAGACTATTTCCCTGCCCTCATGGAGTTTACACTCTGGTTGGAGAGGGACAGACAATAGAAATGTAAATGATGGAAAAGGTAATTGCAGATTTCTGTAGTACCATTCCGGTGGATAGTTTTTATTTTGGCTTTTTGGTAACAGCAACCCGATTTTCCCTGGCCTATGGTCTTGGTTGATTATCAGTCAAGGGATCCTGCCATTTTCTAGCCACAAAGTGGGCATGTGACTCTAGCTCAACCAATCAGAATCTCTTTCCTGGATATTTGAAGGGCTAGGTGTTGATACTACGGACATGGGACCAATCTCTGAAAAAAGACTACCACTGATTTCATGGAATAGTCACAAATAGCCATAACAGACTGGACCTGTGAGTTACCTGTGAGTAAACCTTGTCATGGATAAACTATATTGACCCTAAATTTTCTTCACCTGGTGCCCCCTTTTTAGAAATCAATAAGGATCATTAAGAAGAAGAATTTAAGCATAGACCATAAAATGATTGGATCAGCATGGTGTATGGAAAGAGCTTGGGAGTTGCACAGATTTTAATCCCAAGTAAAGCTTTGTCAGATTTGGGTCCCAAATAAAGCGTTGTCCCTGGACAGTTGTGTAAGGCATGTAACACCTACTCCGTGGGGTTGCTGGGAGGTTTAAATATAGAGAGCCTAAGGTAGTGCCCATGGCCACAAATGTCAGTTCTTTCCCTTTACCTACTTCTTCATGATCTCCCACTGTCCCCATCCCATACTGTCTTCATAATTACCATGTTGCCGGATTGGCAGGAAATTTAAAATAATGTGCAATTACAACTCTGGGGAAAGAGAGCAAACAGAAAGGATTAGAAGGCTGTCTAGTGAATCCTTAGCCACCTCCTCCTTTCTTCAGATATTGTAGGCTTGGAGTTAAGTATGGACCGGAAACTCAACAACTGGCCAGGTCTGTGGCTCCTCTGCCTGGCATGAACACATCTGGTTCAGCACATCTGTGATTGCCATATCACCAGCATTGCAGAATGGAGGATTAATTTTATTGTGCATTGGATCAGCAGATCTGGTGACATAATATTGCACTAGGAAGAAGGATTACTCACCAGTTTCTGGATGCGACATTTTTAGAAACTAGCTCCACTTAACGATAAGTGTTGGATCTAACAACTTCCCCCCTTTTCCTCACTCCTACTCTCCAATCACCCAACTAACAAATATCACTTAATGCACAAACTGGCTCTCTTGGGACCAGATGGATACAATTTTTCTTCAGGATAAAACTCTGGATATTCTCCCAAAGTAAAGGTTTTATTATACTTCTTCAGTTATTAAAAACAGATGTGTTGTGTTTATAATGGTGTTTCCAAGCACTTTTTTTCTTCTGGGTTTATGGAAAGCAGTTTGCGTAGGGTAAAATAATATAGCATTTGTGAGTCATTTCTGAGGGAAAAAATAGGAAAAATATATAGCTTGCAAGCCAGACCGGGTGCTTGGTCATAAGGAAATATGGCTACATCCCAGAGCAAACAAGGAAGAGACCTTGTTTCTTTTCCTGTAAATTACCCACTCACATAGAAGTAGGGTACAGACTGACAACCCTCAGAAGAGGTGGTGGCGGGGGAGGGAAGAGATAAATCACAGAACTTATATGCATATATGCATAACCGATGGACATAGACAACAATACTGGGGACGGGGCAGGGTGCGGGGGGGATCAGGAAGAGGGTGTCAATGGGAGAAAAAGAAGAAGCATCTGTAACAAAAAATAAATAAATTAAAAAAAAAAAGATACCCACTCAAAGTTTTGATGTATCATCTTTTCACCTGTGACCTCTATTTGCAGAAAAAGGAACTCAGAGGTAGGTTCTTACCCAGCTCTAGCGCACGGCAGGGCTCAGTTGCATGCTGCCTCCTGTAAATTCCTGACCTGCCACCAAGCCAGTACCACGTCCCTTACCTGGTGTCTTTTTCCAAGCACTTTGTTTTTATTCTCATTTAGGCTATCACAGAGCCTTGTTGTTCCTCCGCCTTTAAAATGTTTTCTTCCTCTCTTTGTAGCCTCATCTTTGTCTACTTGCAGATGGTTGACCAGTTGTTGGGCTCCTGTGTCACTCAGCTGGCTGTGGAGTGACCAGGGCCTGTGGATAAAGTGGGTAAATGTAAACATGAAGTTTGTGTGTGTGTGTGTGTGTGTGTATGTTTTGGGGGTGATGCTCCTCTTACTGAGTGCTCATTACATGCCAGACACTGCTCTACGTAAGTTTTTGAGTTTGTCACATTTAATTTTCACAGCAGCTGTATGAGGGAGGAGTTTGGACGACCCTGCATTTCAACCCTGTTCTACCACTTATTTGTTAGAAGTATGTAAGTGTATAGGTAGGCAGTATTCATATTTGTATGGCTAATTTCTGTATTCTATATTTGCATGGTTCAGAAAACTGCTTTATCTCATATAGCCAGGGAAGATTTAAAAAGTTCTTTTACAAAAGTGTCTTTTCAATTTTCTTTGTATTTGAAGCTCTGATGACCAAACTGGATATATGCCATATTTATTTTTTTAACAGCCTCAGGTACAAAGAAGTAGTCAAAAGTGTACAAACTGCTCTCATTTAGTCGACACAAGCAGCAGACAGTAAAATATATGGTCTGCTTGTTGTGCTGTGATTGACAGCCCAACCTTAGAGCAATTTGCACTCTGATCAGATAGCAGGGTTTCTCCCATGACCTTGAGGTCCAAATCTCACTGCCCTTTATTGTGAAATTACCTGCCCTTTGACCCTTGGGAGAGACCGAGACTCACATCTTCTAAGAGTCTTCCCTGAGTCCTCACTAACATGTACAGTAAATGACTGATTGTCTCTATTATATGACCATGGCAGACACAGAGAAATACCTAACTCATTTTAGCAAAACTTATCCTAATTGGAACTCTAATCAAAGGTTACTGGAATGCTCCAGAAACTTACCTGGAGACCTGGATTTGGTGTCTTTTGAAGTTTTGGTAAAATAAGTGGTACTTTCTTTGAGCTTGTATTTCCTTTCCTTCCAAAGGGGGCGTGAGGAAGAAAAAAAAAATTGAAAGGAAAGCTAAAGCATCTCTTCTTGCACAACCTTCCCTTCTCTCTTTCTCTGTAGCAGCAAGTGACACGGGGCTGCTGGGCTGGTTCAGGGGTTACACACACAAAGTCCTTATCACCTGTGCTATTTAAAGGGGAATGGAAAAGTGCAGTGAAAACATCCTGGAGGAAATGCTCTCTCCCGGGGCAGACAGGGCCTTTTCATCTTCACCCGAAGGCAGCCCTCGCCTCATTTAATGCCTCCTTTCCTTTGGCTTTAGTGAAAAAAGCCTCCCCAGGCCTGCTCACAGCGACCCTAGGGCTGCACAAAAAGACTGAGCAGGAGGGTTACCGGTTCTCACTTCTCCATTCAGAATCCCTTCTTAAGGGAAACGGCAAAAATGGCCACGGAGCCAAATGAGGAAGTTGAAGAGTGCAAGCCTTCATGACAGAAGCGCCTTCTCGGAAGTTTACCCATCTGCTCGCCAGGAGACAGGAGGAGCTCTGGGTATACTCACAGATGTGTAGGAAAGGAGGGCGTGGGGGAGGAAAAGTTACTGAGGCTCCACTAGGTCAAGGCTCTGCACCAGGCTTTTGCCATTACATCAGCCAATCTCTGCCATGCCATGTATAGTTTTATTTTTCAATCTCAAGTTTGCAGATTAGCAAGCAGATACTCCCAGGGATTGGGTAATTTTTCTAAAGATGCCGGAGTGAGGGGCAGAAACAGGATTTGAACCTAGGTCATCTGTCCCACCAGTCTTTCCCCTCACCCCTTCCAGACTGCTCTGGGGTCTAGGGTTCACTACAGGATCTCCAACTAAAACCAGCCCAGAGTTCGATCTGTGGGAGGCCTCAGCGCCCTTCCACCTGGGAGAACGAAAGGCAAGGCCCATTAACAGCTCGCCTTCAGAGATGTGTGGAGGAGAAGCCACTTGTACTCAGCAGGAGGAAAGTTCAGGTGCAGTGTGGCTGTCTGTGGGTGGGCCTGTTGCATCTCTATGACCCTGTCTTGGGGACACCAGCCAGCCACAACATTGGGTCCACAATTCACTGTGAGTCCGAAACCCATGACTAATTTCTTCATTCTCTCTAAATCTAAAATATATATATAAACAGGATATCCCCAAAAATGTATACACACTTTGAATAGTTATAAATTCCAATGGGTTAAATCTGAAAAGAAAGACACGTCAATTGAGATATCAGCTGTTAAGTGTATAGGGTGTATTTTTTGGGACACCCTATATATCTTTGGATGGGAAGCCTTCTAGTGCTCATTCTGCTAAACTGTACATTCTGCCCTTGTTTTTCTACAAATGTGTGCTGAAATGATCTTAATTTGAAAATGTAATTTGATGGTTCCGTGCACTAGTCATGTTTTATCTTGCTTAGAGTAAGTCGCTACGGAATTGCACGCAGTCGTTCGATTGGTCTCTCATGATTTGAAAGAAGAGTTGTGTCTTTTCAACTGATAATCCTGTTTAATATCTCTGATTCACTACAGCAAGACGCACTTTCATGTTATCTGCCAATACCGGGCATCGGATGTGCGTGCCAAAATATGTCTTGCCTCCTGTTGTACAGGTTTGAATACAATGTTTGAAAGTTCTTTTGTGTTATGTCATTTAAGCAAAATATTGACAGGACAGACTGTCTTCTAAGAAGAGAGGATAGTTCCAATATGTGCAAGAGACACTTGCAGAGGAGGTCGGTATTATGGGGTTGTTACAGTAATGGCATTGTAATACCATGGTAAATAAAACTCTTATTAAAGCTTCTGTGGCCCTGGCCGGTTTGGCTCAGCGGTTAGAGCGCCGGCCTGCGGTACAGAGAGACCCGGGTTCGGTTCCCGCTAAGGGCATGTACCTTGGTTGCAGTTTGTCCCCAGCCCTGGTTGGTTGTGCGGGTGGCAGCCACTCGATGTGTCCCTTTCTCGTCGATATTTCTCTCTCTCTCTCTCTCTCTCTCTTCCTCTCTCTCCCTCCCACTCTATATGAACAAAAAATGAAAAAATGTCCTCAGGTGAGGATAAAAAAATAAAAATAAAAAAAAAAGCTTCTGTAATAATTGTTGAAATGATAATATCTTTTATAATTAAAAAAATTATTTAGTAGTTCAATAATTTTGAGTTACCTGATCCTGGTCAACTGCCAACTCCACCATTTATTAGCTGTATATTTTTGGGTAAGTAGCTGTATATTTTTGGGTAAGTATTCTCAAAGTCTTATATTTCTCATTTTAAAAATGGGATAATAATACCCATTTATAGAGTTTGTTTGAGGAAGTGAGGATTAAATGAAGTAAATTGATTAGTGTATGCAGCTGTACATGACAGACACTCACTAGATGAAATTTATTATTTTTAGTCCTAGAGAGCACTGCTTATTTTTTAGTGTTTTGACTAGATGGGATTTAGCGATATTATTCTGAATTGAAAACTCTCAAAACCACAAAAGGGCACCTATCATAATGTACAAATATTTTTTTTAACATGGAGATGTTTGGAAGTGGAAATCAACCAACCTCCTAATCTATTAATTCTAATAGAATTAGGAATACATGAAGATGGTTATATTAAATCTTTACATACAGAAAAACCCCTATATACAATGCAGATGTTATGATAGACGTCAGTATTGGTATTAAGGTATGCTTCATGTTCCCATTAGTAATAAGCTATGATTAATTCAAGTAAGTAAACCAAGAATATACAGTAGTATAATTTTCTTATTCATCACCAAAAGAATGTGTATATGTCATTTATGTTTAAAGAACTCCCCTGCTGAAACTTGTCCTAGATATAATATGGCAAATACAGTGGTTTTACCAGGCAAAGCTATGCAATATGAAAAGTATTTCATAAAGGAAATTATTTTTATCTTAAAGGAGAACTAAATAGCTACATACAAATCAACATAGTATAGTCAATTAAAGGTTTGTTATACAGTTGATCCTTGAACAACATGGGTTTGAACTGCGTGGGTTCACTTATATGCAGATTTTTTCAATAAATACCTGTACTGTTTTCGATTCATGGTTGGGAGTCTGCAGACGCAGAGGGCTGGCTGACTGTCTGCATTGATCTACGCCAGCGATTTTCAACCGGTGTGCCGAGGCAGGCCCGCTGGTGTGCCGCAAGAATTTTTAAAACATGCAATACCTGATTATTGAGTCAGGGGCACTGACCTCTTTCCCTTAGATTGTCAAATAAAAAAAAAAAAAAAATGACAACAGCCAACACAACAATAACGGTCCAGTGTGAATGAATCAAAATTATACCTATTTTTTTTTTTTTTGTCAGATGGGCAAAAAATATATTTCTTGGTGTGCCGCAGAATTTTAGTAATTAGCTTATGTGTGCCATGAGATGAAAAAGGTTGAAAATCGCTGTTCTGCACCATTTTATGTAGGGAATGGAGCATCCATGGATTTTGGTATCTGTGGGGAGTCAACCAATACCCCGCAGATACTGAGGGACAACTGGTCTCGTTAAGTTTCGGGGAGCCAAAAGTTATACGTGAATCATTGACTGCTCAGGGGTCAGTGACCCTAATCTCCACATTGTTCAAAGGCCACCTGTATGTGAATTTTATCTAAGCTTTTTTTTCAGGTGTATTTATGTTTTCAGTTTCTATTGTATCTTTAGATAATTAATTCTCAGAGCAGTTACCCAGTGAGTTGAATAAAACAGAGTTTCATAACTCAAATGTGCATTTGCTTGGTGAGTAAATAATGCTTCTTGAGTTCACGTTTTTCTTCTGTAAATATGGATGGAGGTGCCCTGCTAGCAATACTAAGTTCATATGGAGTTTGTGAAAGTCAAATGAAATTGTGGGCAACAAAGGGTTCTATGGACAGAGCACTATGCAGATGTAAGAAATATACTAAAGCCCAGCCGGTGTGGCTCAGTGGTTGAGCATCGACTCATGCACCAAGAGGTCTCCGGTTCGATTCCCGGTCAGGGCACATGCCCAGGTTGTGGACCAAATCCCCAGTGGGGGGCATGCAGGAGGCAGCCAATCAATGTTCTCTCTCATCGATGTTTCTATCTTCTATCTCTCTCTCCCTCTCCCTTCCTCTCTCCCTAAAATCAGTAAAGAAAAAGAAAAAAAAAGAAATATACTTAAGTTGCCATCTTCCAGGGTAAAATTAATTTTCCTCATTTTAGTGTCCTAATTATTCTGCCCTAGATTTTTTTTCCTTCAATGGATACTTGCTAGAATTTAGTGAACAAATATGTCAAAGACTTTAATGCCAGAGTATCTTAAATGGATATGATGAAAAATAAAACAGCTAATGAGACTAACATTGGCTGCAGATTAACTAGACATTGTCAGTGACTTTTAAAATGCAATTTTATGATTCATTTCCTTATATGCTCACTTTTTCTCCAAAACATTTTCATTGCTGCTAAATCAAGGAAACATGGGGAGAAAGGACAACTTACATTATTTCCTACATATTAGAACATATTACCTGTTTTAACTTCATTTCTTCTGAGAAAATGAATTGTGATTTAATTACCTTCCACTTCCCAAGAACTTAAACCCTTGAGTAAATAAGAAGTGGATCTGCTTGCTTTTAAGGTTTATTTAATAATGCCTTTAAAGAGGGAATGTTCTTTAAGGATGGACTAGTAAATATAGGCTCCTCAGATGCTTACACAGTTCCCACCTGTGACCTTCCCCACCCCTAAATCATAAAAAACACAAACTACTGGACTTAAATAGTTGTTCTAACTGAAAGTCTTTATTCCCATTTATAAGTATGATCAAGTCGGCTCATAACTCTTGCCTTAATATTATTGTTTGAACATCAGTAGATACTTATGCCAATAGAGACCAGGACAATCAAAAAAGGAAAGAGATGCTCGCAGGAGTGGAAATTTAATCTCAAAATGAATCAAAGTATCTAATTAGGCGGGGAGTGAGTGGCATCGTTAAACATAAACCCACGTACTGACTTTCCTTCCTGAAACATCTTTCTGGTTTCTCTTTAATCCCCTGTACTAAATACATTAGTTTATATTTCTGGTTTCCCAAGTGAACTAATGCTTGGTATAACCAAAAAGACTATATCTAAAAGCACTAGGATATTTTACAGCCAATCATCTCAAGAAAAGGTGATTATGCTTTACAAGAGGAAATATTCCCACTGTTAGCCTTATTTCTCTAACAATTTTCTGGCCAAGACAATAGCAATAAATACCTACTCATGCTCAACTAATCTCAAATAACTTTTTAACAATCCATTTGTTTTGAAGTGCCAATGCATATTCAGGATGTTGCGTCCCTGCCATTTCTTGATCACGGTTGTTGGATTTACCGGTTCAAAAGAAATGTGTCTTGCAGAATAAACCTTAATCACATGGATTGAGATCAATAGTAAAATAAAATATTACATGTTGTCAATTGAAACACTTCATCACATTTAATCCTACAGATCAGATTTGGGAGGTTATAAAATATGAACAATTCACACGAGAACAAAGAATGATAATTGCTGAAGATGCCTATAAGATACATTTTATTGGTCAATATCCATTTATTTTTCAAAAGGATATTATGGCCTGCCATTGACTCTTCAGTATTACATATATATATTATAAGGATCAAGAAGAATACGAGTTGTTTCAAGAAAATTTGAGCTGGCAAAACTTACATGTGCCAATAATTTAAATTATAATGTTAAACAAATTGTGCTAGTGAAAGTTCATACTTGACTAGATTTTTGATTAGCTGTGATGACCAGAATCTCTCATCAGAACTTTGAGTTTGACCAAGATCATTAGCTTCAAGCAAGTGGGTGCTTCCTCCTCAGACAGTCTTCTCCAACTGTGTTAGTCAGGGTTCTTCAGAGAAACAGAACCATTCTGATATAGAGAGCTATATTTAAGAGGAGATTTCTTATGAGCATTGATTCATGTAGTTATGGAGGCTAAAGAGTCCCACCATACAGCATCTGCCAGCTAGAGAACCAGGAAAGCGGGAAGAGCGGTTCCAGCCGAAGTCCAAAGGCCTGAGAACAAGGAGCTCCCATGGCCTAGCTCAGGAAGAGAGAGAGAACTTGCCCTTCTTTCACCATTTGTTCCATCAGGTGGGACTCCAATGGATTGGATGAAATCTGCCCACATTGGTGAGAGCAAATTTCTTTAATGAGTCTACTGAATCAAATGCTAATTTCTTCCAGAAACACCTTCACAGACACACTCAGAAATAACGTTTTACCAGCTATCTAGCCTTCCCTTAGCCCAGTCAAGTTGACATATAAAATTAACCATCACACCAACTCAATTACCATAGAGTCCAGTAGCTAAGCATACTCTCCATACGTGAAAATATAATTAAAGTTGTTTTTCTCTTCCTTCCTTCCTTCCTTCCTTCCCTTTTTCCTTCCTTCCTTCCCTTTTTCCTTCCTTCCTTCCTTCCTTCCTTCCTTCCTTCCTTCCTTCCTTCCTTCCTTCCTTCCTTCCTTCCTTCCTTCCTTCCTTCCTTCTTTCCTTCCTTCCTCCCTCTCTCTCCCCCTTTTACTTTTTCTGGTCATGTATTTTGCTTTTCATATCCCATTCTGTTCACCTATAAAATGAAAATGGACTCACTGGCTTGATGTGATCAAATGTTATAAATCAATATAATTATAACCAAGGAATTAAAGTTAGATTAAATTGATTGAGAGTTTGAGTCTAAAGTAAATATGAGGGTAGAATTAAACGAAAATTTATGAACTCACTTTTTCTTTAATATTATAGTAAGGCAGAATAATGCTCATCAACACCTCCCCCCCCCCCAGGATATCCATGTTCTAATCCCTGGAACCTATGAATATGTTACATTATACATCAAAGGGGAATTTGCAGATAGGATTAAAATAGTTAACCCAGTGACTTTATGATAGAAAGATTATCTTGCATTATCAGAGTGGACCCAGTATAACCACAAGGCTCTTTAAAAGTGAGAGAGGGAGGCAGAAGAGGAGGTCAGAGTGATATGATGTAGAAAGGACTTGCTATACCATTGCTTGCTTTGAAGATGGGGAAGGGGGACTGTGAGCCAAGGAATGTGGGAAGCATTGACAAGCTGGAAAAAGTAAGGTGACTGATTCTTAGAGCCTGCACGAGGGAATGCAGCCCTGCTCACACCTCGATTTCAGCCTAGTGAGCTCTGTGTTGAACTTGTAACCTACAAAACTGTAAGATGATACATTTGTATTGTTTTTAAGCCACTAAATTGGTGGTAATGTGCAGGAACAATAGAAAACAAATACAAATATACTCTTTTTTATAATAATATCTCTTTATTATTAATTTCTGCTGAGGAAGAATTTGCAAAGGAGTATATTTGTCCTAACTTTCAGCTTATTAAAAGAGGAAGAATTGGCTAGCATGAGTCAAAACTGATATTTTCTGTTGCCCTTGAAGCTGATGTGTTTGCAGAATGAAAACTTTTATAGTTGTTTTGCAGCATTTTATATCTTATATGCAAGAGTGATGTTAACTCTCATTGGTTTCTTTCTCAGTATGGGTTACCCTAGAGAGCAGAGCCTGAGGAAAGAACTTGCATTCAGGCGGTGTATTTGGGAAGTGATCCCAGGATTCAACAAGTGGAAGCACTTGTCCATCGCTTCCCATCTCCTTTTGGTTGAGGGTCGTGGGATGTTAACTCCCCTGCACTTGCCCTGTGCAAGCATCTATGTGCAGTAACTGTGGGTATCCCACTCCTTTAGTATCAGAAAAACACATGGTAAGCCAAAGACATGCTTCAGGCAAGATGTGGTCACCCTTTGCCACATAACTTGTTCAGCACAGCCACACTTGCAAATGGAATGAGAAGGAAGACTGAGAGGAAGAGAGGCAGGGTACACATCTGATATAGTCCACCTCCTGCTTGCACCACACATTAAGACCAATTTGTCACTGAATCTTCAAAGTGCTGGCAGCTGCAGTCACTCCAAGAAGGAGCTTAATACAAAGGATTAATGTAACAAGCTACAATCCTCACTGCTGCGCTGGGCCTGAGGTCATAACTGGTATTCATCATCTAACTACTTCAATACCAATGCTAGATTTCTCTCTCCCTCGCCCAGCACTTCAGTTCCTCTAGATTACTTGCTTGGTGGTGTGCCAATATCTTCATCCTTGAGGGATCTGAGCCCTTTATGTCCTTGTCCCTGTTGAGCTGTTATTGCTACAATTGGCTATTTACCAGTATCACCTTGAATCGAAGTACCCACAGACACCCAGTGAATCCCCTGTATTCCAGACATATTCTCTCTGCCTTCATTGTGTAGAGGGAAATCCTACTCCTCAAGATAATCACATTCAATTGCTTTCCTCCCCTCACCAGTATAGTAACTCCTTTCTTTGGCTGCTAGGTCACTGTGTGAGGAACCCAACATTAATAGGCAGCAGGCAGCTTCCAGTTCGATGAAACTTTCACTGTTTCCTTTAATGGAAACCATGCTCCCCTGGGTACCAGGACATCTGACCCTGTAAAACCTAAAGATGTGGGGACAGGAAGCACATATTCTGTAAGTAGAACAGTGTGAACGAGGGTGAGAGGGACAAATTCTACTCCTACTCTTTGGTGTCTAGACCTCTTTATTCTAGTTATTGGGAGAACAGCACATCTGTTTGTTAGTTCTCATACTTTATTTTGATAGGCAATGTCACAACTACATAGAGGTCTTTGTCTTGAGTTAGCACCTTAGTTGAACCTTTAATTTTTTTATTTTTATTCCTCACCTGAGGACATTTTTCCATTAATTTTCAGATAGAGTGGGAGGGAGGAGGAGAGGGGAGAAAGAGAGAGAGAGAGAGACAGACAGACAGAGAGAGAGAGAGAGAGAGAGAGAGAGAGAGAGAGAGAGAGAGAGAAGGAGAGAGAGAAACATTGATTGGTTGCCTACCACAACCAGGGCCGGGGACGAACTGCAACTGAGGTACGTGCCCTTGACTGGAATCGAACCCATGACTCTTTGGTCCAATGGGCCAATGCTCTAACTGCTGAGCCAAACTGGCCAGGGCTAGTTGAGCCTTAGTAAGTAATTCCATTGCTCTAGTAACTGGCTACTTCCAGCTGATGTGCTTTGTGGTAGGAGTAATGGATCCCTTGCTCATGCTCTGATTGTTGCATGTCCTGCCCTGTAAAATGGGTCCCTTGATTTGAAGTGATATTGTGTGGAATCCCATGGTGACAGTAAATTGAGCATTCTCTATGCCCTTGAATGATGGTGCTGGCAGAGACAGGGCTGACAGGGAAATCAAAGCCATATGGAAAAAAATTAAAATTAAAAAAATGTAAAAAGCCATATGGAAGTAAGTATCAATTCCAGTAATGTTGAATCATTGCCTCCTCCAGGATGGAAGGAGTCTGGTGTAATCAACCAAGTGTCTGGCTCATATCAAGCTTTGGTGCTTTATCAAGGGCTTTGTATCAGGTTAACACTTTGGCCGGCTGGGTGTTTAGCCGCAACAGCTAGATCGGCCTTGGTGAGTGAGAGTCCATACCATTGGGCCCATGCATATCTTTCCATTTCTGCCACTGAGGTGACTCCATTCTTGGCCCCATTGTGCAAGCATGGGGGTGGCAGAGAAGGTGTCTGACATCCGCAGGGTGAGTCATCCTTGTTGTTGCGTGTCTCCCCTGACTTGGATGCTCTGTGGTTGGCAGTAGCATGAGATCTGTACCCACTTTGTACCCATTCCACTGGATCCATATGCTTCTTCCCTAGATTAGCATTTCTCTTTGAGCTTCCAAACTAGCTCTTTCCAGACCCTGACCCACCAGCCAAGCCATTTGCCAATGTTCAGGAGTCCATGTATATCATTCTCTAGCCACTTCTTTCTGCATAAAAAGTAAATAAAGCAAATGTACTGCTCTCAGCTCTGTTCATTGCAAGTATTATCCCTCACAACTGAAATGTGGGGCTATCCCCAAGTAGGACTATAATGCAGCAGCTGTCCATTTTCATTTTGTACCGATATATTGTGCTGACCCAGCTGTGAACCAGACCCAAGATTTTTCCTCCTCCATCAGCTGGCTTTAGGAATACTTCTCATCCCAACAAAATGCTAGTAGTGAATTAAGGGTTAGACATTGGTGTAGTAAATGTGTGGGAGTCAGAAGTCCTGTTCATGTAGCTTTATTGTATCCTCTGACTTTGCTTGGTCCTGGTTTTGTACCATTTCCATAGTACGATTTATTGCTGCTGCACTTGTACGACCTTATAACTTGGTAGATCTGAAAATACCAAACCGTGATGGGCTGCAACGCTGACGTAGCCATTCAGTGAGGCATTTAGTCTCTATTAGGGCTTAGTGGCAGCCAGGCGCTGCTTTGCAAAATGCATGTAGTTTCTGCAACAAAAGACAGAGTCTTACTCCAAAATCTGAAATGTTTTTCTACTGTAGCTTTAGTAGTATCATTTTCCAGAGATTTTTCACCTGTTTTCACCAAGGATCCATGTATCCACCATGGATATCCCTAGTGCCATTGAATCTGTTGAGTTATATAGTCTAGAGGGTATAGCTTTCTTTTTGCTCTGGGCTCCATTAGAAATTGTTAGTCTTCTAAGTTGTCCAACAACTAAATCAGAGAATTTTTGTTGCTTCATATCCTCGCCAGTGTTTTGTATTCCTAAGACTAGTATAGTTTGCCTCCAAATTCAAAATGGTTCACTGAACACTCTATATCTTTTTCTTATTGGTAGGGGATGCAAGGTGCAACTTGTCTTTCCTTTTAAAGGGGATATCCCAACATACCCCAGATTATTGAGCTCTTAAACACCTCATTAAATACAATAGAGCAAGTACTGTGAGTTGTTAATTATAGAATCTAGGTGTTGGATATTTAGGGGTTTGCTGTAAAATTATTCCAACCTTTCTGTATGTTTGAAAAATTTCATAATAAAATGTTGGAAAAATGTTTTTTATTTATCATAAAACATCTTTATTGATGTGTGAGGCCCCTGAGTCTTTATGAGGTTTCTGTTCTACCCTGTGATATGCATGTGTCTAATGAGGACACCCAGATACCTGCCCCTTCCAGCTCACCAGCCCAATTAGTATGACCTTAGTAAGAGAGGGAACTAATGTGATATCCTCTGGAATATCAAGATGATCAAAGTTCTTCTGGACTATCTTGTAACAGAGAAAGGTTAACATAGAGCCCTAAGATAAGTGTTAATATGTACTGCTATTCTTTCCATATGAAAGGAAAGTGTTTGCAATCATCCTTCCTGGGACTGAAAAGACTACATTGGCCAGATGAATACTGTGTTTACTTGTCTGAGAAAAGAGACCACATCCAGCAAAGCATCTGAGAGTGTGGCTACCACTTGGTTACATTTGAGCAGTCAACTGTCATCATTCACAACTCATTTGCATTGTTACCTGGGCCAAACAGATGAATTTCTTGGGGATATGAAGAGGTTCACCTCCCCTGACTTTCTTTAAAAATGTCACTGAATAGAATTTATTTTTTAGAGCAGTTTTAGGTTCACAGCAAATTTAAGCAGACAGTACAGAGATTTCCTGTGTACCCCGTTCCCACATATGCACAGCCTACCCCATTATCAACATTCCCACCAGAATGGTACATTTGTTTCAATCTGTGAAGCAGCACCCACACATCATTATTATACAAAGTCCATACTTCACATTAGGGTTTACTCTTGGTGAACATTCTATGGGTTTTGACAAATGTATAATGACATGTATTTATAATTATAATATCATAAAACATAGTTTCACTGTCCTACAAATCCTCTGTGCTCTGCTATTCATCCTTCCCTCTTCCCGTCCCCTAGCAACCACTAGAATTGTTACTTTCTTCATAGTTTTGCCTTTTCCAGAACGTCATATAGCTGGAATCACATAGTACATAGCTTATTTTATACTGGCTTCTTTCACTTAGCAGCATGCATTTACGGTTTCTCCGTGTCTTCTGTGGCTTGAGAGCCTTGGATCTTTTTAGTACAGAATAATATGCCATTGCCTGGATTTACCACAGTTTATCTGTTCACCTACCCAAGGAGAAAAGTTATTGAGTATGAAGAATTGAGCATGATGGAAGCAGTAAGGTGTGTTGAGGGTTTGAGGAGTTACCCTCCAAATTTGCTTGGGATGACATAATTACTTATTAGGGAATAAACAGTTTTAACTGCCCCTCAATACATAATTAAAGAGATAGTGTTTATAAAGGTCAAACCCATAATACTAGTACTCTTACATGAAGAAATCTGTGCATATTTGGTGTTTTAAACATTTGTAATTTGTTTAAGAGAATTTGGCTTTATAAACTTAATGTCAGACTTATGATTCACATTTTAAATGTGAAATTGAATCATTGGTTTAGACTTGAGGTGTTTAAATTAAAAGTTTAATTTATTATATTTACATGATTTACTTAAACACTTTGGAAGAGTTTATTGAGTCAAAAATTATATTTAAGAGGACATATGCTTATTCAATACATTCAATTTATAAATGCAGTTAAGAATATTTTAAGGTGCTCTGGCTGGTTTGACTTAGCAGTTAGAGCTTCAGCCTGCAGACCAAAGGGTTGTGGGTTCGATTCTGGTCAAGGGCATGTGCCTGGGTTGCAGGTTTCCTTGGCCCCGACCGGGGCTGTGTGGGAGGCAACCAATCTATGTGTCTCTCTCAACATTGATGTTTCTCTCTCTCTCTCTCTATACCCTCCTCCCTTCCACTCTCTCTAAAAACTATATATATTTTAAGGTATTTAATTAAGCCTATAAATGGGACCAAATATCAACTCAATGCTTTCAAAAATGTTTGCTGAGCAAACAAAACAAACAAACTCATAGGCACAGACAACAGTATGGTGGTTACTGGGGGCAGGGGGGTGGAGGAGGATGCAAGAGGCTAAAGGAGATCAAATACGTGGTGACGAGGGAGACTAGACTTTGGGTGGTGAGCACACAATGCAATCTGCAGATGACGTATTATAGAACTGTACACTTGAAACTTACATAATGTTATTAACCAATGTCACACCAACACATTTAATTTTTAAATGTTTGCTGAAATGTTTTAGGCTTAGAAGTTTTGTGTGGTAAATTTAAAAGCAGGAAGAAGTTTTGAGTTTGTAACCATAATTAATTGAATATTAGTTTTTAAACCAAAGTAAACCACTGAATAGCATTATCTGTGTACAAAGGTTAAGCTCAAGGGCATGAAAGAGCTCACATTTAACAATATTCATCCTTTGAGTAGAAAATTCTAGTATGTGAGATACCCACCTACCAATGGGCTGTTTTTCAGACTTTTTGAAGTTGTAAAGATACCTGAGTAGGTTCAGTCAAAAGAGCCAAATTGGCTCTTAGACATCACCTGATTATTCTCTCCTGGTCTTTTGATTCCCTGATAACTCCCTGGATGATGACGTCTTTCCCAAATAACGCGTAGCCATGATGAATATGTCAACTTTTGAAAGTTAGTCTTTCTAACACTCGTGGGCAAAACATTACACCTCTTGTTTTCTCTCTTCTCAGAAGCAGCTGAACAGATTGAGTTTAAAGTTTATCTGAATAAGGAACAAAGCCTGGAAAGCTTTAGGCTGAAGGGATGTTCAGATCCTTGGCAACTAGTGAAGATGGGGATTACAATAAAAGTCTGTATGTAACCTTGACTACAGTGTTAACTAAGAAAATCATTATAGCAACATAGGTTGGTATGTTTATAGCTACTTTTCTTTAACAAAAGATTAGAAAAGAAAGGAGAAAGGGAAGTGGATGAGACATTCCTGTGATCATACAGCCTAAAACAGTAGACTTCAAAGCTTCCGAAGAAACCATTCTTGTAATCCACAGCTTAATTCCCCTTAAGTACCAGCTGGCAAGGTAAATTGGAATGGCTTAAATATTTATTAGAATTCCTGGTAGGAAACTCTAAATACATGCAATGACCATTGACATAACTGGAGGTAAAGATTTTATTTTCCCATTATTTTTTGTTAAAAAAAAAAAATCTTTATTTTGAAGAGTTAACAAAGTCTTAAGAATACTGATTTTTGTTATTTAGTTGAATGGGTTTTACAGATTTCAACTATTCATTTACTTATTCATATATATATATTTTTCATTTAGCAAATATTTGCAGGCCCCACTGTGTGCAGGATTCTGCCTGGAGTGTCAGGGCAGAATGAGATTAATGGCATTAGAAGCCATTAGAAGTGGCTGATATTCAGTTGGCCTTTCCTTTCCCCAGCTCCTTTTAGTTACATCCTTGGTCTAACTTACTTCCTTAGCCCTTCTTCACGAGGATAGAGGGGATTTAGGAGCGTACTGTCGTTGACGTGGTGTGAGATGTGAGCCTGGCTCCGAGGAAATCTTTTGCCCCCATTGTGTGGACTGAGCTATACAATCAGCATAGGTTTCTCTTCCTTGGAGTCCTTCACCGTCCTGAGCTCCTATCTGGGGGCTGTTGCTCTGCTTAGCAACTTGTGGGTTGTGACCTCTTTGGGGGTTGAATGACCCTTTCACAGGGGTCACCTAAGACAACAGTAGCAAAATTACAGTTATGAAGTAGCAACGAAAATAATTTTATGGTTGGGGGTCACCACAACATGAGGAACTGTATTAAAGGGTCGTGGCATTAGGAAGGTTGAGAACCACTGGCTTAGCTCTTTCCAGCATCTTCTCCATGGGCTCCATTCCACTTACTTTAGCCCTATGTGGGGGTCTAGGAGAGAAGGAAGAAGAGAGTCATGAATCCTGGAATTATGTCTTATTCCAGTCCAACTTTAGACTGATCCACCTCCTGACAGTTTTGTAGCTTCAGCCCACACCCATCTAGCATTCTGTGGATGCCATTGTTTGTCAGGGTCTCAGGTGGCTCTATCCTACCCTCCCCTAGGTTACCCTACTCTCTCTACCCTACTCTTCTTACCTCCATATCCCATCACATCCCATCCCATCCCATCCCATCCCATCCCATCCTGTCCTATGGAACTGGATGTAAAAGCCAATGTAAAAAGCCAAACTACACATGGAAAAAATAGTCAAACATACTAGTAATCAAAGAAATATACATTACAGCAATAAAATACCACTTTCAAACTATCGGATTGGCAAGGATATAAAATAATGGCTAATAGCAAGGGTGTCAAATGTAAATGCTAACATGTGCTGGCACAACATTTCAGAAGAGCAATTTGGCTACACATTGCCTTAAAAATATGCATACTCTTGACACATAATTCTAATCTTTTCTACCTCCCTTGCCCACACACATGCTGAAGGAGGACAAGGAGAGTGTTTTATTCATTTCTATAACACTTGTGCCTAGTAGTGCCTCACATGTGGTATTATTCAATAAAAAACATGTGGAATTGGCCCTAATAGAAATTATTCTTAAAGTTTCCTTTTCCCTCTTTTCTTCTTTCCTTTCATTATACCATAAACACTTATTGAATTCCTCTTATGAGCCAGGTACCATGCTAAGCAAGTACCAAGTTACATATTTTTCATGTCTGATTTCAAGAAAGCCCACAAGCAAAGCCACGCAGTTGAAAAGGTAGGTCCTGTTCCTACCTTTTGGGTTTTCAAAGTAATCTGGGAAGGTTAGATCAAGAGAGTGTCTTAAGCATACACCTTTCTTGCTGCCCAAAATGCCACAGAATGACAGAAACAATATTTTAGAGTAAAAAAAATCAGTTGCTGTGCTGAGAATCAAGGAAGAATACTAATAGCAGACCAGAAATCTTAAGGAATTCCTAAATATTAAAACCAACCAACCACCCAATGACCAGACCAATTGCATAGGATCAAATCATGGGAGAAATAATCTGCAGAAAACACGGCCCAAAATATGCACAAAAGATTACTTCTATCCAGGTAGGAACACTTCTGGGGGAAGCCAAGCTCAGAGTCAGTAGTTACTAGGAGAAAGAAGGGTCCCATGGCACATATCTGAGTGTATGATTGACAGCCCCCTTTGTTGCTGCAGGGCAGTCCCTCCCCCTTCTCTCTCCCACCTGTGCTGATCATGGGCAGGAATTGAGCTGGCCCACAGGCTAAGTGAGAGGACAGTTACTCCTTTCCTCCAGGAAAGCTGGGCAACCTCTACACTCAGAAAATAAGATACCAGTAAGCTCTTGGCAGTACATCCTATCTTCTCCCCATAATTACTGAAGATTGCTTAAGTAAACATAGCAAGCAGGTGTACAGGAATTTTCAGAGGTCAGCCCACATTCCTAAGTAATAGAACAAACAGAAGAAGAATTTAAAATAAGTACAATTAATATCAGAGAATTCCAAGAGATTATTGCATCCATCAAAAATAAACAACTCAAGATTTTGGAGATGAAATATTTGTCATAAAATATCCTCAATATACGAAGAGTTCCTGTAAATCAATAAAACCCAACAATGGGGAAAATGGGTGAGGATATAAATGTTCCTTAAATATCTAACAATATGCTCTGCCCCACTCATGGTAAGAAAAATGCAAACTAAAAGTAAAATTAGATAACATTTTAACCTATAAAGTTTGAATGCTTTGAAAACACACTGATTTGGTTAAAGCATGAGAAAATAAGCTCACAGGTGTTGCTGGCTGAGAGTAAGATCAGCACAGGCTGTATGAAGAGCAGTATGACAGTTAGCCACGTTATAAAATGCCCTTGACCTAGGAATTGCACCGCTAGGAAGTGAGGTCACAGATGTGCACGTGCACAAATGGAATTTTACTTACATGTATATAAAGATATTAATTGTATATAAATAATTTTTTGGATTAGCACAGTATCAGAAACAACCATAATATCTACCAATAGTAAACTGGTTAAATAAATTATAGTAATTCATAAAAGGGAAAACCATGCCTTAAAAAAGATGGCATAATTTGTAGGATGGGAATTTATCCTTGAAATAATACATGAAAAAAGCTATTTAGTGAGTATTTCTTATAATTGTAATAAGTTAGAAATAATTCAAATATCCATTAATAGCATATTGATTAAATAAAGTATGGTATATTAAAATGATTAAGTACCATTCCATTGTAAAAATAAATGTAGAAACTATGGGTAAAATACTGAAAGTTCTCTTCAGATACACTGTTAAGTGAAAAGGCAAGTATACATTGCTATCTTTTGTGAATAAGGAGTAGGAAAATACATACATTTGTATTGCACTTGTATAGAAAAACTCTGGAACATTGCAAGAAAATAAAAATAGTAGTTCCCTGGTTTGGTGCTGGAAACTGGTCAAAGGGAAGGAAGAGCTTGAGAGTTTTCATTGTATTTCCTAATTTAAAAAATGGAACAATATAAATATATTGCTTTTTCAATGAGTATATTCTCTTTAAAACATTTTTAAAGAAAAATCAGACAAGAAATGAAATGACATATGTATTTATATTGAACAATATGCCAAATATATTGCTAAGGAAAACCAAAGCAGAATAAACAAAACGCAAAAGCAGAATTATGTATAGAATGTAATACCATTATGTTAAACACACACACACACTCACACACACACACACACACACACACACACACAAAAACAAAACCAAAAACCAAAAACCAACCAAACAAACAAACAAAAAACCCAGACTTTAAGACTGCATATGAACAAACTATCTCTAGAAGGACACACAAGAAATTATACCAGCAACTGTCTCTGGGGAAGTGAACTGGAAGGCTAGGAGACAGAGATGGAAGAGAGACTTACATTTGACCTTATCCCTCTTTGTACTTTTTGAATTTTTTCTGTATGTGAATTACCAATTCAAAATATAAAATTGTTTTTCAAAATGATATTACAATAAAAAATTCAATAGATGAGTTGAAGAGCATCATCAAAGTCATAGTAAAGGATCTAATTTCTAATGAAATATTATCACTAATAGAAAATGTACCTTAAATATGTGTGTTGGAAATATAAGGGTAAAAACTGGAAAAATTGAAATAGAATACATAACATTCAAACCATATAGAAACAGCAATAGAACAAATCTTTTTACCCCCAAGTTAGTACAATAATTAATTCTACTCCACCCTTAATCAATAGATCAGAAGGAAAATGTGAAGAAAAAATACAATTTGTAACAGAATTTTAATTATGATGGCAAGAAGAAGTCCTAGTATATAAGTAATCACAATAAATGTATTTCTACTACTAAGAAACTCTCACTTTGGTTAAAAATCTCCAATTATATTTCATTTATAAGAGATATCCAAAATAAATTACTTAGGTAAATTTAAAAGCAAAAACAAGAAAAACATGCCAAGTTAATGCTAACTAAAATAAAGTTTGAGTATTGTTAAATTAACATAAGACAAAATAGAGTCCGAGAAAAAAGCATCAAATGGGAAAAGGATATTTCATACTGAGAAAAGAAAAATTCTACAATGATATATAACAGTCATAGACATTATGTATCTAACAACAAAGCTTTAAAGTATATAAATCAAAAACTGTTAAAAGTACAAAAGAAAAACCATCAATCTCTAATCACAGTAAAAGACAGCTCCCTAGAAAATAAACAAAACAATTAGACAAAAACAGGAAAGGATCTAGAGTTTTAAATAACACTATTAACATGTTTAATACTTAACTTTGTATCGAAATAACAATGAATATAGTGTCTTGTCAAATAGCACAGAAAACTAACCATATAATTAGTGTATAAAGAAAATCTCAACTAATTGCAGAAAGCAGAAGTCATAGAACCGGTATTTTCTGAGCATAAAGCAATAAAACAAGAAACTAATAAGAATAGCAAAACAACAACAACAAAAACCCACCCCAAACAACCCCCCCCAAACACCTCTTCAATTAGATCATACAAACTATTCTTCAAAATCAATTAAAAGAAAATAGCAAAAGTCTGACATTTCACTGGAACTGCGGGGTTGGTGTCACTGAACTGGTGCCCTGGAAGACAAGGAGGTTGAAATCTTGTTGGAGTCAGCTGTGTTTCTAGGAGTCTCACCAAACTGAAATCTTCCCTGCAGCTGTCCACCTTTATTCCAAAAAGGCTAATTTGTGGGAAATGTCAGAAAACAGGGCACTGAGAAATTTGTCATATCTGGAGCAGTTGCAGCCAAACACACGTTAAAATGAAATTGTTGAAATATTGAAAGTGGTTTAAAAATAGTAACAGATATAAATATGTCTATATTTACATTTGCAGAAATAAAACATTAAAATATTAGGCTTAGTCTTATGTGTCGTCTTCCCAAAGTTAGGGAGAGGCTCATACCCATCTTAGGAAATCATTTGAATGAAAGAAAAATGTCTAGGTAGCTAATGTCACTTACTGACAAATGGCACTGCTACGTAACTGGAATATTCTCTAGAAGCTCTGGAACAGGGATTCAGTAAACCAGGTCAACATTGCTTAACCAGAAAGCCAGAGATGAAAGGCTTGGATCTGGAGGAACTCTGATAGATCATTGTTCATGATCATCACCACCATCACCAGTTTTACCCTGAGACAACCAGAGTTTGCTTCTCTTTCCCAGACAGTATTTCTTCTAATTTCTCATTCCTGCTTAACGCTTCCTTCAGATATTTTTTTTTCATTCTGAACCATAGCAGCTTAATGAATCAAACATCCCATAATTAAAATAGTCTGAAGTTTTATTGCTTAGTGGTATACACCTCCAAAAGTAAATCAGAAAATGAGATGTGACTGTCTCTCAGACAATGTGTGCTCTGTAAACCTTGGAAATCAGGAAGATTGTATAACTGGCATCTTTCCCGAGTTCAACCAGTCAGGGCCAATTAGGGGGATTCACCAGTGTTAATTTTTCAAGCAGTAAAGAACCTGGTGATGTGAAAATGCATATGGCAAGCCAGAGCAAAGAAAGCAGCTTTTTGCTCAGTTTGATACTGCCGCAGGGCTGGGACAGGACACTTGTGATCTCACTTACTTATCTGATTACAAAGGCTGATAAAGAAGACAGGAACATCTTTTAACTGCAGGGGAAATTTCAGCTCTTCCAGGAAGGAGCTAGTATCGTATCAGTTGTGAATGGAAACATCCAAGGGTTTTTTTGTTTGTTTGTTTGTTTTTGTTTTTTTTCTTTCACTGTCTTCTCCCTGAGGCAACCCCGCCCCATCAGAGTGAAAGAAGGAGATGCACAGAGAAGGTGAATTTTAACCTCCCTCTCTAGTCTTGCAATGATATTAATTGTAGGAAATTAGTTCACTACGTAAGATCTACCTCCATTATTAATGTTAATGTACTTGCTTCTCCTCTGAAACCTAACCACATCCTCTGTGGGGCAGCACAGAATATTAGGAAAGAATTATTGAATATTTTTCTTGACATTTAAAAATAGTTCTTAGGGAGTTTAAAAGAACGAATGGGAAAGTGGGATTCTACCAGTTTTTGGTTTTTAACATTTGAAAAGAGATTGTTCTGTATAAATTGCTCCACCAATGAAAATTGCTAATTTCCTACCTTTTGTTCTTATATCACAAGCCAAGTGGACCTCTCTGAAACAAATGATGGGTACTTTTGAATGCGATACAGGGACTTTTCCATTTTTACACTATATACTGTAAATCCTTAAGACCTTATAAACACTATTAAAAACATTATGCTAAGCGAAACAAGCCAAGCAGAGAAAGACAAATATCACATGATCTCACTTATTTGTGGAATATAATGAACTAAACAAACATGAACAAAATTGACCCAGAGACATAGAGGTAGGGTACAGACTGACAAACCTCAGAAGAGGGGGTGAGGGGGAAGAGATAAACCACAGAACTTATATGCGTGTACGCATAACCAATGGACATGGACAACAAAGCTGGGGATGGGGTGGGGGGGATGGGGAGGAGGGTGTCAATAGAAACATCTGTAACAAAAACAAATTAATAAAAACAATTTTAAAAAATAAATAGAAGCATTCGGGCTTTAGTTCCCTCTCTTCTATGAAGAAGCAACCTGTGAGTTATAAAATAGTTCTATTTTATGTGGCTTTCTTAAAACTGAATTGGCTTAAATCAGTTTCTACAAAGGTGAGGCCAAGAGAAAAGATATTTTTAAATAGGCAGCATTTTTTTTTTTTTCAGGTAAAAAGGCACAAGATTGAGACATAAAAAAATGGGGATTAAATTCTAGCTTGTCCACCATGTCTGTAACTGAGAGCATTTTGCTTACAGCAGTTTCTTTGACTAGGAATTGGGGGCAATAATACTTAATTTATTAGATTTTTGTGGGGGTTAAAGAAATCGACTGGACTGTGAGTTTCTTGAAAGTTGGAATTACATTTTAGTCATCTTTTTCTTTTGATTTTTATTAATCATTGTCCCTTAGTCAAACCTTCTAGGTAGTGTGACTAGATTGTCGGGGACTTAAATATTAATTTTAGCCTACTTTTCCTGTGAAACCTTTCATCACAGTCTCTGTGATTTTGATCACCTACTGTTTCACTATCAGACACCACAGATATCATATAAATATGTGGCTAGTATTCAGGCGGTGACCGAGGCTAGTGTAGATGTTCTAAACCGCATCTGTTTTTTCAGTGCTTCTTTGACTCATCTCCCAGCACTCTGCTTTCCGCTCACTCTGCCCCAGCCACCCAGGCTGCCCTGTGTCTCCGGGCCTTTGCACTTGCTGCCTTGAGCACTGTGTCCCTCGGTACCCACATGTCTCACTCAATGCCTTCTCCAGTTGTGTTCAGGTCTCACAGCAAAGTTTACTCTGACACCCTTTCTCTGTATAGTAGTAACATTTTCAACCCTTTTTATCTCCTGGGCCCCTTTGCAAACTCTAGCCTATTTACCCTATTCATTTTTTCCTACGATATTATCACCAGTTGGAAAAAACACACGTTTATTTATATTTTGCTTCTTGGCTGTCTCCTTTCACTAGAATGAAGCTTTGTTAGGCCAGGGATTTTGTTTTGTTCTTGTAGTTGATCCTCAAGCAATGTTTGCTGAATGAATGATTGCATGATTAAACAAATTAATTAATGCTCATAGAGAGGATTTAAAAATACATCCTCCTTTACTGCAGACCGAGACAGGACTCACTAACACAATTTCAGGACAGCATGTAAATACTTTTGTTCATATATTCAGCTTCTCTTCCTGCCGTTGGTTTTTATGTCCATCTTCGGGAGTTGGTGACTCTAGTATTTATCTCTGTATCTTTTCCTTTAGCACTGGGTAGGCATAGTCAGCTCTTATGCTATCATTAAACAGAACACTGACATGATTCGGCCTGGCTTTTGTAGGTGTCCAACCTAACTGAGGAATGTCACTGTGATATTCAGTTTGATATGGTTATACTGTATATACCATATATTTTTTTAAGGATTAAAAAAAAATCAGTTTAGTGCTTCAGGTGTTTCTCTTCTTGCTCATAGGGCTATATGAACAACACTTCATTTCCCAGCTCCTGCTCTTCAGGGCGCTGTAGAGGCAGCTTCCCAGTCTCCTGCAGGACAAAAGCTTCTGAGTTACGTCAGCACTAAAAATTGGTGAGATCTGTGTTTAGCTTCCTTCAAAAAGCAATTCCTAGAGGAAAACAATGTTTGATTAGCCATTATGAGCTACCCTTTCTCAAGTGAGATTCTGTGAAGAAGTGTTTAAATGTTAGCTTCGTTTTTGTAAACGTATGCACACTAGCTCTTTCACAGAACCAGAAAGATTTTCCTGGATCAAAGATTTGCTTGAAAATCATTCTTTCCTTAATGGTGAAGTGTCTATTTTGTTACAGTGAAATTCTAAGAACTCACTGTAGAAATTAATAGATACATTTTAAAAAAAACATCGAACGCATTGCGCTTCCTATGTACAGATGTTAGATGATGCTTTGACCTTGAATCAGTATCTTTGGCACTTGGAGCTGTTCTCTCAACAGTGCTATCAGAGCAAGACTGCCGGGAGCTGAGGTACAGGCTTTGGTCTCCCTAAAGAGTATGAATTTAATTGCCAAAAGCTGGATGCGTGCCTGGGAGACATTCCAGAGAACTGCTTCTTGTTAGTGTGGAATGGATTAGACATCAGCACCTCTGTTTTCCTCCCCACTCTTGCTGCTTCTACTCATGCCTGTCATTTATTCTTCCTGGATCTCATCTCCACCGAAAAAGTATTTTTCAAAGTCCAAGATCCTAAACATTTAAACAGTCTTAGTGTTTTTGGGTTTCTGACTCCAAGCTTCTCAATCATATCCGTAAATCTGCAATTTACAATATGCCCTACCTAGAAGATGAAATGATGATTTTGTAATGATGAGAGTAATTACCTTAAGAGCATGCATAAGGTGTCCCATAATTTATATGTCAGTTTACCGAAGCAACTATGCGTGTGACTGGTTTGCTTCTACTCTGAAGAATGCCTAGATAATAACCTGTTGGATCACGCAGCCAAGAGCGACTGAAACAGGATTCTCTTCCTGTTACCAGGTCAGCGTGGCTGTTCTGGCTGTGCTGACTAATAACTAGGTGTCTTTATCCTTTTGCTTGCTTCATCAGGAGCACCATGATTGACGGAGGCAGCACAAGTGGAGGTCACACCTGAAGGATGGGGACACACTTCCAGGGAGCATCAACAATTCTTTCATCTGTTCATCATTTGCAACAATTTTTTGTGGGATTTTTAAAAGTGGAATGAGCAAATCGAGGACTACATTATTTCTTTAGAGACTTGGATTTCTGTTTTCTCTTCGCCAGTCAAGCGAGCTTAGACTTGAGCCTGGAGGCCGTCTGAGACTGCCTCCGTACAAAGTCTCCGAGGGCATTTAACTTCTCAGAAAGGCAAAATGCCGTCTGGGGTCTACTTAATGTCTAAGTCAGTTGGTTCAGTTTATCTTCCTACCCCAACAAGCCAATATCCATACAGTTATTTTGCTAAACGTACTCTTGTAATAGTGCATAGTGAAACTAATACCATAATATCTCATCAGTAAATCTCCTAGGTGGAGATAAGGACCTTTAATGATTCACTAAACATTCCAGGTCCCAGGTGAACCCAGGAATGTGATACCTAACTGCACTCAGTCATCCAGGACAGAAACCTGGCGATCATCCTTGACACCTGCCTCTCTCTTGCTCCCCACAACCAAATAATGCCCAAGTCCTGTTGACTAGACCTTCTGTACATAGGTTGAAGTGATTCTCTTCATCTCTGTGTCAACAATTACTATCATCATTTGGGTCCTAACCCCCACTCTCGTAGTCTCAATACCTGTTCAGCTAATCTTCCAAACCAAATTGAAAACTAAGCCTTCTGAAATGCAAAACCATTTCTGTCATTTTACTATTTAAAATCCCTAAATAGATTGTTATCACCATCAGAGAATCGTGCCTGGCACATATTAGGCACTTAATACATGCTAATTAAATGAAAAAAAAAATCTTTTAAACCAGGGTCCTTATCATGACCAAAAAACTACCACTTCTGCACTATGCATTTCACCAATGATTTGCAAGAAGATTTTTAGGTAGTTCACCAACTAATATACTTGCTTTAGTGGTTATATACATATTTTTGATTTTCTGTCTGTTATTGACAAGTGTTACTGATTTTCCACATATAGAGAGGATATAAAATATACTTTTGACAAACATCCTAGGTTATAATAGCAAGTTTATTTAAAGAAAGAATAGTAAGTAAAGGACAGTATAGGTGAAATGGGTCTAAGACCAACACTGAGAAGGCAGAACAAAAATCATACTCCATGCCACTGAATTATAATTATTGGCCTACGTATTTGTCTCCTCTCTAGAACAGTGATGGCCCTTTTACAATCTGGCCACATGGGAAAAGTAAACATTTTTTTTTTTTTTTGAGTGAATGAAGTCAGACAAATTTAGTTTGGATAGTGTTCGGACAAGGGCCTGGGTTAATGGTGATTGCTAGGATGATGTTTAGACAAAATGGCAATGTCAATAAAGATAGCATCTTCAATATCCGACCTTTGAAATGCTTCAGTGACTATTTAGACATGTGTTTTAGAAACTGATTGAAACAAGTTTTTTAGGCAGTGTCTATGTAACACCAAAAGATTTCAGTAAAAAGTGAAAAACGCAGTTGATATTTTGATGGTTAGCTTTCATAGTACCAAACTATGAAAAATCATTGAAATCATTTAGAAGACTGAGTCTTTAGCTTACATCCTAGCCTTCCTCTTTTATCTCTAAAAAGTTGCCCTCTGAAATAATAGCTCTAAATCCTACAAATTAGATTTAAAATGAAAGTACAAGATGCAGACAAAATGCTTCCATGAGTGCTTTTATTTATGGATGTATGGCCTTGGATTTCATTTGCTTTCACTGCTATCTTTTTGCCAAATTCATATGGACTTGTAGAGTGAGTACAAGAGCTTAAAGGATTTGGGGATGGGCTGACCTTCTCATTGAGTCATTAAAACACCGGAGCTGAGAGAGGTTGACACGCCCGGGTCTTAAAGCCAGACTAAGGCAGCGTTGAGACTGGAAGCCAGATCTGCGGGTGTCCAGGCTAGTGTGCTTCATTCTGGGGAAGGCTGTCGCTCTTCCCGCAGCACGCCTTCCTCCCTGCCCAGGTCATTCCTGTGCCTGAACTGACTTCCTCCCGCAAATGGCGAGTCTTTAATTTGTTTGTGTTACTAAATGAGCTGAACTAAGGCCGGTGTGTGTAGAGCTCTGAACATTTTTTCCCTTAATGGTCCACTTCTGTAAGCAGCTTACTTCTAGAATTTCTTCAGCAGATCACCACATTAATACTCTTCTAGTGCAGAATTCACCAAAAAGTAGATCTTTCTGGCATTCTTTACCTATAGAGGTTGAGTCAGTAAATCAGTGAACTAAGAGACAGACCTTAGGTGTTAAAAGGCAACCCCATCAGTTTATGGAAGATACTGTATGCATATAGTTCTTCTTGCATAGAATGTAAGATCACTTAAAGAAAAAATTTATTTTTCTTTATTGATTTTAGAGAGAGGGGAAGGGAGACGGAGAGAGAGATAGAAACATCAATGAGAGAGAACTTCGATTGGCCACCTCCTGCATGCCCCCGACTGGGGATTTGGCCCACAACCTGGGCATGTACCCTGACCAGGAATCGAACTGGCGACCTCTTGGTGCGTGGGTCAACACTCAACCGCTGAGCCACACTGGCCAGGCATATGATCACTTTTTGAAAAAGCCTCAAGTGATTTGGAAATGCAATTCACTCTCTGATCTGGTAGGAAAAATGCCCTTAGGAATATTTTACTGTTTACATTAAGACATTTGTTTCCATCAAGAATTTTAGATGACATACTTTAAATGATCTCCAAACTAAGTGCAAGGTCCCAAAGGTGTTTTGAACCTAGAACTCTTCCTGACTGGATGACTTGGACCATGATGTAGAACTGGGTGTTTTACTGGGGGCCTGTTAAGCAGCTGCCCACAGCTTTCTTGGTTTACTCTGCTTTTCCATCTGTTTTACCTGTCTCTATTTCTGAATAATTTATTTTGCCATCTGCATAAATAGAACACCTGGCTGAAGGCTAACTCTTACACCTAAATAATTTAAAGAAAATAACCTCTTTAGTCTTTATTGGAATAATGTAATGAATTTCAAGAACAAAGCCCTTAAATAAATAACTCTAAGGGACATTTCTAGTGTTTTGACCATTACAGTAACAGTTTAAAATGCTAATATTAATCTTTTTTTTTTAATTAAAATTGCCTCCAAATTTATGTGTTTTTTTGTTTGTTTGTTTGTTTTTTGGTTTTTTTCCTTAGTATATTTGATCTAGCAGTTGTTTTGGATTTTAAGTTCATTGCTGGTGTGTTTGAATGTTTTCATTTTGAAGAACCATTGTTGTTTGTAGACAATTATGACTTTATTAGATCCTAACTAGAAATCTGCTCAACTCTTGACTGCCTGTGGGAAATAGCAATAACTTCGTGGGCTTTTCCCTAACAGTTCACTTGGTAATTTCTTAGGCCTTTATTAGCATGTGCAAGCCACTGTATAAGAAACATTTCATCCTGGAAGGTCTGTCTTTGCTGAGTTTATCTTGGTGAAGCAATTCTTTTAAATTTGTTTTCAGTGTGAAAGGAAACTCAACTGTGGTACAGATTTGTGAGTTGAAGGCAAGTATTCAAGCTGAATGCCTACAGATCAATTTATTAATAAATAATCTTATGAATTCTCAGTCATTCAGTTTTCAATGATGACATGAATGAAAGTGTCACATATCACATCTCTACTCAGCTGCTTACTAGCTATGTGACCTTGGATGATGGATCTGACTTTTCTGGGCCTTGGTTTTCTTACCTATAAAATGGGGATAATAATTCTTATCCTATAGATTCTGGTGCAGAGTGCAGCTTGTATAGTATTTAGTTATCGAATGAATGGTTCCTTTAACTAGTATTTATTCAAATGGAATAAAGACTTAAGAATGGGTTATTCTGTATATCTTGGATAAACATGATTTAAACAGTTTTTGAAATTACTAATTGTGAAAAAATTCTAAAATGTTTTACACCATTCCTTTTATTTTTGTTCAGAATGTAATAGACATAATTTTAATTAAAAAGTGTTCATTAATAAACAATAACTGTACTCTATATGCTACATACTACCTGTATGGAAGAATTCAGCAATGTTCACAGACTAGTTAAGGTACAAATTACTGTTTTTTTCCTACCTTTACTGGCCCTGAATAACTTTTCTTTTTGAGGTCTTAGATGTGCTCTTCTTAATTTTATGTCTTTCCGCTGGCTGACAGCTGTCATTTCTTGCTATAGATGATCAGTTTGCCCTTAGCCCCTTCTCTCTCTCATTTTAATTTTCTGTTTATAGTCCATTGTAGGTTTAGAGCACAGAGTTCTAAAGGGATGGGTTTTCCTGTGTATTTGTTTTCATGCAAGAATTTGGAGACATTTGTTATTCATTGGCTAGTGGTTCTCAATTTGTGCCAGGTAGTTGGTTTCTGGATACCCTAAATGTATTGGCTTGCAAATCTACTATTCTACAGAAGCACTAATTGCTTATTATATAAAGATTTGGTTATTATATCAGCTAGGAAAGAGATGCAGTAAATTCTCATTTCTCCACATTTTAGACACATTTATAATTAAAAAAACTAGAATAAAGCTAGCTAAATCACAAGTCAAGATAGTAAGTTTAAGTTATGCTTGATGCAGTTTTTTATTATATCTGAATTTATGGTATTCAAATTATTCAAAAAATATTCATCTTCATTATGGAATTCCTTCTATGAACTCGACAATGCGTGGTGTGATGGAAATATCAAAGGAATAAAAGATGTCTTGTTTTTATAACGATGTTAGCCTGATGAGGGCACAATTGGGGGAATGAGGAAGGGCAGAAACATAAATGAATAAGTAGAATAAAGTATAGTATGAACTATATATACATGTATGTTCAGAATATAATTGAGTGAATAATAAGAGTGGTCCATTCTACATTATGGGGACCGAGGAATGGGGGCACAGGTGTGGAGATAGGCTTCCAGAGGAAGTGAGATGTACCTTTAACAATCAGTTGCTGTTCTTGAGGCAGATCAGTCTGTACACGGTATTTAGAAACAGAAGTGGTTGTGTGAACCATTGTTAAGGTAGCAAAGGGAAATACAAATAATGGCTAAGGCTAGAAGGTAGGGTGTGTATGTTGGGGATGGGGAAGGAAGGAAGTGAGAACACAGGGTAGGTTATCAAGAGGGACCTTAAATGCTATGCCGAGAAGTTTACATTTCATACTGAAGCAAGAGGACCATGGAAAGGCTTTAACCATAAAACTAATATGATGAGCTTTGAATTTTCCAACGATGCCTCTGGTGGCAGTGTGAGATGGCATGAAGGGCCACAAGCGCAGAAGCAGAATGACAGGCAGTGGAGCTCTGGCAATAGTTCCGGAAAGGATGGCGAGTCTTGAACTCAGGAAGTGGAAATAACAGGATGGGGTGGATTTGAGAGGTACTGAGGAAGTAGAAACGAACAGGACTTGGTAATGAAATAGATTTCAGAGGGTAAATGGGAATGGAACTTTTGAGGGAACCTTAGGGCAGTAAAGAGTTAAGGACGACTCCCAGGTTCATGGCTGGAGTGACTGGGTGGCTAGTGGTACCCTTTATTGTGATGGGAAATAGAGGAGAACACACTTTAGAGAACAATAACTTCAGTGTGGGACATGTTGAGTTTTAGATACTCGTGGCCTAATTGGGTGCCTAGTGCAGTATGCAGTTAGTGTACCAACTGGGTAAACAGATATATATTATATTATGAGAAAATAGCCTTAAATTATATAGCTAACTGATAGCAAGATTCATCCCGTAAGTTTTAGAAGCTGATCATATAGTGCTAAAAAGTGTTTGAAAGGCAAGGAAAGAGAGGGTGAAGATATCATGTAGGAGAGTTTCAGGTGACAGTTTAACTCCAAATCCTTATGTCAGAAGATGGCCCTTGGAGACAGGTGTTGCCACCCCCAGATGTAGTTCTTTTTTGTTGTTGTTAATCCTCACCTCAGGATATTTTTTCCACTGATTTTTTTTTTCTAGAGAGAGTGGAAGGAAGTGAGGGAGGGGAAGGGGGGGAGGGAGAGAGAGAGAGAGAGAGAGAGAGAGAGAAATATCGATGTGAGAGAGACACATCATTTGGTTGTCTCCTGTATGTGCCCCTACTGGGGCTGGGGATCAAACCTGCAGCCCAGGTACACGCCCTTGATGGGGAATCAAACCCGAGCCCTTTGGTGCAGGGCGGATGCTCCACCCACTGAGCACACTGGCCAGGGCATCGGATGTAGTTCTAAACTTTCTGCTGGTGCCGTTTTTAACTCAGTAACTACTGTCTGATATTTTTTCTTCGCAGTTTTCCCTACCCATACTCTCTTTTCTCCATCAGGGTGAATCACTCCTTTCTTTGTGATCCTGTAGTACTCTACCAAAAATTTCATGTGGCAGTGTAATTCACCTGAACCACATCTGACTGGCTAATGAGACTTCTGATGGTGAGAACATAATTTTATTCATCTTGTACCTCAGTGCTGAAGACTGGGCCTGATTGTGTGTGTGTGTGTGTGTGTGTGTGTGTGTGTGTGTGTGTGATATGTTTATTATATACTATATTTCTATCATGTATTAATTATATAAATAAATATTTATATATACAGATGGCCCTCTGTGTCTGCAGATTGTACATCCACAGAGTCAATCAACGATGGATGGAAAATATTTGAGGGAAAAAAATGTTATGTTGTTGCTGTTGTGTACTATGTAGTTGCATCTGTACTCAATATGTACAGACTCTTATTCTTGTCATTATTTTCTAAACAATGCAATATAACAACTATTTACATAGTGTTTACATGTAAGTAATCTAGAGATGATTTAAAGTATATGGGAGGATGAGGGTAGATTATGTGCAAATACTATGCCATTTTCTATAAGCGACTTGAGCATCTGTGGACTTTGGTTCTGCAGGGGGTCCTGGAATCAATCCCCAGCGATACCGAGGGACTACTGTATACCCATCAGACATCAGGACTTATTGATATATATGTATCAAAAACATCAAATGAACATGTCTGACCAGGTCTGTTGGCCTGCTTGGCATACATATTTTCAATTCTGTATTTGAGCACTTACTATAAGCAAGTAGGGTAGTAGGTAATTTGGAGGCTATATCCGTTACCTACTGTTAAGTAACAAACCACCAGAAACTCCATTGCTTAACACCACAGCAGTTTATTGTTTCTCACTATTCTGTAAGTTGACCAGGCTGTTCTGCTGGTTCCGGCTGGTTTTATTCTTGAGGCTGCACTCAGCTTGGGGTTCAGTTGGGATTGATGGTCTAAGAGGGTCTCGCTCTCACATCTGGTGTGTCACTGGGGATAGCAGGAATGACTGGGATGGCTGGTGGTCTTTCATTCAGGGTGTCCTCCCAGCATGGCAGCCTCCGGGCTCCAAGAGTACGGGGACAGGACTGCAAGGCCTCTGTGGCTATATGGTATGGTACGTATATGTACACGTAGACATGTAGATATAGATACAGATATAGGTAGATGAACATACGTGAAAAAAGCACTGTGATGTAAGAATGATTTTAAAAGATATTCACACTGAAAGTCTCCATAAAGATAATGTCAGAAAGGGGGAAAAAAGCGTAAAACCTTCATAAAAAGACAAAAATAAGAAAGGTTAAGGAATCCAAGTGCAGTCAGAGGGATGAACAAGTCAAGGCAGAAAACTGATTTCCTAACTGAAGCCTATCATGGGCAATCTGAAGTGTTAAAAAGAATGAGGAAAGGAGGAGAAAGAAGGGGCACATCTGGGTATAACTGGTATAAATGCTAGAGTAAAGGTGGGGCTCTTCTGCGGGTCGTGTTATTTTAAGTATGAAAAATCTCCCTAAAGCAAACAATTATTGAACAGGTGTCCGGCACACAGCAGCTCGGTCACTGGCTCAGCGGGTACAACACAAAGCCCACCCCTCAGAGTTTGCGCAGTCTACCCATTTGTGTGTTTTACACACACTCCCACTGAATCCTTGCCAATAGTTTGTATTAATAACAACATTTTTGGCCTTGTTGGATTCAAAGGAAGGTGCCTTCCTTGGAAGAACGGACAAGTATCTCCTCTCTTCCCTCAGGAAGCCTCTGGTTCGTGGCTGTCATTGAGGAGCCTCAGCTGAAGCTGCCCCTTGTCATGCAGACATCTCTGCAGGTGCCAGGTCCTCCCCAGTGAGCCAGGGAGGGCTGCGGAGACTGGAAGGCAGCTTGAAGGAGACTGGAGAGCAGTGTTTTTGCTCCCCTGGCTCCGCTGCCTTTACTGCAGCCAACCCCACTTCACACCTGGAGATGAGGGTTGGAAGGAGGGAGGAGAGAGGCAGGCGCACTGCCTTCCCTTGCTCTCACACACCTGCAGAGGGTGAGACCCTCTCTCTGCGGGCTGACAGCAGCCACTTCCCTCTTTGTGACAGGGGAGGAGATTGGCTAAATAACCTCCCATCCTGAAATCAACTTTTAATTAAAGTAGTAGTTGGAACCCAAACTGCGCAGGGTGCTGGTGGTCGTTGAGAGATCCGTTAAATCCTCTAGTTCGTGTCGTCTCTATGGCATTTAATCCGACCAGGCAGTCTTCACCCCCGTTAGGTACAGGGACTGTCATTGATATCTGTATTCCATACAGTGCGGAAAACAATGCCTTGCACATAATAAATGCTCAATAAATACGTATTAAATGAGTACACGAATAAAGGCTAAATAAAGTCTTATCTAATTATGAATAGCAGGATAATTTTGTGATGGCTGGAGATCTGGCATTCACCTTTTGAAACAAATTGTTATTCAAATGTTTAAATGTCTTTGTAACTTTAGTGATTCCCTTGATGTTCTACATCATAAATACAAATTTAAAAAAGTGACAAAGATATAACTTTACCTCACAGCCTCAATATTTAGATTCATCTCTTACATTTTAAAGGGGATGCTTTAATTTTTCCCAAATTCCCCTCATTCTAAAAGAAAAAAAGGCCCTCTACAAAGTGATAGTCTTGTATTCTTCCATGCCTTCTAACTATATGGTACATTTATTTTTTCTAAGGTGTCAATCATACATATTTACCTTTGCTTCTGTATTGAAAAGCCAGGGGTCAGGAATTTCAAAGCAAACACTTTGTTACAACTCCAGAATAGTGAGAAAACACAATGGTAGAGACTAAAATCTATCATGGCATTTTGGCTTCCTGCCTCCCTTTAATTTTACAATGGGGGGAAATCAAGGTGAGACTTGATTCCCTGCAGGAGCCCTTCCCTGTGTGCTCTGTGTCTAGCCAGGAGAGACTGACAGAATGATGACACTCGATGCCAGGCTCCCTTGCCCACGCAGAGACCCTCCCTCAGGTATCAGTTGCTTGGCTGAGCTTTGAGGTCAACTAGACACCTCCCCAGAGACTTACCTGGCCTGAGGGATAGAGAGACCAGAAAACCCTCCCATGGAGGGCAGCTGTTATCTGAGCTAGGATCAAAGTCCCCCTCTGTACTCCAGAAAAACATCTTCCAAACTGGGTCTCTTTCTCCATGATTCGAATGAATGTTGAATGAGTCCCCAGGGACACCAGTTGCTTTGCTCAGGAACAAGCTGTCAGAAATACTATGCAATGAAAGTTCACCTCCTTTTAAAGTCCTTTTTGTCTGAGCATTTTAATTCGCGGCCTCAGAGGCCCACCAGAAGTTAATCAGGAAATTGGGCAACAGGGAAATGTGGGGATTAATTTTTTTGACACTTTTTATTTGTGCTCTGTGCTTTATTTGTGCTTTTTATTTGTTTTTCCTGAAGTACGACATGGCTTCGCCCTGGTGATATTCACCGTATCCATGAAAGGAACTCTACTGAGTATAAGAAGCCACCGCTCAAACATCCAGTTTCATACATGGGAGCATTGAAAATTGTAAATAACTCTTTAATTGATTAGATTTGGGTTGTAAAGTGATAACATTTCCTTTGCCTTATTCCAAATCTTTCAGACTAGTCCATCATGACAACTTTAAACTATGTGGCGTGCACGGAAGTGTGTAGGCTAGAACGTTCTGACCATAAGTTGTCATCAAACGAACCAATACAAACCGGTAATTTAGCAATCCCAAATTCACAGAGGCTTAGATATCCAAAGTGATGCTTTGGTTTGCTGCTAAGTAGATAAACAGCACTGGAGGATAAACTTCAAGATCTGGGACAATGTCACAGTCACCTCAGTACCTCCAGCAACTACCCCAGGGCTTGGAACCCCGTAGAGGTGTCAGTAGCTCTTAAGGTGAACTAGATTGAGCACAACTTTGATTATCTTATGCGGATTACAGAACTGATTAACTGAGGGAGAGGTAAAACCTCCCACAAGGACAGAATATGTACCTGGGCGGAGCAGAGAGAATATAGCATTAGGAAGTACGCTTTTTCAGGTGACGTCTCTTGATTTTCCTTCTTTTCAGCATGAACATATTTTGCTGACATTGTAGTCGTAGCCAGTGTTATTCTGTACATTTCAGGTTGCCCAGCGTAAATCGATGTTTTTGGTAGCACTGCCAGTGGGTAGGTGGGTGGGTCAGATATTTTAGTCATGGCACACACTATTGTACAGCCATCTGTTATATTGAATGGGTTGTTTTGTTTATCAAGTTTCTTTGAATAGCAATTTCAGTTTTGTATCTTATTTCCTCCTTTGATGAAGGGATTGCCAGCAGATACACGCTACATGCTGGCTTGAGTTTCTTGCAGTTCCCTGGCTAGCTTTTTTTCCCCTTCCCCTTAGCACTTTTCTTCTCAACAAATGTGTTGTTCTAAAGAAATTCAGCATTTTGAAACAAGCTGCTAAAATTAACAGCCTTACTAATTCTCCTTTTAAGAAACATTTATCTTTCCAAGGTTATTACCAATAATACCACAATTTTCTTTCTCTTTTTCCTTTATTTCTTGGTGTTCTTTTCCCCCTTAAAAATAACTAGTTCAGCCCGGCCGGTGTGGCTCAGTGGACTGAGCATCGTCCCATGGATTGAGAGGTCCCAGTTCGATTCCTGGTCAGAGCACATGCCTGGCTTTCAAGCTCGATCCCAGTAGGGGGCGTGCAGGAGGCAGCTGATCCATGTTTCTCTCTCACATCGATGTTTCTGTCTCTCTCGCCCTTCCTCGCTCTAAAAAATCAATGAAAACATATTTAAAAAACAAAACAAAACTAGTTCTTCTTAAATTGCAAATGCTGCGAGACACGAGCTTGTGGTTATTGTCCAGGATGCTGTTGATCAGTTGTTCTATTTACTTAAATCACCAGAACCCCTTCTGGATTCGAGTTTGTGCCAGAAGACCTGAACACAAAGGGTCACTATTAACTATTTCATCTGAATAACCTGGAAATTAGATAAATCCAAACAAGATCGTGGGAATCCTGAAAGAGGCATGTAGGGTACCGAGCACCTATTGTCAGGACCACAGATCTGACGATGACAATGACAATGTGATAGTGAATACTTGCCCAGCACTTTCAGTGTGTCAGGTAGCAATCAAAACATCTATCTATGATCTGTCTAGTCAGCCAAATCTCACAACAACCCTATAAAGTAAGGATTATCCCCATTTCACGTCTGAGAAAACTGAGTGATGTTAAGCACAGCTCCCAAATTCAGAGTAAATGACTAACCAGTACATGGCAGTGAGGATTCAAACCTAGGCTGTGTAGCTCCAATTTTTTACTTTTAACGTATGCCACATTACATATATTTACACACTAAAGGAGGGAGACAGTGGTACAAACACATTGCTGCTTACAAAATCCCACGCGCTGTAATTCCCCTGACTTGAAGTTGCTCAGTCTAGTGGAGAATCAGAATTGGAAACAGGTTAGTTCAATCCAAAGAGAAGCTAGAGGAAGGATATGTGGGAATGGAGACTGGTTGAGGAAAGATCTCTGGAGAGAGGAGCCTGGCCAGGTGAAGACGTTCAGGTGGATGATTTCAGGAGAGAGGAAAAGCATGAGCTGAGGCGGAAAGTCAGGTAAGCATAGCGTGGCTGTGAGGAGTGTCCCCTCACGTGCTGTCACCAGAATGCAAAGTGGGAGCGTGGACGGTAGCAGGAGATGAATGTACAGAGGTAAGCAGGGTTTAGTGACAGGTACGTGGTGATTGTTGTCTCCAAGGTCACGACAAGAATGTTGCATATGGCCTGCCCTTGGCAGCATGGAAAACAGCACCCGAGTCTCCCTCTTGTCTACTGCCAGAGGGGAATCCTGGCATGGGGCTTCTGGCTTGTGACCAGATGCTCACTGTTCAAGGCTCCCCCTCAGGCTCCTCAGTCTACCCCACACAGGGAGCTTGGACCCTGATGCGGGGCAGTGCAGTGGGAAGGCACAGGCTGAACTCTAAACTGGGTATCATTCCATTTCTGACCCCACCTTCTGTACTATGGTCTTGAGACTGCATGCTGGTAACCTTCCCACCACCCTGTTGAATGACACTGTACCTTGAATAAAGGTTTTTTCTTTTTCTTTTTCTCTTTCTTTCTTTCTTTCTTTCTTTCTTTCTGTCTTTCTTTCTTTCTTTCTTTCTTTCTTTCTCTCTCTCTCTCTCTCTCTCTCTCTCTCTCTCTCTCTCTCTCTCTCTCTCTCTCTCTCTCTCTCTCTCTCTCTTTCCTTCCTTCCTTCCTTCCTTCCTTCCTTCCTTCCTTCCTTCCTTCCTTTCTTCTTTCTTTCTTTCTTTCTTTCTTTCTTTCTTTCTTTCTTTCTTTCTTTCTTTCTTTCTTTCTTTCTTTCTCTTTCTCTCTCTTCCAGCTATCTCTCTCTCCCTCCCTTCTTTCCTTTCTTTGTTTGCAGGTGGCAGAATCACAGTGATTGTGTGGCTGAACATACATACATTGGCCTCATAGTGTGACTAAATTGGAAAGCCATCAAGAGTTAGCAGTCTTGAGTAAGAAGCAAAGGGCTGAAGAATATGAGCAGGAGGGAAAAGTTTGAAGGAAATTATAAACGTGAAACACTGGCAAAGGCAAGGTAGGGGGTACTAAGGAAAAGCAGACAAGGTGGCCTTTAATATAGTTCCATGATACCTTGCAGAGTCTAAAGTACTGGGTTATTGTGGTTCGAAGACATTTTTCTACCTTTATGTATGACACTTAATGTCTTGTTCCACTGTAATTAACATGCCTCTCCCTAGACTGTGAGATTCTCAAGTTGGATCTTATTCCTCACTCCATATCTCCAACAAGTATCAAAGTTATTACTTAATACATGAGGGTTAAATATAAAAATAACAATGGAGAGGTACAAAGAGGTGTGGGCCTCATTTGTGTAGGTTAGGGGTTGTGTAGATAGAAACACACAGGCCTTATGACAGAGGAAAATTATGCAGAATAATCAAAATTATGCAAAAACAGATAAACAATTAGACTTTATAGGCTCCAGTTGGTTATTTTTATCCCCCCCCCTCTTTTTTTTTTACATTAATAGAACTTATTTTGGGGAGGGGGGGCAGTTTTTGGCTTACAGAAAAATTAAGCAGAACGTACAGAGAATTGCCATATGCTCCCTCTCCGCTCTCAGTTTCTTGTATTATTAGCATCTTGTGCATGAGTGTGGTACATTTGTTACAACTTATATATTATTATAAACTAACGTACATTGTGAGTCACTCTTTGTGTTGTATAGTTTTATTGCTTTTGCCAAAAATATACTGTCATGTGTCCATCATTACAGTATCACACAGAACAGTGTCACTGCCTTCAAGTCCCCTGTGCGTCACCTGTTTGTTCCCTCCTCACCCTCCCAAATCCTGGAAACCACTGATTTTTTTTTTTTTTACTGTCCCTGTAGTTTTCTTTTCCCAGAATGTTATATAGTTGGAATCATTCGGTATGCAGCGTTTTTAGATTGGAGTCCTCCACCTAGCAATGCACATTTAAGGTTCTCCCATGTCTTTTCATTGTTTTGACAGAACATTCCTTTTTACTGCTGAATAATATTTTAATATATAGAAATACCACTGTTTCTTTATCCAGTCACCTATTAAAGGACATCTATGTTGCTTCTAAGTTTTGGCAATTATGAATAAAACTACTATAAACATCCATGTGCAGGTTTTTATGCGAATGTAAGTTTTTAACTCATTTGATAAATACCTAGGGTTGTGATTGCTGGATCATATAAGACTAGGTTTAGCTTTTCTAAGAAACTGCCAAACTGTCTTCCAGAGTGGCTGTGCTGTTCTCCACATCCTTACCAGTGTTTGATGATGTCTCTGTTGCAGATTTTGACCATTCTAATAGACATGCAGAAGTATCATCTTGTTGTGTTTTAACTTGCATGTCCCTAACGGCCTATGATGTTGAGTGTCTATTCACATGCTTACTAGCCATCTGTACATCTCCTTTGCTGAGGTGTTTGTTCAGGTCTTTTGCCCATTTTTAATTGGGTTGTTTGTTTTCTTACTGTTGAGTTTTAAGAGTTCTGTGTATATTTTGGATACAAATCCTTGATCAGTTATGTGTTTTGCAAATATTGTCTCCTAGGCTTTGGCTTGTCTTTTCATTATCTTAACTATGCCTGTTGCGGAGAAGTTTTAAATTTTCATAAAATCCAACTTGTCAATTTTTTTCTTTCATCTATCTGGTTTTTTTTTTTGTTGTTGTACCTAAAAACTCATTGTCATACCCAAAGCCACCAAGATTTTTTTCTATGTCATTTTCTGGAAATTTTGTACTTTCACATTTTACATTTAGATCTATGATTCATTTTAGGTTAATTTTTGTGAAAGGTGTAAGGTCAATGTCCAGATTCATTTTAAACTAACCTATTTGGTTATTCTTGTTTTTGTTTGTTTTCTGTTCTTATAATATTGGTTCTGTTTTTCCGATGCAATCCTATTCATCCCTTGATTAAGTCTATTTGTTTCTAAAATATGGCATGATCTTCAACAGGCCAATATATTTTATTAGCCTTAGTATTTTACTTCCCAAAGGCTCTATCATGAAATGTGTCAATTTGAACAGTTTACTTAATCTCTTTTTTCTTGCATTTTCTAACCTGTAAAAATGGGGGCAATTCTTAATATTGGAAATATAGTGAAATGATTACATGCCAGAGCTATTAAGGGATTAGAGTTATACTTACTGAGTATGTACTGTTTCAGGGACTGCACCAGGAATTTAAACATATCTCATTCAGCTCCCAGAGGGATGTCTTGGGAGTTCATATTTCCATTTTGTCAGTGAAAAAGTGCAAAGCTTAGAGAAGTTCCGAAAAGGGAAACTAGGAACTGAACCCAGATTTTAGCAAGATCAAAGTGTCTGCTCATTCGACTTGCTGTACCACCTTCCTCCCTGGGACCCAGAAGGGAGCCTAGAAAAGGCTCATCTTTTCTCAAACTGAAGCTCAGAAGGTTTTGTAGGTTGTGTTAGATTTTTGTCAAAAGAGGGGAGAGAAAAAAGACAGAAAAAGGATTATTGTAATGTACCTCAAGAATGCGTATTCCTTTACACATCTGAACAGCATTTATTGAATGCCCACTAGGAGTCAGTCACGAGCAGACTCTGTGAGCATGTAATGAGGAACGTGGTTGTTGTCGGGGCATGGGGCATGCATGGGGCAGGAGGCGGAGGCCTCGGGACCCTCTGTCTGCGTCTGTCCAGCCGTCTATGCTTCATCCCGCCCCAGTGCCGCTGCTTGGTGCAGGGTCAAAGGACACCCGGCTGCAGCATGCCCGAGCCTTTGCCACCACAGAAGCTGGCATCTAATAGGTAGTGAAGATGAGCACAGACCTCTGTGCCCAGGGCAGGTGGCCACAAGAAGCCCTGGTTACCCCTTTTAAAGGTAGCCTTTACCTCAAAACGTAGCCTTGTTGCTGCCTCCCTGACCTCCTGCGCCCCAGTGCCGGGCCAGACCTCTGCGGTCTCTTCCTGACCAGTGGGTCCCCATGTCAGTGTTCACCTGTAACTGCTTTGGGTTAGGTTTTATTTTATGCTTTCCTAGCTGGTTACCACCTCTGCCTGCCTGCATCTTCGCTCAGCCTCCTCTCCACCCTCCTCCCCCAACACAAACACACAATGAAATGGCCCTGACTGGCGGCTCCTTTCCACGTGTTTGAGATTTCGGGTCACTCAGCCCAGGCCTCCCTGGGCACAGGACTGACTTGAAACCCTCTCCTTCCAGACAAGCCTCAGACAGTCATAATAAAACCTGGATCTGAAGAGGTGAACTTGAGAATTGGAGGAAAGAAATTGGAGGAGCAGAGCTCCAAAGAGTAATGATAATTCTTGAGAGCTGCCTGCGGGCTGCGCGCCCGTTGTCTCCGTTAGTCCTCGCACAGCCCCTGCCTGCGGTCTGTCCTCCCTGGCGCTCGGGCAAACTTAACACCTGACAGTGACTTGGGGAAACAAATGAAAGAGGGAAAGGAAGAAACAGAAAGAGACGGACAGGTCCAATAATGGGATAAAGTCAGAGAACTGGAAAGACGAAGGCTGGCTTCTTTTTACAACAAAAAGTAATTTAGATCTTGCTCTAAAATAAGTCACAGTGAACAACAAAATCAAATTGATTGCGACAGGAAGTGCCTCCAGGTGTTCATTTTGTTTGGTTTTTGTTTTCATTTTTACGGTAATTGCTGCAAAGGGGGAAAACACTCTTATTTAACTGGGTAGGATTAATTCTGTTGTGGGAAAGGGTTAAATTCTTTTTACTTCTTTGCATTTCAGTAGTGGACAAAATTTAAATACTAGGCTTCATCATTCTATTGCGGGAATAAATAAATATATAGAATGTCATTGGTGTAAATGTGTTGAACATTGAAACTAACTTGTTTTCCTGACCCTCAAACACCAAGTTACATCTGGAGGTATAATAAAAAGGCTGTAAACTACTTTATGGTTATGAAATGAAACAGATGTTTCAGTGTATTTCTCACCTCTCATCACTTCCTTCTTTTTATGAGACTTAAATTCCCCTTTTCTTCCAAGCTTGCCATTTTTTACTACTCTATTGCATATATAACTGGTCCTCTATGCCATTCAACTCCTCACATTATAAATAAAGAACATGGTGTCATTACATTTTAATTGTTGCTCTTTGCATGTTGATCTGATTATATTGTTTTCTTCTTTTTACTGGGTTGCTTAAAGTCTACCACAGCAGTGCTTTTGCCTTGTGTTTTCGTAGATAAGGAGCTTTTTGCACATTGATTATTTCACTGGTGAGGTTTATGATAGCATACCTTACACCCTCTTTTGTTTTTAAGTCTGTAACTCAATCCCCTGCTTTCTGGTCGCTTTCCCCTTCCCCCTGTAAACTTTTCCTGAAACCCCATGTCTGTGGGTTTATACAGATAGATTGCAGTCTGAGCTTGGTGATTGAGATGGTATCAGCTCTTGGCCGAGTGTTGTACCATAACAGACCTCTTTGGGTAGAATGTAGAAGCAGTGATGAGACAACATTAAAGACAGACTTGGCAAGGCCAACAACAATTTCAGAGAAATTTGATTCCCGTGGAGCTACCCTGGAAAGCTCCAAATGATTTCTTTCACTGTTTGCTGAAGTACAATGTTTGCCACGAGAAGCTGGTTTCCACAGCGAGTGGACGCAATTATTTCTCTTTGACATCATTTCCCTAAAATTCAAACAACAGCTTGTTTTATTTTATTTTTTATATGAGACTCTTGCTACCGGTGTCTCAGAATCCTGCGTTGGGTGGTATCGCTGGGCAGTGATCAGCCCCTAGAACATGTATAACTTAGTAAGAGTTAGGGTTTGGGGGTTGCACCTAGATAATAATGGCCCTCCTCATTTCCAGGATTATAGGATCAAACTTAAACAGGACTCCTGATTTGGTGTTACTCTGTTAAGCAAGACAGCTACAGACAGAGGCAAAAGCATAAATAGGAAGAGTTTATTTTTGAAGACACTAAATTTTGGCCATATTCTTCCTCTACTGACTCTTTAACTCAAGTGTGTTCGTTTTCCAGGGCTCCTGTTAACAAAGTACCATAAACTGGGTGGCATCAACAACAGACATTTATTGGGTCACATTTCTGGAGGCTACAAGTCCATAATCAAGATGTTTTCCTCTGAGGACTGTGAAGGAAGGATCAGCTCAGGACTCTCTCCGGGGTCTGTAGATGGTCTTCTTCCTACGTCCTCTCATCGTCCTTTCTCTGTAGGTGTCTTTCTCCTTTTCATAGAACACCAGTTATATTGGATTAGGTCCGTCCTAATAAGGTCACCTTAATGAATTACATCTGCAGTGACCCTATTTCCATATAATGTGACACTCTGAGGTACTAGGATTAGGAATTCAACATGTGAATGGTGTGTGGGGCGGCCCACAGTTCAACCCATAACATCGGATATCCAGTTTTCTTCTCCTTTTTCCTCTTTCTCCTTCAGCACACCAAAACCACCAATACATTTGAGAGAGATGGTAAATCATTGCTTGAGGTGTTACAACTTCTAAGAATACTTAAATTCTCTTAAAGTCTTAACTTTCAAAAAAACTGATGGAAGACAACATCAAATTGGGTACATTTTGGGATTTAGTTTATAATTAATTAATTAATTCACTCATTCATTAACTTTGCAGGGAAGGGGTCAAGTGTAAGGACTAGGGGATGCACAGGACTCTCCCTAATGGGAGCCTTTGCTGCTTCAGGGAAGAATGTAGCATTTGGAAAGTGGATACAAAGCAGTGTTTCTTCATATGTGGACCTTGGCCTACCTGCCTCAGAATCATCATTTAAAATTTTTTTTTCTTTATTGATTTTAGAGAGAGACGAAGGGAGAGGGAGAGAGAGACAGAGACATTGATGAGAGAGAACATCGATTGGCCACCTCCCGCATGCCTCCCCACTGGGGATCGGGCCCACAACCTGGGCATGTGCCCTGACCAGGAATCGAACCGGCCACCTCTTGATGCATGGGTTGATGCTCAACCACTGAGCCACACCCGCTGGGCAGAATCATCATTTAAATTGCCAATTCTTGGGCCCCAACCCAGGCCTAAGGAACCAAAATCTCTTAGGGTGTTGCTCAGGACCTTTCTAACAAGTTCCCTATTGAAGTTTTAGAGCTGTTAACATGAATAAAATAAGACAGATTGTACAAAGGAACCTGTTTGGTTAATTTGTAGGCATACCATATACATATGTGAGCCTGCAGATCAGTTTTCTTAATCTTTCAAAAGTCCAAAGGCTGGGGTCAGGATGCATAATCAATAAGGACTTACTTATGACCCAGTGAGGCAGGAAAGATGGTGCAAAGCTCCGAAGACATTATTTTCTCTCTTGATCATTCCTGCCTTCCAAAGAAGAATCTGTGAAGTTGGCTTTTTGCCGAAAGAAAGAAGACCTTGGAGAAGAAATGGTTGGGTGCTGCATCATTTGGGAGTGGAGATGGTCTTTTTCTCATCAGCTCAGCCTTAAGAACCAGTGCTATTGCAGTATCTATGATAGGTGGCAATGCAAAGTAACATACATACCAAGGATGCCTTTTGAATTTAATTTTCCTTTTAACACACAGACAATATGTATTTGTTTTCTCCCTACATAAAATTTCTTTATTTTTGTTACGGAGTAAAAAAAAACAAAAAAACCAAAACTCTGAAAACCCCAAGTATTTAGGGGAAAAAAAAAACATCACACACACAAGAAGCAATTTAGGAAAGATTAAAAGCAATTGTTCTGTTACCCTTGGCAACAGAATCTAGATGCAGCCAATCAGCAAAGTTGATATATTGTTTTGACACACGTGCACATATTTCTAACATAAATAGCAACAGAGACCTAATAACAGTAGGTTTTAAAGCTGGAAACTGATGTCATTTCAAATGTGTCAATCAAAGAGAACCTCTGAAAGTGTTTTTTTCTATCAAGCTGACATTAAGTATATGCTGTAATGGCTTCTAAAGTGACGGTAGACTCTGTCAGGCCATCCAGGAGATGCTCCATCTATAATTACACTCTTGCTTCTTGGAATGTGTCCTTTAGCACATCTTAAAAAAAAAAAAGAAAGAAACTTTAATGAGAAAAAATTTGAGTTCTACAGTAAAATTCATCTGTTCACATTACCAAAAAAAGTGTGCTTATAAGAATGAACAAAATTAGACTAGAATTCGCTTGCTTATCCCTAAAATAGATGCATTTCTTTAGTTCCTATGTCTGTTGAATTTATGATCAACTTGTGCCAGTAAATTCTGCTATTTAAATTTTTTTTCAGTCTTTCAAAAATTAGCATTTGGATAGAACAATAGGAGAGAACAATAGTACTAGGCTGCAGAGGACGAAACAGGATGGTTGGGGTTCCCGTATGCTGACATTTACCGCCCAGTACGAAAAGGGATGGCTGGTGGGTCAGAATTCATCCTCCCCTAGTAGAAGTACTAGTAGCAGTATGAGTAAAAATAAATAAAACAAAAACAAAATTAATAACAGGTAGCATTTACTGAGTGCATATTTGGATGTGCACTGTGCCAAAATGCTTTGCAGACAGTGTAGGAATTGCTATCTTGTGCAGACGAGGAAACCTGTGTCATTCAGCCTAGCTCCCGCCATATGGCTGATAAAGTGGCAGCAGAGCTGGGGTTTGAATCCTGGTCTATCCCGACCCAAAGCTCCTGCTCTTACCCACAGTTCGTGTGGATTTTCCCAACTCCCTGATGTGTTTGACACCTCCTTTATGTTAGGAATCTCAGGATTCCAGTTACACACGTAGGAACTGAACATGGCCCCTGCTTTGCCACTCAACAGATGGCTAACCCTAGGCAAATTATGTAACTTCTTCGAGCCTCCTTTTCCTGATGGGTGTAGAGAGTCCAGGCTCTACCTCCCGGAGTCACTGAGACAATGTCTGATAAAGCTCTTGTGCTTGATAAGGGTTCTCAATGCAAAGAGCTTCCTGCTCTGGCTCAGTTGGGTGGTTCCTGGTCAAGGCATATACCTAGGTTTCAGGTTCCATCCCCAGCAGGGGCACGTATGGGAGGCAACCAATCAATGTTTCTCTCTCTTCCTCTTTCTTCCTCTCTAAAAAAGAAAAAAAAATCAATAGAAATATATCCTTGGGTGAGGATGAAAAAAAAAGAAGAGTTTCTTTGCCTTTCTTTTTAAATATCTGTGCAAAGTACCAGATAGTACAATGCACGTTGTAGATGATCTGTTAATTTTCTGAATGAATAACTCAAAAAAGTAACTTTCAAAGTCCACATTATTGAGATTTTTACTATCTAGCTAGTCATCTTAATAAAGATACAACTACAGGTCCAAGTTCAACACTTGCTGCACAGTAAACTCACCCAACTGATCTTTAAAAATTACTGAATCCTGGGCTCCAAGATATTTTGATTCCAAGGAAGCAACCAGGTGTGTGTGTGTGTGTGTGTGTGTGTGTGTGTGTGTGTGTGTGTATATATATATATATATATATATATATATATATATATATATATATATAATATTTACCTTTAAAAAAATCAAGGTGAGATTAACATAACATAAAATTAACCATGCAAGTGAACAGTTCAGTGCACTTAGTATATTCACAATGTTGTGAAACCATCTCCTCCATCTAGTTCCAAAACATTTCATCACCCCCAAAGAAATCCCCATTCCCATTAAATAGTTGGTTCCCATTCTCTTCCTCTCCCTAGCTCCTGGGACCATCAATATATGTTCTGTTTCTATGGATATACCTATTGTATAAGTGGAATAATACAATATGTGGCCTTTTGTATCTGGCTCCTTTTGCTCAGCATAAAGCTTTTGAGGCTCATCTATTCTGTAGCATGTATGAGTATTTCATTCTTTTTTATGGCTAAATAATATTCCACTGTATGGATATCCATTCATCTGTTAATTTTCCACCTTTTGGTTATCATGAACAGTGTTTTTATGAACACGTATGTACACGCATTTGTTTGAATACCTAATTCTTTTGCATATATACCTAAGAGTGGAATTGCTGAATCATATGGTACTTCTATGCTTAACTTTTTGAGGAACCGGAAAACTGTTTTCCTCAGCATTGAACCATTTTGCAATTTGCCAGCAATGGACCAGAGTTCCAATTTCTCTGCAACTTTACCATCACTTGTTATTTTCCTTTCAAAAAAATTAAAGACATTCTATGGATGTAAAGTTGTACAATGATACTTCACTGTGGTCTTGATTTGCATTTCCCTAGTGGCTAATGAACCTCTATCTACTCATGTACTTATTGGCCATTTGTATATCTTTTCTGGAGAAATGTTTATTAAAATGTTTTGTAAGGTAGCTATATATATTTTTTAAGATGCCTCTCCTCCCTTAAAGGTGATTCTGATGTGCAAAGGTTAAGAAAAATCACCGATGTAAGGGGAAGTGAAGAGCAAAAAGGAAAGAGACGTCAGTTATTGTTTTTATCATTTGCAGGTGGATAAGGAAGTATTGTTCATAACGCTAGCAACCAAATGGTCTTTCACACAGTGCTCTATACCTGAAGAATTCAAGCAAAAAGTATAAAATTATACTAATGTGATTAGTATATGTTCTATGACTTCAAGATGACATTAAAAGGCACTTTTAAAAGGCCTAATCTCATGTTTAATATTTAAGAAATCTTACATGTATAAATACCTGTTCCAGGAAGGCCAAAAGGTTTAACTCTCTTGTTACATTCTATAATTAGGGTGAAGATTTGATTCACTTTTAAGAAATTATGACAATGAAAGAAAAATAATTGATCTGAGTGCCATAGTTGGTGGTTGGATTAAGAAGAAAAATATAGGTTATTTGTATCCTTGGCCACCTGTGTGTTCCCTCCCTCCTTCCTTTCCTCCTCCCTTCTCTTTCCTTATTTCTTCTCTAAACCATAATATGTGGAAAATAATACAGAGGTTTATCTGATTCTTATGCTCTATTAAGATGCCCATGTGGTCATTGTTGTTGGGTTATTTTAGTGTTGAATTTTTGGAATGCCTGTCCTGAAATTTCCATGTCAGAGAAATGAAAAAGAAAGAAGCCCGTCAAACAGGTGGCAGATGTCTAGATATCTATTGTTCATTTTCCGACAAAGAAAAGTAGTACTTACAGCGTAGGGAATGACATTTTCTTAAACGAAGACTTTCATTAGAATTGCGACCTTAACTATCAATCCCTTTGTTGTCAGGAAGTGCTGCCGGTTAGCTCCTCCAGGAGGCAGACCCTGAGTCACACCTGGCAAAAGGAAGGGCAGAGGCAGGAGTGGGCGAGGGACCCATCAGACTGCGCTGTGGGCCTGACAGGGTCTCTTCAACCCACAGGGAGCCCTGGGGCAGAGGTTTCTTGCAGAGGAGTCCTGCATTGCAATGCCTATGTCCCACCAGCTCGGGCCCTTGGGTCACTGCCTTGCTCAGTCGTTGGCCAAGGGACCCAGGAATAAAATGTGACCTTGGCTCTGACACTGGGGCTGGTCCCAAAAGACCCTTTAGCTGAAGGCTGGCAGCTGCCCACATTCCCCGCAGCTGGGTATCGACCATTCCTTGAAGAGGGTTTGAGTGGTGCATTTCTACATTTACCACAGAAATGTATCTGTTTACTTGTCATAGCTCACATGAGTAATTACAGTTAGGAAGCAAGAAAATGCAGGTTAGCTATTTCCTGACCTCTAACCCGGTAGAGTTTTACTAAATGTGCTAAAAGTTTCTCAGAACAACACAACCTGCACCGCTATGAAATCCAGTACAGTATTTAATGAACATCTTTTGGACTTAATCTTTTCAGAGCTAATTCCAATACCAAACCACTGTTAGAATGCAATGCCATCTAATACATCTGGAAAGAAAAAGCTTAGCATATAGTACCTGGCCCATAGTAGGCGATCAGTAAAAGTTTGTTGAAATGAATGAATGAATTCAATTACGTAATGAATTATAGCAAGACTCCTTTGAATATTGCTTCAGTGCCATTGTGTTAAGAATGGTAACAGAGCCCTGGCCAGTTTTGCTCAGTGGTTAGAGTGTCGGCCTGCGGACCAGAGGCCCAGGTTCGGTTTCCGCTAAAGGGCGTGTACCTCGGTTGCAGTTTGTCCCTGGCTCCAGTTGGGGTTGTGTGGGTGGCAACCACTCGATGTGTCACTCTCACATCAATGTTTCCCTCTCTTCCTTCCTCCCTCCCTCTCTCCCTCCCTCCTGCTTTGTCTGGAGATAAATGCAAAATGTCCTTGGGTAAGGATAAAAAAAAAAAAAATTAAAAGAAAAAAAAAAAAAGAATGGTAACAGAATTATAAACACCAGGCTGCCAGAGCCAAGTCCAGTGTTGAATTTCTTGAAAGTCTTAAGCTATGTTTTGAGACCTTTGCTCTGTTGCAAATATTTGGACCATGGCAAAAAAAAAAAAACCTCATATTCAAAATGCATTTTGCAGGAGAATTTAATTGCAAAACGCTTGTGTGTTTTAAGGAAAATTCAACCCACATGTTCTATTATAATTTACACTTAACCATAAGACAATTGTTTTGTAGGAGCCTGTTGTATCTTTGTTATCTTTCCTCCATCTTTTTCTTGGAAGTCGGAAGTCTTGCTTAAGGTAGGATTAAAGAAACCAGCCTGGCAATCTGGCCTGAGAATGGAGTGAACAGTTCTGGGCGTTCTGGTTGGGGCGCTCACGTGGGCGTGATGATACAGCCTTCCTCCAGCCTTCCCCCGCCCCCAGGGGCTGTGGGTCTCTGTTAGATTGTTAGAAACTGTGAGGCTGTGGTGTCTCTTTCCTGCTCTGTTTCCTGGGACAAACCCTGTGGCAGTCACAGTAGTTGCCCGTGGCCTGATGCTCTGTTTTAGGAGGAGGGGGTACTTGTCCCGATCACAGAGTGAGGCTGAGGTCCCCTGACCGTCAGTGGCAGTATGACAATCCCAGGGGTCTCAAGAACAGCCCTATTCCTACAGAAGTTGAAAAGAACAAAAAGTGCAATGCTGCTCCCTGGGTTAATGCTTTGCCAAGAAGCCGCTTCTGAGGTGCGGCCACTTCTTTCAAGGATGTCCAGGGGCAGGAGGAAAGTCATGCATGTGCCTCTCTGAAAAGTCAAGCTTCGGAAATATGTGGGAGGGAGGGGAGAGCAAGTGAGTGTCGTTTCCTGATCTTTCTCAAAAGAGATCTGAACAGCACCACAGGTCTTTACCTGGTCGTGGTGATTTTCTTCACCAGCGTAAAAGGGATTAGGATGAACAATATTACAAAAAATGTTCACAGTTGAACTTAATGCAAAAATGAGCACTCGGCCTGGCATTGTCATAAACTCACAGTTTTCCCTTGAGTGCCGTGGCTTCCAAACACTCCTTTAAACCAAGTCTGTGGCATGGGGCTGTGGCTAGTTCTCCTGTCTCAAGGAGATGGCTCTCCGTCACTCTCCTTCACTTGGATTTTGAAGAGGTTTTGAATAACCCCTCTGCTTGGCTTGGGGTACTGCCTGATACCCCCCTTCTCTTCAGCTGACACAGTGTAACAAGTGGGGTGGTGAGGTCAGAGCACTGTCATGACGGGGAGGTAGCAGCAGGTTCCCGCTGGAAGTGGCCCCCCCTGCTTGATCACGTGTCCCCTTGCACCCACACGACCCAAACAGCCGAGGGCAGGGGTGCTCCGTGGTGTGAATAGAGCTGTTTGTCTGCAACAACTGCAAAGTTAAAACCATGAAAATAAGTTGGGGATTCAGTACGATGCAGTTTACCTTGCATTTAGAATTAAATGCTGATAAGATGGGTCATCACTTGTATTGTTACATATTTCTTCAAAACTTTTTTGCTAGCCTTTCTGTTTTCAAAGTATCAAGGGAGGTATGTGAAGGGTTAGGCAGGTAGATCCTTCCTCCCACCACGAGGAGTTTTCTTCTGCCTTTCAGGTGGAGAGCCAGGAAGGATGAGGCTAGAGGTAGAAGTCCTCAGCCTCGTCGGCCAGCCAGGGGCCGTGTGCACTGAGGCCATGTGCAGCAGGGATGGAAAGAGCTCCCAGTTCAGGTCACTATGGTGCCATCTGAAAATTGATGGGGGTGTAAGTGCATTATATACATCAATAGTGGGGTGAGCCCCGGGAGTCAGACCCCAGTCCTTGCCTTCCCCTGCATTAGGGGCTGCCTTCTACAAGAAGAGAATGAGCACAATGGGACATATTAGAGCTACAGAACTAAACGCCCATGTTCTTGTCATCATTAGTAGGCTCCATGCATTGCTCCACCTTCCAGGCAGCAACTGGAAATACCGATGAAAGTCTGGTTGGATGGCATTGAAATCTTTCTGAAGAATCTACAAAGATTTGACCTTTTCTGCAGTTGAGGTAACCTTGTAAAAACCAGTTGGAAATAAATATGCACAGGAAATACAAATGTCCTTCACATATTTTTTAGAATGAATAATCCAGCAATCTGAGTTTCTGTTTAACATTATTTTTGAAGTCAAAACCTGGGTCAGGAATCTATTCTCTTGTATTTTATTCAACAGATGTTTATACAGTTGAGGGTAAGGAGATGAAATGTATTAGTCAATGAACCTTTACTTTGACTCCCTCAAGTGTTACTAGTGAGCAGAATAAATGCAGAAGACATTAAGCTGCCTGTGTCGTTGTGCTAATGTGATCACTAGAGAGGTGAGAGGGCGAGAGGCTGCCATCAGAAAAGTGGGGCTTCACATCTCTACCCCAGAATCATGGGGTCCCTGGAATATGCACAAGCAGTAAGTACTGTCTGAGTAGTGAATAAAAAAAGGATGACTACTATTTAGGGGGACAATTTTTATAGTATTAAAAAGGATTTGCATATTGGAAACATTGGGAGTCATTGGTACTTTTCCAAACACCTGCTTACTTACCCACAATCACCAGGGCCAATGGGCCATCTGAAATAAGGCACAGTGGGCTCTGGAGGTACCTTGGACAGACCATCATCTTTATTTATTTATTTATAAAAATCCTTAGCCGAAGATATTTTTTCACTTATCTTCAGATAGAGTGGCAGGGAGGGAGAGAGGGAGAGAGAGAGAAACATCAATGTGAAACAGACACATCGACTGGTTGCCTCCCGCATGACCCCAACCAGGGCCGGGGACGAACTCCAACTGAGGTATGTGCCCTTGACTGGAATTGACTCATTGGTCCATGGGCCGATCCTCTAACTGCTGAGCCAAACCGGCCAGGGCCAGACCAGCACCATTAAAGTGTCCTCGTAGTTATTGGTGACATTACTCCTAAATATATTTTATCAAAACATCCTTTGTATTTGGCTTGCAACAAATGTATTTCACATCTTAAAGATTTGTATAGTACATTCCATCCTTTTAAACTTAATAACTGAGATAAATAATTTTAAAAAAAACAAGTTCTAATTGCCAGAGAAGACAACAAAGATTTGTTAACTCTTTTAAAAAAGATTTTGACCTGTTCAGATTAGACCTTAACCTATGGTTTCATCCATGGCTGCTCTTTTTACAGAGCACATTTCTTAAAAAGTCATCACATAAGATGTCATTCTGTCTGTATAATGTTATGTGTCATTATATAAAAGTTATCCTATATAGGTCATCTTATAATATGCCAGTGCATTATATTATATCATATTGTTACTATTAATTCTTCTGTGGAGAGGATGGGTAAGGTAACTAAAGTTCCATAGGTTGTTTTTGAATTCTGGCCTTATTGGTAAATAGTTTCCTTTGTTTCTTGGAATCACGTGTTCTTTCCGTTCTTTGTGCCCTTCCTCCTGATTTTTCCACCCAGGACACTTTCCCCCCTTCCTCTCACATTTAGTATCATTTCTTCTTTAAAGCAAGTTCAAGGCTCACTAAACCCAGTGGCTTTTCCTGGTTAATCTTAGGAGGCTGGTATCAATCCCAGTTTTATTCTAGTTTTTCTAAACATGCTCACATAAATGTTTTGTTTTAGTTTCAGGTGTGTTGGTTTGTCTTCCAGTGGAGTAGGAACAACAGTGAAGCATTTACTGGAGACAAACTTAACCAAAAAATATGTGGGCATTATTCCTGACGACCATCCTTGTCCTATGAAGACAAGGATCTTTGTTTTGCTCGCTGATTATCCAGAGTTCCTAGAACATAGTAGGTGCTCAATAAATATTGTTCGATTAAATGAATAGCCAGGAATTCAGCCATGTTGTCAGTTGTAATTGTTCTCAGAACTAATCCTCCAGGAGCTTCTCTTTGGGACTGTAAGAATCACGTGTAACCTCTCGACCCCGCATTTCCCCATTTGTGCAATAGCGATTATGATCAAGTAAGCAGAAATTATTTGCTCTTTGTCCAAAATGTTAACGACAACATCCTCCAAGCTGATGCTCTATGAACAGAATTCCCTTTCTAAAATCAAAAATCCCGGGACCGAGAGAGTAGCTCCACTGGACTCCGACCAGCAGCAGCTACCTGTACTGCTGTGTATTCAAGTCACAGTTTTTTGTTGGTTTTTGTTTTTTTAATTCCTCACCTGAGGATATTTTTACATTAATCTTCAGATAGAGCAGGAGGAAGAGAGGGAGGAAGAGAGAGAGAGAGAGCAAAACATCGACATGAGAGAGACACATCGAGTGGTTGCCACCCGCACAACCCCAACCGGGGCCGAGGACGAACCACAACCGAGGTCTGTGCCCTTAGCAGGAACCGAACCCGGGACTCTCTGATCTGAGGGAGATGCTCTTACCGCTGAGCCATACTGGCCAGGGCTCAAGTCATAGTTTTGAAGTGAAACCAGTGACTGGCATCACCAGCCCTTTATTATCAGAACAACTATTGAATAAAAGTTTTATTTTTTAATTCTGGTATAGTGCTTTTGAAAGGAGGACAAGCAAAGATTAATCCTTAGGGTTAAAAGAAATTGCAAAATTATAAAATACATCTTTTCTCATTAAGAGAGGCAGAGGCCTTGAGAGTTGGGAGATGGTATTTGCTCAGCAAGGCTTCCTTTGGAAATATTTGGATCAGAAATGGCTATGAATTCACACCTGTAAAATTCCCCCTTCCTTCAATCCCCATAACTAATGTCTCAACTTATCATTGTGTTTGAATTAACTGAAATCAACCACAAGGCCACTGCTTGTCAGGGATTGCTCTCTATCCATCAGAGGAAGAAAGTATTAAATTAGCCAGGTGACAGGAAAGAATGGGAGCTACGCACCGTAGACCTGGTTGCCTGAAATCTATGAAACGTGTCAGTTATCGAGGGGATTCTCAGCAAAGACAAGAGAGGGGCAAATCGGGAAGTATTCAGGTTGCATTTCTGGGCGGAGTCCCTTCTACCCTAAACCCAACACTCTGAGAACTGAAACTTGGCCCCTTTGCAAGATTAGGCTTCCCAAATTAGCTGTCTTTGGTGACAGCAAAAATACCTGCCTGTCCCCTTAAGCAAGACTCTCCACCTGAGTGAGAGACCAGAAGCATGGCCCGAGCCCAGAACAGGTGTTTAACGGGGAAGCTGAAAGGCAGCAGGCTTCCACATGCAGAACCTTTGAGAACATTGCTGTAGGGATTTGGCTGCGTGATAAGCTTTTATTACTGTTAAGCAAAATTAAAGGCAGATTTTATAATACTGGCACAGGGGCTAACAGGGCATATTTGCTGGTCCACTTGGAAATCCTAAGTTTTGTTACATTTTTAGAAAGCGGGCATCTTTTATTACCATCAAAGCCTGTGGTGAGAAATGATGTTTACGTTTCAGTTTGTCAAAATGTTTCCAAAAGTATTGCTGTTATTCTTACCATTTTTGAAAACTAGGTTTAAATATAAACTCTGTTGGTGTTGTTCTACATAATATGTGGAATGTTGGAGGCAACCTCTCATTTGTGGTCTTATTTTATTCACAAAGTGCCTGTATGAGTAGGGTGAGGTCATTATGATCATCGATGTTATAGAGCAGCGATTTTCAACTGGTGTGCTGCAAGAATTTGGAAAATATGCAATACCTGACCATTTAGTAAAAGGCACTGACCTCTTTTTTCTTAGATTGTCAAATTAAAAAAAATGACAGCAGTCAACACAACAATAGCTGTACAGTGTGAATGATCGAAATTATATCTTTTTTTTGTTAAACTGGCAAAAAATATATATTTTTTGGGTGTGCCTCGGAATTTTAGTAATTAGTTTATGTGTGCCATGAGATGAAAAAGGTTGAAAATCGCTGTTATAGAGGATGAAGTTGGGACACAGAGAGAAATGATTTTGTTTCTTTTGCTGAAAGCTTTGTTCCTAGAAAACAAATATCCCTTTTTAAAAAGACAAGTTCGGAAACCATAGGAAGTAAGCAGTAATTTTTCTCTCACTCTAATCTGAATCAGATCTTCACAATATTCCTTTGCACAGCCCCCTGATGGCTTCCTTGATCACTTAGCACAAGGTAGACACACCTATGTATGTATTGGTGTGATTTGTTTAGTTCCTTCAGACTGTCCACCCCCTGGGGCAAGTGTGGTGTGATTGTACAGCACACCCAGTACCCCGCATCTCTGCTTGGCACGTAATAGGTACTCAACACATTTCTCTCCAAGGAACAAAAGCTTAACGAGTAAAACTAAGTAATCTGTTTACATTTGAAAGTATCAAAAAGCAAAACTATGGAGAAGTTGGGGGTGAATTAATGCAGATGGAAAAGGAATAAAACCTCCTCCATTTGCTCCAGACAATTAGAGTTGTATGAACAAATATTATTATACCTATCTTTTCCTTTCCCTTTTTTCTTTGCCCCTATCTCAGAAATAAGGACGAAGAGCAGGGGGCACGTGTTGGCAGCTGGGGTGGTTCTGAAGGAATGATGAGTAGGAGGCTTAGAGGTGTCTTATGAGTGAGTTAAAACCTGGGTCTTTGTGTGAGGGCTTGGAGTGTCCTGAAAAGTCCCAAAGTTGTGTACAGACTAAAAGTGAAGAGATTCAAGGTGAATTTAAGGAAGTACCCTACCATCTCCCTTGAGTGTAAAGAGAACCCTCAGTGGATTTTATTTTATTATTTTTTAGCCTCACTCGAGGACATTTTTGCATTTATTTAGAGATAGAGTGGGAGGGAGAGAGAGAGGAAGAGAGGGAAACGTCGACGCGAGAGAGACTCATTGTCTCTCGACACAACCCCAACCGGGGCTGGGGACAAACTGCAACCGAGGTACATGTCCTTAGCGGGAACTGAACCCGGGACTCTCTGGTCCGCGGGCGACACTCTAACCGCTGATCCAAACTGTCCAGGGCCCCTCGGTGGATTTTAAAGAGTCACTAATAAGTGTTAAGTGCAGAACGTGTTCAGTGGAGGGAGACTCTAATAGCAGAGCACAAATTAGGCGTCCCTTCCAGCTCTCCCCAGGATAGGCTGTGTAGCCTTGGTGAAGTCACTCAGCCACTCTGGGCCATCACTTCTGAGCTTGACTTGGAAGAAGGAGATTTTCCAGCTCTAAAAATCTGTGGTGGTGTTCTTCCTCCAAGTCTTGCTCTTTGTGGTGTGCCCTTTCTAGAAATAGAGTTTCTATATTTTTTAACATTTTCATTTAACTGTTTTAATAAAAATTTTGTTTTCATGGGGCAAGAAAATGTGTCTTTCTTTGTGAATGATACCTGCAGGAAGCCTACTAGTTTGGGCCATGAGGCCATAACAAAGGCTCAGGAACCTACCTCGTGGTTTCTTATCCTAAATGCAACATAAATGCATAGGAAGAGGGAGGCTTGTCAACGCAAATAAGTGCCGTGGTGATGTGAATCTCAGGTAGATTTTCATGAAATGGCTTGCCTGTGCTCACACCATGGGTTGGTCTTCTAACCCAAGACCAGGGCTCTTCTAATTGTCCAGTAGTAAGATTGCACTGCTTCCCAACACATGGAAAAGAGTCCATGTGATTTCTAAAATATTTCATTGCTACTAGGGACAGCTTTGGCTTGGCTCTCCTCAGGAGAAATAATTCTGGAGACTTTGATACAATAGAGTATTAGTGGCTGGAATGGGTTAGGTCTGGGAGACCCGCCGAAAGTCTGGCCAGGACCACAGGTCAAATGGGCTATACGCTGAGTGCAGTCAAGAGAGGACGAGCATGCCAGGCCAGTGTGCGGGTTCAGGTCGGGCAGGCAGAAGGCCACTTCACGCCATTCATTCAGTGAGCACCTACCATACAGAATTCCTGCACATATGGTGTTCCTGGTCACCTGTGCCTTTACGACTACCTCTATGACCACTCACCCAATTGAATCACCATCATTTATGCCCATGTTCATCTCCCCCACTAGTCTGGAATCTGTGAGGACAGGGACTAGTTCCTCTCTGTAACTCGCCCTGTCCCGGCTCCCCAAGTACAGCGGCTCACGTACAGTGCCTGTGACACCATAGGCGACTATGCGTCATTGCACAAACACTCATGGTTATTATTGTAACCATACTGCTTTTGCCTTTACCATTATTATCTGAGGGAACAGCTATCTAACTTACTGGTAAGGCATGAAGTTTGATGGCCCATAACAACCAATTTAGAGAACATACCCAGGGGAAAAGGGATATAATTAGTTAATGACATATTGTTTGATCTTACTCAAAAATGCACTTGTCTTTATTAAACAATAAAACTTGGATTCTAACACCTATATAAACATTCATAAAAGATTTTCCTTTTCATTAAAGTGTCTGTGGAAGGATTAAGGAAGATATGCACCGAGACTGACTTTTGTGTTTAAAAACTTTAGCTCTTTACAATGTAGTTTCCTAAAATTCAGGATTCAGGAATATTCTGTTATCCTGCCTAGTGGATAATGCCAGGGACCCTGCCCTATGATCTTACAATCCTACCAGCTATCTTGAAACCTCACAGTTGATCCATATCTTCCTGTTTTGTTTTTATAGCTTTGTTATGTGCATCAAAATCATTTCCATCACATGCCAACCTTCTCACTGATTCATATGTTTCAACTAAAAAGGATTAGGAACAAGCTGAATGTCCTTCTCTTGGAAATAGTAGAAATTCTTAATATAAAAAAATCAGTGTATGACCCATAGAACTTACAAGAATAGTTCTGTAGGGCCTTTTACTTTCCCCACTTGTAAGATAATATGTACACACATTCGTAACAAACATTTCATATGTGCCTTTGGGTTTTTCCCCCATGAAATCTTGTTTATAAGGACACCACTGTTGAAGGTAAATAATGATACAATTTTGGCCTTTACGATTCCAAACACCAGTAATGTCCTTTCCCGCGCCTTTTCACGATTTGTCTAATCCTCTGTGGCCCTCACCATCTTAGGCTAGTCGCTTGCTGTTTGTGTCCACAAGAGAGGAGCAGCTACGCCATTATAGGATTCCCTAACAAAAGGCTTCCACAATCATTTTCTAGCATCTTGGAGATTGACAAGTTCCTCTCCTGTTTCCCAAGCCCATTTGCCCCCTTATTCCTAGTGATTTCTTTTCTTATCTACCAGAAAGCAAGCACCGTGCTGAGTGGTGACCTCTCTGCTCCAAGGATACCTGCCTGAAACAACAGACCTGGCGTGCTCCAACTGCTCCTTGATGTGTTGGGATTGGTGCGATGGTTCCCGTTTGATACACTGGGCTGCTTGGAGCTGCCTTTATCACAATCAATCCATATTAAAAATAAAAGTTCCTTTTCAAAATTACTCTTCATATTTTTTTGGGGAGGTTGTGCCGCAAACCAGCTCCAAGTGCTGAAAAGTGTCGGATGATGAAACCACCAGGGCTCTCACAGGCCAGGGAAGGAGAATGTGTCTTGAGTAATTACAACACTTTTCAGTTTTCAGTCAATGATTCAGTTTATCAGTAATTTCTGGTTTGTTTTCTTGTAGAGAAGAGTGAAACGTTTCAAAAGATTTCAAGATGCCAATTTTAATCTTCCATGCAGTTTTTTTTCCAAATTGATAAATATATATATATGTATATATATATATATATATATATATATTTTTTTTTTTTTCTGAAAAGTATGGGAAATAATCATCTATGAACTTATCACAGGGAATAAGTATTCATTCTCAATGTTAATGAGTTTCCCTAAAACTTCATTCTCTGCCCTTTCACTGATCATTTTTGCTAATAGATCTTGTTTCATTTTGTGTATGGAGTAAATAACATATGCCAAAGTAAGTAATTTGAGAAAAAGATTACACATTTTTTTTAAAGAGAGTACCTTCTTTAGAAAAACAAAATAATTAGGGGAATTTTTGTGTAAATAATCTGTTGTTTCAGTTTTTAAAAAGAATCTTCACCCGAGGACATGCTTAGAGAGAGGAAGGGGGAGAGAGAGAGAGAGAGAGAAACATCAGTGTGAGGGAGAAACATCAATCGGTTGCCTTCCATATGCGCCCCGACCAGGGATCGAATCCACAGTCCAGGGTGTGTCCTGAGCAGAAACAGAACCGGCAGCCTTTCGGTGCACAGGAGGAGGACAGGAGGAGGACACTCAGCAAACTGAGCCACTCCGCTTAGGCTGTTGTTTCCATTTTTAACTGGAGAGAATCCCTAGTTACATGTGTTTCTTGAACATATATGTTAATCATATGTATATACGAACATGTGTGTCTATGTACAGATTCTAATACACATACATATATGTTATTCATTTTTAAAAAATGTTTTTGATAACATTCTTCCCGTGCCTTGGTTCAGACATGAGCATGGCAGGTGTGGTGGCTCATGGCTCATGGATGAGCCGGGTCAGGCACACAGCCAAGTGAGAGGGGTAACTAATGGCAAGCAGCTGTGTTGGTTTAATGGGCCTGCTGGAGGATCTAACTTGAGTAAAGTTGTTGCAATGCTCCAACCACAGATAAGAGTTTGGTTGGTTTTTCTTTCACAAGCCAGTTAACATATGGGATCGTGAACGCCACTCCTCACGTAGACTCAAAGGATTAAGACAAATTTAAGGTAGGATTTGAGGAGTGTAGAAAAGCATATGTTCAGCCTTTACTTGAGTAAAGGAATGTTTCTATCAGCCTAAAGAATTAAGTTAAAAAAAGAAGAGCTTCATAATTGCATGGAGACTGATCAACTGTTTCACAGATTTATGACGGGATTTAGGCTGTAATCAAGTCTCAACGCCTCCAACTGGCGCAAGGCCTCCTGCAAGCAAACTCCTTGTGTTGACTCAACTCAGCTCCTCCAGTCCGTGTTCTGTCTGATGTGGTTAAGTGAGATGCCTTTCTCCTCAAGGGGTGTTCATCTGCAGCCCTGGCCGTGTGGGTGCCCGCGCAGAATGTCTTCTCTGTATCCAGATACTGCGAACTCTGCCTTGAGGTCTTTCCAGGCATAATATGGTGCAAAGTGCATGGGCTGGCTGAGTTGGACACACCTGTGTTTGAATCCTGGCTCATCTATTTATTTGCTACATGACACTGAGGTTTTATTCCTCTGAACTTCATCCTCCCCTTCTGTAAACCAAGGATGATAACAGCGATCACTCCTATTTTAATTGAGCCTTACCATTATAATACTAGGTGTTGTTTATTGAGAGTTCATGTGTCAATCCAATCCTCACAATAATCAAGGGTAGTTACTTTAATGCCCATTTTGTAGATGAGAAAACTGAGCCTGGAGAGATTAAGAAACGTATCTTAGGTCATTGAGCTAGAAATGGACAGAAATAGGATTCAAATCTACAGAACTTTTGTTCGTTTGTTTTAATGATTCCACAGCTAATATCTTTTCCCCTCTGTGTCACCATTCCTCCACCTTAACTTATAGAGTATTAGTGAAGATTCTAAACAATGTATGTAAACTATTTAGATATAGCAGGTGCTTAATAAAGTTTTATTATCCATTTCTCTCAGTCCTACTATCTTTTAACATTTATTTGTCTATAATATACATCTTGGCATTAGCTTTAATTCTAAATTGTTTTAGTTAATTCATGAAGGTATCTTACATTTCTGAATGGCTGCCTTTGCTTCTAGACAAAGTAGAAGGCTGCTTGGAGGTGTGATACCTTTTGGGAGATGCTTTCCAAAATTCCTGTGTTCTTTCTTTGGGAGTGCTACAATGTGTTTTTATTCTATGATTCATAGTGGCACTTAAAAGTGCAAAGTTACCCAAGAATACTTTGAATGAAATACATTCATTCAAACTAACATTTATTGAGTACCCACTTGGTATCAGACATTGTTTTAGTCAATGGGCGTGTAAGTAAGACGTGTTTCCTTTTAGTCTGATTGTTCTAATTCAATGTGAGGAGCGGGGCTAACTGCCTAGGGTTGTGCTGTCTGAAGTGGTAGCCAGGAGTCGCTTGTGGCTACTGAGCTGTGAAATGCAGCCAGTCCATATTAAAATGTACTGTAACTGAAAAAAATACACACTAGATTTCAAAGACTCAATACAAAAAAAAAATCTCAATAATTTTTGTAATGATTACATGTTAGAAACTAGAATATTTTGTTTATAGTGGATTATATAAACTATATCATTAAAACAAATTTCACCTGTTTCTCTTAATGTGGCTACTAGGAAATGTAGTGTTCTACATACGGCTCACACGGAGGCTCACACTATATTTCTGTTGGACGTTGCTGGCCTAGAGTAACTGGGGAGGGTTTTGGAGTCAGAAAAGATCACTATGTAAGTATGTATTTCATTTAAAAATGGAATTATGCTCTTACTAACTGGCTTGTAGTTATGTTTTTCCCACTCAGTAATATATATGGATGTAATTCCATGGCTGGATGGTAGTTCATTATATGGATGGAGGATAATTTGTTCAACTTGAACCTGCGAACAGCTGTGTACTTGAATAGTCTAGAAGGAATAGGACTAGAATTTTGGGGTAGAATGTAGTAATTAGAGGGGATGTAGAAGTTTCTGAAGTCAAATGGCTCATCTGAGAGTTGAGCAAACTTGGGGTACCTGAGGAGTCAACCTTTCTTATGACTCGAAGCTAACACTCGAGTGTTCCCGTGTACCAGGCTCCGTGCTAAGCTGCTTCTGCATTATCTTCACCATAAACTACTAGGTAGGCACTGTTGTTATTTCCAGTCAACAAATGAGGAAACTGAGGCTTGGAGGAGGTCACATGGCCTGATAGCAGTAGAGCTGGGACTGGAACCAAGTCCATTTTATTTCAGCCAGAACTTGGAACTATATTGCACCAGAAATCCCCAGATTTTTAGATTTAACAAAGTAATATTTGTAAATGGAAAAAAATACAGGATCCCCCCCCCACTTTATTTTAGCAATAAAATATTGCCACTACTTCTCCAGCGTCTCTTACAACCATCATTTCATAAGGTAAGAGTATTACATTTTTAAAAATGAATAAATGTAGTTTTATTTAAAAAAAAAAACAAAAAAACAAAAAAACCCGGAACTCCTCACCTCATTGCCTGTATTTTTCAGATTTGCCATGGAGGAGTGTAAACAGGGGCCCAGCCAGGGGGTGAGCAGGGGCTGGAAACGCACGCGCCTCCGCGGGAGGAACTGGGTGCAGGCGGGCAGCTGCGAACCCCGTCAGGCTCAGACTGCCGCGCTCCTCTGCTGTTCTCCACGTGCTGCACACACGTGCCAGCCCTTGTCATCGCTGTCCCGGTTAGCGTAACATCCTCCACTCCACGGGCACCTTATTGTACCTGATCTGTTTGAGGCAGCCTTGGTCATTATTTATCATTCAGCCTTGGAGGGGAACAGGTGTTTTATCCTTCGTAGCTGCTCTGCAGCGATGAAAAGCATCAAGGTGGAGTCCTTTGGCCTTGGAGAAGCTGGCTCCATGGCACCGCCTCTGTACTTTGGAGCAGGCTCATGAGCTGGGCATGCAGCTCTGCCAGGACTATGTCAGCTCTCCTCTGCACGGTGACGTCTCCCTGCTCTGCTCTCCTTCGTCAGCCAAAACATTCAAAGCTCCCAAGGCAAACACAACCCCTCTATGGCTTGATGCTTCAATGACTTGAAGGTTTCCTCGAGACTGTAGGTTGAAGTTGGCGTGATACAGATTTTGTTACTCTCTTTCTAATACATGGATCATGTCAGCACATCATTCATGTTTAATGATTATTAACTGGCAAGTACCTTTAAGAGTTTTTAGTTTCTCCGGAGAAAAGTGAACTACAAATGTTATTATCAATAAGCTTTGTGTTCCTGCTGTTTTGTGTTGACTTTGTTTAGATAGGACTAATACTTAGTGACTGTGAATTAGGTTAAAAGCAAAAACAACCCAGGTTAACTATCAGAAGGAGCCTCTACATGATTTAAAATGAAACTCAAGTGAAAAATTAAGGACTGGTGAGAAAAGGAAGAACAGCATTAGAACGTGACCCCATATCAGTGCTGGTGACTGCTTCTTTGGGTGCTATGCCGAAAAGCACGCATTAGAATGGAAATAAAATATTTGTTACTCTTATTAATTAATTATAAAATGAAAGTTTGTTTTACATTTTATGTTTTTATTTATAAATTTTAAATCAATTTTAGATCATTGATTTCTTACAGGAGATCTTCATTCAATTGTACATTGGCTATAATAACTGTTGAGTGATGCCAATATTTTAATCTTCCTCCATTTGGGAAATTGGAGTTCTAGTCCCCATTTTTCCATAACTGTTTTTTAATTGATGAAGGAAATTTTTCTTTTACCCCAGGGTTACTAACCTTCCTCAGCCTTTTGTGTATTCCCCAATCAAAAGGTTTTTGATTATCTAAAGAAATGACACCCACTGGTTCGCCTTTATAGATCATTTTGTTACCTCTTTCAAAGCATCTTAACAGGTTGGGGAGCCCAGATTTACCCTAACAAAAGCCAGGCTGGTCGCTCCCTTTTGTAACCTCCTTCTCTAAGCAATTTATAACTTTCCCTTTAGTGCACGGCTGAATTGGTTATACTGGGATCCAAGAGCAGCCGTGGGGGGTCCTGGATTGTTTTCAGAGGTCATCAGAGGATCTTTCTAGAAAATTATGGCAGCACTGCAAATTCACAGCTCCCAGAAGAGCAAAGAGGAAAACCTCTTTTTTTCAAACCCTGTTGATTTCTGCTTGTTACTTAATCTTTTTAATGACTTTTCAACCGCTGGAAGTTTAGATTGTGTCTGGAGTTATCTTAGGTGTAGGGTAGCTACATGATGGAAACGGCAGGAAGAAATAAATGAGGGAAACTGGAGGAGGGAGAGTGACCTTAGGGCACCGCCTTGAAGGGAGAGGTGAGACATTTTTAGAATTTTAAATTCTTAAAATACTTTTCTGAGCTTTCTTTTTTAAAAGAAAATTTTGAATTCAAAATGGTAGGAATTGTTAGATTGAAGTCAAAATTCATGTTATTGATGAATGAAAAAAGTGCAATGTAGCAATTCAGTCCTTTCTCTTTCCTTTCTGTTACACAGTGACGCACAAATACTATTTCTTTGAAAATATCTTAAACAAAGCAGAAGCATGGAGAGTGCAAGTAGCTCTTCCTCTTCCATCCCTTAGAGGAAGCCATCGCCAACAGTTTGCGATGTGGTCTCTCTGTCCCTTTACTATTAATTTACATACACATGTATAGATAGTGGAGAATATATGTTTGTTTTTCTATAATGGGGGTCCATACTATATAAACTATTTTTTGACTTGCTTTGTTCACTTTGCAATATGTCTCGGATATCTTTACATATAGATGTACTATATTCTTTTTAATGGTCATTAAAAGTTCATAGCACAGATATGCCAAAAACTACAAAACTAGTTTCCAGTTGGTAGACATCCCGTATGTGTATAAGTTTTGGTTACTAAAAGCAATAGTGCAATGAACATCCTTGCCCAGATATCTGTGTACACAGATGAGCCTCTGTAGAAGAGTTTCCTGGGAGTGGAAGAGCTGGCCTCATTCACTCTCAACTATTAGTAGCATGTAGAAAGACCCCCCGGGCGGCTTTGCCTCCCTCCATGATCTGTTGCCCACACAGCACAGAAAGTTATTTCTGAAAATGTAAATCATGTTGCTTTTCCTGTGTCAAATGCTTTGAAGACTTTTTCTCTTACTCCTGGGTAGGGTTTATGAAGTCCTGTCTCTGGCCACTGCTTACCCACCAGCTCATTCCTCAGGTGTTTTTATGCTCCAGCCAAATGATACTTTAGTCCTCTGATTTCCTCAGCCTCTCTTTCACACATGTATGTAGGTATTTACACACAACTCTCTCTGTCTGGACATCCCTGCCAACTCCCAAATCTCAGTCATCTTTAGAGCTCAGCTTGAAAGTGATCTTTTTCCCAGGAAGCTTTCCCTAAACCACTCCAAACTCCAACCTGCGCCCCGACCCAGACACCCACACGCACACACTTTCCTGAGTGATGTCCCATACACGTCCCCTCATAGCACTTCATTCTCCACGTTGCGGTGCAATTCCTAGCTTATGTGACTCCCCCGGAAGCCCCCTGTAGTTTTTATATCCATCATACCATTCAGTGATAATTAATGTCCATGGTGTTGCCTCCGACACTCTAAGATTCTGTAGTCTCTCCTAACTTCCGAAGACCATTATTTCACAGAGCCTGGCGCAGCACACGGCATTATAAAAGGCATTTCTCTCTGAAATGTGTGTTCTTAGGTGGGAAATTGTCTGGCGATTCTGTCGGAATTGAAAGTTAACACAGATGCACAGAACCCCGGTGCTGGAAGGGCGCTCAGAAATCATTAGTTTCTTGCTACTCAAAGTGTGCTCTGTGGACCAGCAGCCCCACCTCACCAGGGAGCTTGTCAGAAGCACCTCATCCTTGACCTACTGAATCAGAACCGTCATTTTAATAAGCTCTCAGATGACCTGCTGGCACATTAAAGTAGGAGAAACACTACTCTAGTTCTCAGTCTGGCTTTATATTAAAATCACCTTGGGAGATTTTTACATATCAGTGCAAGGCACTACCTTCCAGACTTTCTGATTCTGTCGGTCCAAGGACGGGGCAGGCGGGACATTGTTGTTGTTATTGCTTTTTAACTTCCCAAGCGATTCCAAAGTAGAGTAGCCTGTCCGTGACTTAGGCCCTTCTTCTTCTGACGGTATTGATAAGGATGCCGAAGACGGCAATTTAGTGGCTGAATTGTGTCTAGAACCCACGTTTCCCTATGGTCTCTGCATAATTGCTCAGAAACCTTAGGCAGGATCTTCTAATAGCCCCTCTCCATTTTTTCAAAGGAAAGACTGAATTGTTTAAGGTGAGTTCATGGCAACTTGACGATAAATCAGATCCCCAAAAAAATGTCCTTTGCTTTGTCTCTCTCCCTGCACTTCTCGCCATCAAGCATTCTGTCAGAGAAGACCCTTGACTCTGCTCAGGGTTTGGGTCAAATCATCAATAGAGGAATCTTCAGATTTATCCTCTGACAAGGAAGATGGGTCATCCCCTCTTCATCAACAAACATGAAGCATACCTCTAAAACACAGCAGTCTAAAAATCAGCCTTTTCAGCAAAGACTACCTTTTAAATTCCAAATTTTAAAGAAGGGCCACCGTCTCAGGAAGCATAAATGAAACCCCAGATAATTTGGCACCTGCACCTGAAACCAGCAAGTTGGCTGCTGGGTTTGGGTTTCTAAAGAAAAGTTTTGCCTGCGCCCTTATTTGCTCCTCAAACGTTCTCAGCAATCGGAGCTCAGCCCCGCCGCAGATGCAGGTGAGAATGTTTGCTGCTTCAACAAGCTGGTAATCCTAGGTGAAGAAGTAAGTGCTTAGCGCCCTGGTTGGGAGGGTCTGCAGCCTTTTCCTTTGGAATGTGATATTATCACTAGATTAAGAGGCTAGACACCTGGTGAGGAAATATTAGCCTTATTCTGTCTGAGTGTTTTTGATGTCTTCCTGGATTATTGCTGGTTGGAGAATTTTCAGTTCTGTTAAAGATTCCATGACCCTGAACTCAGAAATAAAAATAAGAGAATAGAGGAAGATAACCATGGAAAATGTGTCTTTACTAAGAGGAACCTCTAGACTTACTTTGATTATTTCTAAAGTTCATATTGATTGGGTAGAAAACATTTATCTGCAAATGGAAATTTCATGGTTGGGGTCGGGGGAGGCCTCAGACCAGCCATGTGGAAGATATTTTACCTGGATGCTGTTTATCCTATAGGTAAACAAGAATGGCAAGCTCTACCTTGTAGCCCCAAGAGCAATTTTGGAGTTCTCAAGAGTGGATGCAGATAATGAGCAGTGCACATGTGACCCCAGAGACTGTTATGTTGCACCAGAGGGACACTGACGGGAGATGCGTTCAGCCAAGCTCCGAAAGTTAAAGCACCTGGAGATGACTGAGGAGCAAACAGAACCTCTCAAATGCTGGGCCCAGGCTCATCGATTCTGGGCTCCGATGTTCTGGGCAGACAGAAATCCAACTCCAACATTTGTGATTAGTGACTTCTCATTTAAAAAAGTGAGGGCAGAGAAAAACCATTGCACTAGATGTGGAAGTTCCTTCGGGTTGCGCTTCACTACTTAACAATTTCTTTGAAGAATTGCTATGCAGTCTTTTTCTAAAACTCCCACATGTCCTTGTGGAGAAGTCAAAACCTTAATAGAAAAGAAAGAAAGAAATGTGGTACATACAATTCCTCAAAACCTCAAAAAAAATTTTTTTTTCAATGAAAGCAGGTAGGCTTTTGTATTTGTTCAATTTTCTTTTTAAATGAAATATTATAACCCTGTAGAAAAGTACAATGTTCCTAATATCCAAGCACCCAGTGTTGAGCCGTCTAAACATTTTACCATATTTGCTTTGAATTATTTTGTTAAGAAATACAGTTTGGCAGATACAGAGGTCCATTGTGTGTCCTTCTGCTATTGCATTACTATACCAGCGATTTCCAACCTTGTGCCGCAGCGAGAATTTGAAAACACGCAGTACCTGACTATTTAGTCAGGGGCACGAATCTCTTTTCCCTTAGACTGTCAAATTAAAAAAATGGCAACAGCCAACACAACAATAGCCTCCTGGTGTGAATGAATCAAAATCATACCTGTTTTTCGGTCAGATCGGCAAAAAATATATTTTTTGGTGTGCCGCAGAATTTTAGTAATTAGTTTGTGTGTGCCGTGAAATGAAAAAGGTTGAAAACTGCTTTTATTACATATATTTGTATCATAATCATCAGATGGTATTGTTTTGCATGATTTTAAAGTTTATATACACACATGATAATATATTGACTATATCCTTATACAAATGTTATTTTATTTTATTTTTTTGCTGCAAATTGTATCTGTGGGACTTTTTCTTACATTGGTTCACAAAGCTCTACTTAGTTTGTTTTACTTCATCAATTGTATAAACATGACACAATATATCTAATTCTTCTGTTAACGAAGAGCATTTGTGTTGTTTCTAATTGTTCATCACAGCATTGTTTATACTAGTTTAAAATCTTCCATATTTCTTTGTGCATAAGTATGAAAATTCCTCTGGAAATATACCAAGTTCTGGAATTGCTGGGTTGAAGGTAAGCAGTCTTCATGTTGTTATATATTGCCAATGTAGCAGCGCTTTTGTTAATCCCCACCTGAGAATCTTTTTCCATTGATTTTTTTTAAGATAGAGTGGAAGGGAGGGAGGGAGAGAGAGAGAGAGAAAGAGAGAAACATCAATGTGAGAGAGACACCTTGTCTGGTTGTCCCCCATACGACCCCCGACCAGGTCGGGGATCAAAGTCGCAACTGGGTATGTATTCTTGACGGGGAATCGAACCCATGACGCCTAGGTCTGCGGGCCGACACTCCAACTGCTGAGCCAGACCGGCCAGGGCATAGTAGCTCTTTTTAATCCAAAAGAGGTATACCATAAATTTGAATTCCAGTGATATAATTTAAAACCCTTTAATAAGTCATAATATAACATCGCTCTGAACTCCATAGCCTGCGTCTGGGACATATGCGCAGCTCTCTGATGGAGGTGTCCAATGTGGAAATTACATGTGACATGTTTTCTCTTTGTAATACGGCACATGTGCTCTTTGTCCCTCTCCCCAATCTTCGGACAGTAGCCATAACAAAATGGCAAAACTCACCTGGCTGAAACATTTTCACCTTCAAAGTGACAGTCCCCAAAACGATCTCAGATGAATTGGAATTATAGGCAAGAGGCCTGTAAGATTACATTAAAGAATATCAACTGAAGGACTTGTTCAGAAACAGCAAAGCCAGTTAGGGGCCAGGGGTGGGGGAAAAGTGTATTCCATGTAAAAGCTAAATTCTGGATTTCAGTTGTAGAAAGAAACCTAATACTAGTATATTGTCTAACTAAAATTATTGTTTCTTTGCTTCTATCTCCTGACACTTTTAGGTAGCTGGGTTGGAGAAAAAGATTTAGAGGAGTCTTCAAATTACAATAAAATTTTCTCATCTTACAAACAGATAAATCAAGGTTTTCTTTTACATATATTTTTCCAGCAATATTTAGCTTAAACATTCCAGGATAGATGTATTAGAATCCACTTCTTAAGTCAAACTGAGCCTAAACTACATTATGTTAGTGACAATGTCAATAAAGTTAAGGTGCTGACATTAGAGGGGTGAAAGTTGTATTGCTTACATTAAGCATTTCTATTTTTTCTATATATTCTCCATTTCTATATCTCTGGTATTTCCAGGTCTTTGAGGTAGGGTAGTTAGTAGGAGAGCCTTGGGCATTTGCTCCCCTCTAGAAGAACTGGAAGGTTTTCACAGACTCAATATATGGTCAATAAATACATGCACATGTCTGTAATCCAAACTGGATTCATACATATATCACTGATTCTTTTATGAAAAGGTCACACTTTTCTTCAGTTAATATATACTTAGAAGTTACTTGCAAAGGCATGTGTTGGGAAGATGACAATCTCTAAAGACAGAGCTTGAAAGAAGTAGACTATTTGCTGGACCAAGTGAGAGTGTTCAGAAGAAGCACCCAATTCTCAAGTCCACGCTTGCTCTCTTTTCTTACCCCTGGCTCCAATATTCCCCGCTATTTCTTGCTTTGAAATGGGAAATAGTAAAGTAATAACAATCTCACTTCTGGGACCCAGATCCCTTGCATCTTATCCAATATCACTCTGGGCCTCGTCTGACTATATCCCTAGTTTACTCTATGTCAAATGGAAATTTTGTCCTATAAAAGTGCTTTTTTGTGAACTGAGTATCTGTGACTTTGGCTGTGTTCTCAGTAACAGAAAATTTGATGCATGTTATAACTTGTCATTTGTGGTCTAAGAATACAGTTGACAGGTCTCAGTTATAGCAGGTCTCTTTGCCATCTGCTGTAGACCAAGGAAACAACTGTTTGTCAGGTGCCCTGTCTTTCCATCCTCATCTCATATTGCTCTTGACCCCTAAACATGTTGCGCTCATTTTTCTCTTAACACTGAGACTTTTAAAGACAAGTTCTCTATCTGGACTTTTCTCTGTTTTATATCCATGTACTTAAATCCCACCCATTCTTCAAAGTTAAGCTGAATCCCACCTTCTCCTTCAACCATTTCTTGAAGAGAGCAACTCACGGTTCCTACAGAATCACATTAGAACTTCTGTCTGGACATCTCAGTTGATTCCGTTGACATATAATCACATGCAATTTTGTACTAGCAATTTATGTCCCTTGGTGTTCCTCCCCCCATAGACTGTGACTACCTTGGCGTCAGGAGCTATATATATTTCCTACTTCTCTCTCTTCTAGAAGTCCTAGCAGGATTCTGAAACTACAGTGGTGTTTTCTGAATTTAATTACTTCTTTGTCTTGACTTTAACTTGCCATAGATTTATATCTTCTCTCTCTATGAGACTATAAACATTGTAGCAAAAACTATAAGACTTTTGCGTTCCACATAGAGCAGTTGATCAATTAATATCTCTTGAGCAAATGAGAATATTATGCCTCTGAAAAAGGGTGAGACTAATTAGTTTAAACTGCAGGCCCCCCCGTCCCCAAGGGATTTTGCCATAGGAAAGGTGAATAGCACAACTTCTAATCTCGAATCTCAAGGCCAATCAGTTCTTCAGGCTCCAATGGCCATATTGGATCGTTTCTATTCCAAGTGTACCAGCAGAGTAGGGGTAAATCTTTTCCATCATTTACTCTATCGTACCTTATGCAATGTCTGGCACTTGATAGGCCATCAGTAAATGATTAGTGCATTGAAACTGAATAAATTCAACAGGTAGTTCAAGCATTTACTCAGGTCTTACCACTTTCCTCCCATTATCTCATTTAATCCTTATTAAAAGTATTTGAAGAAGGTATCAGTATTATGATTTTACATAAGATGGAACTAAAGCCCAGAGATATTAAAAGCGTTGTCCAGCTTCAGCTAGAAAGGGACAGAATTGTCTTACGAAGTTCGTTGCTTGGGTCCTCTAAATCCAAATCCTATATCCTACATCATACTACCTTGCCTCCAGGAATTTTATTCTGTTGTATGGGACTTAGGTCAATGAATGTATCTCCAAGTTGATAGAGAAATCTCATACTGGACTGAGCTCTAACTAAACTTGGCAGAGGAGCCATTTTAAGGAATGACTCTCAAAAAGGCCTACTGCATATTGTTGTAGAACTTACGACTCGTAGGGAGGGAAGAGACTTTTGATATGAAAAAGACAAACAAGTGACGATCTATTGACATTAGTTTAATGGGAAATATTGTACTTCATCAGTTGTCATTCTTTGATTCCTTATCTTATCATTCTTAAGCAGTTTTTACTTAAGCACCTTTTTTGGTTTGTTATTTGCCCATCTGATTGCCCAATAGAACTGACTCTTAGGACAAAAATTTACTCCCTACTTTTTACTGCCTCCCCCCTTCCCCATCCCAGATGGTGTGTAGAATACTAATCTTATTTCTAAAATGATCTGTTAATTTTAAGGAAAAATATAATCCAGGAAATTATATAGAAATCTGTGGACTTGTTTGAGAACGGGAAGGAAACACACACTAGTGAAGCTGAGTGACTTGATTAAGGTCACAGAGTTAATCTCTTAGTTAAAGTGTAGACCCAAAATGGATCCAAGAAATCATCTAATTCAACACCTTCATTTTTCAGACAAGATAACAGGAACACACAATCCCAATGCCTTTCAAGGTAAATACCCACAATCTGGCTCCTAGTTGCAGAAATGACAGATGTGTTTGTGTACCTTTGTGCTAACTTAAGGTTACATTCTTAAATATACTCATACCCATAACTATAGTGGACAGAATTGAATGTTCAGTCGTTTTTTGGAAGCCTCACGGTGGAAACAAAAATTTGGATTTCCTCAGATTGGATTTCAGTGTTCTTCCTCTAGGGCAGATAAATTGAGGCTCCTGTAGGCATGCGTCCTGCCAGATGAGACTTTAAAATTCAAAGGAAAATATTCTTCTCAGCAGGGTATTCGAGTGTCCGGGTGCACCATTAGGAGGGAACACAGCCTGTCCCAATTCTCTTGGCTGACCCTTTGAAAACTTTGACTGACAGAAAATCTCATTCTTGGCCCCCTGTACTCATGGATGCTCTCAGGAAATGTAACTGCTTTTTGCAGCTAATAGACACTTACACATTGCCTCCAAAGAAAATATATCTAATTGTTGAGTGTTAATATAGAATAATAGAGAAGTGAAAAAGTTAAAGTACATGTTTTTGAGCATAATAAACAATATTCCTATGCTCAAACCACAAGAGCTCTAGAGAGTCAGTTCTGCTTCTGGGAAGTAATTTTTGTTGCTTAGAGGGAGGACCTAGTTTTGTAACTTAGAAAATGTAACAGTTGCTAGGTGGTCAGCTACAAGAGTGGAAGTAGAAAGTAAGGGGCTTATCCATCCTTATTTCCAAGCTGACACAACATGTTTTAAGTGGATGGTGTTTGGTTTCAATACGTTAACAGCATCTCCCTTTGCTCTTTGATGCATCGCTCCAGTGCTTAGTAATTTAGTAACAGGTTGGAAATGGGCTAGGGGTAAAATGAGCCTCTGTTACCATAGGGACAACTATCCAACTCTTATTTTTAAATTAGCATAGTAGCAGAAGGTGACATTTTGCCTCAGGGTTCAGGGGGAAAATAAAGTTATAAATTATACCATGCATACAAACTTTTTGAATGTACAAGTCCTCTCCAATCTGCTCTTAAAGTACTAGCTGATCAGAGATTGATATGTCCTAATTAACTCAACATGAGATGTGATAATTTTACATTTGTGCAAAAAGAAATATATGAATGTTTTCATGATGAAAATTACCTGTTCATACTCTGTACTTCTGTAAGACTTGGCTTATTTGAGATTCAGACGAGCTGGTTTTCTAATCTTTTGAGTCATGCCATTAATTATTATTATCAATCTAAGGAGCTGAATGAAATCCTAGGCATAAAACAGATCAACTCCAGATTTAATATTGGGTGTACGATTTAACTTTTGTTCTATTTTGCCTGCTTTATATTAGTGTTAAAGAACTTCAATGATTATGCCTCACTGAATCAGAGAAAGAAAGGGTTGTCCTTATAAATATCCGGAGCAGCTACCTGACGAGACAGTATATATACCATATACCTTTAGTATATCATCACAGCAACAATTTCCAAATATGTGCTGGCTACACGAAGTGTGATTCATCCAGTAACATTCACACTGGACACTAGAAGAGTTACTGTGGTCTTTCCAGCCCACACTGCAATTACAAAGATCTCTGTAATGTCATTTGGGTCTCAGAAGTGCATTGTTCCTTTTGTGTGTGTCAGTGTTTGCATGTGTATGTGTTGCAGTTAAAGACTAACCTTTGGTTAAGATCTACAGTGAATGAAGAATAGTTAGAAATCTCACATAGCAAGTTGCTATTTAAGGTGCCTCCCCCACACCACAACAGTAATGATTTGTTGAAGTTTATAGTTTCTTGGGTAGAATATTTTAATATAAGCATTCCAAGTGTTTTCAGGTATTGTTGAATATCAACATGCTAGAAAGTACAGTAACTTTAAAAGTTCTAGAGAAGTCTGTCATTTGGCTGCAATTTATGAAATGATGGCAAATAATATGAATTTCATTTCCTGGGTGGGACTCTAATCGATTTAGGCGGGGGAAGTAAGGGATAATGATCTATTTGATAAGTAGCTTTAAAATTAGAGTTTCATTTGCACTAACAAATCTTTTTTTTAGATTCAAATGTTTTCTGAAAGGGCTAGCTATACTTTAGTGTACATTTCTTTTATTAGTTCAGTTAGATTGTGTATTTTGAATGGGGAGCAGAAGTGGAGGTTTTGACTGTATGGAGATTTGGTAAGGGGATTGAATGGTCAAGAACAGTAGTGATGAGGTCTGGGCCACAAGGGATCAGACTTCTGCCCCTTCAGCAGACTCTTCTATTCCTGGCCTTGCCCTCTTATCTCTTTTTTCCTTTATTGTGAGAATTTTCAGACTGCCTTGTTCCTGGAAAGATCTACAAACTCTTCTTTAGGATGCAAAGTCTCCTTTTACCAGAGAGTTGAGAGTTTACTCCTGAATATGAAATGTTTTCTTAGGAAATAAAGCACAAAAGAAATTCTTTTGTCCCCTTCATTTTCAAAGAGCTGTGATCAGAGTGAGTAGTGGGCCACAGCAATAGAAGACTACCTAGAAGACAGCTCATGAACTTCCTCGCTGTTCTTACTTATTTATGAATCAGTTAATTGTTCAGTCTTTTTTGCACATGAGTTTGTGGGCCCTTTTGTATGTGGCTTGTTCACTTATCCTACGGATGAAAGTGTTCAAGAAGAAGCTGAATGGTCACTTGCTGGAGATGCTTGAGAGAGGGTTTAAGCCCCAGATGTTGGATTGAGTTGTGTTACCTTCAAGGTCTGCACCAATCTGAAGTCATAGGAGAGGGATGGCAAATACGTTTCAATAAAGTGCCCCTTTGATCAATGAACAATGTCTACATAATGTCCTTGGCTTTAAAAATTATGAGGCCATGTCCAAGCCCTTCGGGAGAAATGGTCACGACAAACTACTCAATGTTCACTTTTCTATAAAGGGGCATGAGTGTGTTTGACTGTGTTTGCCATTCTTGTCCTAGAAAATGTAATAAGTTGATTCTGACCTGCATTTTCATGTGAAACTGCTTCCATAGTTTTCTGTTCATGCTCACTGACTAAATCTTGAACCCATTCAGCTATTGTGCATGACAAGCTGTTAGTCTGGAGGAAGAGAATAAGAGAGCATGGTTCAGCGTAAAGTAGGTCTTAGAAAATAACTCAGTTATATTTGTCATCAGCATCTCTCAAATAAAGGGCAATGCTTTAAAAGTGTAGACATTTAGATTGGTATGAGATAATGTGCTGCTATAGCTGTAATTAACAGTGACAAAGGAGTTGATATGTGATCTTGCAAGGCAATGCAATAATAGACCTACACGTACAACCCTCCATTTAAAACATGACCTGTTGACTGTAGCGTGGTTTTGAGTTAGACTGGCTTTAAATCAGTCTCAAGAAATGATGGCCCAGGTTCACATCTTAGATTAGTCAACCACAGGATTCCCCCATCAAGATACATAAAGTGAGACACTAGATGCTTGTGATTTATCTGAATTGCTGTTTGCCTGTGTCTGTGTGAAAGGCTGTCAAAAGGGATGTTGCCTTTAATCTGAAAGTACTCAGCTGTTGGCATTTTGGCATTGTCCCTACTCAGAAATGAAGATATGAGATTTAAGGTATTTCTGAGGAATTTTAAATAATTGCTAGAATCAATTTGAGTTCTGTAAAAACCTGTACATATCTTAGGAGTGAAAACAAAGGACTATTTATATAGATGATCCCTTGCCAAATTGGGCGTGTGAAAGCTTCTAAGAATTTGCTTATATACCTTAATATAGTGACTTAATGCCTTAAGAATATAACTCCTTCAAATGCCTTAAATTTTAAGAGGGTTTTACTACCCATGTTTTCTTTTAAGAATGTGTTGCATTTGGAACAATATAGGTGGGCAAATGATTCTTTAAGTATTACACTTGGCACCAAAGAGGAATTAAAATATAAGGTTTACAGATTGCGTATGCTAATACATCAACAAAACTAGAAAGCAGAAAGATCAGTGCAGGTATTTTCTCCCGTGTTGAGCGATTAGAGAGAGAACGAATTTCTCTACATAGAATGGGCACATTAATTCAGTCTGACTAATCTTAGCAAACAGAGATGAATTTAAAATGGGTGGAAAAGATTGGCCGGTGTGGCTCAGTGGCTGAGCGTCGACCTATGCACCAAGAGGTTGCCGGTTTGATTCCCAGTCAAGGCACATGCCCAGGTTGTGGGCCCGATCCCCGGTGGGGGGCATGCAGGAGGCAACCAATTGATGTTCTCTCTCATCGATGTTTCTATCTCTCTCTTCCTCTCTCTCTAAAGTCAATAAAGAAAAACAAATGGGTGGAAAGACCCTAGTCCCAGAGTGAGTTGAAGTCAGCAAAGTTTTCCAAATAGTCGAGGACAAGGTTGTGGATAAACCAGTGAGTTAAATGCATTTCTTATGTTATACAGTGTGCTTTTCATGTGGAGTACATTTCTCCCAGATGTTAGCAATCAGATAGTATTGCCTTTTCAAATAAACGACATACTTTCTTTTATCAGACAATAAAATTTCACATTTCCCTTGTTGCATTGACTGACAGGAATCTCAGCGCTATATTTAGTACTTAATTTCAGAAACAATGTCCTCTAGCTTCCTGGTATAATTATGTCTATTTTCCCTGGGTGATTTCTGATCTGCCTTAAAAAAATTGCTACCATACAAGTGCTATAAAATTATAAGTCACCTCAAATCCTTTGTGGGACTGTGAAAGGTCCAGTTTCTACATAAAATAAAAATATGTACGAATTGTTAAAATAAGGTATGTGTTTTGACCTAAGGATCTAAAGATACATTTAGGAATTGGATCATTAGGATTGTGCAAGTTGTAAAACCAGAGGCAAACGGGGCAGGGTGGTTGTGTTGAAATGTAAGTTTATGAAAAAGAACCTGGTGCCTCATTATTCTCTATGACACAGAACACCGCACGCATCTCCTCTCTGTCACATGACATGGCTGTCCCTCTACCATGGGCCTTTTGCCTGCCTATTCCACCTGTATGAATGACCTTTGAAGATTTTGCTAAAACACATTGAGGATTTTGCTCAAACACTGCCTCCTCTCTGAAACCTCTGTGTATATAGCTCTCCTACTAGATGCTTTCCCATTTCCACTACATTCATTTTCCCCACTAATGTTCCGTATCACTGTCACATTGTTATTAAGTATCTATATTCATGTTGTCTGCCCACCTATTGCCTAGACCATTGCTTCTTAATCTTGGCTTTGCATTGGAATCACCAGGGGGCATCTACAAATACTGGTGTGTTAATCCCACCCTCAGAGATTCTGATTTGATTGGTATGAGATGCAGCCTGGGTGGCAAGATTTTTGAAATCTTCCTAGGTGATTCTGTCTGTAGCCACAATTGAGAAGTTTAAGCTACTGTCTTTATAAGGTTAAGCTCATCCTTCTCTGACTTAAGAACAGTACCTTGCACCTAGTACGTGTTTAAAAATTATTTACATTTTTGTCTGGCATGGCAGCTGTTGGGAAATCTTGCATTCTGTCAGATAATGTTTAGAGAATATGATTATTTGTTGCAATTATTTATTCCTTTACAGACCACACATGCACTGAGCAGACTCAGTTAAGAAGAAAGTTTGTGGAGTTGGAGCCCCGCCCTTGGCCTTCTGGCCAAGGAGAGCTATATACAAAAGTTCAAGTTACTCACTTTTGTTGTTCCACTACTACTGTTATTTATTATGCGCCTACTGTGTGCCAGACACTGTTCCAAATGGTTTGTGTATGCTAGCACACTGAATCGCTCATGACACGACCCTATTTTTATTTTACAGTGAACAGAAGTGGAAAACAAGACTAAGGTCACAGCTCTGAGGCCAGGATTTACACCCACGTGAGCCTGACTCAAATCCATTGCTCTTTGCACACACCAGGCTACTCCTAAAAGGCCTTTGGTTTCTGTTACCGTTTTGTATGTATATGTTTAATATAAATAATGGTAAAAAGCTTAATTCCAAATTTGTCTTTTCAAGCTGTCTTTTCCATGATTTAAAGACAGAGTAGTCATCAAATATCATTCAGTGGGATTTGTGCATTGATCCTGCAAATGTGCTGGTTGATGGTAATTGGTCACAAATCCTTTTAGCGCCCCCCTTCCCTTCCAGAACCTGTACAAGACCTCAGCCAGGGCGGATGGGTGGGTAGGCTGTCTTCTGGCTGACACAGTAGGTGGAATTGGAAAACAACCCTTGACTTTTTTTTTTTCCCCTATCCTTACCCGAGGATATTTTTCCATTTTTTGTTCAGATAGAGTGGGAGGGAGAGAGAGGAAGAGAGAGGGAGAGAAACATCAATGTGAAAGGGGCACATCGAGCGGCTGCCTCCCGCATGACCCCAACCAGGGCCGGGGACAAATTGCAACCGAGGTACGTGCCCTTGACCAGAATCGAACTCGCGACTCATTGGTCCGCGGGCTGACTCTCTAACTGCTGAGCTGAACCAGCCAGGGCTACCCTTGACTCTTTAGTTACAAATGTAGGTACCACATCAAACCAAGTGTAATAGCAGTGACTCAGCCCCCACCCCCCAACCTCCTGTACACACACATACACTCTGGGAACTTTTATTAAGTTTGTCTTCATTATTAATATATTTCTTCTACCTCTCTACACTGTTAAATTAGAAGATTGCCCACAGGTAAGATATTTAAAAAAATATCTTAAAAATATGAACACAACTGTTTTCAGAGACAGGAAGACAACGGTAATTATTATACGCGGTCTTTCTGTGTATTGTTCTCTTGCTCTCTCTCTCTCTTACTTTTAATTCTTCAAATCAGATGATTTTAGCAATCCAGTAGCACAATCCAAATCTTTGTGATGCTTGAGTATTTATTTAAGTTGTTTAGAAATGCTTTATTTTGGTTTATATTTCTAATACAAACAACATTTCTCATAGAGTATATTAATACAGAAAGTTTATGCCCTAGAAATAAGAAGTATGATACTTTCAATGTTGCTTCCTAAGAATTACCACATACTGAAACTTTGCCTGGTGAATTCAAACAAAACCACAAGTAGGTTATTTTAGGTTAATCTCACGGAATGAAATGAAAGGTAGTGTTGCCTGTTCCTCTTTGATGCAGTTGCTTGCCATATTAATGTTTATACAGTGATGTCTCTTGTCCTGTTATTATTTTTAGACACAATTGTAGAATGAAAACAGTCTAGTAATAAGTACAGTGAATAGTGTTATCAGATATTTCTTCAATTTAAACTGAAGGTTTTTAAACAACTTTTTCAATGTTTGGGCTTCACGACACGGTTCTATTTCACAGTGCCAATAATCCTTCCCCGAAAAGCCAGTTTCGTGTGCCCAATGAACCAATATACTCACAAAAGTAAGCCCACTTCTCTCTCTCTTTTTTAATAAATGGAAAGTCTAAGACTTTTAGTTTCCAAAGAAGCTAATTATGCAACAGGACCTGTTCAGAGGGGACTACTTCCTCATACCTAATCATCATCAGAAACAGGCTGGAAAGTAAGAGCTTTGAATGGTGAATCTTGAAGGTTGAAGGTTTGGTTCTATTGGAGAAACAAATAGGGCTTTTGCTCTACAAAGCAATTGATGCTATTTTAGAAAGTTTACGCATGTGATGCTGAAAACAATGGATTACAGGCCTAGCCTAGAGCAGCGATCTCAAAGTCTTTCCCAGACCAGCACCCACAAGTTGCAAATGCAAATTCTCAGACCCCTACCCACACCTGAATCAGAACCTGAGGAAGTAGCCCAATAACCAGTGGTTTAACAATCCCTCTAGGCCAGTGGTTCTCAACCTTCCTAATGCTGCGACCCTTTAATACAGTTCCTCATGTTGTGGTGACCCCCAACCATAAAATTATTTTCGTTGCTACTTCATAACTGTAATTTTGCTACTGTTATGTCTTAGGCGACCCCTGTGAAAGGGTCGTTCGACCCCCAAAGGGGTCGCGACCCACAGGTTGAGAACCGCTGCTCTAGGCAATTCTGTTTTGCTAACGTTCAAGAACCAATAGACTGGAGGCAGGAAGACTAGACTTGACATCTCTCAAGTTGAGGCGCTGTATCCCAATGACTCTGCACCTGGTGTGTAGTAGGTACTCAATACATATTTGCTGAATAAATTAATAAAGCCAGAGATGATGAGAGCCTAAACGACGAAAGAAAAAATATGAGAATCAAGAAAGACTTTAGTTCCATTTGCAATTCAGTCAAGAGCAGAATTCACTCTTAATGAATGAGGTTTTATAAATAATTTATGAAATTTTCCCTTATTTGACTATTTTCTTCCCTGTCTTTCCTTGTAGTTGCTCACTCTACACTCAAAAGACGTGTGTGCTTTCTTATAAGCCACGAACAAAGGGGGAGAGTTTAGTAGCTCATACCTGCTTCTACAGAGGGCCTGGGTACATCGCCTCACATGAGAGAGAACCCAAGTGATCAGTGAGGTGGCAGCAGTGTGCCAGGGAATCGTGGCCCACGTTCTGGGTCTCTCAGGAAATGACAGTGGGAATGAGGCAGACAGGATGAGAAAGACTTGGGTGGTTAGGATCAGGAGGGACCATGTTTTCATGAAGCTGCATTGGCTTTGCATTTGAGGAGATTCCAATCTTGCTGCAGAAAGACCAATAATATACAAGCATTAATGTCTTTGGTTGCTAAGGGAAAATAGTCACTGAAAAGGAGGAGGATTTATCAGTGAGAGGGAGGCACCCTAACATTTACTCTTCACCAGTTGTTCTGTTGGGATTTGACAGACATATCTTATTTAATCCTCACCACCTCACCATGTGGTGTTAATAGCTGGGTCAAAGGGGGTAATTTGTCCAAGGTTATACACTCACAAAAAAGTAATGCTGGATTACAAACTTGGGCAGTCTGACTCCACAGCCTGCCTTTAATCTTCTGTTACTAAACAAAATGCATGAGGTTGTTACAGTTTCAGCCCTTTTGAATCTTTATAAAGCATATATGTATTTGCATAAACATTATTGAGTTTATTATAATTGTATATAGCATATACATTCGTAGTTTAAATAAAATATTTTGGACTTGAGTTTTGAGATTTTGGCCAGAAATGCCATCTCCTGCTGCACTGCGTGTTGCCTGGGAGAATCAGATGGAATGGCCACTCTCTGGCTCCAGCGACTTTTGAAGGAATGTGACATTTCATGCCTCTCTTGTGGTTTTTCTGCGCTCTCTTTCTCTATCAAAAGCTTTTAATTATATTTGTATGCATATAAGTAGGAACTTTTTTATCTGTGCTTTTCCTATAAAAGCAATACATTCCTCTTTTTTCTCCTTGTATTTGATGTGTATTTGAAACTCTGAAGTAAGTTACACAAGGGGCATCCAATTATATTTCTATAAAGAATGAGGTCTCAGAATTGTCACATTCCCCCTTCCTCTTCATACATGAATGTTTCTTGTCAGACAATTTGGCAGCTTCATCAAAGCAGTCTTGGATGCAAGAGACTTGACTTCAGCTGGTCCTTGGTTGGTGTGAGCCTTAGGGTCCTGAAAATTGCTTTAACTTCTTCACCTGCAAAATGGGTATCATTATATATATAGTCCCCCCAAATGAATATGCAATTTTGAATAATTATAAAGCCAGTGTTTATTAAAATACATTTCATTTTTAAATGTATAGAATCTACAGACACCCTATATACATTTTTAATCCTCACCCAAGGATATGTTTTTATTGATTTTTTTTTAGAGAGAGAGGAAGAGAGAGAGAGAAACATCGATGTGAGACAGAAACACCAATCGGTTGGTTGCCTCCCGTACACACCCCAACCAGGGATCAAACCCACAACCTTTTGATGTACAGGACGATGCCCCAACCAACTGAGCCACCCAGCCAGGGCATGGGTATCACAATATTTGCCTTGAGTTTACCTTTTGTGGGAGTGGTGGTGGTGAGGAATGACAGAATAGGTTAATTTATGTCAAATTATTTTAGCTCTGTAAAGGAAATGTGACAAAAGTTAAATATATATTCTACATATTTTTTCTGCACATGGGCTTTGCAGTGCTAAAAATCTAGAAGTCTTAGGGTAAAATGGGGTGAACACTAAGAAATTATTCTTATTTTAAAATGTTTTTTATACTATCATAATCACTATTTCACCATTTTCTTATGGTTTATTCCTCACCTCTCACTTTCCAACAACCTTTATTTCCTGTGGGAGTAGCTGGAACAGCACTTGGTGACTTAGCAGGTGCTCAGTTGATCTGGGTTTGCACAGAAAGAAGTGGTAGACCACAGAGCAATGCCAAACCATAATGGGGGTATTCTTGCTTTTCTTCCTTAATCCAAGGAATCTATACAATGAAGAACAAGAGATGATGAAAACAGGACTGGAATTCAACCAATACACACTGGTATAGCAGTGCATTAAAATACTGAACTACTTCTCTACTGGTTTGTAAATAGCAACTACCTGCAGTTCCCATCTACCCACCCACCCATATTTACTGCCTCGGCCTCCTTGATGTCAACACTGGGACTGCCTGAATCTCCTGCGTCCAGCAATCTAAGGGTTAACACTTGCTTTAGCAAGGGGCTTCCAGGATCCTGTTCTGCTGACTGTTCAGATTGGCGTGCCCAGGTCTTGCAAGTGTTAAATATTTTGAATATCCTTCTGTAACCACATATAAAACCAAAAAAATCAACCATACTAGTTGCATTGAAAGTCTTGATAAATTGCTTTCGTTTTCATTGATATGTGCATATCTTCTTGGACCTTAATTCCTGCAATTTGCACTTCTCTTATTGTTTTAGGATGATCATATCAGTGTGGAGAGAGAGAGAGAGAGAGAGAGAGAGAGAGAGAGAGAGAGAGAGAGAGACATGAGAGCCATTGGGAAGCAAGTTGAAGGCCCACAGGCTCACACTGGGGATGAGTTTGGCCACATTCAATTTTATTGAACATCTTGAAGCATTTAAAACAACCAGCGTCCTATGGAACCCAGATGCATATAGGCATATAGCCAGGTGCTTTCCTCCTAATATTTGAACCCATTTTATGGAAGATTCAAGCCATATGTTAAATCATAGACTTCAAAAGATATTTCTTGAGAGGCTAATTGAAATGATGAAAAATGGGTCTAAAAATTATGCTCAAATATGTCATTTATGGGTTGAGGGTCAAGGGCTGAGGAGAGACAGAGAAACTTGGGGGAGTTGCATGAAGTCATTTAAGCATGTGAAATGTTCTAGAGCACAAGGGAACTCTTAAAATTTCATAATCATAGAATCTTTCTTCATTTCCAAAAGAGCATGTTTTTGAGACAGTGTATATAATATAGCCATTTGTTCTCTTGAACACATCTCAGGAAAAAAAAGAAGTTAGGAAAATGAGCCCATTGTTTTTCAAAATTAGTGACAAACTTCAAAATAATTCCAAACAAACCTCAAATAAAACATTTTCCCCCTACTGTGAATCCTATTTAAACTGTTTGGATCAGTCTGTTTTAATGAGTCGCATTCACGCTGACACATCCACACACTCCAGACAAAGACGACTGTACCTCTAAACCCATTTAAAAATGATAGATGACTGTCAGCTTTGAGAAAGCAGCACATGCAGTGGCTTGATAGTGCAGAATGAAAGCAATCTACAAGTGCAAGTCTGTTTCTTTTGGCAACGGAAGGAGTTGCTAATGGATTCATCATTTTCTGTTAAGCATGAATGTCAAACAAAAAAACATTTAGGGCTCTATTCAACTGAATTTCCGGCTCGACGCTTGCCAGCCATGGAAGCCCTGTGACTTGGAACCTGTGCAACCCAAGCCTGATTCTTGTTTCCAAAGTTCCGTGGGGCCAGTGCCACGGAACTTGGAATTCTGCCGAGGGCTCCTCCTCCTCTCTTTGGCTCCCCCTCCCCCCTTTCTCCAATCGTATGAAACCACCAGTCATGCTTCCTAAATGAATGCCATCTATGGAGGGGAGCTGGTTGCCAGCTCTTATGACTTCAGCTGACTCCACGTCAGAATCACACAGGAAGTCCACTAATACCACTTGAGAAGGGAGGGCAGGGTCGTATCCAGGGATTCTGGGGCCTCTGAGCCTTGGAACTTACTGGTTGCAGTGGGCATTGACTGCTTTCTATTTTGGTGTCATAATTATGCAATATGTTCTATACTCTTTCTATAAACAGAAAGTAAATGCAAAAAGAATAAAAGTTAGACTGCCTAGGCTTCATAAATGTTATGTTCTTGGAATGGAGCTTAAGAGGATTTGGGGGGAAGTTCTGGCCTCAGAACACAGATATTTTCATGCCCTTGACCACAGAAGAGCTGCCTCGGTATGGAAGACTGGTTTCTTCAAATGGCCACAGTGGTAGGATTATGCTGAGGCCAACAGATCAGCAGCTGCCACCCTGGCACAGGAGAGGTGACAATGACAGACCCTGGGCCCTCACATATCAGACCAGTACCAACTCTACCACCAGCTATGTGATCGTGGGCAAGCCTCTTAACCCCTCACTGCCTCAGTTTCCTCACCTGTTTGTTTGGGGGATTTGATAATGATTCAATAATATATATGAGAATAAGAGTATAAATTATAAATCACCACACAGTGGATATCATTAATTGAACTATTTAAATTAATAAAATCAACAAATAATAAGAGGTACTGTAATACAGGATTTCTAATAGACAGAACTAGAAACAGAGAAGTTAAGAGACTTAGATTTCTGCTAACTGCACTTTCTGTTCTGTGACCTTGAGGAAAATCAATGTACCCATTAAAACTATAACAGAGATGTTTATCCCATCACTAATTTTATGAGTATACTGTGCCTTGGCTTTGCACATTATTTAATCTGTGGAAGTGGCCACAGTAGTTACTCTCCAAATGTCAACCCACTGCCAATCATTTCACCATTATAGCTTTACTGTTTTGCAATTCCAAGGCATTTTGTTTTTTTTCTATTGCTTAGTTAAAATGTAAACATACGGAAGAACAGATGTTAGACCTTTACATAGCAATTAGCACTTTAACAGAGTTTAACCAGATTAAGACACAGGGTTGATGCCAGTTGGCTCGGGGAAGAAATAGGATACCAGGAAGAAGGGAAAAAAGTTTTCAAATCAACTTTACTTTTTTTGCAGATGTCCCTAATACTGGGAGGACAATTGAAATTAATTGTGAAATGTTGCCAGTACCTTCTAAATGACAGGACTATAATAATTTAATGTGACGGTAATAATAATGATGACTTCAGCCTAAGGGATAAAAGCAGAACTTGTAAAAGAATAAATTAATGGTCTCCCTCAAAGATATTTGAATCTAATATGTCAAATGTCACCTCCCTCAGGAAATCTTCCCTGACGCCTCAGATAGACTCAAACAGTATATACTTCAAATATGTATTTCTTATGGTGTCATTCATTTTTTTGCCTATTTATAATATATACATATTTATAGTGAGTTGACACTTTTAAATTCTATGTTCAATACCTCATAGAATTCCTAGCACATCATAGGAACTCAGAGAATTTAATAGATACATCTGGATTGTAAAATAGATTAAGCTATCATTCTCCCAGTGCATCTAGGACTTGGTCTAGCTAACAATCAAAACTAAAGATATTTTTCAGCAGAGTATTAAACTTTATAAAGGTTTAGTTACCACATGATTAAAAAAATATTTCCACTTAGATGATGCTTTAATCAGGTTAAATGGTATTTTGTTAAAGCAATTAGATAAATGTTATATGTCTATACCTCTTAAGAATATTATCAAATTTACCCAGGAATTATCTAGGCTTAGACTAGTGTATTGACAAAGCTACATCCCAAATGTCACTTTAACCTGCAGAAATGGTCAGATTCGTATTCTGTAGGGCTGGTTTCAATGAGGAATTTTCAGAATGATGAAACCAGATTTAGCTGGTAGCAATTATTGGGACATTTCAGATGAGCTCAGCGTGAAGAATAAAACTGAAGAAAGATTAAGTCTCAAATACTAAGGAACAGGAAAAAAAGAAAAGAAAAGAGAGACCGAAAGGGCTTGAAACGCAGGAAAGGACCAGTTATCTGCAGGAAGCTGGTATTCTTATGTGAGATGCATGTGACCCAGTCTGGGTGAGAATGTTATCTCTATGTGATCTTCAGAATTTCTCTCTTGACTGTAGCAACCTCAGAAGAGTGAATTAAAGTCTTAAGGAGAAAAATCAATAAAGAAAAAAAAGATAAAAGCAGTATGGCTGGAGAGCATTTCAAAAACCATATAAAAGTCTCTTAAATGGCCATGGAAGACTAACCACTGTTTATAAGGATTTAACAGGAATACCAATAAGAATAGATTTGTTGGTCTCCTTACAGGAGCAAAGAGGCTTCTGGGTGGTTTATGGCATTTGGTTGGTCTTTGTTTCATTTTAGTGTGTGACATACAGAAACATGAATTGCATAAAAAATTGCCTATGGTGATAAGAAATTCATTGGAGAGATATTATGAGAAAGTTGGGATTAGAGTAGCACTTAGTGCTTGCTCAGTGCCATGGATGAAGTACAACACTCTGAGTACCTTTCCTGTGACTAGCTCTATTTTATTCTCAAGCTGGGAATGTCTCTGAACTCTATGCCAGAAACAGACAACGTCGTCATTTAATCCCAACAATAATAATGCTTTCTCTAATGTATCTGTAAAAAAAAATCTGTGAAATGATTTTTTTCTTATACTTATAAGAAGTGGAATGTATTTTCAAACTTTCTCCAGGCCAACTATCTTCTTAACTGAAATGCGAAGATGAAAGAAGCAGGAGGGAAAGAGTTGATGCAATAGAAGTGACGGGAACTTTGGGAGGAGTGGGGTGAGTGTATTCCTACCAGTCAAGGAAAGGAATAGTGAATAAAAGCTAGAGTTTAGAGAGCTAGATTTCAGTATGTTCAAAGAAGACATAGCTATGACTCCCTTCCCCCCCGCCCAGGTCCGAGATCCATATGTAGAGAGTGTTTGATGCTATATTCATCTAATAATGCATTGATTCATTCATCCATGTCATTACATTCTTACTTGAGTTCCCATCACATCACAGGTACTCTTCTACTAATGAGAAGCTTTCAAAAGTGAAATTGTAGCAGTACAACTATAAATACTTTTAATTAGGAAGAAAAAAATGTGTGTGTTGTGATGAAAGCCCAATGTGAAAGTTTACAGAATCCTATAAATCCTGGGCTCAGGATAAGTTAAATAACTTGTGAGAGTCCCAGAGCTAGTAAGCGAAGAGCTAGAATTCACGTTTGCCTCTGTCCGATTCCAAAGGATGTGCTCTTGGCCCTAGTGTGATGACCCCTGGATTGCTTAATCAATGAGCTCCTGTAGCTAAATATGCCCCAATTAGCAATGGTGGGGTAATATCGATTTTATAGGTCACTTTGCTCACACACACACACACACACACGCACACACACACACCTGCAGACACTCACCTGTATGCTACCTAAGGAGAAGCTTTAAGCAGCCCTAGCCCAATCATTTAGTGACACTGTGACAGGTTGTTCTTGCAGCCAGTCTAGTTTTACCTCCTGCCTTGGTCATGGCCTCTTGACCCCTGTCTTTTTCCCTGTATGAAATCCCAGTGCCAACAATCTATCTGTCACTTTTTTTTTTTCCAGAATGAGAGTCTACACTGCTTTGGCTCTCCTTGACTTGTAGAAGCTCCTATTGTCCTCGTATACCTCACACCCCAGGTTGCAAGGACTACCATCTTTCATCTGCTGTCAAGCACTGTGGGTTCCCTATGACCTGAGCTACTTCTCAAGACTCACACGTAGTACCTGCCCTCTGCAATGGGTGGGTCTAAATCTATCCCTGATCTCCCATAGTTGGCTTAATTCCAGGTGGAGAACACACACCTATGTTTTGAAATATGACCATCTTCTTTTGAGAATCTCTTAGAAGTTTAAGGTTCTATTTTTGAGTCATTTCAGTGGGGTTCCAAGTCAGGGTTTGTATTTTGTTTCTGATACCATGTCATGAACCTAAGTCTGTGCCTTCGTTTCCTCATCTGAAAAATGGAAAAAATAACATCTCTCTCTGGGTTGCAATAAGGATTAAATGAGTTAATTTTGCAATTACCTTTCCAGCGTGCTTAGCGTGAAAGTGCTCAATAAATGTTAGCTCCTGTTATAGTCTTCATCAACATTTTCATTACTGTAATAGTCTCTTCAGGGCAAGCAACATCTTAGAGATGGATTGATGAGAAATCCTTCTTGACACGAACTGGTACCCCACATTACACAGAGAAGAAGGCGACGCACAGCAGGCCCGCTTTTACTTCCTGCTCAGCCATTAATTAGGGATGGCACCTTTTCCTCGATATTCTTATAATTTAGTGAAAGCTGTCAGTGGTCTCTAGAATGGGAAGGTTCTGGAAATACACAAGGGTTTCATCCAATACAAATTTGAGCCCCACTCGTGGAGAATGGTGCAGAAGTCTGGGCGGGGCTCCAGCACTTGTATGTAAAAAGGTCTGCAATCCTTCCCAGTGAGAACTGTTTGCTGTCAGTGTTCACTGATGGATCTTCAAGTCCTTCCTAACTTGACATTCTGCAACTTCATGGCAACAATAAAAGAAGAAAATGATACGGGAAATGAAAAGTGATTTGCCCAATTGTAGAGTTTACATTTGTATTCATTTTCTAGGGCTGCCATAACAGATTACCACAGACTGAGTGACTTAAGCACCAAGAATTTTTCACTGTTCTGGAGGTTAGAGGTCTGAGATCAAGGTGTCAGTAGGTTTGACTTGGTTTCTCCTGAGGCCCCCAAAGGTTTGTAGATAATCACCTTTGCTCTGTGTCCTTACATGATATGTGCTCACCTGGTACCTTTTTTGTGTCCAAATTTCCCTCTTGGAAGGACATCAGTCTGGTTAGATTGGGACCCACCTTAGGGGTCTCACTTTAACTTAATCATCTCTTTGGTGGCCCAGTCTCCCAATACAGTCACATTCTCAGTTACTGGGGGTTAGAGCTTCAACACATAAATTTGGTGGGGACACAATTCAACCCATGACAACATTAAAAGCCTTTGAAAATGTACATAGGAATTCACTTCTAGGAATTTATTCCAGGTGAAGAGTGCCTCAAATGCTCCTCAGAGCAGGAAAAGGCATTCAAAGCTTTGGGTGAGCCTGAGCAAGGAGGATACCTCTAGGACCACATTTTTTCTGCCCCCATGCCAATCCAGGCATTAGAGCCTGAGGTCTGTAGAAAGAAGGCTTGCAGGCAGAAGCTGAAGGAACTCTTTCTAGGGGGTGTCTTGTGGGTCAAGTAGCAATGTGTGATCTGAATCCCTCTGACACAAAATAACACAAATGGTCATGGGATTTGGGCTTCCCCCACATATGAAACAGAAGATGGACCACTTAAAGCTGATTGGAGACACAGTGGTTTCCAGAGGGCACCAGTGTGCTCAGAGAATGTTCACAGATTGTTACTGAACTCGTGTGAAGCTTCCATCTGCAGGGACTTCTATAAATGTTCCAGGCTGAGTCTGCATGAATGGGGGTGGACAAGAGATGGTGACAAGTATATTACTACTGTTAAATAGATCCTGGCTGTACTCACTGGCTGAAGAGACCTGAGGAAATTCAAGTATTGCTTACAATAGAGGAAAATGTTAAGCAAAAAAAAACAATAACAAATGTTCAACAATGAGAGAATTGGTCAAGTAACTTATTCTGTACTCATACAAATACAGGGGTGGCCAAAAGTAGGTTTGTAGTTGTTTGCCTGGAAAAGAATATAATAATAGCCCTGGTCAGTTTGGCTCAGCGGTTGGAGCATCGGCCTGTGGACCAGAGAGTCCCTGGTTCGGTTCCCGCTAGGGGCACATACCAAAAAAAAAAAAAAAAGAAAGAAAATAATAATGAATAAATAATTATACAAGAATAAACTCCTGTGTTTCGTGGACTTAAAACTGTAAACCTACTTTTGCCCACCCCTGTATAATATTGTGCAGTTATTAAAAATCCTGTTGTGGAAGAATATATATATATTAGAGAAATATTTGTGATATAGTGCTAAATAAAAAAAGATAAGAACAGTATGTATAGAAAAATAGCTTTCGGTTAATGAAAATCATCAATTACCTATAAAAATGCCAAGTGAACGCATACCAAGTGGGGGTTAACTTTGGATGGGGAGTTCAAACTTTCTTCATGGTTTTCCACATTCTTTTGAGTTTTCTTCATTGTGCATATAGGTTATTTATATAATTTGAGTTTTAAAAGAGTTTAATAAAAGAAAACCCAGTTCTGCTAAAATGGTATCCAGACTGATACCTGCCATTAATCTGGCTGTTTGATTTAAGAGAGACTATTTTTCTTTTCTTTTCAAAATGATGTCTTTCCTACTATTTTCCATTAAAATATCATTTTGAATAAAATGACAAAGATAGCAGATGGTAGTTTAAAATACATTTACTTAAAAAAAGAGAGAGTTGGTAGCCCTATGCCAACATCATTGTTTCAAACATTTTCTTACGTGTCTCTGAGACCCAAAAGTCTGGGAACAACCACAGTAAAGATTTCATAATTTACCAAAAACTCTCACTCATACATCTTAGATATGTGCTGAGAGTCTTTCCCACTGCTTTTAACACACAGGCTTCCTGTTGTGTTTCAACTGGATTGCACTGTCTCCTGCTTCCAAGGACCACCCAAGGGATTTGGATCATGGGCCCACCTACTGCTCCAAACCCCAATGCTAAATAATCAAGGGATTACTTCAAAGTATCCTCCATGTTCTATTTATACATATCTATATGTATATCTATATGTCTGTATATCTACATACACATTTATATATCTATTTATACATATACAATACACATAATTGCTTTTTTTCTAACTTAACTAGTTCTGCGCTTGACACATTTCCCCTGTGGTGTCCAATGTTCTGCAGACCTGTTTCTGCCAAGAAAGCAGACCAGAGCCACCTTACTTGAGTGTTTATTTTGAATGTTTTGTTTATGAAAGTATTATTCAGTCCCTTCCTTTATGAAATTTGACCTAAGTCTCTTCATTTTCTCCTCTTTATCTAAAATATATCTAAAAAGTCCATTTAATTTTTCTTACCCAAGGACATTTTCCATTGCTTTTTAGATAGAGTGGGTGGGAGGGAGGGGGAGAGAGAGAAAAATCAATGTGAGAGAGACACATCAATTGGTTGCCTCCTGCACAACCCCAGCCAGGGCTGGGGATCAAACCTGCAACCCAGGTACATGCCCTTTACCAGGAATCAAACCCACGACCCTTTGGTCCATAGGCCAGTGCTCTAAATACTGAGCCAAATTGGCCAGGGCTAAAAAGTCCACTTTAAATCTAAGCCTTCTTCAATGTGTACCTTGGTTTCCTATACTGGTGTTTAGTTTTTAAAAGAAATAACAATAACATAAAAAAAGTGAGATGATTTATAAGTGACCACTTCAAGCTGGATTCTTTGGAAAGAAGTAACATTCTTTTAGAATATATTATGAAAGATAAATCATAACTATAATGAATTGAAATGTTGGTCAGAGTGTTAATAATTATATCAGATGCTCCAGAAAGCATTTTAATTTAAAACGATAATAACTGAGATTTTGCATAGACATTATATAGCTATGAGCATTTCAAAATACGTATCTTGAATACTTACTTAACAAGGCATTTAATATAGTGTATTGTGTGCCTTACTCAAATAATCCCGTAAAGGTAACACATTGCACTGACAGGCAAGTTTACCAAATGAGAGTAGGACTGTGTTAGGTCTGAAAGGCATCTTCATGGAGGTGAAAAAAGGGGGAGGGGCCTGAAAGGGTTATTATGAAACTAATGAAAACCAACTCACCTACTTTAATAATTTATCCAGGGCTTAAATGAGGTTCACCTTCTAGAGACTCATCCAAGAATTTTTTTTTTTTAAATGAGGATAGGGCAAGTGACAGTTCCAGAGGGGTTTATCCAGAATTCGATTAAATAGAATGCTTTTAATGTTACCCAGATGGAGAAGAGGAGAACATTTTTATTGATTCTGTCTTTATTTTTTCTATTTCATATTATTACACTCAACTTTTCCTCTGGATTTATATAAATTCAACTTTGTTGTTGTTATTCCTTTCAGATCTTCAGTGGCTGCTCACTAAATTTTTTTTTTAATTTAAAAAATCATTAACATTTATTTAGAATTCATAATGTGTAGGTGCTGTTCTAAACATGTAATGCTTTTATTTATTTTTTATTTATTTATTTTTTATTATTAATTTAATTTTGCTACAGATGTTTCTCCCTTTTCCCCCATTGACACCCTCCTCCCCTACCCTCCCTGCCCCGTCCCCAGTTTTGTTGTCCATGTCCATTGGTTATGAGTACATGCATACAAGTTCTGTGGTTCGTCGCTCCCCTCCCCCACCCCCTTCTGGCAACTGTCAGTCTGTACCCTACTTCCACGTCTCTGGAACTACCCTGTTCCTCAGGCTGTTATGTTCATTATATTCCAGAAATAAGTGAGATCATATGATATTTGTCTTTCTCTGCTTGGCTTGTTTCGCTTAGGATAATACTCTCCAGGTCCCTCCATGTCGTCTCAAAGGATAAGAGATCTTTCTTTCTTACAGCTGCGTAGTACTCCATTGTGTATATGTACCACGGCTTTTTTATCCATTCGTCTACTGATGGACACTTGGGCTGTTTCCAGATCTTAGCTATTGTAAATAGTGCTGCTATGAACATGGGGGTACATCTAGTCTTTCTAATTGGTGTTTCAGGCTTCTTAGGGTATGTTCCTAGGAATGGGATCACTGGGTCAAATGGTAATTCAATATTTAATTTTTTGAGGTAACACCATAGTGTTTTCCATAGTGGATGTACCAGTCTGCATTCCCACCAGCAGTGTACTAGAGTCCCCTTTTCCCAACACCCTCGCCAACACTTGTTGTTTGATGCTTCATTGATGGCGGCTATTCTGACAGGTGTGAGGTGATACCTCATTGTTGTTTTAATTTGCATCTCTCTGATGATTAGTGATGTTGAGCATTTCTTCATATGTCTCTTGGCCATTTGTATGTCCTGTTAGGAGAGGTGTCTATTTAGTTCCTCTGCCCATTTTTTAATTGGGTTCTTTGTCTTCCTTTTGTTGAGTTGTATGAGCACTCTATATATTTTGGAAGTTAATTCCTTATCTGATATATCATTGGCAATTATGCTCTCCCATACAGTGGGTTGCCTTTCCACTTTGATGGTTGTTTCTTTTGCTGTGCAGAAGCTTTTGAGTTTGATGTAGTCCCATGTGTTCATTTTTTCCTTTGTTTCTGTTGCCTTAGGTGATATATCAGTGAAAATACTGCTGCGTATGATGTCTGAAATTTTGTTGCCTACATTTCTTCTAGGATTTTTATGGATTCACGAGTCACATTTAAGTCTTTTATCCATTTTGAGTTTATTCTTGTGTATGGTGTAAGCTGATGGTCTAGTTTCATTTTTTTGCATGTAGCTGTCCAATTTTCCAAACACCATTTATTAAAGAGGCTGTCTTTACTCCATTGTATGCTCTTGCCACCTTTGTCGAATATTAATTGAGCATAATGTTTTGGGTCAATTTCTGGGTTCTCTGTTCTATTTCATTGATCTATGTGTCTGTTCTTGTGCCAGTACCAGGCTGTTTTGATTACAGTAGCTTTGTAGTATAACCTGATATCCAGTATTGTGATCCCCCCTACTTTGTCCTTTTTCAAGATTGCTGTGGTTATTCCGGGTATTTTTTGATTCCATATGAACTTCTGAAGCATTTGTTCTAGTTCTGTGAAATATGTCATTGGTATTTTGATGGGGATTGTATTAAATCTATAGATTGCTTTGGGTAGTATGGACATTTTAATGATGTTAATTCTTCCAATCCATGAACAAGGTATGTGCTTCCACTTTTTTATATCTTCCTCTATTTCTTTTTTCAATGTCCTGTAGTTTTCTGCAGATAGGTCCTTTACTTCTTTGGTTAAGTTTATTCCTAGGTATCTTAATTTTTTTGCCGCGATGGTAAATGGCATTGTTTTTTTAGTTTCTCTTTCTGTGAGTTCATCATTGGTGTATAAGAATGCCGTCAATTTCTTGACGTTAATTTTGTATCCTGCTACGTTGCCAAATTCATTTATTAAGTCTAGTACATTTTTGATGGAGTCTTTAGGGTTTTCTATGTATAATATCATGTCATCTGCGAATAATGACAGTTTCACTTCCTCCTTTCCAATTTGGATCCCTTTTATTTTTTCTTCATGTCTGATTGCTGTGGCTAAGACTTCCAGTACTATGTTAAATAAGAGTGGTGAAAGTGGGCATCCTTGTCTTGTTCCTGTTCTTAAGGGAAATGCTTTTAATTTTTGTCCATTGAGTATGATGTTGGCTGTAGGTCTTTCATATATGGCCTTTATAATGTTGAGATATGATTCCTCTATTCCCAAATTGCTGAGCGTTTTTATCAGAAATGGGTGCTGGATTTTGTCAAATGCTTTTTCAGTGTCTATTGATATGATCATATGGTTTTTATCTTTCATTTTATTTATGTGGTGTATCACATTTATTGATTTGCGAATATTGTACCAGCCTTGCATCCCTGGGATGAATCCCACTTGGTCATGGTGAATAATTTTTTTGATGTATTGCTGGATCCGATTTGCTAGTATTTTGTTAAGGGTTTTGGCATCTATGTTCATCAGGGATATTGGCCTGTAGTTTTCTTTCTTTGTAGTGTCTTTTCCTGGTTTTGGAATTAGAATTATGCTGGCTTCATAAAACAAGTTTGGAAGTCTTCCTTCTTCTTGAATTTTTTGGAATAGTTTGAGGAGAGTGGGTGTTAGTTATTCTTTGAATGTTCGGTAAAACTTCCCCGTGAAGCCATCAGGGCCTGGGCTTTTGTTTGCTGGGAGGGTCTTGATTACATCTTCAATTTCCTTCGTAGTTATTGGCCTGTTCAAGTTTTCTATCTCTTCCCGGTTCAGTTTTGGGAGACTATGTGTTTCTAGAAATGTGTCCATTTCGCTTAGATTGTCGAATTTGTTGCCATATAAATGTTCATAGTATTTGTTAACGATACTTTGTATTTCTGTGGTGTCAGTTGTTACTTCTCCTCTTTCATTTCTGATTTTGTGTATTTGGGTTCTCTCTCTTTGTTTCTTGGTGAGTCTAGCTAAGGGTCCATCAATCTTGTTTATCTTTTCAAAAAACCAGCTCTTTGTTTCATTGATCCTTTGAGTTGTTTTTTTTTTTGGTCTCCATGTCGTTTATTTCTGCTCTGATCTTTACTATTTCCTTCCTTCTACTTGCTCTGGGGTTTTCTTTTTGTTTGCTTTCTAGTTCTTTAAGTTGTGAGGTTAGATAGTCTATTAGAAATTTTTCTTGTTTCTTGTGGTAGGCCTGTAGTGCTATGAACTTCCCTCTCAGAACTGCTTTTGCTGCATCCCATAGATTTTGTGTTGTTGTGTGTTCATTTTCATTGGTTTCCAGGAAGTTTTTAATTTCTTCCTTGATTTCCATGGCAACCCATTCATTGTTCAATAACATGCTATTTAGCCTCCATGTGTTCATATGTCTTTGCATGTTCTTGTTGCAATTGATTTCTAGTTTCATGCCATTGTGATCTGAAAAGATGCTTGATATGATTTCAGTCTTCTTGAACTTGTAGAGACTTAGTTTGTGCCCTAACATATGGTCTATCTTTGAGAATGTCCCATGTGCCATGTGCACTTGAGAAGAATGTGAATTCTGCAGTTTTGGGGTATAATTCTCTGTATATATCTATTAAATCCATTTGATCTAGTGCTTCATTTAGAATTTCTGTTTCCTTGTTAATTTTTTTGTCTAGAGGATCTATCCAGTGATGTCAGTGGGGTGTTGAAGCCTCCTGCTATGATTGTATTGCTGTTGATTTCTCCTTTGAAGTCCTCCAGAAGATTTTAAATATATTTTGGTGCTCCTATATTGGGTGCATACATGTTTACCAAGGTTATATCTTCCTGTTGGATAGACCCTTTCAATATTATGTAGTGGCCTTCTTTGTCTCTAGTTATGGTCTTCAATTTGAAATCTAATTTATCAGATATGAGTATTGCTACCCCAGCTTTTTTTTCCTTTCCGTTTGCTTGGAAGATTTTTTTCCATCCCTTTACTTTCAACCTATGTGAGTCTTTTGTTGTGAGGTGGGTCTCTTGTAAACAACATATATGTGAGTCATGCTTTCTTATCCAGTCAGCTACTCTGTGTCTTTTTATCGGAGTATTCAATCCATTTACATTTAAGGTGATTATTGATATGTACTTATTTATTGCCATTTTTGTTCAGTGTGGTTATATTTTTCTTCCTATTTCTTCTACTAATTACAGCAGTCCTTTTAACATTTGTTGCATTGCTGGTTTGGTGCTAATATATTCCCTTAGCCTTTTTTTTTTTTTTTTTTTTTTGTCTGGGAAGCTCTTTATTTGACCTTCTATTTTAAATGATAGCCTTGCTGGATAGAGTAGTCTTGGGTTCAGATTCTTGGTTTTCATGACCTTGATTACTTCATGCCATTCCCTTCTGGCCTGTAGTGTTCCTGTTGAGAAGTCAGCTGATAGCCTTATGGGGGTTCCTTTGTAGGTAACCTGTTGCTTATCTCTTGCTGCTTTTAGGTTTCTCTCTTTGTCTTTAATTTTTGGCATTTTAATTATTATGTGTCTTGGTGTGGGCCTGTTTGGGTTCTTCTTACTTGGGACTCTCTGTGCTTCTTGAACTTGAATGCCTTCTTCCTTCACCAGGTTAGGAAAGTTTTCTGTCACTATTTCTTCAAATACATTCTCTAACCCTTGCTCATTTTCTTCTTCTTTGGGGACTCCTATGATGCGAATTTTATTACATTTCCAGTTGTCCCACAGTTCTCTTAAGCTATCTTCCTGTTTTTTCATTGTTTTTTCCTTTTGGTTTTCTGATTGATTGATTTTTTCTACTCTGTCTTCTAATTTACTGATCCGGTCCTCCGCTTCCTCTACTCTGCTGGTCAGTCCTTCCAATGTGTTCCTTATTTCTGCTATGTCATTCTTCATGTCCACTTGGTTGGTTTTTAGTGTTTCTATATCTTTACTCATGGTGTTGATGTCCTTACTCATGCTGTTTAGTTTCCTCAAGATCATTACTCTGAACTCTACCTCTGATAATTTGCTTAACTGCATTTCATTTATCTCATCTTCGGTAGAGTTCTCTTGTTCTTTCATTTGGGATCTGTTTCTTTGTTTCACCATTTTGGCTATCTCAGTGGGTTTTGGAGCCTGCCAAATTTTCCCTGTGGGTGTTGGTGTTCTGCTATTTGTGGCTCCCTCTACTGGGTTTGATGAGCGTGGAGGGCCCTCCTTAAACACCACTGTCAAATCTCACTTTCCTGGGTAGATTTGCAAGCTCAGGAAAGGTTCCCTTACACTCTAGCTTTTTGCCTGGAGGCTGTTAGCCTCAGTTACTTGAAAAGCCTTAGGATCTCAGTTGAATAAGAAACTCCCTCAGGTGTTTATAGTGTAAGAGGATTTCCCGAGGGTGGGGGCCAATGCTGGCTTTAAAAGAGCCTCAATTTGCATTTCTTTGCCTCACCTGGGAATCTCTGAGGGAGGGGCTGCCACAGCTCTGGGAAGGAGCAAGTTTGGCTTCTGTTCTGTGTAACTGGGAAGGAGCAGGCTGGCCACCACCCTCCTTTGTGGCCACGGCTCAGCACAAACTCTGAGCGCCCTCCAAATCCCAGGTGTCCCCACAGAGTTCCAGTCCAGTCCGCCCTCCCTCTGCTAAGCCCCAGGTGAGTGGCTGTGGCTATTTAGCGCTCTGTCCCCGCCCTCTGCACTGTGGAGCAGCTTGGGCTCTCAACCCCGAGGGCGGGTGCCGCTGCCGATCACAACTAAGGTCGCTGCTGTCCGTGGGCTCCCAGCCCGCCACCCTCATGCGCCTCCGCAGATCCTACCAGGCTCATTCAGTGTCCCTGGTTGTATGGTCCTCTCCCGCTGCTTTTCTGTTGCTTTTTCCCGACGATTTGTCTTTATTTTAGTTGTAATTCCCGTTCGGTCATGGGAGATCGTCTGTGTAGCTTCCATTCATTCCACCGCCATTTTCCCCCCTCCCTGCTCAATAAATTTTGAATGAATGGGTAAATGAATGAAAATGAACAATTGTTTTAAATTTTAAAAATTTATTATAGAAATCTCCAACAGGAGCAAGTTGAGAGACAGTGTAATAAACTTCCATGGACCCATCACCAAGATTCAACAGTTATCAGTTTATAGCCAATCTTGTTTCATCTCCACTTGTTTCATCCCTTTGCTTGGTTCTTTCAAACTAAATTCACATGTCCTATAATTTAATCTGTAAATATTTTAATATGTATCTCTAAAAAAATAAGAACTCTTTATAAAAACATAATCACAACATCATACTAAAAATTAATAATATCCTTGATATCTGGTCAGTTAAAGATTTCCCAGTTGTTTTGCATGTATATTGTTTGTTTAAATTAGGATCCAAATAAAGTACATAAATTGCAATTGATTAATATATCTCTTAAGCCTCATTTAATCTATATGTTCTCTTTCATTGTTTTTCTTCTTACAGATTGTCCTGTAGTTTTTTGTTTGTGCATTTTGCTATTCATATACCCTTGGTATTACTGAGAACATTTTCTTGTCCCTCTTTTTCCCATAAATTGATATCTTGATATAGAGGCTTGATCAGATTCAGATTTTGACTTTTTTTTTTAAGCAAATATATTTCATTTTGTGAACATCCATCAGGAAACATAAAATGTCTGGTTGTCTCTCTTTTTGAGACGTTAACAGCCATTAATGATCATTGCGTAGATCCCTTAATTCATTAAGAGCTGCAAAATGCACTCTTCTATTATTCTTTTTTCATTTTATTAGCTAGGACACTGGAACACTTCTCTAAAGAAGTATTCTTTATCAACTATTTGTTTTCCTTGATGTACTATTCAATAATAAAGGCAGAATAAATATTTCTTTCCCTGTGTTAACCAGTTTTCAAAACAATGAGTTAAATTTCTAACATTTTCCAAAAGTAACCAACACATTTTTCACAAGTACCATTATAAATTCACAAATTTAAACATACTTATTATAATTCAATCCATTTTAGCTATTATTATTATTGCTGCTCAAATTATTGTATCTTTAACCAGTGAAGACATTTACAAGTTGGCTAGTGAGTTCATTTGACAAAATTCTAATAGTCCTAATATTTTTCTTGCTTTCTGGTATGACAAGTTGAAGATTGCCTGCCCCTCACCTAGAGTCAGCCATTTCCCCAAGGATCCCTGGTTCCTTTTGATGGGAAGTAGTATCTAAAGATCACCATTTGGATGATCGGGGTGCCTATTGCTTCTGGATTGGTCATTGCTTCTTGGCTTTTTCAGTGGACAAAGCTAAGAAATACATTTGTTTGGGGGTTTTTTTGCATGCAAATCTTTTAATAACAAGGTAGGATCTGGGGTTAATTTTTGCAGCCGGGGCTGGCCCATGGGCCTCTCGAGCTCGAACTTCAGGCCCTTGGAGCGCTCTGAGGGGTTCCTGGGGCCTTGCCACAACGTCTGTACACCTCTCGGCCCTTGCGAGGACTGAAAAGCAGGATGGTGCCACAGCCCTTGGGAGAGTCCAGGACAAGCTGCTCGAAGATGAGGATCTGGCCCCCCTCCCTCCCTTGAGGAGTGGGCTCTGGTGACTGCTCACACGAAGTGCACACACCTTCAGTTTGGACACCTCCTGCATGCACACATCATCGGTTATAGTCCCTATAACCACAATGGGTTTGCTTTGGCCAGGGCCAGAAAGCTTCATCTCCCAAAGGGACAGAGGTGGCTAGTTGGTCTGACTCATGAACAACCTCTTCAACACCACTTGACTGAGGATGGCATTGGTTCATCTGGCCAGAAACCTGTACAGCTTGACCAACAGCAGGTAGATGTCCTGGCTCTTGGGTTCCTTGCCCCGAACTTTCGGTCTTTGTGGTGGTGAATATCCACTTCCATGATGGTGCCTCCTGTTCCACCAGGTCCAGAAAGAGCAGAAATAGGTATTTTTAAAAAAGACTTTTGTTGCCCTTGCTGGTTTGGCTCAGCGGTTAGAGCGTTGGCCTGCGGTTCAGAGAGACCCGGGTTCGGTTCCTGCTAGGGGCACATACCTCGGTTGCAGTTTGTCCCCGGCCCTGGTTGGTCGTGCGGTGGCAGCCACTCAATATGTCCCTTTCATGTCGATGTTTCTCTCTCTCTCTCTCTTCCTCTCTCTCCCTCCCACTCTATCTGAACAAAAAATGAAAAAATGTCCTCGGGTGAGGATAAAAAAAAAAAAAAAGACTTTTGTCTTTAATTTTGTTACAATTTCACACTGATACTTCCAATTCAAACTCAGGACTATAGAATTTTTACTTAAACTCTTCTTATGTCTGCGTTCTTTTGTCCCACACCAACATTCCTGATACTGGCACTAAAATAATTATTTGCTTTATCTTACAATAAACATATAACAGAATCAGAACAATATTAAGACTACCGCCAACAATATGATTACTGAAAACAGTCTAAGTTGTGTTTGCATTTCTTTGGTTCTTGGAATATATTTCACTAGGGATGAATATTTGAAATATTGCATTTTAAACTTACCTGGGACATTTCCCTTCTATGTGGTTATGCTGCCAAACTAGGTACAGAGGTAATACAACACATACATAAACATTTATATTGCCATACACCCTCTTCTCCACTTTCCCTTTTTCTCCTAGCATAGCACAATAGGGAGTGGAGACACTCCCCATTCCTTTGCACAGCAGCACAGTACTCCACTGGATGTACCAAAACTGATTTAGCTCTTTGGAGAGAAGTAACGTGCCTGTTCAATTCTTAGGCCATGTTTCTATTGGACTGTCTCACTTTTTATTTAAAGAGGTTATTTAAATATTCTGGATATTTTGTCAGATGTAAGAATTGCAAACATGGACTCCTTTGCATTTTAACCATTTAAGCCTCTAAATGACTTTTTTGATAAGCAGAAGTTCTAAACTTTTATGTGGTCAAGCTTGTCATTTTTTCCTTTATGGTTAGTGCTTTTTTTTAAATTCCTATTTGCGAAGTCTTTGCTTATGACAATGAGGGTATTTTCCTACATCATATTCTAAAATCTTACTTGTTCTTACCTTACATATTTGCATCTATAGTCCGTCTAGAATTGAGTTTTTATATGGTATCATGTAAGATCAAGATTAAGTTTTATCTTTGAATATCCAATTGACATGCCATGGTTTGTTACAGTTCTGCTCTTTTTATGATTCTGTAATGCTACCTTTGCCATAAATCAGGTGTTCAAGTCAGGGTCTGTTTCCAGTTCCCCTCTTGCATTTCAGTGGTCCATTTGCCTAAGCTTGAACTGGTGTCACACTGTCTTAACTAATGTAGCTTTATATCCAGTAGTGTAATTTCTCCAAATATATCCTTCAAATCTACCTTGTATGGTCTTGGTTCTTTGCATTTTAAAATATAAATTTTAGAAACGTGTCCATTTTTCCCTCCAAAAAACCTTGCTGGGATTTTGATTGTTACATTGAGTCTATCAATGGATTTTTGGGAGAATTGACATGTTTATAACACTGACCCTTCTAATTTATGAACTAAGGGTATCTCTTTTATATATTGAGGGAATTTAAATTTTCTTTCAATAATATTTTAAAGTTATCTGTGTTGAAGTTTTGTGCATATTTTATTAGATTTATTCTAAGGTATTTAAAGTTAATGCTATTGTAAGTGTTATTTTTCTAATAGTTTTGTTTATTTATAAAAATACAGTTGATTTTTATTAATTGATCAGATATTGAGTCCTTACTAAATTCACTTATTAAGTATAATAACTTATTTCTAAATTATTTTGGATTTTTCCATGCTCAATTATGCCATTTACAAATGATGACAGTGCTTTATTGCCCTGGCTAGTATCTCCAGCACCATGTTGAATAAAAGTGGTAATAATGTGTATCTTTACTTCATTTCTGACCTCAGAGAAAATTTTAACACTTCAATATTAAGTATTCGATTTCAGTAGGATTTTTTAAATACTTTTTATCAGATTAAGGAACTTTCTTACTATTCCTAGTTTTCTATTTCTAGTTTCTTATGTTTTTATAAACAGGTGATGAATTTTTTTCATATTCTTTTTCTCTAACTATGGAATGATAATGTAATTTTATTCTAATTTTTAATGTGGTAAATTACATCAATTGATTTTTAAATTTGAATTGAGTTATAATTTAATACATTAAAATACACAAATTTTAAGTGTACAGTTTGATGACTTTTTTTGTGTGTGTACATATATATATGTATACACACACACACATAAGTTATATATATATATATATATATATATATATATATATATATATATATATATCTCCAAGTAGCTACCATTTAGATCAAGATTTAGTCTGTCTTTATCCACCAGAAAGTTCCTTTGTGCCCATTCTCAGCCAATTCTCAGAGGTAATCATCATTCTAATCTTTATCATCATGAATAAGCTTTGCTTGTTAAGTTTATATAAATAAGTCATACAGTACGTAATTTTAGTGTCTGGCTTCTTCCACTCAATATAATTTTTTGTGTCATTTAACAACATGTTTTTAATTTCTAGGTGGAAGTTGCTTTTTAGTTTTTTATTTTGTTGTTAATTTTAGTTTTATTACGTTTTAGTCAGATAATGTTGTTTGCATTATTTCTTCTTAGAAGGCATTGAGGTTTTCTTTGTGGTCCAAGTATAGGAATATAATTAAAAAGAAAAAAGAATGAAACAGAGATTTATTGTAATAGTTTTGTCTTAGAAAAAAGCCCAGATTCTTGGAGAAGCTCTTTAATCATCACAATATTCCTTTGAGGCAGGTGGGTAGAGAAGGTAAATATGTTCTAATCACCTCTTTCAGTGTCATAATTGTATTCTATTGCTACTTTGAAAATCTGATTTAAATGTTTTAATTTTAAAACTCAACTGAAGCTTTTTCTTCCTGAGATATTATATAGTGGAGAAGTCAAGTGCTTTCAAAGCCCAGCTCTGCCCTTCACTAGCTCTAACATTCAGTTGCTTAGAATTACTTACGTTGGGTTGGTTTCCTTATCTGTAAAATAGAAATAAGAGCATTCACTTAATATTGTTTTGTGATGGCTGAATGAGATAACTATGTAAAGTATCTGGTAAGTGGAATAGGTAGGCACTTAATAGATAGCAGCTGTGGCTGTGATTGTTATTAGCTTTAAATAAGCTTGGTCTGCATGCTGTTCTCACCAACACAGGAGAAAATAACATCTAGTTCTAGACTGACTAAGCAGCAAAGGAGCCGGGATTGAGAGGAGCAAACATTCACTAATCAAGCCTTATTTCTCTGAAGACATGCTATCCCTCATTTATATTCAAATCCTCTAGAAAAAGCATCACAGTAAAGTATAGCAGTTCCTTAATTATTTACATGAATTATAATATGGATGATTCCAACATCAACCAGAAGCAAGGGCCAGTTTGATCACCAGGAGAGAAAAGGTCCTTATTAGTGGATAGGGAAGAAGGGCAGAAAATGGACGTGATAAACAAAGATGATAAACTTTACTTTGTTTATTATTGTGCCCAGAAGGAGGTCCTGCTAAGGACCACTAGCTGAAGCTAGTGATCAGTTTTCATTCACAAAGAGCACTGTTCAGTGCTCCCAGAGCCTCAGCCTCTGGATTTTGCATTCTCTTCTGTAGCAGTCCAAAATTACACCTTTACTTCACCTCTATGGTACTTTTAGTTTGTCCTTTTGGCTTATAGCCAAATCCTTGTGTTCAGACAGTCTCATTCATGACTATCTTCCAGTTTGAGAAGGATGAAGACTTGGGAGAGGGAGGGGCAGTGCAGGGAGGAAAAGATCTATAGATGAGCCACAGGGCAACTCCTTCCTGTGACATTCCGTACTTCTCAAGGTTGGAGGGATCAAGCTGCTTGCAGTCAGTTGTGAAGAGAAGGCTTTCCTCTCTCCTGTTGTGATGGCAGTGGGAATGACTGGTTGTGATAATAACAGTGTGCTCCAGGCCTGATTGATGTGGTGACAGCACCAGGCTTGCATGAAACCCACTGCCAAGGTTTAGGACCTCAGTGGGACCGTTGACAACCTCTTTTTCTACTTGACTCATATTGCAATCACCTGAGAAGCATGTTGTCCAAAATTTCAAAGAGAGCCAAGCAGAATTAATGGACCAGAAGCAGCACTGAGTTGGTATTATTTGTTGACAGATTAAAAAAAAAAAAAAAGTCAGATTAAAAAAAAAAAAAAAAGGTCAACTAAAGGGAGTGTAAATTGTGGTTGTTGAGAAACATGCTTATCATATTCTAGTCCTAACAGGTTCAGCTGGTTTTGTATGGCTATTTGCGTTGCCGCTTACCGGCTCCTAACAAAATCATCACTAGGTTAAATCTACATGTAGCCCACTCGCCCACTGGTCAGTGCTCAGCCATGACATGTCTATCTTCTTTAGGTTTTAAATGTTTTCCCCCCAAAATTATAACTTTCTCATAAAACTGACTGTGAAGCACAATTTTATGTGTACATGTGTTTTTGTTTGTGTTCAGCAATTTTTCATATCACAATTTGAATATGCTTATAAACTAGAATGACTTTAGTTGACTTTTCAGAATGTGTGAAGTTTCAGGAATGACTTTGTATATTATAGCTTTAACTTGCAACCTTTAATTTTCATTACTGATTGAACACTGATGTAATCCGTGCAGGAATCAATCTAAAGGGTTGCGATATGGATGTGAGATCGCAGCATCACTAACATGAGAACAGCTGGATGTGGACTCTGTTCAAGACCTGGATGTCATGCGTATACATCAGCCTCAGGATGATCAGCCGCGGGGGAAGAACTCACGCTAACTCTAGAGCAGGCAGAGTCATACAAATCAGAATGCCTATTTTATGAATTCAATGAGAAATATAACCTGGCCATTCAGGTCGGCATAAAATTCTTTTCCCATAATCAAAGTATATGAGAAGTTAAACCATAATCAGAGGCTAGCTTTTGGATTTATCCAGAAATTATCCTCAGTAATCAGAAATAGTTTAAACTTAGGTGAATGGTATATTTCCTTCCTATAGGCAGATCCGCTTAGGGAATAGGAGAATTTTTGATGAACATAGAGTCAGAACACAGAGTATTATATTAAGGAAATGTTTAAAAGAATCGAGCAAAACCAGCTTGAGATATCTATCCAATATAAGCAATAATCTTGCTAACTGCTTTGACTTTTGGTTTATCTCCAAACCGGGCACTAGATATATTTCCAAAGTCTGTAGATAAGATGTCCTCCTCCAATTGCCCAAGGACAGCACATGGGTAGACACTACCAATGTCTGTCTCTAGGGCATCTGTCTTTTCCCCATGGCTGAAACACACCCCTCTTCCCATCCATCTCAATACACACACCCACATGATCACATTCATTCTTTGGTTTCTTGGTATATACTTAGGAATTGAATTTCTGGGTCAGAGGATGAGCCCATCTCTGTAGGTAATGCCGAATTGTTTTCCAAAACGAATATATCAATTTATACTCTATCATCAGTGTGTACCTTCCCTTTGGTCCACATTCTAGTGAACCCTTGGTGTTTTTAATTTTTGGCAAATCAATGTTTGTAAGTGGTATCTTATCATGGTTTTAACTTGTATTTCCCTGTTATTAGTAAAATTGTTCAATTTTCATTTGTTCCTTGGCCATGCTTCTTGTCTGCATTTATTGAAATTACTACAGGATTTTTCTTTAACCAGTTAATACAGAAAATTACAATATAAAATTTTTTCTTTGAATTCACATTTCCTTCAACATGTAATAAGATAGTGTCTTTTAAAAAATTGTTAGACTTGACTTAATATTATTTTATTTAGGGTTTTTATGTTTAAGTTCACTGGTGAACTTGTGCTGTAATTTAACTTTTTCTTATTGTTCTATTTGATCTGTCCTTATCACAATGTCCCTAATTGTACTAATCTCAGCCCAATCTTCCTCTATTCTTTTTTTTTAAACTAACCTTTATTGTTGAATATATTACAGATGTTCCTCTTTTTTCCCCTATTGACCCCCTCCTCTCTGCTCCTGCCCCCCTCCTGCCTTCCCCACACTATTGTCTGTGTCCATCAGTTATGCATATATGCATATAACTTCTTTGGTTTATCTCTTTCCAGCCCCTACACCCCTTGCCTTTGAGGTTTGTCAGTCTAACAACCAATTTGTACTTCTTAATCCTTTCACCTTTTTTACCCATTTCCCCCAAACCCCCTCCCATCTGGCAAACAACAAAATGTTCTCTGTATCTATGAGTCTGTTTCTGTTCTGCTTGTTTATTTTGTTTGTAGATTTAATTGTCGAAAGATATGTATTTATTGCCATTTTATTGTTCATATTTTTTATCTTCTTTTTCTTCAAGAAGACCCTTCAACATTTCATATAACACTGGTTTGGTGGTGATGAACTCCTTTAGCTTTTTCTTGTCTGGAAAACTCTTTATATGTTCATCGATTCTAAATGATAGCTTTGCAGGATAGAGTAATCTTGGTTGTAGGTTCTTGCTTTTCATCACTCTGAATACTTCTTGCCACTCCCTTGTGGCCTGCAAAGCTTCTTTTGAGAAATCAGCTGACAGTCTTATGGGAGCTCCTTTGTAGGTAACTAACTGCTTTACTCTTGCTGCTTTTAAGATTCTCTCTTTGTTTTGAAACTTTTGCATTTTGATGATGATGTGTCTTGGTGTGGGCCTCTTGAGGTTTATCTTGTTTGGGATTCTCTGTGCTTCCTGGACTTGTATGTCTGTTTCCTTCACCAATTTAGGGAAGTTTTCTGTCATTATTGTTTCAAATAGGTTTTCAATTTCTTGCTCTCTCTCTTCTCCTTCTGGAACCCCCATGATGCGAATGTTGGTATGCTTGAAGTTTTCCCAGAAGCTCCTTACACTATTCTCATTTTTTTGGATTCGTTTTTGTTTTTGCTGTTCTGATTGGGTGTTTTTTGCTTCCTTACATTCCAAATCAATGGTTTGCTTCTTGGCTTTACCTACTCTACTACTGAATCTCTGTAAATTATTCTTTATTTCTGTTAGTGCCTCCTTCACTTCTGACTGTGCATCCTTCATTTCTGACTGGTCCTTTATTATGCTCTTGAGGCCCTCACTAAGTTCATTGAGCATCCTTATAAGCAGTGTTTTGAATTCTGCATCTGTTAGATTGCTTATCTCCATTTCGTTTACTACTTTTCCTGGAGTTTTGTTCTGTTCTTTCATTTGGGACATGTTTCTTTCTATCCTAATTTTGGCTGCCCCCCTGGGTTTGTTTTATGTATTAGGTAGAGTTTCTATGTCTCCTGGGCTTCCTTGGGTGGTCTATTGTAGTAGTTGTCCTGTAGGGTCCAGTGGCACAGCCTCCCTGGTCACCCAGCTGGGCCCTTGAGGTGTACCCCTTGTGTGGACTTTACACCCTTCTGCTGTAATTGAGTCTTGATTGCTGTTGGCACATCAATGGGAGGGTTTTACTCAGGCTGATTAGCTGCAAGGACTGGCTATGCCCACTATCCACCTTAACTCTGACTACCTTGGATGATCAGCTGTGTAGGGGCCCACCACACAGAGCAAGACATACTTCAGCAAGGCTCTGGTACCCACTGAGTCCATTCCTTGAGTGTGTCACTTGTGGAGGTGGTTGGGTGGTGGTGCTTCATCATGGTCTGAAGCTGTCCACTGGGTGTGCTGGCTCTGGGGCAAGGTCAGCTACTGCCTGTGTTTTACCCGGGGCCACCAGGAATAAGCTACAAAGCGATCTGCCGATGGCTGCTTCTTGTGCTGGACTTGGAGGTGCCCAGGCAAAGCTAAGTTATGAACCAAGGCTGGCAGCTCCTAATGCCAAGCCTGGGGCCACTTAGTGAGAGGTATGGGGTTTGCTGAGGCCAGATGCTGCTTTCTTGAGAGCATTTAGAAAAATCTGAAATAGGAGCCAAGACAGGCCCTTCCTATGGTAAAGCCACTGGGAACAGCTTGAGTGAGCCTGAAAATTGGGTGGGGCAGGACCTCAGGGAATCACCAGGGTGGGGCAAACAGTGTGAGCCAGGTTGCTGGACTCTTAGATACAGAACCTGTCTTTTGGCCTCGTGGGAGAAGGGCTCACCAAAGGAACAACGGCCTCAGACAGCACATCTGTGCAGGAGAAAGCTGCCTCTCTAGCCCTCACCCTGATGCCAAACAACTCAGTTCCTCCCCGTATGTCTCTGGTGCCTTTCAAGCTGCCTCCCCTCCATGCTGGAGCTCAGAGGGAGCAAGTCCGAGTAAGTCCATGCTCAGGCCCTTTAAGAGGAATTGCCTGGGGCTCCAGCCGCCTCAGCCTCCCTCAGCCTCATCAGTTCCCGCTGGTTTTTACAGCCAGAAGTGATGGGGCTTCTCTTCCTGGCACTGGAACCCTGAGCTGGTGGCTTGGTGTGGGATAGGGACCCCTCACTCCTCAGGGAGGACCTTCCCAGCTAAGGTGTCCCTCCTGATTTTATCCTTCACACGTGGGTGTGGGACCAGCCTGTCCGTGCCTCTGCCCCTCCTACCAGTCTCGATGTGGCTTCTTCTTTAATTTTGTTGTAGGACTTCCATTCAGCTTGATATCAGGCAGTTTTGAATGATGTTTGTTCTCTAGTTTAGTTGTAATTTTGATGTGGTTGTGGGAGGACGCGATACCCGTTTACCTACGCCGCCATCTTGACCGGAAGTGTCCTCTTCCTCTATTCTGAAAGAATAGAGGAATTTGTTTTTGAGAAGATTTTGAACTGCTATTTTATTTTCCCCATTATTTTAGAACCATTCAAGTTTTCGTAACGGTTTTGTCAGTTTTGATCATTACTTTTTCCTAGGAATTTGTCATTTTTGCCTGATTTTTACATTTTTAACTGTCTTAGGGAGGTATAATTTATATGTAGTAAATACACAGACAGTTGGAAGAAGATTCATAAATATATAGAATATTCTCATGACTCCAGAAAGTTCTTTCATGCTACTTTCAGGAAATCCTGCCCTTTATTTCTAAGAAATATTTTTGGTTCTGATTTTTATTATAGATTAATCTTATTTATTCTTGAATTTTATAGACATCGAATGATACAGTATGCACTATTTTGAGTATGAATTCCTTCAACTATTTATTTCAGATTCTTCATATTGCTGCATGTATCAATGGTTTGTTACTTTTTATTGCTAATGTTCCATTGTATGAATATTTCACAGTCTGTCCAATCTCTTATTAATGAACATTTCCATTGTTTCCACTTTTGCTATTATAAACAGAGACTTATTAGGATGACCATTTCGTAAGGTATAGAAATGTCTCACTATGTTGTACACCTGAAACTAATATATTATTATATGTCAACTGAAAAATAAATTTAAAAAACCAAAACCAAATAGAGCTGTTCTAAACAATCTTGTGCAAGTCTGTTTGTGGACATTTTCCTTTCGTAAACAGCTGAGAGTATGATCGCTGGGTCATAGCATAGGCAATGGATAAACTTGATAAGAAACTGCCATATCATTTTCCAAAGTGGTTTTAGTATTTGGCGTTTCACCACCAATATAGAAGAGTTCTGATGCATCACCTGTTTTTCCAGTATTTGGTATTGTTAGGTTTTTCAATTTAGCCATCCAAGTGGGTGTATAGTAACATCTCATTGTGGTTTTAACTTGTATCTCCCTAATGATTAATGATCTTAAGCACGTTTACATATGCATATTTGACATTCATATATCTTTTTATGAAGTGCCTCAAGTTTTTTTTTTTAAACATAGTTGACTTTTTCCCCCTACTCATTTACAGTTCTTTATACTTTCTAAAGAGAAGTCCTTTGTCAGGAATATAAATGGCACATATATTGCAAATATATTCTCCCAGTTTATGGATTGTCTTTTTATTTTCCTAATTGTGTCTTTTAATTTATTTATCAAATGTTTGGAGTTAGAGCTTTTGGGCCCTAAGAAATCTTGACACCTACCCCAAGATTGTCAGGATATTTTCTTATGTGTTCTATGAGTTTTACAATTTTGGACTTTACATTTAGGTTTATAACTCATCTTGAATTAATGTTTTTTTCATGTTGGGTGATAGAGGATCAAGTTTTATATTTTTCCACATGGATATCATGTTGTTCCAGCACTATTTGTTGAAAAGATTTTCCTTTCTCTATTGGATTATTGTGCTGTCTTTGATGAAAATCAGTTCATCACATTTAATGGAGATCTTTCTTTGGATTTTTCATTCTGTTCCATTGATATGCATATCTATCCTTATGCCCATATCACACTCCCTTCATCACCTACTATTATAGTAAGTCCTTAAATTTTGTTGTTCTGTTTTTATTATTATCATGGATATTCTAGATTTTTTATGTTTCCATCTAAAGCTACTGGGATTATGATTGCTATTTTCATCTGGCAACACTGGGCTTCTTATTCTTGAACATGGTATTTCCATTCTTAGGGTTACTTTTCTCAGCAAAATGTTATAGTTTTCAGTGTAAAGGTCTTGCACATTTTTCTTTATTTATTCCTAAATATATTAAAATTTTGATGTTAAAACTATTGATATTTTTGAAAATTTATTTCCAATTTTATGTTGCTAAAGTATAAAATATAATGCTTTTAGTGACTTGCATTATATCCTACAATTTTACTAAATTTACTTAGTTCCAGCAATTTCTATTTTATTTGGATTTCCATATACAAAATCATGCTGTATTCAAATAAAAGCAACTTTACTTCCCCCCCCCCTTTTTTTTTTCTAGCCTTATTATATTTCTAGGATTGCCACTAAAATATTTTTAATGTAAATGATGAGAGTGGATATCCTTTCTTTGTTTTTGATTTTAGGAAGTAGACTTTAAAATGTTATCTTACGTATGGTGTTAGATGAGTTTTGTTTTGTTTTGTTTTTGATAGATGCCCTTTATTAGATTGAGAAAGTTACATTCTGTTTCTAGTTTACTGAGAGTCTACATTATGAATGAGTGTTACATTTTATCAAATACTTTTTTCTACATCTGTTTGCAATGTCCATATGATCTTTTCTTTATTCTGTTAATTTGCTATATTATATTGATAGATATTAAATATTAAATTTACCTTGTATTCCTGGGTAAATTTCACTTGGTTATAATGTATTATTCTGCTTATATATTCCTGGATTTGTTTTGCTCTTATTTTGTTGGAAATTTTTACTCCTTTATTTGTGGGGGATATTGGCCTGCAATTTGTGTGTGTGTGTGTGTGTGTGTGTGTGTGTGTGTGTGTGTGTAATGTCCTTGTCAGGTTCTATTATGGTTATGCTGACTTCATAAAATGAGATGGAACACATTTCTTTGCATTGCTTGAAATAATTTACATGAAATCAGTATTATTTTTTCCATAGGAATAAACTCTGGGTCTGGAGTTTTCTTTGTAAAAAAAATTTTTCTTTAAAAATTCCAAATGCAACTTTAAAAAATAAGTAAAGGGCTATCCAGACTTTTTGTTTCTTCTTATGTCAGTTTCAGTAATTTGTGTCTCCAAAAAACTGTCAATTTCATCTAAATTGTTTAATTTGTTGGTATAAAATTGTTCTTAGCGTTCCTTTGTTGCTCTTTTGATGTCTTTAGGATCTAAATTGATGTCCTCTTTTAATTTACTCTTTTTCTTGATCATTATTGTTATAGGTTTATCAATTTTATTAATCTTTTTTTTTCATTGTCACTGAATGTTTATAATACCACTTTGACTAGAGAGGTACATAATATGAGCACAGTCAAAACTTCATACATTAAGTTGTTACAGAGGCAAATAATATATTTAACATTGTCTTAGTACTGTAGTGTCTAAGACACTTTCTGTAATGTCATTTTGCTTAACTATCAACCAAAAACAGAAGGCTAAATGTTCACTGTAACACTGTCCAGAATTTTATTAATCTTTATAGATAGTCAACTTTTTCTATTGTTGATATCCTCTATTATTTGTTTTCTATTTCTATTCTTATCATTATTATTTAAAAAAATTTTTTTTCTCTCTCTCTTTTGGGAGGGTTTAATTCAATTTTCTTTTTCTAATTCTTAAAGTAAAAATTTAAATCACAAATTTTATTTTCAAATATGTTATAAATTTTTCTTTAAGCACTGCTTTATCTGTATCACAGACATTTTATTTTGTGTTTTTATTATAATTTAGTTGAAAATATTTTAAAAATTTCCCTGAGTTTCTACTTCAGTTCTGGTTATTCAGAAGCTTAATTTTTAGATATTAGGAGGATAATCCTCCAACTTCCACATTCTCTTTTTTTTTAATCCTCACCCGAGGATATGTTTTTTGTTACTGATTTTAGAGAGAGAGAAACATCCATGTGAGAAACAATGATCAGTTGCTTCCCATACATGCCCCCACCTGGGAATGAACCCACAACCTAGGTATGTGCCCTGACCGGGAATCAAACCTGCAATCTTTTTTTTGTTGTTAATCCTCACCCGAGGATATTTTTACATTTTATCTTCAAACAGAGTGGGAGGGGGAGAGAGAGAGAGAGAGAGAGAGAAACATTGACGTGAAAGAGACACACTGACTGGCTGCCATCCACATGACCCCAACCGGGGCCAGGAATGAACTGCAACCAAGGCACATGCCCTTGGCCAGAATCAAACCCAGGACTCCCTGGTCCACAGGCCATCGCTCCAACCACTGAGCCAAACTGGCCAGGGCAAACCTGCAACCTTTTGATGTATGAGATGACACTCCAACCAACTGAGCCACCCAGCCAGGGCCGATTTCCACATTTTGTAACATAAAAAATACCATACTAATGATTTTTCTGTATTTGTTTCTCTATTTTTATCTTTTTACTTCAAATTTAATTTTTAACCTCCTAATTACTGCTGTATCCCTAATTATATTTCTTTGTTCATACATTCTTCATTTGTGCCTTTTCTCTGTCTTGCCAATGGTTTATTAATTTTGTTACTTTTTTCAAAGAACTAATTTTCAGCCCTATTGATATTTTTTTCTTACAGTAGAGTTTATTATTTGTTTAAAAGCAGGTGTAGGTTCATAGCAAAAGTGAGTAGAAAGTTCAGAGAGTTCCTATATACTCCCTGTCTCTGTATACTCACACATTCCCCCACTAATAACATCCTTCACTACATGGTACATTTGTTATAGTTGTTGGGTCTACACTGACACATCATTTTAACCCAAAGTCCACAATTGTTATTATAGGTAACTCTTGGTGTTGAACATTCTGTCGGTGTTTTTTTTTTAATTAAAAAAATTTTTTTCTTTATTGATATTAGAGAGAGGAAGGGAGAGGGAGAGAGAGATAGAAATATCGATGAGAGATAACATCAATTGGCCTCCTCCTGCATGCCCCCCACTGGGGATCAGGGCCACAACCTGGGCATGTGCCCTGACTAGGAATCAAACTGGCAACCTCTTTGTGCATGGGTCGACGTTCAACCACACCAGCCAGGCTGTGGGTTTTGATAAACGTATTATGATGTGTATGAACCATTATAGTGTCATACAGAATAATTTCACTGCCCTAATAATTCTCTTTTTATCCTTTCCTACCTCCACTCCCTTGACAACAACTGAACTTTGTATTGTCTCCATATTTTTGCCCTTTTCAGAATGTCATATAGTTAGAACTGTACAAATTGGCTTCTTTCATACAGTAATATGCACTTAAGTTTCTTCCCATTTTTTTTAATGGTTTGGTAGGTCAATTCTTTTCAGTGCTGAATAATATTCCATTGCCTGGATATACCAGTTTATTTATCAATTCACTTGCTGAAGCAACTTTGTTGCTTCCAAGTTTTGGCAATTATGAATAAAACTGTTATAAACAGCCATGGGCAGGTTTTTGTGTGGATATAAGTTTTCAGTCCATTTCAGTAAATATCAAGGAGTGTGATTTCTAGATCGTATGGGAAGAGTATGTTTAGTTTGGTAAGAAATTGCTAAACTGTCTTCCAAGGTGACTGTGCCATTTTGTATTCCCACCAGCAATAAATGAGAGTCCCTGTTGCTCCACATCCTTGTCCGCATTTGGTGGCAGTGTTCTGTGTTTTCACCATTCTGTAGCAGTGTAGTGATATGTCGTTGTCATTTTAGTTTGCATTTCCCTGATGACATATGATGTCATCTTTTCACATGATTATTTGCCGTCTGTATATCTTCTTTGTTGAGGTGTCTATTTAGGTCCATAGATCATATTTAATTCAATATGTTTGTTTTCTTATTGCTGAGTTTTAAGAGTACTTTGTATATTTTGGAGAACAGTCCTTCATCAGCTGTGTCTTTTGCAAATACTTTCTCACAGTCTGTGGCAGCTTGTCTTCTCATTCTCTCGAGATCCATTTTTAAAATTTTTCTTTTCCTATTACATTGAGCTTTTCTCTTATCATTACTATTTCCTCTCTTTTAATTTCCTTGAATTTATTTTGATTCTTCAAATTTAATTTTATTTATTTTGCTATTATTCTAACACATTAAGTGGGATACCCAACTTATCTATTTTCAGCCTTTCCTCCTCTCTGGTGAGAATTTAGATGATACATTTCCTTTCAAGTGCCACATCAGCTGCATGTCCCAGGTTTTGGCCAATAGGCCAAATAAAAATATAGGAAATTAAAAAACTGAAATCACTACCAACCAAAATTTATGAAATGTGGCTAAATGGGCACTTGGGAAATTACTAGATGTATATTTAAAGTTTTCTGTTGTAATTGATTTTTAAAAATTGCATTGTGTTCTGAAACAGTATTTTATATAATATAGATTTGCAAATATGTTGACTATTGCTTTATGGTCTAGATTAGAACATAGGAAACTCTTAAAAATATTACATGTCTGCATAAGAAAATATGTATTCTCCAGTTTGAGGTATATTACTCTATAGTCTCATTTTGAAATTCAAATATCTGATGACTCTCATGAATGCAAGCTTATTTAATCATGCGCTTGTGCTTTTCGCTTTACCTGATCGAATTCTTTAAGGCCTGGTTTTACAGCTGACTCCTTCAAATAGGATTTGCTTTTGCTTCTGCCAGGTGTCTGAGGTCATTACCAACGCAGGAACCCTTTAACTGAACTTTCAGCCGGGAAGTTTTATGTGGCTGCACAGGTGGTAAAAATCCCAGCCCCACACTTACACGAGGGCAGTCTGATGTGGATGGGACTCCTCAGAGGGCCCGATTTTCTTTCTGTCTTCTACTCCTCCCAGAACCAAGGCCATGATCAGTATGTACTCTCCACATCTTTTCCTGTGGAGCACAGGTTTTTTAGTTCACTGATTGAAGGGGTCACCTTTCTGCAGTCCCATCTTTGTGTAGAGGCCATTAGTTTGAATTCTTATGTTGTAGAGGTCCTAGGCCCCTGTTTGTCCAGGGTTTTAGACCCCCCCCCATTCCACCTTAATAGAGTTGGGTTACAGTATCTCATTTTTGGTGGGTACTATTAGTCAGATTAGGTGAAGTGATATGGCACTAATACATTAATTCTGAGTGCTTTGCACGTTATTTCTTGCTCATGATGCTTGTGTTGATCAGGTTAGTGGAGAGTTCTGCTCTGTGGAACCACCTAGGGATCCAGGCTGATACAGGTCTCACCATCTCAACTCCTGACTTAGCCATTTGCTAAAGCAAAAGAACAGAAGGGAGACCGCACGGGCATTCACTGCCTCTGCTCTGAAGGGACTCCCATCACTTCTGCACACATTTCATAGACCGTCAGGAGGCACACAAACCTCCTCACTTTCAAGTAGACTGGGAAGTGTAGGTGTCTGGGGACCCAGGACAGAGGAAAATAAAATAGGATTTGGTGATCATATCCCATCGTCCCTGTGATAGCCACTATACACCTAATGTTCCGAGCATTCCTAAGTCCTTGAGTGACTGGCTTCACTTTATGAACAATAATTAACCTTCTCTTCATAAATCCTTCAAGGTGTTATACATGATTTAACATTTATATAATGATAAATCAGGCTTTTAAAAATAAATTGAAACCTTTTCCTCCTTTAAATGTCATTTAAGGGTGAGTGCAAGGTGGACTACACAGGGAAATGCATAGAAGCCTTATAAAACTTTGCACACAACCGTGGGACAGAGACAACATTCACCCCATCTATTCTGTTGGCTCGCTCCCGTCGGCTGCCTGTTTCAGACAGCTATCTGACTTCATTACCAATGCAGTTGTGTTCTTTTGTTTTTCTTTTCTTCTCTTAATCCTCACCCGAGGATATTTTTACATTTATCTTCAGACAGAGTGGAAGGGAGAGAGAGAGAAAAAGAAAAAAACATCGATGCCACCCAGACGACCCAACCAGGGCAGAGGACGAACGGTAACTGAGGTTTGGTCCGCAGGCCGATGCTCTAACAGCTGAGCCAAACCGGCCAGGGCTCTTTTTCTGTTTTTCCAGCAGAGTTGTAGGAAGGCCCATTGTCTCTTTTCTTCAGCGGCAGGTGAGTGCGTGAGGGACTGAAAATGGAACAGCCCATCCTCTTTAACTCTCTGGTGTATGTGTGAATTTTAATAAGTACTTTCTGAAGTTAGGCTCCAACAGTCAAGTAGAAACAATAATAGCAGGCAAGGCAGTGATACTAAAGGCAAATACTTGCCTGGAGAGAGCCTCCTAATCAATGCTTACTCATTCCTTCAAGGCTGATCTGGAAGTGGACTGGAGGAGTAACCGGTGTCTTTCCTCCCTCTTGAGTTGGAGAGCAATACTCGTGTTGACTCAGTGGCTGTGGTGAGTCAGAGGGGACCATGATCCAGGGTGAAGCCCTGGCAGGTAGAGACTTAATGAAGAATGTTTTGTCTAAACTTCTCCCCAGACTTAAATTCATGGCACAAACATTTCATCATGCTTTGAAAATGGTGTGAGACGACTCTTCCCCTTCTCACGTTGGCACTTGGGTTCACATATGGGGTGTGGGGGTGCTGAGCTTTAGAGGCAGCTGGAATCTGGTTTTACTTACAAGCTATGACCCTCAGCACACTACTTTCTTCTTTATTTTGTAAAGTGGGATTCATAGTACATCCTGGAATGTTGTGAAATGAGTGACACACGACATATAAAGGACACTCAGTAAATGGTAACTGTTATTATTAAATGTGATGTTTAAGGTATTAGGAACCCTACATTATTTTCAATTTATGTAGAAATGTCCTAACTTACCCTTTTGTTTGGACCCATATTTCCAAAATGTTTACAGACTTCCTGGGCATTGGTTTCCTCGTAGACAGAATGAGGCTGCCATCACGTTTGCAGAGGCATATAGGAAATACACAGCAGGAGCAAACCTTCAAAAACAGGGCAATGCAACTTCTTACCCGAAATGGAATGTATTTATATCCCATTAGCATCCTGTGTGCCAATGTGTCTTTGAAGTCACTTCATTTTTCTCTGTGCTGTTTTCTTTATCTGTAAAATGAGAGTATTAACTGATGTCTCAATTCTCTTCTAACTCGAACCTCCTATTAGTTTACTGAAGAAGTGAGAGATGGCATGACTCAGAGACTCTGGACTTAGGAAGTATGGATTTCAATTATGAAATTGTTCCCTAAGAGGCAACTTACTTTCTAGTTGTCTGTTCTAGGAGGTAGGAGGAAGCTATAAGTCTCAAGAACAAAGTGTTACTACCTGAACCAAATGCTTTGTTGTACAACAATAGTACAAATTACCTGCAAATTAGAGGAATTGGTTGGACTGCAAGACACGTGTGGACTAAAAACATTGGAAGCTAGGAAGAGAGGCTGGCTTCTGAAACTCAGTATGTGACCATTTTCTGTGGCCCCTCCATTTCTGTATTAAGACACAAACACTGATGTCCAGCCAGTGTGGCTCAGTTGGTTGAGCGTCAGTCCATGCACCAAAAGGTCACCGGTTTGATTCCCGGTCAGGACACATGCCCAGGTTGTGGGCCCAATCCCCAGTGGGGGGCTTGCAGGAGAGTGGTTAATCGATACTCTCTCATCGATGTTTCCATCTCTCTCCAGCTCTCCCTTCCTCTCTCTCTAAAATCAATAAAGGAAAAAAAAAAAAAGCACCAAGACACAAACACTGAACACATACATTTATTCCTTGAAAAATACTTTTCACACTGCTTGGGCATAACCTGGGAATCAAGTGCCAATAAGCACTTTCCACCCACACAAGTCGGACAGTGTGACGTCATTCATGCTATGACAAATCCTGCATTTAGAAAACCAGAGAAATATGAATAATCTACTCTAAAACATTTCAAATATGGTGCAATTACAAATATAATGTTTAATACTATATTAAGTAGGAAATTAGAAGAAGAAGAATGGTTTCTGAGCTCCCTAAAGGTGGGGACTGTATTATTTATCTTTATTTCTTTAGCACCTTTCATGGGCAAGAGGACATTAGGACATTTAAATATTGAAGAGAATATTTAAGATTTGTGCCAAAGATCTTTTAATTGAATTTATTTTTTAGTTCGCAAAGCACTTTCTCAAGTGTTTTACTCATTTATTCTTTTTTTTTTTTATCCTCACCCGAGGACATTTTTCCATTTTTTGTTCAGATAGAGTGGGAGGGAGAGAGAGGAAGAGAGAGAGAGAGAGAGAAACATCGATGTGAAAGGGACACATCGAGTGGCTGCCACCCGCACGACCAACCAGGGCCAGGGATACACTGCAACCAAGGTACGTGCCCCTAGTGGGAACCGAACCCGGGTCTCTCTGGACCGCAGGCCAACGCTCTAACCGCTGAGCCAAACCAGCCAGGGCTACTCGTTTATTCTTTAAAAAATACAGTCCTATGAGTTATTTTGAAAACCAGGAGTAATTTTTTATGGTGGATTTGATAGTGAATTAAAAGTCCAGCTACCCAGCCCTGGCCGGTTTGGCTCAGCAGTTAGAGCATCGGCCTGCGAACCAGAGAGTCCCAGGTTCGGTTCCTGCTAAGGACACGTACCTCGGTTGCGGTTTGTCCCCGGCCCCAGTTGGGGTCGTGTGGGTGGCAACCGGGCGATGTGTCTCTCTCACATCGATGTTTCTCTCTCTCTCTTCCCCACTCTCTCCCTCCGGCTCTATCTGAAGATAAATGCAAAAATGTCCTCACATGAGGATAAAAAAAAAAAAAAAATAGTCCAGCTACCCTTTGAGACCAGTCTTCTCTGTCCAGTTCAAGTATAAAATACTCCTAAAGAACACATGGTTTGGAGCAAGGCACATTGTTGCTTTCTAGTTGTATGAGTTTGGAAACTTAACCATTACTTAACCAACCGAGCCTCCATTATCTTATCTGTCAAATGCCTTTGTTGTTTTTGTTTAGTCCATATGAGACAGAATCTATATAAAACCTGCAGCACAATGTCTGGCACACGGGCGGGCTCTTATTATTGCCAGGAAGCTATTTTCCCCTCTGGTACGATATGACATTTTCTGCTGGAAAGTCAAGACCAGCTGCTTGTCACTTTATTAAATCTAGACAATATCCCTTTTTGGCTTGAGAAGAAGATGTAATATTTCAGAATTATCACATGAAATTAAAAATGCTCACCCCTCTCCCCAAGGGCAAACGCTGAGTTCCTGAGCATCGACTCAGCCTGACCTGCTGAAATAAAGAGAAGTCAGGACAAGGTCCCCACACAGAGCTGAATGACTCATGTGCAAACGCCCTCTCTGATTCATAGCCGGGGAGGAAATCATCCTGTCGTTCCCAGAAGCCTGCAGAGCCGGCCTCGTTTGGCAGAGACTGTGGGTGCTCCCCACTTCCAGGCCAGAGTTTGGCTGCATTCTGAATGCTTGGTGACGACCAAATTGGTGAGGAATATAGCTGAGCAGCAGGGCTGACGACTCATGGAGGTCCTGTGGGTAATTAGAGATTCATTACAATCCCATAGTTTGTATCATGGCTCGGGGTCAACACGGGGTCACTGCACATGGCAAACTTAGGGAGCTGTGTCTGGAAGGATGACGCCAGCTAAGAGAGGCTGGGAGAGCGAGGCGGACAGGGATGAGGAGCCAGGGGGGCTGGGGTGCAGATACACAGCCAGGGACTGGCGACAGCCCGGATGTGGGGCAGTGGGCCCCGGGGACTCTGGGGAAGGGAGCAAAACACAGCAGCTGAACTGGCTTCCCTCCCGCCATCCCTGCCATTTCCAATTAACCTTCTAAGCCACGGGTTCCCAGAGGCTGGCATGTCAGGGGCCAGTCCAATTTCAAAAAGTAATTGGGGCTTGACATGGGTAGCCAACTTTTTATTTTGCAGAGTAAGGACATTGAAAACAGACAAAACAGTTGCCATCCACCATCACCATCATTTCAGAAGAGAAAGGGGATTTTTACACTAAATAACGTAGGAAGGACATAATCCCAAGATAAGTGACAGTCACGTAAATTTAATTAATTTAGCTCATCAACTTGTGGTTATTTTTCTCGTTACCGTGAAGACATGAAAACTCTCTTGCAGACTAGCTTTAGGTTTTCCCTCCAGATTTTCCATAAAAGCAAGATGCAGGGAACAGTTTTGTAAAGAATACTCATGAAGAGAAAAAGAACACTACCGACTTCGTAAACCTTATGAGATTTGTGAAGAAAAACTTTTTGAAGATATCTTTATGAAGAACTTCCATCCACTCTCTATACGTTCTTTTCACTCTGTAGTTAAAAAGAAAAGAAGTGGGGGTGTGGAGAAAGGAAAAGCTTGTTTGTTAAATCATTTCATTAGGATGGCATTTAAACTTCTGTTAAAAAATGTCCCAATGGAGTTAAATAGGATTTTTGATCATGTATTTCTTTCTTTTTTTATCCTCACTCGAGGACATTTTTGCATTTATCTTCAGATAGAGCGGGAGGGAGAGAGGGGGGAAGAGAGAGAGAAACATCGATATGAGAGAGACACATCGAGTGGTTGCCACCCACACGACCCCAACCGGGGCTGGAGACAAACTGCAACTGAGGTACGTGCCCTTAGTGGGAACCGAACCCAGGACTCTGGTCTACGGGCCGACGCTCTAACCGCTGAGCCAAACCAGCCAGGGCGATCATGTATTTCTGACATAGAAAAAACTTTTACCTGTAGAGCTCCTTCATTTGTAAAAGACTTTCCCATTTATAATCTTATTAGATTCTATAAACAAACCCTATAGATAGTTATTATTGTTATTGTTGTTGTTGTTATATTGCCCATTTTATGTATGAGAAAACTGAGGGTATGATTTGCTCAAGTTTACACATTTGATAAATTGTGGAGCTAGGACTCAAACTCATGATGTCTGGTTCCAAATTCTGTGTTCCTTTACTCCATGCAAAAGAAGGAGGTACTTTGACATTTTGCCATGCTCAATCTATTTTATTCTCTGGAACAAGATCATCACACTTTGGGAAAGTCTTATAAAGAGTGAAAAATTCAACCAGGATAGACCTGAAATGAAAAGCTATGTTCTCAGTCCCAGGGCACTCTAATTACAAAGAGTGAGCCATCTCAAATCTGGTGCATTTAAAGCTACATTTTATTATCCCAAGTGGACCACCCTGTGGGGTGGAATTACACAAAAGCAGAAAGCATTTAGTTAACAAAACAACAAAAAGTGTTGGTGTCCCACCTGTAGCTAATTTTGTGTTCCTGCTTCTAGATTTTTTTTTTCCTTTAAAGAACATTTTTGTACCTCTTTCTGCTTCTTCAAATGAACTGATTTAACTTGATGCTAATTTGTACACATTCAGAGCTGGGAGATGTCTCCTTGATCTAAAGTGTTCTTTCCAAAAGTGGTGGGAGGGGAGGCTGTGGGGCAAAGGAAGTGTGGTTTGGGTGAGGGACAGCTGGGATGTGTTCCCTTGTATGTGACCAGCTGGACTGCAGGTGGCTTTTGCACCTGCGCAGGCTGAGGGAGCACGTGTGAGGAAGCCTCCTGAGCGCACGCCTTCTCCTGGCACGAGGGGGCTTCCCTCTGCCAGTGATCGGATTTCCTCTACATCTCTACCCTACTACTCATCTAGCAGGAGTTAAAATGCTTCTTCAGTTTTGGGCCTGCTCTTAACTTTATCTCCCCTCCAATACTAATGCACAGAAATATCAAGAACTAATAAAAAAGGAGGAATTAGTTTTTTAGGGAAAGAAGGGCTTTGACCTTAGAGATTAAAATCAAGAATTCTCATCTACATCCCTTTGAAATTGTGAAGGGCTTTGTGTTTTGCTTTTACAGAGTAAGTAGACCAGAATTTAAGTAGGTTGGAACTCATAGCTTTTTAAATGTTTAAATTCTTAGAAAATGAAAGAAACTATAATTTACAGTTTTTATACACTAATATGTGTGCCTCATTTGCCTGATTAATGGAGCCAAGATATGATCCTAATTAGTTCCTAACCCTAATATTATCTACTTTCATACAAGGTATGTATCTGAGTTAATAGAATGGCACCAGTGTTAATTTCTTGGTTTTGAGACTATACTATGGTTATGTCTGATGTAATCATTGGTGAAAACTGGGTGAAGGCTACATGGAAATTGTACTATTTTTACAACTTCTTCATAGTCCTAAACTACTTCAAAATTAAAGACTTAAAAAGAAATAAAAACAACTCTTCATATAGCTTTTTTGTAGAAAGCTAAGAAGTCAAAAACATTAGTGGAAAGGTGATGTATCACATATGCATATCTTTAGAATGCTGAGGGTCCTTTGTATAGATAGTTCAAAGCAATAACCTAAAAAATTTATTGGCTTGGTACTTACCATATATTTCACAAGTATCTGATTATCTTTCTCATGAATTAGCAGGCCAAAAGACCTCCACTTAGAATTAATAAAAGGTACCTTTCTTTTTAAGAAAATTCTATAAAAGAGGCTTTGGGGAATTAATAATAGCTACCATCCATTGACTTCTTGTCCATTATCTCATTTAATCCTCATAATAACCTTGCAAGGTAGATATTATTGTTCCCTTTCTAGAGATAAAAGGCTGAGGTGCACGGATTTGAGTAGCTTATTCAAGGCCATCCAGCTATAAGTGACAGATTCTCTCCAGAACAACTTCTTAAAATTCCTGTGCTACCGCCAAAGTTTGTTACCTGCTGGATTTTGATGAGAAAATGTGTATTTTTTAATTCATTCATTGTTCTTTGACACATATCCTGTTTTCCTGTATAGGTTTATTCTACTGTAAATTTTTCATGCAATTATCCATTGACTGACTCATGCATTCAACTAACATTTATGGAGTGCCTAAAATGTGCTAGGCATATGGGCTGTGGCAAAAGCAGAAATACAGAATAATGCCTCTGCCTTCACAGAGGTAAACAACTTGATATATAAATATGTATTTTAAAAATAGCAGTAAGTGGCCCCGTCAGTATGGCTCAGTGGTTGACCCATGCACTAAGAGGTTGCTGGTTCAATTCTCAGTCAGGGCACATGTCCAGGTTGTGGGCTCAGTCCCTGGTAGGAGGCAGCTGGTCAATGTTTCTCTCTCATTGCTGTTTCTATCTATCTCTCCCCCTCCCTTCCTCTCTCTCTAAAAACCAATAAAAACATTTTTAAAATAGCAATAAGCCTATTGAAGTGAAGTAAGGAGGGCAAGGGGAATGGAGGGCGCAGCGGGAGTGAGGTGGGGATGAGGCTGCTACTGTAGAGGAGGGGTCTGGGGAAAGCCTCTCTGAGGAGACAGCAGATGCACAGGGCCCGGATGCAGTGAAGGGAAATGCCTCCGGGAAAAGGAACAGCAAGTACCCAGGCCCAGAGGCCCAGTGGCGCTGGAAGTTGGGAGCCAAGAGTGGAAGGAAGCAGAGCAGGAGAGGTGGCTGGGCTGGGTCACCACAGGGTTTCTGGAGCCTGTGGTAAAGAATGTGGGTTTTAGTCTAAGTGTGATAGGGAGCCACCATTAAAAGACCCAAATTTACCTTTGAAAAGCATCACTCTGGCTGTTGCCTGGGGAACTGTGTGTAAGGAGCCAGGTTAGAAGCAAGGAGACCACACTGGGGACCAGTCAAGGGATTCTGTAGCTTAGGTGAGGGTGACAGTTTCTGTCCACCCTGGTTCTAAGGTCTATGACTTCCTGACAATAAACTCTACTGTTGAATGTCTTTCAGCTTAACAATGTGGGGATCCCAAACTGCCTGAGCTGTGGGCACAGAGCAGGTAACACATTTGGTATGCAGGGGGTCTCTGGGAAAAGAAGACAGTGACAGGCAGAAGGGGACACAGGGTGTGTACGTTTTGCCATTGTCTCTAAAAGTAGATAAAGTTTATTCAGTTGCCCTCCCCCTTTCAACTCCCATAGCACTTATTTCTGTCCCACTAATTTTTACACAATCACATGTGGCCTTTCTGTGCAACTTCCTTTAAGGAGATACATCCCTTCTCTCCAGGAATACTAGAGGCTCCTAGGGGTAGATACTGTATTGGTACAGCTCCTGTATCCAATGACTAGAACCATAGTGTAACATAGTGAATGTTACCAATGTGAATTTTGAAATGAATTATATAAAACAAACAGCCCTGGCTGGGTGGCTCAGTTGGTTGGAGCCTCATTCTGTACAAAGAAAGGTGGAGGGTTTGATTCCTGGTCAGGGCACATAGCCAGGTTTTGGGTTCAATTCCCGGTCTGGGCATATGTGGGAGGCAGCCAACTGATGTTTCTCTCTCATATTGATGTTTCTCTCTCTCAAATCAATTTAAAATAAATAAAATGAATGATAATTTAGGTAAATGAATGGGTGCAATTGAAGTGTGGCATCTATTTATTAAATTTGAGGCTTAGAAAATATCTTGGCTTTGGCGGATGTCTCCTTGCTCTAATGCATTCTTTCCAAAGGACATTCCATGGATCACTGTTTCACGGGATGTTAATAAGCAGTATTTGAAAATGGGGTATTGTGGTCAGGTAGTTTGGGGTGTCTATGGGTGAAATGAAATTACGTAAGTTTCTCACTGCAGAACTTCTCAGTGGTTTTAGTACACTAATATCTATTGTGCACCTCCAAGGGGCGACATAATTTGTAGTCTCTCCTTCACTTATTTGACTATGGAACTCTTTGTTCATGAAACTATTTTTCAGAGAGTATTTCCTAAGACTAGAGCTATGAAAACGCATACTTTGCAAAAATTTCAGTGGAAATCATAATAGATAATGAAGTGGGTAAGATTTTCTTTTGGCTCTGTTACAAAGACCAACGACAGTAGCGAGGAAGAATAATTAGCAAAGGCTTGATTGTCTTTTTCAAACCAATCATCAGAAAGAGAGCATTTAAATATACTTCCTGCTCTAATCTTAGCGAAATGCTGACTGTGCTTATCCTGATGTGAAATACAGAACTCACTCAATCCACACCTTTATATCAGAATCTACTAAGTAGTCAATTAATTTGTTGGAGTAAAAAAAAAAGTATTCATTTACCAATCATTTTGTTTTATGAAATTTAGCAAAATCCTGTACCAGTTTGTTGCTGCAAATGATTCTGCAGACCTACAATAGTCACTATAGTACTTCATTTTTCGTACTTTCACCTGGGCCCAGAAATACTGAATGTGATTTTTTGCCTTCCATGATCACGTGACCAGGAAGCAGCTGTGGGCAGATTACACCATTAAGAAATGGCTGTAGTGGTCTGGGCAGGGTCTCTTGAAATTAATCCCCAAGTATCATCCTGGGCATAGGGAGGTGTTGAGGCTTACAGCAGTTATGAGAATGATCTGGTTCCACAAAGAGCATTTAGAGACCATGTGCTAAACAGAGTGGTGCTAACTGTATATTATAAATGAAAGGCCATGGTGCTTATAATGGAGAGAGCTAGTGCCCACTTTTCTTCCATTTGTACCTGTCAGAACCTGGTTGATAATGGCAACTGAATAACAGGTGTACTGAAGAGGGCTATAGACTGAGAGAACTTAAGAAACCCTGTGAAAGATGGCGTTACACTCCAAGGAGCCAAGAGGCAGACAGATTTACATCACAGCGAATCTTCTATGACATACCCAGTCTTACTCCCAATGCAGCCCTCTACTGAGAGAGATCTTCAGAACTGTGGCTCATTGTTTGATTTTCATTCAGTTAATTTTAATGTATATTATCTGGGAGAATATTAACTGAGCTAAATTGCTGTTTAATTTTACATGAGTGGCTTGTAACTCATAATATATTAGTAAGTCTGATAAAGATTTTTTCTTTCAGTTTAAGCAGCTTTATAGCTCACAGGCAATGAAACTTATGTGTGGCACAGGGCACTCTTTTAGGAGGGAATAAGCAGTTGATATTTGCTCCATTTTAGAAAGAGAGAAACCCATATGCCAAGGGACAGAGATTGTGGAAGCTCTCCTAGGACAGAGCCAGGGCTTGGTGAGCTTCGGTCCAGTTCATTACATTGAATTATAATATACTTGTTATGTCACCATTTTGCAAGACCCAGTGTGTCAATCGTACTACCTCCTCTGAGTGCCTGAGTCCACATGGCCTAGGGTGAAGTCCAACATTCTTAGTGTAGCTTATCACTTCTGCCTACCACTTCACACACACTGTTACCTTGACCTTGAAAAATCTCCCACTCCTCATTCCCTACCTCTCCTCGTGACTTCTTCCCTTCCCTCTGTGCTTTCCCTGGGATCCTTCCTCAACACAACTTGCACTCTTCATTTTACTGCCCGTTCCTCACCTATCTGATGCCCATGCGTGCAAGCACATAGGTAAGGACTTCTGCCAGCAATATAATCTTTGATGTACATTTCCCCACCGATCCCTATGCTCCTTAAAGCAGATGCCACAACTCTCTTATTCATTGTTGCATCCTTCCCGCCTATCGAACTGCCAGGAAAATAATTGCTTAATTAAAGAATAAATGAATGAATAAAGAGTGTCTCTGTGATAGTTATAGTGTTCATAACTTAGTGACTTTCCTGAGAGCTCCATTAGGGGAATTGTTTCTAACTTAGTTAAAAGTTAGTCCTACTAAAATTTAAAAAGAAATGTTTATAAGCATCAGTTAGGATTCCCACTGAATGTACTTTCTAGGAGAATTGTTATAAAAGTCTATTGTAATGACTATGTATGGTGTCAAATGGGCACTAGACTCATTGGGTGATCACTTTGTAAGTTACGTAAATGTCTCATCATTATGTTGTGCACCTGAAACTACTTTAATATTTTATATTATTTTGGAAAATGAAATTTAAAAAGCCTGAAGTTCTATCAGTAGAAGCATTGTTTTTTTGCGAGCTCCTTAGGAAGAGTTAATGCACATCTTAGGTGTGATGGAGAGCATGTCCTGGACCTCTGAAGATTTAACACTTGTCATTTCAGAAGGTCAGCCTAGCCTATGTAGTATTCTGCAATTTTCTGAGGCATAAAATTTAATCATATGAGCTGTGCATCCAAGTTGTGAAAGAGAATCATTTTTATGTTTTTTTCTATTCATTAGTTAATATAATAACTCTTAAAAATAAACTTTATTTGTACAACAATACCCAGTAAATGAGGAATATATTTAGTGACAATTGAAAAGGTAATACATTTGTGGTGTGAAGATATACACAGAAAATAATGCACGGGACACCCAGGGTCATTCCATTTTCTCTAGTCTGGGATTATTAAGAACTTGGGGCTTATCCCTCGTAAAGGTTGAGGGTCTCACATACACATTTGGCATTTTAGCACAGTGTAACTGTCATCCCAGAATGGAAGAAAACTGTTGCCACTGATTATATTATAACAAAGGAACATTTTCCTGTGCTTGAAAAAATATATTGAAATATATATATTGGCTGGAAATAGCATTGACAACAAAGTGTTATTCTGTAAAGAACCAGAAATCATTTTAGTGTTCTGGTAAAATATTGGCCAACTTACTTTGTCTAGGCTGGGATTGGACTAGAATGATTATTTTGGTGTGTCATTATATAGTTCTTCCTGAATGGGGGGTGGGCCTTTTCCATCCTCTCACTCTGCCCCCATCCTCTGCTTGCATAGCTAGCACCCCTGAACATCCTGTCATAGGAAGGGACATAGTTTTGCCTTTGGTGATTCAAAAGCAGGACTATGACCCTGTGACCTGAGCAGTCACACAGGACACCTCCCTCCAACTCAGAGGGGCCAATGCTTGGCTTAATGCTCTCCTGTTACTGTCTTTAAGTTCTTCATATTTTTATCTTTGAACTGTGTTTTCTAAGTCATACCAGTGGGGCCATGGAGCATGAGCTGAAGCAAAGGAAATACAGGCAATACGGTGTCTCTGTTCCTTTCCACCTCATTTGCATATAGGATGCATGATGCTGGACCCACAACGTGGGGGCTTCAGTGAGCCTCACATTGAGCACAGAACTTGCTTCTAATCCAGAAACAAAGCAGTGGCGTTCTAAGAACCACAAAAGACCAAGGAACTCATCAAGTCCTTTCTGGGTTGTGTTATTTCTTTGTGCTAGCCATCCACCCATGCTAAAAAGGATGACAGAGGAAATGGAAAAATAGTACAACTCGTTCAGTCTCTCCTCACTTATCAGAAGCCAATGGAGAAGTGTGGGTGGAATGTGGACGTATCAAGAAATGAAATAGAAACAATTGAGTTAGTTTTGTGTGATGTTTTCACTGTATGAGCTATGAGAAACGAACTGTAATTTCAATGATTTTGTGTTTGAGTTAAATGCTCTTTCATAAAACTGGTCAAATTCGTGCTAATAACTTAAATTTTATTCTTTACTTAGACAGACATTAAATAGCAAATAAAAACACCATGACAAGTTGAGAGAAAGAGATCACAGAAAAACTTTGTTTTAATACCTTTTATATATATATTTTTTTTTTTTTGAATTTTTACTAATTTATTTTTGTTACAGATGTTTTTCATTTTTCCCCCCTTTACACCCTCTGCCCTATCCCCCCCCACCCTCCTAGCATTGTTGTCTATGTCCATTGGTTATGCATATATGCATATAAGTTCTTTGGTTCATCTCATCCATCCCTCCCGCCCCCCTACTCTGAGGTTTGTCAGTCTGAACCATACTCCTTTCTATGTCTCTGGGTCTATTTTGTTCATCAGCTCACCTTGTTCATTATATTCCACAAATAAGTGAGATCATGTGATATTTGTCTTTCTCTGCTTGGCTTGTTTCACTTAGGATAATACTCTCCAGGTCCCTCCATGTCACCTCAAAGGACAAGAGATCTTTCTTTCTTACAGCTGCATGGTGTTCCATTGTGTATATGTACCACAACTTTTTTTTTTATCCTCACCCGAGGACATTTTTTCATTTTTTGTTCAGATAGAGTGGGAGGGAGAGAGAGGAAGAGAGAGAGAGAGAAATATCGATGTGAAAGTGACACATTGAGTGGCTGCCACCCGCATGACCAACCAGGGCCGGGGACAGGACAAACTGCAACCGAAGTACATGCCCTTAGCGGGAACCGAACCCGGGTCTCTCTGGACCGCAGGCCAACGCTCTAACTGCTGAGCCAAACTGGCCAGGGCTGTACCACAGCTTTTTTATCCACTCATCTACTCATGGACACTTGGGCTGTTTCCAGATCTTAGCTATTGTAAATAGTGCTGCTATGAACATAGGGTACATAAATTCTTTCTGATTGGTGTTTCAGGCTTCTTAGGATATATTCCTAGAAGTGGGATCACTGGGTCAAATGGCAATTCAATTTTTAATTTTTTGAGGAAACACCATAGTGTTTTCCATAGTGGCTGCACCAGTCTGCATTCCCACCAGCCGTGTACTAGAGTCCCCTTTTCTCCACACCCTCACCAGCACTTGTTGTTTGATGTTTTAATACCTGTAACGGCACATTTTTCTTGCTTTTAAAGCAAGGGCCCCCACATTTTCATTTGGCACTGGGTTCTGCAAACATGCAGTGGCCCTGTTCACTGGGTCTCTCTGATGACAGCCACTAGGACTGCTGGAGCCTCTGACCCCCATTTCCCTCCTCACGCCTACTTCCCTAGAGAGAAACCCTTGTGAAGGGGCTGGGTGCTCATGCTGCAGAACCCATAGGGATGGGGGAGGGAGAGTTTAGTTCAGTCAGGGAATCCAGGTGTATTCAGTGCAGTGGTTTAAAATTTTCCAAACATACTTGCTATTTAGCAAGCATTGCTACTAGTCATTATACCGATGCTTTGCATGAAATTGCTGACACCTTGGAAACTGCTTAATGATACATAAAATTCTATTTTTTCTGTGTGGAATGCCACTGGGCAAGTGGGTATTACTTATAGATGTATAAATATTGTGCATATTAGCATGAAGAGTCACTTACAAGTCAATAAGCTTTCTGAACAGTAGAAGAACAAAAGAAACGAATAATTTCATAGGATTTTGTTCGATTATTTCTTAACCTTGGTAAGGTGAGCCATTTCTATAAAAGGTGACTTTAATTTTAATTGGAAGGTAATACAAAGGCAATGTTAAATTAGTTTTCCATTTTACCATTTAGCCTTGAAAGAAATAAAGAAATATTTGCTTTTACTTTAGAATCCTGAGTGCAACAACAGCAGATATTTGAAACATGGTAAAGCTAGTGCTCCTTGCTGTCCCTGCAATGCTTCTTTCTCACTTCGTTCTTTGGATCCCCTGCATTCTAATTTGCCTTTAATTTTTTTTTCAATGCAACAACCCTGGGAGCATATTTGCAAAGCAATTATAAGGACAAGTGTACCACCACAATTATTACTTGCTGGCATCAAGATCAAGGTGTGACCTTACAGACCATGGGCTGACCCTGTGGGACAAGTCTTATGTTTCAGCTCCCAATTCCAGAACATAGACTATTTTTGCTTTGGCTTGTTGTTCTTCTCGTTACCTTTGTACACATCATATCAGGGTGGCTATGGAAATGCAAACATGGGAATTTGCAGGGTCTCAGAAAACTGAGTTAAATCTATTCATGTAGCTTTTGAAGGGAAGGAAATCAGCCTCGAGGAGCCTCTACTTCTCACTCACAGAATGAAGAAAAGCCCTAGCTCAAGGAGTTGTCGTAGGACTAGATGCAGAGTTGGGTGTACGGCACATGTAAGCACTCTCTGACTGTGTTTCTTTCTCCTTTCTTCTTTCATATAAAACTTTACACACACTTAAACGTTGGCTTCTTTTTTTATTTCTTAAAATGAGTAAAGACTTTACCATATGTAAACATTTCAAACACGTGCACTGGTGTGTTCATAATGGAAAGTATAACTCCAACTTCCCACTCTGCTTCCAAACGTCTAGGCCTATCCCCTGGGTAACTGGAGAGCATCTTTCTGAAAGTTCTCCTGGCAGATCTAAGGGTCTAGTTAGGTAGCTATCTCCCCATTTTTTAGAATCACAAATGAGGTCATCCTACACGTACTGATATGTAATTTGTTCTTAACATCTTTACACAGTAGCCTACAGTTCACAGTTTCTATTCTTTTAAACTGTTCCAGACTACCTCATTTTGTGGATGCTCCGTGATTTATTTTTAGTTGCCCCTTGGTTGGGTTCCAGTTCTTTGTAGTGCCAGACACTGCAGCAGTGAGCAGTTACATGCATATCCTTATTCATCTGGGCTGCAGGGACTCATGTGGGTGTACGAGTACTCGTGTGGGGTACATGCCCAGAAGTCGAGTTGCTGGTTTGAAGGACATATTTTTACGTTGAATCTTTTCTATGTGTCCCCCTTCAACTCCAGTTCCATCATGGATCTTCCTATCTCCCTATCAAATGAGCTAATCTAAATAATCTACAATAATAATTTGATATAAAAATAGTATTAATAATAATAATAATATCTTTCTATCTATCACTTCTTAGGAGGAACAAGTGCTGTTGGAGAGAAGCCCGTGTTGACTTTAAAATATGTATGCATAATTTACATTGTAAAAACTCAGCACATGTGGTAATCAACTTTAGCACTTTTATTTATTTATTTTTTTAATCCTCACCTGAGGATATTTTTCTATTTATCTTCAGAGAGAGTGGGAGGGAGAGAGAGAGAGAAAAACATAAACTAAATGTGAGAGGGACACATCTACTGGTTGCCCCCTGCATGATCCTGACCAGGTGACCAGGGCCGGGGACAAACCTCAAGTGCCCTTGACTGGAATCAAGCCAGAGACTCGTTGGTCTGTGGGCCGACGCTCTAACCGCTGAGGCAAACTGGCCGGGGCACTTTAGCACTTTTAATCAAATGAAAGATATTGACCCTCTTAGAAATCTGGAGGGGCTAACCCATGAGGCATGGCTTTGGGGGAAGAATAGAGGGTTGTTCCGAAATCATTCCACCTGTGTAGACATCTACTCTGTGAGTGCTAACCCTATGAACTACAAGCCTTCTCTAGGGCCCTTTTCATCAAAACCATGCTGGGTTTTAGACACAGGACCAACAGGAAGCAACAGGAGTGAGGCGCTCCCCACCCTGGCCTCGGAGCGTTATGCAACCTGGTCACAAAGGGAGACACTCGTGGTTTTCTCCACCTTTGTGAACTTCCTACGTGGTTTCAGAAGCTCAAATTACAAACAGCTTCCTAATTGTCTTCGAAAACCATCCTTTCTATGAGTGTTGAGTTGTTGCTGATTGAGTCTTATCCTTGGGTTTTACTGTGTCCTCACTGACAAGTTCTGGATCCAAGGAAAATACAGAGAAATGCTCTGAAAGCAAACCTGCTCCTGTCCGTGAGAAAACGCCATCATTCAGCTGCGGCCGTGGACTCGGGAACAATGTGCGCCTCTCAGCCCTCTGCTGCCCTAACCGTCCTCACTGTATCTGCCTGGCCGGAATGGGTTCCACGTGCAGGAAGTGACATGGCACAGTGACTTCAAGAACAGTCCTTATTTTTGTGAAGTTGGGTGACACCAATGTCTAACTCCCTAGCAAGAGGAAGGTTCTGGTAACTTACAGCCCAGTAAAGATGGCTCACTAATCCTCTGATTAGCTCATCTGAATAAATTTTTGCAATTAGCTCAATGTCATAAATTTAAATTGTGTCTTCAAGTGAAATTTTCCTAGAATGAAAATTTTGTTTAATTATAAAATACATAGGTAGACCCCACTGGTGTGGCTCAATGGGTTGAGCATCATCCCATGGACTGAGAGGTCCCGGTTCGATTCCTGGTCAGGGCACATGCCCGGGTTGCAGGCTCGATCCCCAGTAGGGGGCGTGCAGGAGGCATCCACTTGATGTTTCTATCTCACATCCTTATTTCTATCTCTCTCTCCCTTCCTCTCTCTCTAAAAAACTCAATAAAAACATATTTTTTAAAAAAATAGATAGGTAGAGAATATCACCACCTCTAACCCCAGAATATTTTGGTCCCCTTGAGAGATAAAAATATTTCCAAGGTCACGTAGCTAGGTCAAACTCAAATCTGTCAGGCTTCAAAATCTAAGTTTTTCTATCAACTAGGTGATCTCTTAAATAAAAGGGCTTCCTGGGTCTATGTAAAATTTTAATTTTTTAATACTTAAACTGCCTCCAAAGCAAAACTTTTCTTTACAAATCAGTGATCTCAGAGAAAGAATATTTTTTTTACTTCCCAATAATCTCTATAAATTATATGAAATTACAGTCTGTTTATTGCTTATCACATCAGATAAAAATGGTTAGGAAGATTTTTACCAAACTTGAAGAATGTGTTCGGGTTTATTTGACTTGACTTACAGGCTAATGGTATACATGACATTTCCTGAGGGTGGGGGTGGGCAAGAGATACAGGCAGTGATTATGCGGATTAGCTGAAACTGGGGAACCAGGAAAAGCCTAGGAGACTGCCAGCTGGCAGAGGCAAGGACAGGAAACACAGAGGACAAAGGAAACGGAGCAGGTAGCCTGTAGGAGCCCCGTCCAGAAGCCACAAAGGAGCGAGTGTGACTCGCTGAGCTGCTCCTCACAGGGGCAGCTCTGTGTGTTGTGGTCTCGGGTGAATTGCAGCTGGGTTTTGTTTACTTAAAAAGAGTTAGTGATTCTATAATATCTTGGATTATTTTAGCAACAGCACTCTGTTTGGACTCTTTCTAGCTGCAAAACTTGGCTTCCCTACCTCAGGGTTTCCTGCTCATGCCCTTAAACATCTCTGATTTTCCTGATCATTAAGGGGTGTTTGACAGAAATATGCTAACACAGCGACAGGCATCATGCACGGCCATGCATTAGGTGTTCAAGGTTAACAGCCAGGGTGACTCTGTGTCCCCAAGCTGGGGAAATCCCCGTTTAATCAACAAATTATAGGGTCATCCTAACCAGAGCTAATAGGACTTCGCAGAACTTGAGCTGAATTGTGAGAGGTCCTCAGGGCCTGGAGACGGGGCCTCCAAGGAGGAGCTTTAAGGGCCCACTTTGCACCCTGGCCCCAGGCCACAGCCTTCTCAGGAGGATCTGCCCACAGGGGTTGAGCCCGAAGCCTCTCCTGGGCAGGAGTCCTTCAGAGGGCAGCTGACTCCTGGCAGAGCAGGAAGGATTCCTTCAGCCTTGGCCATGGCTGGTTCCTGAAAGGTCTTGGGTTTCACACCAGAGCCAACAGGGTTGGGGAGGGGCTCATTCTCTGGGTGACACAGTATCCTCTTCATCACTCTGTCTCTCAGGCCTGCTGGTGCTGCTCACTGTTCTAGATGCAATCCCTCTGTCAGCTCAGCCTCTCACACCTCAGCTCTGTGCTTCCCCCCACCTCCTGCTCCTGCCCTCAGGGCTCCCCGCCTCCTGGTGACAGGTCAGCCCGCCAAGGACGCACAACTGACCAGATCCTTTGTATCCCTGGCATCTTGCACCTGGAAAATATTCAGAAATTATTTCTTGATGATGCCAACCTTTATGAACAAACTATGTCCCCCACTTTCTGATGTCCCCCCCTTCAGCTGGTATCAAGTGCCTACAGAACAGCCTTCTTCATTTTGCCAAAAGCTTACATATTTTGTGCATCTCTCTCTTTTTTAATCATGTCTTAGGATAAAAATAAACCAATGTGAAGATCTTTTAAGTGTTAAAACACTCTGAAAGCTTCTAAAGAAAGAAGCTAATGTGAAAACATTTCTAAATGATTCAAAAATTGTGTTTCTCTTGAGTAGACTGAAGACAGGGGTAATGTCTTTGGAAGGGCTGCTGGCATGATGTATATATGTTACTCGGAAAGCGAAGGAGGACTGAGCAAATAGTCTTCTCCCCTTAACACTGCGTGCCTTTGTTTGGCATCTTGGCTAATTGCCACCTTGGAGTGCCCTCGGAGTCCTGAGGAGATGGGACCCAGGATAAATGCTTGTGAGTTCCTTGAGGCCACGGTCTGATTGTTTATCATGTGTCTCTTCAGTCACTAAAATGTGGCAGGTGTTCAATAATCTTTCTTAAGCAGGATGGTGGCAAGAAAGCCCCACAGTTTCAGGCACAGTCTGGGGATTTTACATGTGAGGTGGAATGGGCTTCTGAGTGCTAAAGGAGGCATTGCAGAGGGATTCTCAAGGAACACACAGTGGCTTGGCTTGGGATTGGCCCCATGGCTAACATCCTGAAAGACCAGGGCCTGGCCGGACACTGGGTTTTAGTTGGAGCAAAGCAAGATTCTTACTTAACTGTGGTGCACACAACCTTGGGACCTGACCCCTGCTGGCCTTTTCCCTACCCCACCCCAATCTGGGAGATGTAGCAGAAACATCCGGCTGTTCCCTGCACCACTGGACTGGCTGTCTTTGTTGCTCAACTTGCCCATCACGTGTCCCACCTGTGACACACTCAGCCTCTGTGTATGGCAGAAGCTCCGCTAAGAAGGCCATCAGCACCTCTGCCTCTTCCGTGTTCCCATATCAACTCGGGCAAAACTTATGTCAATGTATTGGAATTGCATATTTGCTTTTTGTCTCCCTCAAATAGTCCAGCTATCTGTCAAGGACCTTGTTATCTTCACACTAATACCCCCCAAACTCAGCAGAGTTCTTGTTTTAATTTAGGGGCTCCATAAAAGTTTGTTGAACTGAACTGAGCCTGTCTATATACCAGTGAACATCACTATGTATTAAAACTGCATGGATGAGGTGTTAAATGTTGCTATGAATCCAATGCTTTCCATCGTATCTTCTTTAAAATGCTAAAGGCTAAATTTAGACTATTCCTTGCTAGTGTATTTATTTGTAATTAGATTGAGGATTTTCAGGGAAAGAAGAAAAGTCAACTATGAGTTTTTGTTTTTTTCTCCCTCCAAATCATTTTCTGGAAGGATGACACCTCATAGCTGAGATCAAAGATAATTGTACCTGTTTTAGAAACTCCCAGGTTATTTTTAAGTAAAACAGAACGGGATGATTAGAAAAGATTATGTTTGGAAATACTATTTCCTAACTTCTGAGCACATGCCTTGAGAGTGTTCTTGGAAACATGCACTGACAAATATTCCATTAAAAGATAGACTTGTTTACAGCAAAAACATGTCAGTGGAACAAGGTCATTCACTAGACAGTGTCTTACCGTACATTGTAATTATATAGCGCAATTTAAAAAATTCTGATTACAAAAAGAAGCCATGTGTGAATTCTAATGATTTCCAAAAGCTTATATATTAAAAATGTCCAATTTAATATAAAGTGAACCAAAGTTAGGTTGTCTAAACTGAAGAATCTTATTGGTGTCTTTTTGAGGAAGGGACTGATAGGATATAATTAATAAAAAGTTTGAAAATAAATACTGCCTTTTATTGCCTCACTGAAATGTAGCCGAATACACTACACATCCGCACAGTTGAGCAGCCAGTGGTTAACTACTGTTATGTGAGACACTGCGGGCCATATTTCAGAAATTTAAGAAAGTCAATTCACCTTTCATGAGAATCATTAGGGCAGATGCCAATTATGCAGAGACATTGCAAGGATGATTGGTTGTCATTTACTCATTATTCCAAAGGGTTATCTTTCCAGCCATTAGGAAACCACCCGAGCTCCATTACTGTGAGGAGGTCAAGATCTCAAAGTCAAACCATTCCAGTGTGATGGCAGAGCCCCAGGGAACTGCTCAGTGCACTTGTTAACCTGGAACCACATGTGCTCCACTGGAGGGTCCTGGAATAAAGAACGGAGACTGGGTATGTTCTCCCATAGGTTTGCTCTTAGGTTGTCTTATGTGTGTTGATAGAATGAAAGAGATGTGAAAAGATCTGTTACTCAATAAGCATTTTTTGAGGATCTGTGAACACTGTGCAGGACACAGCAAGACATTGTATGTTCCTGCCCTAAAGTAACTTAGGGACCAATTTGGAAGATGCCATCTAAGTGTGAATAATTAAAGAATAGCACGTGTGATCCATTTTCAAGACATGCCATGGGAGATTAAGGAGTTATCAACCAGAGGGTTTTGCAGCTGTGAAAAGGGTCTTTCTGACTACCTGGGGCTGGTTTCTAGGTCATAAATGTTGCAAATACAGATTTCAGGATTCACTTGTGCTCTGTGGTCTTGATGAAAGCCCTGATTTCAGAGAAAAACATCCCTGGCCTCTGCTGATAAGGTTGATTGAGTAAAGCCAAGTGGAACTTGTGGTTCCATTTCTATCCAGGGACCCCTTGCCTTTGGAATAGCAATAACCTAGGTCTTCAAAAAAACTTGTCCTGGCAAATTGACCATGCATTGTTCTGCCAAAAATAGACAAATGGAAGAGCCACCAAGCATGTAGCATGGGAGAATTAAGTTGAGAAGATGCATTTGAAGATGAGATTTTTAACTTGCCAAGTTTGAGAGAGAACTACAAAGCATGCCACAGATAAAAACAAGCCTCAAATTCAGACAGACAAAGACCCCTGGTGAAACTTGAGTCTACTTAATTTCTGATGAGGTAAAGAAAATTCAGGAGAAATTCTCATTTTGACACTTCTGTTTGAGGCATTCTAAAACAAAGGCATGAATTCAAATGTACAGTCTTTAAAAACAAAAGCAAAAGTAAAAAAGACTTAACGCTTAAGTCTTTTTCTTTTATTTATGTAAGCTATTTGGCAAATATTTAAATGCCTATCTTTTAAACTTTAAATACCACCACCACATTTTGAAGTGTGCTAATTTGCAACTTACATGCATAAAGAAACTCCAGAGTATGGTAGCAATCTATTATTTTACCCTCTCAGCATCACTTTCCCCCTTTATAAAATTATATTACTACTCTCTGGTAGTTGTCTTGCCCTCATTGCATGGGATTCTGTAGGACTACTCCTCAAAGGGCACCACCCCCTTTTCCCCAGGCTGAAAATGCTGAGAAAGTGTTCCAGGCTTGGCCCATCAGAGTGTCCCATTGTGCTGGTCACATTGGACAGTCAATTAGAATTCTTCACTGGGGTTTTATAGATAAATTCTAGGAAAAGAAGCTCACTCTTTTCTCCTGGGGTCATTAAAGTGCAATGATATAATTCCAGGGCTGCCCAGCTTGTCTGGTTCTAGTGGTAGAAGGATGCTTATCAGGTACAAGAGAAGATGAGGCCAATAATCAAGAGAAGGAAAAAAAAAGCAGAGACAAGAGAAGAGAAAAGAGAGTATGTGCATGCATGTATGTGAGGGAAAAAGAGCTAATGTCACCTTCTGAGTTCCTTGCAGTCTCTGAGCCCAGCTCCATCCCTGAATTTCTCAACCACGGGAACCAGGTATTTGGTTAGGCTAGCTTGAGTTAGATCTCTTTTCATCTATAGCAGAAAGAAACCAGCCTTATACATAAGGTTAAAACTTTATACTATTAATCCCTTCCCTACTAATGAGGCAATAGAAACCATTCATTCATTCATTCATTCATTCATTCATTCATTCATTCATTCATTCATGCATTCATTCACCCATTCATTTATCCATCCATCCAATCATCCATCCATCTATCCATCCACTCACCTATTTATGCAACGAACATCTAGTAAGAGCTTGCTGTGTTCCAAGCTCTATGCACAGCACTTTAGATACAAAGGTGACTAAGACATGATTCCAACCATCAAGGTGTTTCCATCCTAGAGGGATAGATAGATATGTGAACAGGTCATTCATAATAAAATGAGAGATTTAAAAATATTAACATGAACATACACTCATAGAAGTGCCTTGGAAGTCAGACCAAGTTGGGCAGTAAAGTAATGAGCATGGGTATATAGACAAAGAATGATTTGAAGAAGAAGCTGGAATGTGTGAACAAATGTGTAATGACCTGAAAGTGCCTGGTACTTCTAGGGACCAGTGAGTAAAATGATCACTGTGGCATAAGGTGGGCATAGTAGAGGTGGTGAGATATGAGGCTGGAGAGATGGATCATGGTGGAATTGTGAAGGAATCAATGTCAGGCTAAGTACTTTGGACAATCTTAAAGGCAGTGGAAAATGAATAGAAGGATTGTATTCTTTACCTTTGCATGTTGTTTTGTTTGGGGGCAAAGGAGAGCATGATCAGCTTATTTTTGGGCACCTTTTTTATTTTTGAACAAATGAATGAACGAATAAGAAATTAGAACCATAGACATTAGGACAGGAAAGAATTTTGAAAGTAGGGAGTGGATTGTCCCTCTCTGAAATTTAAAAAACAATGGTAAATAAAACAGGAGAGAAAATAACAGATGATTAAAACTGATATGCTTTTATTTCAATGTTTCCTCATTTTGTTGTATATTAAGTCTAATGGCTCTATAGCCTGTAGAATGAGACCTAATATTTGCCCAAGTGGAAAGAATCAGAACGTGCCCAGGACATTGAGGAAAGAGCTCATTGCAGGAGAAGAGCATGGTGTTTTGCATTGAGGAAGAGCCTGGCCATGTTACTGGGGACTTCCAGCACTAGCTATTTCCTCATTACCACTCCTTCCAGGGCTCCCCCTGAGGCAATGCATGGGGCAGAGCACCAAAGGCACGCCTTAAAGTCAGTACCCAGAGCAGGTTGCCACAGCACACTGCCACCACCTTTTAGAGGAGGAAGGGTTTGCTTACCAGATGTCAGGCTTCTTGAGTCTAAGAATCTTCTTCTCTGTTCATTGGAGGAATAGCTGACATTTTCTTCAGGCTCATCACTGCAAATTGGAGACAACTGGAAAAAAACAGGTCACAGAACAAGGAAAAACAGCCTTTTTACAGCATCTTTTACAAACCATGACAACTGCATCTTGATAATTACTCATTTAGTTTCAGAGGCTTCAGGAGTTCAGAGGGAGCGTGATTCATAAACTTTAAATAGTACCAGGTAAAGTCAGATCTGTGACAGGGAGCAGGAGGCTGCCATGGTGCAATTAGAGATTTCTGGATCACGGGGCAGAGAAGGTGAAACTAATTAAAACGGCTGTGACTTCAGGCCATGGCCTTGCTCAGAAGACTTGAACACGTTCTTGAAATTTTGGTTAGCACATTTAAATGATTAACTCAGCTGGGGCTCCAACTCACTCAAGTAGAAGTTGTCAATAGGTCACAAACTGTGTGGATTTAGGCATAAAAACTTAAAACCATGCTCATTATGATCCACATAGGCAGAAGAGACAATGACCTGATAGGTCTTTTCCCAATAATAGTTAACACATCTAGAATCTACCAAGTGCTCTGCACCGTTACAAGTGCGTTAGTTATTCATTTAATTCTTACAACTCTGTGAGGTGGGTATCGTTACTATCCTTGTTTTTCAGGAAAGAACATTAGAGTACAGAGAATAGAATTTGTCTAAGACCAGACAACTGGTAAACGGCATAACCAGGGACTCAAATCCACCAGGTTTTCTAGATCCAGAGTCTGAATTCTGAGAAGTCTGAGAATGAGATGAATTGTTTTCTTATTAAAAAGAATCATATAGGGAAAGGTGTTTTGTAAACTATAAACACCATTATAATAGAAAGAAGAAAACATGGAGAAGAAGACAAGGGGAGGAGCAAGAAAAATATCAAGATAAAGAAGAAGTAGAAAAAAGAAGTAGGAGAGAAAGAAGAGGAGGAAGAGAAAATGAATGAAAATAAAAAAGGAGATAAGAGAGTGAAGACTCCTACGTACTAGTAACATCAAGGCTAGCTTGCTCAGCCTTGTGCCTGGCTCCACACTTATCGATCAGTTGGATTTCCTATGGTGATGGTCTAGCACGTTCCCTCACTCCAGCTAGGATGACACTCATGACCCCCAAATCATTGCTTATTCCAGCTAGTCCCCGAAGCCCTAGTGTGCTTCCCCCTCTCCCAGATCCCTCCACACAGTCCCATCTTCTTCATTCTTCAAAGCCACCTCTAGTCTAGTTCATCTTGGAGAACCTTTGTGACTACTCCAGCTTTTAGTGATTTATTTGGACCACTTTGAGGACCACAGAATTTTAGAATTTGACGTCCTTTATGCATTTTCTGGTTAAAATCACCCATTTTGCAAAGGAGGGAAATGGAGGCCCAAAGCAGATAGGTAGTTTGGCCAAGGCCACCAGCTAGCAGTGACAGTTCCAGAAGCCATCCCAGTTCTCCTGCCGCTCCACATGACTGTCCTGCATTGTTCAAGCTGATCGTGTGTGTCTTCTTTGAGCTGGAACCAAGTCTTCCCTGACTTGTGTCCTCCGCTTCATGGAGCGTGCCGTGGCACATAGTGGGTTCTCAAGAAATGAATGACTAAAAACTGTTTAGAAACAGTACAGATCATGTAAAAAAAGATCATCAGCTCTGCTGTAATGCAGAATAAATATTTTCTGTAGCATTTACCTAAGAGTAGTTACAACTCATGCACAGTAGAGATTATCTTTGATTTTTAAAAATAAATGTGTCTCTTAATAATGATTGAAACCAATGCATCCTCATTAGCCCTTTTTGTGTTCTGTTATGCAAACAGAATCCTTTTCTCTTTCTCAGGGCAGCAGGAAAACTTCTCTAGTGACAAAATATATGAATTTTCCTTTCTTAAGTTTCTCCATAAATGGTAAATAGAGCAAAGGGGCATCTTAAACCATGTAACAAAGGCCTCATTAAACACTTGCTGGCAGATGATCAAGATTAATGTGTGGGTATAGTCACCGGACAAAGCACATGGAAGACTCTTACTTACTAAACATAACAAATTACAAGGAAATAAATTGGTTCATTACCTTTAATTGTAGCTTCCCAATTGACCACATTATCAGGGTCAAATACGACAACAGATAGGAACTTGGGGTCAATATCATTTTTTACTACACATTTATCAATTACTCCAATAGTAGTATTAATAACAAGTAATAATCCCATTCTGAAAAGTATGACTAATTGTGTTGTGAAACCAGAAATCACTGGAAGAGGCAGGAGAACTTGCCATGACAGGAAGACACAAGAGAAAGTCCTCTGGTTCTAATGGGAACAGGTACATGGAAAGCTTTCCAAAAGGGAGGCAACACAAGAAGGCAGAAGAAACCAACAGGCATTCATGACTGTTATGTGCCATGCACTGTGCTATACCTTTCACAAACATGACTTGTCTGATCCTCACCAACCACCTTTGCAGTAGATATTTTTCACCCTGTTTTCCAAGTGAGGATACTAACATTTCAAGAGGTAAAATTGTCTAGGTTTGTACATGGTGAGCCTGGATTCACACCCAGGTCTGTATGACTTCAAATATCACAGGAACATTGTTGGTGTCCTAGCACCAACATCCATGGCCACTCTGGCCTGGTTACCAGTCCCAGGCAGACAACCTTGACTAGTCTAGGGACCTCTTGCCAGTGATGGATTTAAGAGTGAACAATGACCCAAACCTGGCTGATGAAACATGATGCAGGGTGCTCTGGAGGCTTCTGGGAAGATTCTTCTTGCTCTTAAAAATAGGTCCACAGGAGAGAGACACTTTTTGGCTTTTGGATACTGTTGCCACCTGTAATCAAGAGAGACATAATTGACCTCTGACATTAAGAGGGAGGAAAGATGGAAAGTATTGGGGTCTTTGTAGGTACATTTGAATTGTGGGATTCTCTGGACTAGGGCTGCCTTAGCCCCAGCCTCTTGCTATGTGAAATAATACATTTTCCTTTTTCACTTAGGCTACTTTTACTTTTGCAGCCCCAAACTTCTTCTCAGATACAAATTTTGTGTCCTTTCAACAAAACAGATGGAATTAGAGACAAAACAAAACACTGCTGCCTGAGAGAGCTCTTGGGTGAGCTGAAATTGTCCAAGGCGCGTGGGGAAACAGTATCTTAAAACAAAACAGCAAAGGACAGTGAGCAGGAAAACGATGAGTGTGCTTACAGTGACTGTGCCAGGCCAGAGGCTGAATACCAACTGCACGTTTCACCTCTAATGACACCTTTCCTCTGAGAAGCTTAAGGGGCTTAAGGCAGAGGGAGCCCTTTGTTTTGGGTGGGTTCTGATGAATGTGTTCTCTTTGGTCCTTGGTTCTCCTCACAGAAGGCAGCAGCCTTTGGAATGGGTTCGACCTTGCAGAAAGGAGTAAAAACTGGCCACGCCGGAATCGTCCCTGCCATCCCTTCCTGTCTGCACACTCCCTGGTCTGGGTGCAGTGCCCAGACGGTAGCGTAAAGAGCAGTACCATTATTTAGAACTGGTTCCTTGAAAACCAGTTGTGTGGGTCCCTGATCCTTGGCAAGACGGATCCAGGTTATTGCAGCTCTTTTTTTTTTTTTTTTATTTCTCAATTATTATTTATTTATTTATTTATTTATTTGTAATTCATTAATTTATTTTTGTTACAGATGTTTCTCCTTTTTCCCCCCAGACACCCTCCTCCCTATCCCGCCCCCCACCCCCACCCCCCAGCATTGTTGTCTGTGTCCATTGGTTACGCATACATGCATGTAAGTTCTTTGGTTTATCTCATTCCTCCCCCCCACCCCCTCCTCTGAAGTTTATTTGTGGAATATAATGAACAAAAAAAGCTGATGAACAAAATAGACCCAGAGACGTAGAAAGGAGTGTGGTTCAGACTGACAAACTATTGCAGTTCTTTTAAGTAAAGTGGATAATACTTCCAGGCACTGCTACAGAGGCGCTCTGGACATGAAAAGCAGAAACATGCGAGTTGTCTCACATCCTTATGTCTAGATCCTTATGGTTGTAGACCAAAGCAGAATTTCTGAGAAATAAGGGTATACATAAATATAAACATATTTATTCATAAACAAAGCCAGAGGATCAACTGGAGAAAAAAATCAGCGAGTGTAGCCCTGGCTGGTTTGGCTCAGTGGTTGGAGCGTCAGCCTGCAGACCAGAGAGTCCTGGGTTCGGTTCCCGCTAGGGACACGTACCAAAAAAAAAAAAAAATCAGCGAGTGTAGCATGTGATGAATGGAAGAATTGAGACAACATGGCCCTGGGTGCGAGTTCTGACCCTGCCGTTGGGTAGCTCCACGGCCTTCGGGAATTCATCCCGACCTTCCGGCATTCAGTTTCCTCATCTGTTTGTTGGAGATCACAGTGCTGATGTCGCAGGAGGGTTCTAAGTTTGGAGATATTATTAGCTGTTTTCCTGAACACTCACACAACACTTACAGCCCTAACTCTTGAAGTGGATTATCTGACAACTGCATGAGGTAGATATTTTCTTCCTTTGCCCATTTTGCAGACGTGGAAATTCAGGCCTAGAAAAGGACCAATAATTTCTGAAAGGCATGCAGCCAGTGAGATGGAAAGAGGAACAGTATGCGGGGTCACTGACTCCATCCATCCAGGCAGTGGGGACACAGAGCTGGCCGGCTCTCCCCTTGTGACCCACCCAGGGGACTTCTTCCCCGAGGCTTGCTCTCTGCCTCACTTGTAGGATCTCTGAGCACTGGCCCATTTGAGTCATAGCCCACTCACTTGTTCCTGTCAGAAATTTTTCCTTTGCATGATCCAGACCCAAACTTAGATGAATAGTATTGGGTAAACTTTTGCATCCAAATTTAAGCCTCCTTTGATTTTAAAAAAATTTTCTTCTTTCTGGTGAGATCCTTAGTTATTGTAAGAGCTAATATTAAGGCTTCTAATAAAGAAGCCATTGAGACAAAGGCCTCTGCCAAGAGCGAAATTGTCCAATTACAGGTCATCAGTGTGCTGAAATGGGTGTGCCCTTTCTACTTTCTGGGTGGCCCACAGGCCCTCCCTTCCACTCCGCAGACGCAGCCTGCCTGGTTCCTCTCCCTCCTGCCTCCGTCTCCAGTCAGTGGTTGTCAGCTTTAAGAGGATTGGCCCCAGGGAATTCCTTCCCTCCAGCCTACCTTATGAGCTGTCCTGGTCGCCACAAATCCACTGGGGTGAAGATTCCCACACTGAAGGCTAATCAGGCCTTCATCAGAATTTATATGATTTGCTGGTTCTGCAAAATCCTCTTTCTAACCCACCACACATTTACAATGTGCTGTTCCTGGGCCCTGTCTGCATGCCCTGAGCTGTGTCAAGCGTTACTAACATGTGCAAGCTTTGCTTAAGATTGATGCTTTAGATCATCTGGGTGGTGCAGTTTTCCTTTCCACTTCACTCCTTTCAGTGAAATTTTTTACTTCAGTCTCTCTTTTTCCCTCCCTTCCTCTCTCCTCCCTCTCCCTCCCCCTTCCTCCCCCTCCCTTTCTTCCCTCCCCCCTCCCTTCCTTCCCTCCCTCTCTCCCTCCCTCCCTCCCTCCCTCCCTCCCTCCCTCCCTCCCTCCCTCCCTCCCTCCCTCCCTCCCTTCCTTCCTTCCTTCCTTCCTTCCTTCCTTCCTTCCTTCCTTCCTTCCTTCCTTTCTTCCTTCCTTCCTGTCTTTCTCTCTTGCATTTTGTTTATCCTTCTCATTCAACTGTTGCTAATTTCCACTGGTGTCACACTTGGAATTTAAAATAATCTGACATCAGAATCATGTTTCTTTGGGCCCTGGGCATCACTGTGGGTCCTGGTTTCCTCTGACAACCCAACCCTGTGTCAGCTACAGAACAGGGGCCTCCAGGTCCTCCAGGTCAGGCTGAGTCCTGGGTAAATGAGTGCAGCCCAGGGACTCCCTGAAATCCAGGGGTGGGTCACACTACACAACCCAGCTTAATATCGGTCTCTTTGGAAAGCCTTCTTCAAACCCACAGCCCCCATTCCAGGCTGGCTTAAAAAATCCCTCCTCTGCCCTCTCCCAGCACCCTCTGTCTTGCTGATACTCTCACTTGTCTGTCTCTACAGACAGCGGGATCCTTGTGGGCAAAGGCTGTATATTAAACATCTCTGTGTCCCTAGTGCCTAGTGCATTGTCTGGCACATAATAAGTATCCCCAGAATGTTTGTTGAATCAATAACTGAATGAGGGGGACCTGTGAACTCTCTTTAGAAAACACCAGTTCTGATCTCACTTTACTTTCTCCTCTTTGGAAGGAGATGCCTGGGCTGTATCAATCCCTAACTGATGAAGATGACGCATAAAGCACATTACAAAGCAAGTGGTGTAAAATACCGTACTTCATTTGGAGAGAAACCGTTTCTAACTGTTAGGGCTACCTGTCAAATAGACCAGCAAACAAGAAATAACAGGACTTTGTTAGTGTGTTTTAGTAAATGTTGTTGGATAGATGTGTCTGTATCACTTGCTAAGGATCTCAAGTTGTGGCCTGTTTGGGTGATCAGTATGTCGTAAGTCAGGCCCTAAATGCCACAGAGTTATAAAGATGAAGAAGAGGAAATTTAAGGCATAGCCAAAGAAATCTCTGAAAATATATGTAAAGATATGTGTTTTTTTAATTCCTCACCCAAGGATATTTTTCTATTTATCTTCATATAGAGTGAGGAGGGAGAGAGAGGGAGAGAGAAGGAGAGAGAGAGAAACATCAATATGAGAGGGACACATTACTGGTTGCCTCCTCCCTCTCTTCCTCCCTCCCTCAACCCCGACCAGGGCTGGGGACAAACTAAAGATACATTTTAACTGTGTTCCCAGATTGTGTTATCTCCTTACAAATCCTGCTTCCTTGTCCTGTGTAATTCCCTCTCTTGAAGTCAATGGTCATCTTCACTTTTTTGGTCCTCTGCACATATTTTTAATCTCAGCCTCCTTTTAGCTCCCAGCGTTGGCCTCTTCCATAATCTCTTTTGTAAGAGACGTCTCCGGAGGAGTTAGCAGTAGGGTGCCTCTTACAGATCAACCAGCAAATGCGCGGAGCATCTTTATACATCTACCTATCTCTAACACGTTATCAGACATAAGTGGTTTTCTCAAGTTAATGGCTGATATGTTGCCCTTTCCCTAAGAACAATCCTAGAACTTGCTGCAGGAAAATTCACAGGCTACTTTTAGGAGCTTTGTAATGAGTTGCTACCAGCTGATGGCATTTTATCTTGGTTTCCTTGAGAGGAAACAGTTATGCAATCTGGACATAAAGCAAAACTTGCTTTCTGATGCCAAACTGGCAAAAATTCATGATTCCTGGTATTGGTCCGTGAAAGGGTAAAGCGTAAGGATGAGAGTTTCTAATTTATTACATCTCCCCAAAATAATTGACAGGTTAATGTTTTGTTTGTTTGTTTGTTTTCAGTCCAAGCAACAGATTGCATGGATACTTACTTGAGCTCAACTCACCTTGCCAGTCACTCAGCTATCTGGCAGTTAACAAAAAGGTTTTAAGATAGAAACTGGACTATTTAGCCTTCATTAATCATTCATACTGTTCAAACACATCATCCAGTAACTGAAGAGGGGGGTTAATGGTAGCTAAGCTTGAGTCTGTTGTCAAAAGTAGGTTTAACTTTCTATGAACTCACTGGACACAAAGAATTCTGCCTGCTTACTATTCCAAATGTCACCAGCTAGGAGCAAACGGATGACTACTAATGGTAATTAAATACCTCTGAAGCCATTTGTATCAATAACAAAGAGTCACTGTCAGAACTTGAATGAAGTCCATCTGCCCATTTTAAAAGAATGTTAACATTATATAAGTGATAAAGCAGACAGCAACAACTAAACACACAGACAGACAAATAAGTTTGGTGATAACATTTCTCTAGATGAACACTTGATTTCTTTGGTCTTTTCTTTGGAAATAAAGATTAATGAAAATATTCTGTAGCCCTTAGTTGTTTCAATCCCTCTTTGGCCCATGAAGTAATTAGAAGGAGATTTGTAGTAAAGGTTCTCCCAATTGGTTGAATTTCTATTTGACTTTTTTTCTCTTTCTGCCTTGAAAACTTCCTGGATTGTTTCTACTATTGATTTTTTAAAATTTCGTATTCTCTCATCTCCTTAAGTGAAAGGGGGAAAAAAGCGGGTGGATTTTTCTACTTTCTGTCTTCAGAACAGAGAACCCCACAGTTGCTACTTCTTGCACAGATAGATTGACAGCCCAGGGGTTTTCTTTGGTGGGCTCATCTATTCAACCGCCTGAGGCCCCTGCAAGGGGCCGTCTGACTTCTGTTGGACGTCCACTGTGGTTTCTTCTGCATCTTCATCTTTTTCTACTGTGACGAGACAAAATATGAAAAGATATTGCATGAAAGAACCAAAGAGTGAAGAATGTCTAAATGCTTTTGAAATGCACCTAAAATCCTAGAGCAGCCAGAATAAAAGAGCACAGAGGGTTCTGAGAGGGAGCTAATGCATTCATCAAGCCTTTGGAAAGGCAGTTTCCTGTAAAGATATGGACTTCATTAAATCGGTCAAAGGGTTTTAATAGCTCTCTTTTGCCAGGAGGTAGAAGTACTCATATATCTGATGGCTCAGTTCTAGTGAGAAGAGAAAGTGGCAGGGGAAGAAGAGGAATAGCAAGGACATTAGTAGCAATTGTATGGTGGGGGTAAATGAGTCGTGAGAACTTAAACATTCCACCGCGCCCTGACATAATGCTTACGGCAGTACAGGGAAGGAGTGCAAAACATCTTGGAGACAGAGAACAAAGCCAAGGAAGAAAAATGGGTGTATAAAATAAAAAATGACAGCCTGCATCAATTAGTTCTTTTCATGTTCCAAATAGAAAACTTAAACTTCTTAAAACAATGGCAGAATGTATTGACATACATAAGTGAGAAGTCTGGAGGTAGGGCAGGCTTCAAGACGGGTTTGATCTAGCTCAGCCGTGCTTCTGAGGGCTCTGTCCCCGTGCTCTGCCTTTTGTTCGTGGTGTCAGTTTTATCCTGAGTCTGATTTCTCACATGGTGGCAAGATGGCTCCAGCAGCTCCTGGGGCAGCATTTTCCATCCTCTACTTCCAGAGAAAGAGAGGTAGACTGCCTTGCTCCTGACCAAACAAAAATCCTGGATTTCATTCTAATAGGACTAGTTTAGGTTATGTTTGTGATGGGAATGGGCTCAAAACTGATTAGCAATTCAGTGCTCACATCTGGAATTGGGGGTAAGGGACCAATGGCCCTTAAACTGCAAAATGGTGGTGGTGGGGAGAAGAGTGATGGACAGATGTGGCATGTCAGTTCACAATGGGTGCCATGAGCCAGGCATATTGATTCTGCATGGTTCAGAAGTGAGACAGGAGACATTCCATCAAGTAAATACGTTTCCTGCTTCCTTAACAAAATTATCTTAGAAGCATTTACAGTATTTCTCAAGGTGTAATTCATGGACCAAAATTAAAGAGTTGCTTAAATGCAGATTCCTGGGCCCTTTCTGAGACCTCCTGAATTATAATCTCTGTGAGTAGCAAACGGAAATTTGCATTATTAGCAAGCTTCTGGGGTGATTTTTATGTCCATTAAATAATGGAAAATGTCATAGAAACTTGCTCAAAGGTAAAGGTATCAGGTGACTTTCTTGCCTTTGAAAGATTAAAATGTAGAAATATTTTATTAAAGCTATCTATAAAATTATATATATAGATATAACTATGTATAATTTTATGGGAGGAATAAGCCTAGTTCTTTGGCATCATGCAGGCACAGCAATTATGCTTTGCATTTTTCTCTTTTTAAGGGATGCTTTTGGAATTATCTACATACACTTAAACTTCACCTTAACTTCCTTTTGGATCCAGTGATGGCTATTGCCAGACTTACAAACATTTACTGAGAGAGATGCTTCTGTATTATATTTGGAAAAAAGGGCAAGAGGCATCTAATTTTACTTGGCTTCTTTATAGCGAATAAAACTTTATTTTCTCCTGCTGAGAAAGATGAAAAAAGGACTGAGGTTTTGTCCTCTGGTTGACCAAAGATTTACAAGTAAAACTTCTCTTTACAAATTTGGTTTATTTTTATTATTATTTTCTTATATACTGAGATAGGTAAATAACATTATCTTTATTATTATCCTATGTTATCCTGGTGGTGATGGTGAGTTTCAAAGCATGAAGAACCTGAGTGAGTTTTCCAGTGGGTCGGCATTTTAGGCACATGATTTCTACATGAATTATGTGCACAGATTTTTAACTTACTTGTTCATTTAAAAATATTATTGTGTATCTCATATATACTAGGGTAATGTGCTAAGTGTTGAGGATGCAATAATCAGTATAATATATGTGGTACATGCCCACATGTATTTCATAGTCTAATACTGTGCTATCCAATATGCTATCCACCAGCCACATATGGCTCTTTATCTTTATTTTATTTTTTTCTTTATTGATTTTAGAGAGAAAGGAAGGGAGAGGGAGAGATAGAAACATTGATGAGAAAGAACATCGATTGGCCACCCCTCACTGGGGATTTGGCCCACAACCTGGGCATGGCCCTGACCAGGAATCACACTGGCGACCTCTTGGTGCATGGGTCGATGCTCAACCACTGAGCCACATCGGCTGGGCGCTATTTATCTTTAAATTAAATGAAATTAAAATTTAGTTATTCAGTTGGATTAGTCACATTTCAAGTGCTCAACAGCCATGTGTAGACTAGTGGCTTTTTATTGGACAGCACAGATACTGGGTGTTTCCATCATCAAAGAAAGTTCCACTGGGCAACACTGGTAGTGGAATCAAACAGACTTTACTTCAAATCATGGTTCCAACACTTAATAGTTGAATGATCTTGGAAAAGTTATTTAATTTCTCTGAAGCTCTTTTTTTTTTTTTTAATATGGATGCAAAAGCTATGCACAGAGCCATGATGAAGATTCCATGAGAGAACGTTGGGAAGGCCTGTATCTGGCACATGGTAAACACTCAGTAATCCTGGACGATTATCAACATCTTCAGCAGTGAACTTCTGTTGACCAGGGAGGCATTTTATGCTTCTTCACTTTTCATTCAGCAGACACTGGAAGGATAGAAGATGGGTGTTGGCTGTGATGCCCTTCTCATTTAGATTCCATTCTTGAGTTCTCCAGCGCAGTGTTTTTAGATCTTTTGTGCTTGTTTACTTGAGTTATGAGCTGTATAGGTGTCGCAAATCACTCTTTCAATATATTAAACAGCTTCTAAATATGAAAGGATTTTTGAGAACCACACAACTCTTTCTTCTAGTGCTAAACAATAAACCGAGGATCATAAAGATTTTGTGACTTTTAAAAAATTATATTGTAGTAAGTGGACACAGCTAATTGGGTGAATTCATCAACCCTACCTTAGGTAGAGTTGCCTGCTAATATAGGGTAGCAAATAGTTTTTATCTCCAGGCCCAACTACAACCAACTGGTAATAGCTTTCTATCGGGCTTTTGAGAAGTATTGCAAGGCCTATCAGAACACAGAAAGGGGAAAAAACTCTGTGATCGATTAGTGATGCCTGCCAAGGGTATGGGAGTTGGGGAGGATTGGCACATATTTATATATTTATGAATCTTTTTTAAAGGACAAGTTGATTACAGAAACAAGCAGGTTTCTTGGTTTTGGCTACTATTGCTAATTGCAGCCATCATCAGTAGATTCAAGTTTATCTTTCTGAGGTCTAAAGTCATCTCAGGCCTTTTTATTTGGACTTTAATGCCAGGAGCCATTGGCTTCTCCATCTGTAAATGAGCCTAAGGTTTAAAATCCTGCACTAGTTGATGGCAGGGAGCAGGACTGTGTTGTACGTCTCACAGTCCATTAGCTAGATCAGATGATAACTTTTGAGATATTTACTTACTATTCCTTAGCTCCCAAATGAGTGAGAGGTGGGAGGAAATAACTACAGACCTAAAAAATCTACCTAAAATGCCATTTCACTAGGTCACTCCCTTCTCAGGAGCCCCCCGTGGCTCCCTACTGCTAATACGCATCTTTGTAACTTTCAAGACAGTCTATAACCCAGCTCCGCGTCCTCTGTGTCTAGCCTTATTTTTTCACAACTCACCAACAGCAAAGGCCCACTCTAGAGAGCACCAAAGCCACACAGTGCCCATCTTATTTTTCTTGATAATAGTTCCATTTGTGTTGGTTTGATCCCTTCAACCAGATTATTTGCATTTTAAAATAGGGCTACATCTTACGTGTCTTCTGAACTTCCCAGTGCATTGATGGCAGTGCTAAGTAGGTACAAATAAGTCAGATCTTTGAGGATATGGACCTTCTTCTTTTTTTTTTTTTTTAAATCCTCACCCAAGGATACTTTTCCATTTATCTTCAGATAGAGTGGAAGGGAGAAAGAGAGAGAGAGAGAAACATCGATGTGAGAGAGACATATCAATTGGTTGCCACCCGCACAACCCCAACCAGGGCTGGGACCGAACCGCAACAGACGTACGTGCCCTTGACCAGAATCGAACCCATGACTCTTTGGTACTTGGGCCAATGCTCTCACCACTGAGCCAAATCAGCCAGGACAAGGATATGGACCTTCTTAACAGTTACCGGGCTCAATAAATATTTGTATTTCAATAAATGTTTGATTGAGTCCCTGACTGAAGAAAAACCAAAGTAATGTATTACTATTATTTTCTGTTAGAAGTTCACTGCAGCGGAAATTCTGTCTGATTCATATAAAGGAAATAACATGATGTTGTCTACAATAGAGATTGATTGACATTGAAATAAAGTATATCATTCTTCTAATAGCTTCCCTGAGGCTGCTTTTTGGGAGAGATTGGACTATCTGACTAATTTCTGAAGGGTGATTTATGCTGTATTATAATGAGAACAGGGTAACTCTGGACAGATGTTGTATAGCTATAGCTATATATTATGATGAATAATTCCAAACTTAAAATTCCAAACCCTTAATATGTAAAAAAAAAAATTGATTCAGAAACACTTTTACCCAAGTATTAAAAATTATATTACCTCAATATGTTGTAAAATAATTATAATAAAATTAGATTCTTTCTAAATCTTTTGGCCTATGGATTTAAAATATATTACAGTCATTTCCAACCCAAACACTTACTTATTTCCTTTGGTCCAACTAAAATCATGGATGATTTGAGGGGGGGTAAAACTGAGAAAAGGTGGAAATGGATGAAACTGAAGTGATACTGGTTTTATTAGTAAAACAAGTTTACATCGAAATTGTTAAATACAAAAAGAAAACAACTTGATTTAGTGACAACTAATAGGCTGGTGTAGAAACATAATTTTATGATTATTGATAATTGTGGGGAAAATTTATTCGTAGTACTACATTTAAGTCACAGAAGTAGTAAAATGAACAGAATTCCGGAGATTTGAAAGTATATGACACCTTCTCTCTTCTCTTGTCTCCCCACCCTTCCCCTCTCCCTCCCTGTCTCCCCCTCACTCGTGAATTTATCTGACTATGTATTAGATCTACCTTCTTATCCAAAACAACAGCTTTACAACAAAATACAACATGGAATTAAATCCTGACATACAAGTGCACAGATAACTTTTTTTTTATGAAATACAGTCTGGTTTGGTTTGAGACTGTTCCTTGCAGGCTAGTTAGTGTTCCTCACTAGGAGGGATGTTATGCCTCTGGTCTCCTTCAGCTACCTGACACCACCTGATACACACGTCTCTTAGCCTTTACTCATGTCATGCCTGTTGCTAGAGACACTCTTCCCTGCCTATCTTACCCTCAGTAATTTCTATCTACCCACGAGGCCCCAGTGAGCCCCCAGGTACCCCAGCACACACCCCTTTGGCTACGTCAGGGACCCTTTTCTGCCTGTGTTCTCATGGCACTCTGGACTTGCCACTATCACAGCAGGTGAAACCTGTACTGTCACTTGTCCCCTTACTTGACTTTCTGCACACTTGTTCTTTGAGGACAGAAGATGTTTTAATTTACACACTACGCCAGCATCTAGCCCAGTGCCTGGCATTGAGTAGAAACTCTCAGTATAAATGGTTTAATGAACTGATAAGTCAGTAAAATTTTATTCAGGATTCCAGAATTACTAAATTAATAAATAATTTATTTATTTGTTATTAGATTATTAACCCTCCAAGGACAAGAACCATATCTGGCTTACTTATGAATCCTCACTGGCTAGGGCAGTCGCTTGTGCATTGCGGTGTTGACAGCAGCGCTTGCCGTGGGGATAGCCTTGTGACTTGCAGGTGTAATCAGTAACTAGAATGGGGTTGGATACAGGGAAGCTGGTTTTCTCAGCAGAGGCTACTGGTTTGTAACTTTTATAGAAATGATCAGTTCATGCATCTAGAGCAGCATCCCCCAAATTTGTCTGAGTGAGAATCACCTGAGGGGTGTTTGCTAAAAATCAAGCTCTCCCGTTCCCACGCCAGACCTGCTGCATTAGAATCTCCAGGAATGGGGGTTTTTACACTTTTCTCCTGTGACTCAGGAGGTTTGGGATACTATTCGTGGGACTTGAAAGCAGTTTCCCCTAAGCACTTTGATGGCCACATTTTATATTCAAAATTATAAATTTGCTTTTCTCTCAGATTATACAAAGTACATTCTAGCTTTGTGCATCAGAAGGATTCCAAATACTGAAAAATTCCAAATTAGTTGCAGCCCATGATAATTGGGAGTCTTTTGTGAGCCAAGTTTTCAGATTGGAACAGCCTGGGTCTGTTCAAAATAAATTTAAACACAAGTTCAAAAAGAGACAGTGAGACTGAAAAAGCATCTCATTCTACTTTTGTCCCAATATTTTGTAAATGATTACAAATTAAATGATGGGTCTTACCAGTAACAAATGATTCTACGTCAGCTGGGACCACAAAAATTCTCTCTCGCTCCTTCTGCAGTTGTTACAGAGGGCAGTTCTGTATGCCACTTTGTGGTCAAGTGTGATTTCTAAACACCACAGGTACATATTTACCTGGTAGAGAGAGTGTTGCATTTACAATTAAAAAAACAAAAACAAAGCATAACATACCAAGCTAGCACTTGAGAGAGTCAACCTCCCATCCCCAAGATTTCTCCTTAGAAGTCACTTTGCAGACTTAGGATGAAGGAGGAAGGACTTGACCATTTCTACAAGCTGATCATACCCACCAGGTGAATCCAACCTCCCTTGTACACCAAACAGGTAGACATGTGCCTAACCGCTCCCGGCCACCGCTGCGGTACAGCGAATGACGAGGTACAGAGGGCATGAGCTTTCCGGTGCTAAGGAGCGAGGCAACAAGCAGAAACACAAGAGACGCAGAACAAACAAGGAAGGACTAACTGGTTAATGAACAGGACAGGAAACCAAACCAGAAAAACAAACAGGCAGAGAAAGCAATTGGTGATCAAACAAAGAAACAGAGTGTCTCTGCTGCACCCAGGAGTCTGGAGCTCACCTGGGGCCCACCTGCCGAACACCTGGGGCTAGAGCCTTTGTGAGTTCCAACTCCCTGTCCTCCACACCCTGAAACAGGTCAGGTGGTGGAGCAACCGGGAGCACTGTATCTGTGGCTCCATGCTCTTTTCCCTGACGGAAGACCCGTAAATACTTTATTACCAAGAGCCCATAGTCAGGGCCATAGTTACATCAAACAAGGAGCAGGCGGGATGGATTGAAACTTATCAAAGCTAAAAGGCACCTGGATTAAAAGAAAGCTTCTGCTTGCTGTGTAACTAGGTTCATTTATAGGCATACTAGAAGTGAGGATAACTTTGACAATGACTAAAATAAATATTTAAAATGTGTTTCCAAGGCAAAAATCCTCTGTTAGCCTCGGCGGGGGCGCGGGGTGGAGCTGGGGGCTCCAATATAATGGACACACATGTTAAACATAACAATTATTTATTGTTAGTTATATTTAAACAAGGTGTTGTTTTGACCCTCAATGGAGCCAATGCTATATCATGTACATATTCAATATATTTTATTAAGGACAGGCAACCTGACAGTGGTACTGTATGCATCAAGGTGCCTGAGAGAGATTGGCTTTATTATTAACGCGTGTTTCTCAAATGCTCCTTTGAAGACTGTTCAGGGTGGAGTAGAGGTGTGGGTGGGGAACTGTTGGAGAATATTCAAAGAGATTGATTCCTTTTATAATGGGACACAATGGATTTGCCATTTTCTGACTCATGTATAACTTTTCATAGTGAAAATACCCCAATTCTATTTTCTTAGTGAAATTATATTTGTCCTGCTTGAAAACACTCTTGCAAATGTTCTTAAGGAAAAACGTTCAGAGGTAAGTTAGAATCATTTCTACATTTCTTCACTTTGTATTTTCATGGCTATAGAGCAAGAAGTGAGGTTGATACACGAAATTCAAGCCAGGAAATCTTATGTATTTCCAAACGGTGAGGCACAAACTTGGCTCTGTAAGTCCTAACAGCCAATGCAAAGAGGGAAACTCGGCCAGTTATAAGACCCAGTGTGTACATGAAAGCAAAAATAAACCAGTATCTGAAACAAAGAACTAAAATGTGGATATTGAGGCTAGAGAGAAATGTCTCCCATCGCTGTTCTTAGAAAAAATTCTGATGCCCTGGCCGGCGTGGCTCCGCGGATTGAGCGTCGTCACATGGCCTGAGAGGTCCTGGTTCGCTTCCCAGTCAGGGCACATGCCCCGGTTGCGGGCTTGATCCCCAGTAAGGAGGCAGCCAATTGATGTTTCTCTCTCACATTGATGTTTCTATCTCTCTCTCTCTCTTAAAAAAAAATGAAATCTTAAAAATAAATAAATAAATAAGAAAAGATTCTGAGCTATAGAAGAAAAAATATCTGTACAATGTCCTTTGCCTCATTTTCTTATTTTTAATTTAAACTGTCCTGCTGAATTGTACACATTATTGTGAAAACCTCAGATTTGTGTGGAACAAGGCCAATGTGAGTGGGGAGATGGAACATATCGCTGTTTGAAGTCGAAAACAGAGACCCAGCCCTGGAAGCCCCATTTTTCTAAGGGCCAGGTGGGTCTCACTGTACTGCTTTTCTAAGAACAACTGTGAGTATACTTTCTTCACTCTACAAATAAAAGTTCTTTTGGATTACTGTGCCAGAGAAAAATACAAAGCTGTGGCTTTCTTAGCCCTGACAGTTCTGGGCCCGCCCTGTGGATGTTCAAGAAAAGGAACTAGTCCATCTCTCTCCATTCGTGTTGACCTTTCAACAGAACACACCACAGAGAATAGCTTAGCACTGGAGCTTATTAAAAAGTATACCCTCTTCTCCCCCTTGGATATTTGCTATTTTCCCCAAACTGCCTGTACTTTCCCATCTCTGCATCTTTGCCCAAGTCACTGTCTGCCTCTAGGATGCTTTCCCTTCCCACCTCCGTGTCTCGTCCACCACAGAAATCATACTACCTTTTCTAGGTGAATCCGAATGCCACTTCTTCCAAGAAACATGCCCGCTTACCCACATGTGATCACGCCTACCCAGATCTCCCAGAGTCCCTCAATGAACACATTCTGTATTGCACTGTAGATACCTATGGATACATTCTATTTCTCTTCAGATCAAAAGTTCCCTGAGCTACTTTTTTTTTTTGCAAATTAATGTGAATCTATAATTTCTTCAAAATAAACAGTCAAGTTTAAAAAATTCCCTGAGGAGAGTATTCATCTTTATACACTCTCCCCCAACCCCGTCCCCCCGCCCCAAGCCACCATCACTTCCCAGGACCCAGAACAGTGACCGGCATTGAGCTGTATGCTCCTGATAAGGACTGTGGAGTGAGTGCCCACGAATGGACACTGAAGCAGTACATGTGAACGGGATTTAAACTTAGGAAACCTGGGTTTGGGTCTTAGCTTTCCTTTCTACTTGGGAAAATCTAGGACAAATTGCTTAGTCTTTCTAAGCCTCAAATTTTTTTGTCTGTCAACTGGAAACAATACTAAGTCACTACACTGGGCTATTGTGAGAATTAAAAGAGATAACGCATGTGTTCCTATTTCATTAGCTGTAAGCTCTACGGCAATGTTAGCTACGGTGATTGGTGGTGAAGCAACTGTGTGTACACATCGTCAGAGTTGCTCCTGGTGCCAGTTAGTTGTAGGTGGCATGCTTACGAGGCAGTTTTAGCTTGGCACCACTTCCTCCTCGTCACACTTTATGACATCCTAGAAGCACTATTTATCATTCCATTCTTTCCACCAGTCTTCCAAATTACCTGTTCTATCCTCTCTAGTAGGAATTGGAAAGAGCTGGAAAAACAGAAAAATTGGAACACCTTCATAAAGTTGTATTCCAGAGCTTTTATAATATGACTATATATTTAATAGGTTGAACATGTTTCTAATTCAATTTATGTTCTGAACTTCGTTGTTCTTGTATGAAATGTCTGTATGAAGAGAGTCTCTGATGTATAAACACCAACTCTGAACAGTCCATTCTTAACAAGGGTCTTAGAACCACTACAGATTCGGACGGGGTCTAGAAGGTTGGCAGGAGAGGCCACTTCTTAGTAGGAGAGAGTGAGGAACCTCATGGGAAGAGACTTTACTAGCCAAGGGTATGGAGTTCACAGACTGGACCCAACAACAATGGTACATTATTCTGTGTCTTATTCAGGTCGTTTTCTGGCCAAGGCTCCATACTGCCACTTTAACAGGGAAAATGCAAAGAAAAGCAAGTCATAAGTGCTTTGTGAGCCCAGTAACAGTGTAATGGAGAGAAGAGGAGGCTTAGCACCTTTTCCTCTATAGTTCAGAGACTACTAAAAGCCAGATTAAAGCAAGAATTGGATGTTTCACTATAATCCGAAGGAACTGATGATTTCTCCGGTATGACTTGGGACCTGTGTGGCCAGTAGTAGCAGCAGAAGAGGACCACAGTGGCAGAGGAGTTGATCTAGTGTTCTGGGACATGCCCAGTCCTCCCTGAGCTCCCATGAGGCAGACCCTTTGAGGTGGCTGAGGAGTCTATATTCAAGAGCAGACATGAGATGTACTGTAAAGACACCTTGAATTAGGGAAAGATTGGAGTTGCCACTATTCTGTGGGAGGGGGCTAAGCCAGACAAATGCTTTTTGTTTTTATTAATGTAACCCTCTCAAACTACTCTCCAGGGCTTGGGGAACCATGGGTTATACCTACACGACCAATCCCACTGATCGACTGCCCACTGATCCGACCTCACTCACTTACCTTTGCCATCAGGATCACCATGAATGCATGCTGGCCCAAGGCCACCTCATTTACGCCCTCCTCTTTGGCTCTGGTTTTAACTACTGTTCTTCCATCTTCAGACTGGTGCCAGGAAAAGAGGTGGACTGACCCCGAGAGGAAGTGTCCTTTTGTTCTGAATTGAAACAAAGAAAGCCCTTTTTCAAGGAAACAAAGTTTTTCATAGTGCCTGGCTTCCAAAGAACTCTCAGAATTCCAGATGAGCTGCTGAGTGGGCCGCAGGGTTTTGTTGTGATCTCACCTTTATTACGTTGATTATATCATTCTCATGGGACTATGACATTGGATTCCAACCCATCACTTTCTTCAGCGATATTTGCCAGACTGAGGGGTCTATATGGAGAAGAACCTGACTCATTTGTTTTATACTCCCTAAGACAGACTCACTTCATGTTGGTTGAATTAAGTCATATACTTGTACGGGTCATCTATTTTAGCCAACACGGCCTTGAGATAGGAAAACTTTCTCAGCCTCATCACTTCAATAGTCTGCTTTCTCCTAATTCACATGACATGTTTCTGTTAAGTACATGGTCCACACATTAAATCCAATCATATATTGTCTTACCATTCATCAATATAAGGTATGAAGATAACATGTTTTCCCTTAATTTGATTAAGTGAATACTTGGTGGCACTTTTCCTCCATTTCCACTGAGCTCAAAAGTTAGATATGATTGCTTCTGTGCTAAAATTAGCAAAGATAGTATTTGGAAGAAATCAGAATGGACGAGCTGATAAATTATTTATAGCAATTTCCAGCAGCCTACCAATCTGTTTTGTAATGTAGTTGAATCTTAATTTTTAATGAAGGAACCTATGAAAATCTGCTGGGGTGAAAACCACGACCTCGAAATGATACCACAAGACGGCTCGGCCACGTAGCCAGCAGCACCCTTCTTTTCCGTCACCTCACTAGGGCTTCACCTCCAGCTGACCTCACCTGGTCCAAGCTGAGGGGAGTTGGTTGGTATAAAACCTGACTAAGACAGGAAAGGTGGAGTGAGGGAGAAGCCCAGCTCTGAAAAGGGATAAAACAAACCACCTTGGGGGACTATTGTGTGCCATTTCAAAAGTCTGTTTTGACTAATGTTCTGTGCTATTCAACTTTACATCCTTAATCTGTTGTGTCTGTTTCCAGTTTAAAAATAATAATAATTGGGGGGAAATTAAGGACAATGAGAGAGCATTAATGAATACAAATAGCTGAGCGATGAAAGCAGCCCAGTGGAGGGAATGCCGCTCTGGCGACGCCCCTGAACGTGAATCGGGTCCCCCACGTTTACCTTGTGCGGCTGCAGAAGTGCACTGCGCTCCACCCGGGCCTGCTCGCTGATTAAACTCCTCAGATTGTTAATGGGCCTTCTGCTGTTCAGAGAAATCCAACAGACCTCTCATTTTTGAGTCGTTAAATGTTAAATATTAGAACTTATAAGATCTTGGAGCTCATTCTCTCTGAACTCTTCACTGAGCAGTTGAGGAAACCGAAGCTCAGAAATGTTAAATGGCTTACCCAAGTTCACACAGCAGCTAATGAAAAAGCTCTATGTTTTGATATGATATAGTTTTCTAATATGCTCTATTCCTTACCCTGCTGTCCCCACCAGAGACCTAAGCACAAGCTCTGAGCCGTTGAGCCCTAACAAATGCTTACTCGAACTGTACTCTTCCTCCGTATCTCCATTGTTTTAATCACTAGTAAGTGCCTTTCTTCAACAACACCAGGAAGTCACTCCACGGAAAAGAACCATACTGTCTCTGACCACGGAGCTCTCTGAATTTAAAACAGCAGAATGCAGTGAAATGGTGATAATACATTGGAGGAGAAGACGGCAGACCAGCTGGTGAAGAAAGCAGAAGGGCTGAGCTGCATTAATGCCACTCTGAGGAGCAAAGGAGACTTCCTTTATGAATGGGGAAGAAAAGAAGTTGTGCAAAATTTCAAATCATTTAACCAGACAAAACAGACTTTAACTTAGCTGACAAGAATGCTATGAATCACTGGGGTGGTGGAAGGTGAAACTCCGTTTGATACTCATAATTAGAAAATTGTGAACAGCAATTGCTTGTGTAAAATAAACTTTCTGTTGTGTTATAGCACATTGGAGAGACAGGTAGAGATGACTTGAAATTTCTTTATAGTTGAAATTCTTGCAGCTTTTGCAAAGGGCTGCATGAATTGAAATCTAAATCTATTATCTTGTCTCGGCTTCACAACTAGCTGTAGCTCACTGGGTAATAATTTAGGCTAAGGAATTGCCAATTATGTTTATATTATAAATTTTGCATTCATTAAATGCAAACTAATTTTTAGATGTTTCTGCAGTCCCACTGGCTCTCTATTTTGCCATCCACCAATTGAATCTTGGAGGAATATAGTGAAGAAGTAAAAGGGCCTATTTTCTATGAGTTAAAACAAGATGGAAATAAAAATTTAAATTACTATTGCTCATCAAAAATAATTTTTGTCCTTTTGTTATTAAGATTTTCAAACATAATAAAATAAAAGAGAATCCTATAGTAAATACCCATGTACCCACCAATTAGATCTAATAATTTTTAGCACTTGCCATATCTGTTTCATATATTTTGTTTCTGGGGACATCTTTTAAAGTAAATTGCAGATATCATGCCATTTCTCTTCTAAACACTTTAATATCCATCAATAAAGAATATGAATATGTTTGGTATAACCACAATACCAGTATCACAACTAATATAATTAACAAATATTTCCTAATATTGCCTAAAACCCAATATACACTCAACTTACCCAATATATATTTTATAGCTGGATTTGTTTAAGCCAGGATCAATTGAGACTATACATTACATTTGGCTGTTATGACTCTTAAGTTTCTTGTTATCCAAACCAATACCACCCACCCACCCACTGCCCAACCCCACCAACAATTACCTTTTTCACATGACACTGATATTTTTACATGATGATAGACCAGTTGTCCTGTAGAATGTCATATTGTTTTCTGGTGGTGTTCTAACTTTTTCTTCTATTTCCCATGTTTCCTATAAACTGGAAGTTGTGTCTATAGGTCTGATTAGATTTAAGTTAAACATATTTTGGCAAGAATATTTTATAGAAGACCTAACAGTTCCACTCCTACATATGTAACCAAGAAAAATGAAAATACATGGCCACAAAAACGACTTGTTACAAGAATGTTCATTCATAATGGCTTTCTTTACAATCACTCCAAATTGGAAACAACCTTACAGCCATCAACAGAAAAGTGGACAAACTAAATGCAAAATATTCATACAATGGAACACTGTTTAAAAACAAATTAACTAGTGATATACATATACATATGGATAACTCTTGAAAGCATTATACTGAATGAAAAATGTTATTCACAAAGTGTACATACTACATGATCTCATTTTTTTGAAATTTAAAATCTTGAAAAATTAATCCATGATATTAGAAATCAAAACAGTGGTGGACTTTGAGTACAGGGGAAACTGATCGATGATAAAGGGCATGAGGGACTTTCTGGAATGATGGAGAAGTTCTATATCTTGCTCATGATGCTAACATGGGTGCACAGATTTTTCAAAACTCATTGAATGAACCTGAGTCTTACAGTATGTAAATAACACCCTGATAAAGGGAAGAACAGGTAACTCGACATACTTCATATTGCATTTCTCAGGAGGCACACAGTCATCCTACGATGAGTGACACTGAGATTCATCTCCAGGAAACATAAACGTTTTCAAGTTACACTTTTCAACTTCAAGAAAAATTGGTGAGAATTCCAAGATCAGACACCTTTTGGAGACAGTCTAATTTGTTTCCTCAAGATTAAACGGAGCCCTCTGAAGATGAAAAGGTTGTCCTCATCTTTGTGAGATAGAAGGACAGTGTGGTGGGAACCTGAAAGAAAGTTCCGTATAAAAGTGCAGAGTAAGGAGAAGCTGATCCAAAATAACGAGAATTCAGGAAAGAAAGAGGAAAAACGTCCCAGGGACCCTCCCATTCACAAAATCACAAGACAGGAAAGCGTCTTCTTCAGAGAGGAGGGGTGGGAGGCAGGTTGGTGGGAATCTGCTGTGATGATTGGTGCCTCCCCTGTTTGGCCCAGCAGGGAGGTTTCCCAGTGCAGGGCCTCTGCCAACCACATGTCACACCCTGGACCCTGGGACAGGGACCGAACCTGAAGAGGGGCCAGCACTGCCCAGTTCTAACAGTTGTAGAGCACTCAACACTTCGTAGGCGAGGGGCCTGTGTGTCTCCTGCTTAGATCTGAGAATGAAAGCCAACTGAAGGGCTTTGTCCTCGTCATTCCCAGAGGAATTATGGCTCCATTGACAGCAATTTCATCATACCGTGTAATGAAACAACATCCACACAAAAAGAAACTTGGGCATCACATAGACGGCCGAGGCTTATTTATATGGGTGGATCTTACTTTGAGAAAATCTGAAGTACAGTACTTTAAAAACTGTTTTCAGCCCTGGCCAGTTTGGCTCAGTGGTTAGAGCATCAGCCCATGGTCCAGAGAGACCCGGGTTCCATTCCCGCTAAGGGCACGTACCTCGGTTGCAGTTTGTCCCCGGCCCTGGTTGGGGTTGCGTGGGAGGCAGCCACTCGAGGTGTCCCTTTCATGTCGATGTTTCTCTCTCTCTCTCTCTCCCTCCCACTCTATCTGAACAAAAATGGAAAAATGTCCTTGGGTGAGGATAAAATAAATACATAAATAAATAAATACTGTTTTCACATGGCAGGCAGGGGTGTCATGCGTGGGGAAGGTTCACCTTCACCTGCAAGGGATGTTTCCCTTCATAAAAGTGGTTTACCACAGGTGTCCTTATCTCGGACCCCTCTCACATTGGTCGCAGGACTGACAGCGAGAACACAGACCTTACATCACCAAGGTGTACACACATTTCCAGACTGGATGGGATTTATATTTTCTTTATGATGTGTGGACTATTTTATCAAGTCTTTTTTCTATTAAGTGTTCCAGAGTCTTAAACCCATAATATTCCGAAAGTTCTCCTTAAGGAAGGTTATAGAAGAATAATTATTGAAACATATATTGAATGAAAACATGTTCCATCCTAATTTTAAACTATAAATCAAGTTAAAAAGGATATTGTCTCACCATAAACTATATTATTGAAATATAACCATTCTCTATAGTCCCCTATAATTTGAATTATTTTATTTATTCATTCATTTGTACCCTGACTCTTCAGAGGCTTACAAAATATGTGCAATCTCAAAAGATAAAATATAAATATGGACACATCAAGAGAGAAGGAAGATATATTATGGAAATGAAACCAGGGCAAAGGTTAACTCATGTCATTATGTCCCTTCCAGCACTAGACAGAGGCAAGCACAGATTTAGCCTTGAATTTACTGGGCTCGGGAATAACAAGAAAGCCTTGCAGGAGATATTTCTCCAATGGATCCTTGTAAAGAGAGCAAGGTGCAATAAAAAAGGCACTTTCTGTCTCTACCTCAGCTAGTGAATTTCACTGAATTATTCTTCATGATGCCCCTCAGAACATGGGTAAAGCCAAAGTTAAATTTAGTGAAAGCAACTTTCTAAAGAATCCCCAACCCCCTGCCCCCAAACAAAATGCAGTCTAAGCAAGTAGCCTTTGTAACAATGGCTTGATTTAGAAAAATGTATGGGTAGCATATCCTTCAGATTGTCCTCTTTTAAGATTATATTTTATACTTGTGTATTTGTCCAAATATGGAGCGTAGAGAGTTTTAGATTGTATTCTCTGGCAAGAAGTGAAATGATAGCTCAGCTTTTATTGAGCACTTACTTTGTGCCAGACATTCTAAGCACCCTCCATGTACTATCTCATCTAATCTTCATGGCAATGCTATGAGGCTATCACTCTCATTTTTACAGATGACATAAACAGGTATGGCAAGCTAAAGGTTGTACAGCTGCTACGTATTCAGGAAGAATAGTTAGGCAGTCTACTCCACTGGGTTATACTGAGCTCAGGAATGTCGCTCTGGTAGGTTGTTGGTGTAGGTCGGAGCCTAGAAAAGGAAAGATTTGGTTTATGTTTTCCAAACTCAGAATCCTGATCAGGTCAAGTGCCTGGATATGCCCGTGCCACCCCTGCACAAAAGTGTTTATGTCCATTTTTATCAGTCTCAAAATATCTGGTGGAATACGTTCGAAAAGATACAAACAAAAAAGTGATAGCCGCCCACCCTTTGTAGGATACACTTCTAGGGTGAAGGAGTAGGTTCCTTCCCAAGCAGAGGAGATTCCCCCAGCTCTGTCCCTTAGTCTGATATGTGTTAGAACACTTTAGGTTAAGTTAAAGTGAATAGACCCTCACAGGGGTTTGTATTCATCCACAGTCCACTGAAAAGCCTTGATGTTTTAAACCCATGGTCCTCAAAGTGTGGTCCCTGGACTAGTAGCACCAACATCACCTGAGAACTTCAAAATGTAAATCCAGGGCCCCGCCCTGACCTATTGTTTCAGACACTCTGAGGGTAGGGCCCTCCAGGTGATTCTGGGATAGCCTTCAGTTTGAGAAGCGCTGCCCTAAACCATCGTGGCATAGAGAGCTCCCTTCTCAAGAGATAAAAGTGGAGGGACCTCAGCAATGACTTTTCAGGGTCCAATTTCCTTTTTCATAAATGAGAGAACAGAGGCTGGGGAAATGGAGTGACTCGCCTGACATCACACAGCAAGTTAACGGACTACATGGGCTGAACCCAATTTCCCTGACTCCACATCCGAGGTTTCCTTCTCCCGCCTCAGTCCCTCCTTGTCCTGACAGTTACCTTTCCTTCCGTGGCCACTTTGCCCTCCTCTCCCTCTTCTGCATTCTCCAAGGGCGGAAGCTTATAAAAAGGTGGTTGCTGAGTTCACTCCCCTGAATCTTCCTCCTGACAGAGGGTTCACCTGGAACGTGAATGAGCAGGTGCCCTGAGGATGGCTCGCTCCCTCCTGACCCCCCCCCCCCGCTACCTTGAAAATGTTCCAGCCCGGGAACCCTCTCGGAACTCCCGACACTGGGTGTTTTGAGAACTTGTAGAAGAACTTATATTCCGTTCTCTGAAAAACCACGGGGTGACCTTTCAAAGAATTGGTTGTAAGGATCATCAGGGAATGCAAAAATCCTAAATGATGCCTTTTAGTGTATGTAGCTTTCTGCGTTTTGTAGAAGTTTTAAACATACAGAAACCTGAGAAGACAAGTTACCGAACTTTTCTGGCCTCAGTTTCCTTGTCTAAAATAATGCCTCACTTAAATGATGTGCAAATTAAGTGAAACGATACATGCAAAGCCCAGGGCCTCACATAAAGTAGATGCCTAATAAATGCTAGTTCATTCTCCCTCCTTTTTTTTTTGTTGTTGTTGTTGTTAATATCTGGTAGGTGATCAGAGGTACCATGAAATTATTAACGACTTTTCTTTTAAAAAAAATTTTTTTTCTTTATTGATTTTAGAGAGAAAGGAAGGGAGAGGGAGAGAGAGAGAGAGAAGCATCGATGAGAGAGAACATCGATTGGCCGCCTCCTGCACGCCCCCCACTGGGGATAAAGCCCGCAACCTGGGCATGTGCCCTGACCGGGAATCGAACCAGAGACCTCTTGGTGCACGGGGTGATGCTCAATCATGGAGCCACACCGGCTGGGCTATTAATGACTTTTCAAAAAGGAACATAAGAGCAGCTCATCTTGTTCCGTAAGAGGTTGTTCGCTGATGTCTCCTCTTTTACTATTTTCTGTGGTTGTCAGGTATTAATCTGACTCATTGGCTTCCTAAACTTTCCTTCACTGCGGGACAGGGAAGACCAGATGACAGGTCCTACCATGGAGGGACAGGTCTCCTGTTTGGCTTCGGGAGAGTAGACATAAGGACTAGCTCTATGTTAAGGTCTTGGGTACATCAGCGATTTTTAGGGCAGTAATTTTGGTTCACACTGAAAAAAAGAAACTTTATCACATAAGATTTTCCAGTGGCATGTTTTGGGTGAGCGCTAATGAAATACAGGATAAAAAACAGTCCCTTGCATGGTGCTATGGTTGCTCAAATCCTGCCAAGTTTAAGCACGGGTTTCATCTTTTTTTAAAAGAATACATATTTTCAAACTAGAAATGGGGCTTTATGCCACTTTGGCCTGCCAAGTTTGCCTTTCTTTCTTTCTTTTTTTAAGCTTGCCTTTCTTAAAAGCCTGTTCATGAATCTTCAACTACCATTTCACTTACCTTCTGACTTTCTGTTTTATTGGTATCACAGATATCATTTTTCTGTAAAACAACATTGTCCAGTGTGTTTTCTAACCACTGGGGCAGGCTGCCGGACCTGCACACCCAGTTCTTGAGCCATCACCGGTATTTCCTAATATTCACCATTACAGTTGGCGAAATTAGGAGATAATAATAGTGTCCACACACAAAAACTGCATGGTTTGTGGTAACACACTCCGATTCCCCGCTGGGTGTCCTAGATGGTTTTTGGAGGACTGAGTCAATATTCCAACCGTCTTGGAAGCAGCTGGGTTTTTTATTTTGTTTTGTTTTGCTTTGTTTTGTTCAGTTTTTAAGAAAAGTATCTACACTGTTTTGAAGTATATACCCTGCGTGCATGTCACTGTGCACTGATCTGGTTCGTTAAAAGTTGGCACTCCCTGTCCGAACGCTCGGTCGAACTCCGAAAGTCATTGTGGTCCCTTTCCTATGAAAATATGCCTCTCCCATCAACATCTCATTGACAAAAAGGTAATAGAAATGGATGGTTATTCAACTCCAAGAGACTGAGGGGAAAGAAATCACCTTTGCGAGGGTTAACTTTCTCAGAATCAGATATTGGTCCAAGCTACGGTTTCATGTCCCCCACCCGACTGCCAGAAGGGCAGTGAGCGAGGGGAGGGCGATGCTGCAGATAACTGGTGGTTTCTCATGCAGTTCTGTTTACCTCAGAGAATGGCTCAGATTCATGGCGTGGCTCATCTGTTTGTTTCCCAGGAGTGTCCTCCTCATCAGGTACAAATGACTTGTTGTTCCCCCTGTCCCGTCTGCCTCCTTGGTGACGGATAGACGAGAACTGTTCCCTGTGCTCTGGGACTCTAATGTGATCTGGGTCGTGCTGGTGGCAGGCGGGGAGGGCGGTGGGGGAGGCATCGAGGGGAACAACGGGAAGTTAACACTAGGGGAACTACAGTCTTTCTTGGAAAAGAAAGTGTGTTTGTGTTCTAGGGCTGGTGCCCTTCTCTCACAGCTGCTATAATATTGATCTCGCCGCGATTCAGGATTTGATGTTAACATCACCCTCGTCAGTGGGAAAGTGAGCCAGGGAAATGGAGAACTCAGGATTTCTTCTGATGAAGCAACTCAAAGAAACCAAATATTACAAGGAGGGTGGGGGAAGGAACTCCACTTCTTTGAGTCTCATGGCAGATACAGGAGCCTTGAAGTGAATAGTAATACCTCTGGCTTTCATAGCTCCCCTACAACCAAGGAGCTCGAAGCTCTATTGTACATTAGTCAAAATCGCCCTGTCAGGGGAGGCGATCTCAGGATACATATTAAGCAGGAGGAAATTGAGGCAAGAAGATTAACAACTTACCCAGATTCCCATGCTAACACCCTTGGCAGGGCTGGGAACTCACAGCACCCCATTTATCCCATGACCTGGGGGTTGGACAGATGGCCACCTCACAGGTACTGGCAGGACACTCTGAGAGCTTGTGGCTTTCGGCCCTCAAACATTTCCACTCTTTGCTTGTTAGCATGCCTTGCATTTGCACCACTAGCAAGACAAGTGTTTGAACAAGTTATTATATCTCTGCAAGAACCCCCTTTAAAGAATCTATTAATAACCACCAGGCTTTGAGTGTCTACTATGTGTTGCCTAAGCACTTTTTATATAGTATTTCTAATCCTTAAAATAGCCCTACCAGGTAGGCATTAATATCTGAATTTTACAAAAGAAGCAACCGAGGGCTTTTAGAGTTCAAGGAACTTGCCCAAGGAGGAAAATGAAACGCAGAGAATTTAAATCATTCATTCCGGGACGCACAGATACGTGCTAAAGCTGGAAATTGAAGGTTGTCAGGTTCCAACCCTCAATTTTTATGAATCATGCTTCATCTTTTAACCTTTTCCAGGGGAAACTTAAGCCAGTTGCACCTTTACTAGATAAGCAGACTGAAGCCAGACGGAGAGTGTGTGGAAGAGAGGCGGGCGGTGGGTTTTAGGGAACGGGGTGGAGGAGAAGAGGGGAGGTGTCCTCAGAAGGAAGGCACACTTCGCCTCGTTCATAACGGCACCTGGCCCCTGCCGAGTTGACTTCTAGGTGCACATGCTGCTGCCTTATGCTGCAGCTCAGCTTCTGAGGCACTTGCCCATTCAGGAGAGAACCCCTTAGGTGTCACGCGCCCCTCATCACAGCCCTTCTGGGCAGGTGGACATGATTGTAACAAATTTATCACACAGAGTCACACTCCTTAACACTTAGCCATCATTCCACTGCCGTCCAGACTGTGAGCCGCTCCAGGACCAGGGGTGGTGCTCCTCGCGTCTGAGCTGCGGTGACAGTGCCTGACGCATGCGGGGTAACCCATAAGTGCTCGTGTGGAAGAACAGCTAGAGGAGTGTTGGTAATGATTTCGTTTCACTTGCTCTCTTCATCATCATGGCCTCCAGAGGATGAAAAATGTGGTATCGAGGCAGGGAGGAATAGTGGGACCTTCTCCTAATTTTTACCCATTTAACAGATATTTATTAATACCTAGTATAAGCAAAGTATTTTGAGAAATACAAAGATCTGGAGGACTCCTCGGTGGCACTTACAATATAGTTGAGGAAACAGAAAGATAAAGAATAAAATGTAATAGAAATTAAGGTGCCTAAGAGCAGAACTCAGTGAATTCTACAATGCAGGTTCAACGATAGCAGGGCAGAGTAACTGGTTAAGTCAGTATGAGAAGTGTTTAATAGAGAAGATGACATACACAAACTTGACTTTGAAGGATCAGTAGAAAGAGCAGAGGGATCAGGGAGAGGGAGCTATTCTGGGTGTGTAAGGTCAATCAGAGGTGACTTAGAGGAATGGTAAATAAAAAAATACACTTGGAGGATATAAAAGATGGAGAGCTGTGGTGGCAGATGAGAGAGAAAATTAATTTATGGAGATCCTCAAACCTTATTTTAGAGGAAGCAGGGGACAGGGAAGATTTTTGAGAAGGAAGGCAGCATGATCAGACTTGTGTTTCAGAGCCGCCCTGTAGATGATATGGAAAGGAAATTGCTCTGTGAAAGCAAGCAGGCTAAGTGATTTCTTGACTATTTCCTTTGATCCTAGGGTAAGAGTCCTTTGCAACATTTACTTTGCAGAGGCCATAAAACCACATCATGCACCATCATCCCCTATGTTTCTGGTTCCAGTGGGCCTGATGCAATGCTAAGGTTTACTGAAATTTCAGGTAATCAGAGCAGGAGGGAAATCATTTTAGCAAACACAGGCCATTTGTGTGGAACACCAGATCAACTCACAATCAAAGTCTGTGTCCAGGAGAGCGAGAAGCATCACCCGGCAGGTTGTGAAGAGCCCTTCTGTTTCCAGTGCACTGTGTCAAGCCAAGTGGGGGTCCATTTTGTCTCACCCAGGACAGTTAGGACTTGAGACACCTTCTGCCGTGAATCTTGGTACCTTGGCCCCCGGAGCACTTCGCCTGGTTTGGGTAGTTTGTGTTTTTGTTCCATCAGGCATAATGCTGCCGAGCACTTAGAGGCACATTTTCCGCACAGTGTGTAGGGATTTAGTGGTACAACTCCCATTCATGTTAATGGAAATCCCGCCAGGAAATCTCCACACTGGGCCACACTGAAAATTCACCCCTGATTGTTCTGTTTGATTCGTTTCACCTGTGTCTTCCTCCGTTCTGCTCTGAGGATGTTTGCAGGCTCATTAGTGCCAGCCTGAACTCAGCACTGAGTCTTAATCCCATGCAGAAGAGAGGCTCAGAGGCGTCTTTATAGCTGAAGGAAAGGGAGTACCTGGCTGGATTTTAGTGCGTTTTATCTGAAGCTATATTGGTTCTAAGAAAGCCAAGGGTCCTCTGGATGTTGCTCTCAGGAGAGACACATGCTCATATTTAAAGGTGAATTTTGTTGTGTTTAGTACATGAGAGAGAGGAAGGGAATGAATCCCCACAGTGACTGGGGAGACCCTTGAGCTACCCACCTGAGAAGATGCAGACTGGTCAAGTGCCATGCACGGGAGGACTCAGAGAAGGGACAGAAATGTCGGTTTCACTCCAACATATGGTTCAAGAGAGAGATCACCCCTTTCGTTCCAAGTGCCACATACGGACTTTGGAGGGTAGCAAAGACTATGGCTAAAGGTCACGGGCTGTTTTATCTATATAGTTTCTTTAATAGTTTATTTCAGAGTGACTTGATTTGCTCTTGCCCATTTAGGTACCATAAATGGCTTATTACTGGATTTTTCTCTTCAGAATGTTGGAACATGATTGGCAGGTCTGATACCAGGACCTAGCTGACAAGTTCTTTTTGTCCTTGGCCACTGTCACATGTCCTGTCTGATGTTCATGCTGGCGTGAGCAGCCCTTGCCTTTATGCCCTGTCCATTGCTCTTAGGCACTGATAATTAAATGAGATGTGAACTCTGACTCCTCCCTTAGGATCTCAATGCTGTACATTTAACTAAAAGTTGAGAAACTCAACTTCATTTTCAGAATAGAACTCTGCGTTACAGCCTCTTTACCACCTAAAAATGTGTTTACGACAATGGACTCTGGAGTCAGACTGCCAGGCTCTCGTCCACTGTGTTTTCATAAACAAAGTATTCAATCTCTCCAAGTCCTGATCTTCACCTCTGTGAAATATAAAGAATAATAATGCTATGATGTCAGCACTGGGGTAAAACTTAAATGAGATCATCCATGCAAAGAACTGAGTACTGTGTCTCCCTCATAATAAAAGCTCAAAAGGTTATTACAGTGATCAATTATCATTACTTCAGCAACTACAAATAATGCTGTGAGTATTTTATATGTAGAAGCAGAAATATGTAAAGGGGCCTTTGAGTATGCCAGTTTTCATTCTGTGCAGAGAAGTCCCCCCTTATCCGTGGTTTCCCTTTCCTCGGTTTCAATTACCCATGATCAACTGTGGTCCAAAAATATTACAAGGAAACTTCCATAAATGAACAACTGGTAAGTTTTAAACTGTGTGCCATTCTGAGTTGTGTGATGAAATCTTGTTTCATCCCACCTGGGACGTGAATCATTCCTTTGTTTAGTATATCCATGCTATAAATGCTCCCCGACCATTAGTTCCTTACTAGCCATTTGGTTATCAGCAGTTCAGTAATTGTTTTACTTAATAATGTCCTCAAAGTGTGAGAGTAGTGATGCTGGCGATTCAGATATGCCAGGGAGAAGCCTTAAAGTGCTTCCTTTCAGTGAAAAGATATGTACATATAAGAAGAACATAGTATATATAGGGTTCAGTATATCTTCGGTTTCAAGCATCCATTGGGGGTCTTGGGATATACGCCCCATGGATAAGGGGGGATTACTGTATTGTCTGCATCTTTACATAATGTGTTCCTTAAAAAATAATCTTTAATGGTTAGCTCCTTACAAAAGAATGAGAGAAAGGCAAAGGCAAAGTTGGGAAAGCTGATGTAATTCACTATCAGAAGAAGCCAAACAGCATCGTTCCCGATGCCCCTGTAAAGCCAATGGTCTTGGACCTGTCGATGTTTACTTGGAAATGATTTGGAGAAACACAATTCTCATTCTGCAGTAGCAACTTGTTCCCTCAAGGGTAATTTTACTCTTATGTGATCTCAAATTTTACCAAAAAAATATAAGCAAGAATACTGTACCAGGGCCTTCCCAAGGAGCAGCATCTCATCTACATTTTCATTATGATCATGAATTATTTATTAAGAAACAAATTGCCTGTAGAGGTAGGCTAAAATAACTGTCCAAACAGATATCGAAAATCTCCTAGAACTCCTTATCGTCTCTGCAAGTTAATAATCTAATGCAATTCCACAAAAGTTGATACATATACAAACAAACAAAATAATATTAAGTGAAACGGGTCAACAATCAGCAAGTTACGCTATATAAGTGCGAACCTCTGAATCTGTTAGGGATTTTCTTTTTCATGCCAAGTTTGAGTTTGAGTGACCTTGGGAACTGGGAGGAAAAGCAGTGAACGGTGTGGCGACTGCTTATTTTTCCAGCCTCTTGAGGACTGGTGTGAACTCTTACCTTGCCTTGTACTTCAAGCACTTGTCATAGAGTTGACACACACTAGATGGCGAGTAAGTGAAATTGGGTAAATCAAGTGAGATAATAGAATAGGTACACAGCTGGAGCTCGATGGGCAAAGGGACATTTTCTAAAATATCCTGAAAGACTTCACGGAAGAGGCGGCTCATTAAACAAAGGAGCTTGACCGTCTGTCCCTCTTGGTGAGCCTCTGTGGGTGTCTAGGCACACCATCTAAAGTCTAAATTGCTGGGGGAAAATGTCCTTAATACTCATTCTCAAAAGACGAAGGAGCTTTTTAAAATCTATACTATAAAATGTAATCAAGTTTTATTTTTAATAGGATGGAAATGAGATGTGAAACACTCACTCTATTTTGTTATATGTCGTCAAACATGTGATGAGAAATTCAGTTTGTAGATTAATTTACCAAACAATTCGCTCTCTGGCCTCCATCGATCATTTAATGTGAAAGGAAAAGGGGTACCATAGACTGATCCCTGAAAAATAAGTCGGAAAGAATCCTGTAAGGATTGTTCCCCTCACTGAACTCCTGGTTCAGAAAGCCATTCACACGATAACTTTAATTGAAATGAGCAAAAATCCCTGTAATCTAGAGTTTGAGGGCTCCTCAGTGGTCCCAAATCCCATGATTCCTTTTTTCTTATCTCCCCCTGAAGACTTTTGATTCACATTATGAAGAAATGTCTGCTGTCCCTGCATGAATGTCTCTGTCTCACACTTGCTCTTTGAACGCTATGTCTTAACTGTACCTACGCTCAGGACCAGTTTGGCCAAGCTGGTGATTTACCAGGCAAGAGGGTCCCATTACCGTGCCTGCCGGCTCAGACACAACAGGAAGGTGGCCACGGGGGCCTGGGGCTGCTAATGAGCGGTGGAGTTGTTTAAGCATCATTTGGGGTGGAACTAGATTCCCAGGAAGGCTCACCAGAACTAGATGGCCTTTCATCAGATCTTGATCTTGTTTTTAAAGCTCCATGTAACAAGGGAGAATGTACTTGCTAACCAATGTGTCTACCCTTCCTGTGTATGGTGCTCCACTTGGAATGAGGAGACTTTGGCCAAGTTCAACTTATCATTGTGCACTCACACATGCACCACAAGCATTGCAGTCCGTGTCCTCTGTGCCAAAGACCTTGCAGTGCTCCCCGCCCAACCCCCAAGCAGGAGAAATGGTCTCCAAGGAAATGTTGCTATTGAAGCCGCTGTTTTAATTTGGTTTGTTTAATAAATATTGAATTTACCCATGATCGGGGGATGAGGTTCAGCACAGATAACGATCAAAGTTCAAGGCAGAAAATGACAAAACCACAAAGGTTATGGGGTAGCATGCACGCCCATCATCCAGTTAAAACTGTGGGTTTTAATGTTTGTAATACCTTGTTGGGGCTGTTTGTATCATGGCAACAATATTGTAGTTATGAAAGTGGTTGTGGTGTTTTTCTTCTTTTACCCCATTGCTAATAGTTTGGGAGTCTTGTGCCTCCATACCAACTTTTGAATAGCACTGGATGTTTTTGTTTACTAAAATTTTAAATCAGAAATCAGAACCAATTTAGAGAACTAAGGCTGATACAAAATTCTCTGACATGTCTGATACTTCTTATTTCTTCAGTTATAATATCACTTTCCCTTTATCTCTCTGAATAACAAGGAAAACAAGTCTTAATCTCAACCAATGAATGTGAAGCTAAAAGACTGAGAACGTATTCACCAACTAGTAATGTTGCTTCCCACAATCACCAATAGTTGAGCACTTAATCTCTACTAAGTAACTACTTTTTACATGTTATTTTATTTAATCCTCCTGAGAATCCTAGTAGGTGATACTATTATTTTGCATTTAACAGATAATCTAGAGAAATGAAGTAGTTTACCCAACACCACACAGATCGTAAGTGACAGATCCAGGATTCAAACCCAGACAGTCTGAGTTCAGAGCCCCATGCTTTCTCTGCCACTGCTTTCCGTCGGTCCTTTATTCTCCATCCGGCCGTTCATACTAGTCTCCAACATACTCAGGTATTATTAGATCTGTGCCTTCTACTAGATTTTAAGTATTTTGAGTCTAAGGATTATTTCCTTAATCAAATGTAAAGTCCCCACAGAAATACAAATATAGTAAGTGCTCAATAACTCCTTGTTAAATTGACTTCAGTCCTTAATACTCTTCATAATCTACATGTTCTCAACACACTGATGAATTAGCTCCAAGTTCTCTTTTGAGCTTCCAACCAACTCGTTACACCATCTGCTGAACATCTCCAGTGGAACGTCCTGTAGCTGGTGTGTCCAGTGCAGTTTGTCCCGTGTCCATTTTAGCAGATTAGTCCTCTTCTGTGTTCTCTGTCTCCTTTATGGCATCTCTGTGAACCATGTACCCAGTTAAAAACTTAGGAGTCATTTTTTATATCTCCATTTTTAATACTCTTCATCATCCAGGAAAAATAAAACCTTTTAGAAAATCTATCACACATTTTATCACATTTTAATATTCATTCTTTCCTTCAAAATACATGTACTGAACACCTGCTCTGTTCCGGGTGCTTTTCTAGGGACACAAAGGTACAAAGATAAATAAAATGAGACCATCCTCTGAGAAGACTATAATATGGTAACAAGAGAATGGGTCAGATGTAAAGATGGATTATGATTTTTTATTTCTGTTAATCTAGAGAGAATATAGCTCCATGAAGGCAGGTTTTAAAAAAAATCTCCAAAGTCTAGCACTAATTCTGACATGTAGCAGGTGCCATATATAAAGGTTGAAATAATAAATCAATTAACCTATTACCTATATGATATAGTATGGATTCCTTGCCTGTCTAATTCTTTTTTGGTAACAGATTATTATTTTTTATTTTATTTTTAATTTATCTTTATTGTTGAAAGTATTACAGATGTCCCTCCTTTTCCCCCCCAAAGACCCCCTCCTCCTCACCCGCCCCCGCCTTCACAACACTATTGTCTGTATCCATTGGTTATGCATATATGCATATAAGTTCTTTGGTTTATCTCCCCTGCCCTCATGCCCTCTGATGTTTGTTAGTCTGTTCCCAACTTCCAAGTGCTCCATCTAATTCTTATTCAACTGTGGTTTATTTTATCGTGGATTGTTGCATATCATCTCTCAATATAAATTATAAGCTCTCACCCGGCTGGTGTGGCTCAGTGATTAAGCATTGACCCATGCACCAAGAGGTCGCCAGTTCGATTCCCGGTCAGAGCACATACCCAGGTTGTGGGCCTGATCCCCAGTAGGGGGCATGCAAGAGGCGACCATTCCATGTTCTCTCTCATCAATGTTTCTATCTCTCTCTCCCTCTCCCTCTAAAATCAATAAAGAAAAAAAAATTATAAGCTCTCTGAGTCAAGGTGTTGGATCTGTAAACACACAGCTCAACGCAATGTTTCAGGGTCAACAGACACTCAATACGGATTGAACTGAGTGGGCACGTGGGTGGGCCCTATTGGTAGAAAGTATGGGAGCCATGAGATCCTCTAAACATTTTTACTTTAACTTCTAGTTTGTGTTGTGTTTCAGTAATGGATCATTAACATTTCAAGGTTTCCACCTGGATTATTTTATTATAGGATTGAGGTTAGGAAACAACCAATTTAGGACAGGATCACTCACTGAGTTAAGAAAAAGGCAGCATGCTTCTTTTGAGTCAGGATTGGAGCCCCATTTAGTTAAGTGGTAGGTAAACAGTAAGTGGAACACAAGGAAAAGCTTGATGATGTCTGCGGAACTTGCCCTTCTCTCTGCAACTCAGATTTGCTGCAACCTCACTATGTCTGAGACGCCGGCGAGGGAACTGATTGAGTTTGTATTTATTTATTTATTTACTTAGTTAGTTAGTTAGTTAGTTAGTACCAGAGTCAGCAAGGTTCTTTTCCTTCTCAAGCAGTTAAAACAAATAGCACATTGAAGAGAGAATTGCAAACACTTGTTCCCATAAAAGAACATGTGAACTGGTTCTGATAACGCCAACAGTTACCTGACACACATTCCTCCTATGGGGTTTTAACAAGCTGGACTATTTTTAGGGAAATTCTTTGCCTTGAACTAAATTTATGGCCTTAAAGTCTTCTCGTCTATTTTTCGTGTGTATGTGCTCCAACGGTCCAATTTATAACTGACACCTTTACTACCTACCAGCATATCGGTTTCATCTTCCAGAGGAAGAGAAACCCAGACCCTGTGGCTAGTGGACTGGATTGAAAATCTAGTCTAATGCTGACAGATAAACGCACTAATTTTCTTCTGTGACCGGTTCTGCATTGCAGGGTGAGCTTGCTTCTAACAACTCCCTCAAAAGGCTCTGTAACCCGTCCAAAAGATGATGTCAAGTGCTACAAGGACCCAGGTCAGCCCTGCATCATAGGTAACAGTTACCCCAGTGATAAAGTTACCACGCAGGTTTTGAATGAGATTGTGTTTTTAAATGAAAGACTGGCTGGAAATGTAGACTTGGACCAAGCATTAATAGGGGAAAATTTGAGACAAACAGAGGTTAGCATTTGGTTTCTTTGTGGTGTTCAGCAAAGGTCAGGGAAGGTTCTGATACAGAAGGAACCCAAAGTTTCAATGAGGAGTCGTGGTGTTCCACTAATGCGTGAGCGTGCCACCTGGACAAAGCAAGCTCCAGGTTTAGCCAAGAGCTGTTTTGTGACATGGAAACCCCAGTCATTCAGCTGAAACTGGTCACTGAATTTAGATAAATCCCTGAGCAGTTGAAGACCTGCTGAGTGTCTTGTTTAATTTTATTCTAAGGAAGAAGTTACACCCCTCCACCCCCATGCCAACTGTTTGGGTCAGATGGGAGGAAAGGCTAAACAGCAGGCATGGAACCCATCAGATAACCTCAGAGATTAACTTTATGATTTTCCTCCTTTACCCCCAGAGTCATGGCTGCGGAGGCAGCTCGGGAGTCCACCAGAGCCCAAATGGCAACCGTGTTCCCATTATCCATCTGTTGTGTTTCCTCACAAAGGTTTAAGTACAAGATTGATTGTGCATATCTGACAATGTGAAGTACCTCCGAGTAAAGCAACTAGAAACAGTTTCTCACTCTGGACAAAAGAAAGAGGACACATCCAGAAGATAAATGGTGAACCTCCAGGCAGTAAGAACATAGACGATACTTGTTAAAAAGAAGAAATATTGAGAGATATCTGGAATTTGAAATATATGGGTTTTGAGTACCTATATAAGTTGATTTTGAAAAATTTAAAATGGCTCGTTCTAAAGCAAACATAACTAGTGAGAAACCACGTCCTGCTGAAAACAAGCTGTCCGGAAAGTAGGGTAAAAAATGTTTCAAGTACAAACCTAGAACTGACTACAACTCAAAGGAAGAGCCAGATTGTTTGCTCAAATGAAGAGTTCATTGCTGTTGGCATAAACAAATCCAAAATATTTTTAAGACAATGAAAACTGGGAACTGTGCTGTGTGGATGGCCGTCAGCATGGAGACTGAAAACGCTGAAGCGCGGGGCATCCTCGCTGTGGGGCTCCTCCGCGCAAGGTGGAGGGCAGGCTGACACTTCCTGGGGCAGACCCCCAAGACACGGTCCCTGGGGCTCCACCAGCTGCTGCTCCCACACAGGCCGCCCACCTGGGCTCGCCTACCCGGACCGCCAGTCCGCCCACCGTCGTCAAGTCTCACTCTGCATCCTTCCTCTGTGACCCTCTGGATTGGACGGAAAATGGTTTTGTTAGTTATTCCTGACTCCATGGGATTTTAGGAGGGTTGTCTTTCTCTCCCTTTTCATCCTGGCAAGTAGTTGCTTGAAGTTTCCCCTGTAGGAAGACAGAAGAAAAAAAAGTCAGAAAAATAACGCCCTCAAAATATAGTGCTTTACCTTCAAAGTCTTTCCCCACGCTTTAGCTCCTCCAGTACTGCCCTAGGAGACGGGAGGGCAGGTGTTCTTAAGCCCCTTTCGCAGATCATGACCCTGCGGCTCAGAGAGGTTGAGTGTTTTACCCAAGCTAGCACAGCTAACAAGTAAAACCCCGCACAGGAACATGGACTTCCAGTCTTGTACTTTCCCTGGAATACATCATATTTCATCAGAAGAACTGTATGCTGCTTTCTACAAAAAGCTTTGCAATAATACAGACAACAAAATGTGTTTTTTTGCTTCTTGTTTACTTGTGTGTACTGTTACTAATACTTTACTTTCACATTTCAAAGTGATTTATGTACTATCCATCTTCTCGAAAGGCAAATAATTATGTTTTCACATAAGTTTTTATTTAGATAACCATAGTTTCTAGTTATATGCTATATGTCCTTGGGATTGATGGATGGATGGATGGATAGATAGATAGATCGACAGATAGACAGATAGATAGATGCCATAAAGAAATACATAGATATAGACTCTTGGGTATTTATATAATGTATTCATTTCTATTTGTTTCATAAAGAAGTAGTTTTACTTCAGAATATTTTGTGGTTTTCTCTAAGTCTCATTCAAAACTTATGTCAAGTGTTGTCCACAGATTTTTGACATAGAGTTTAGGAGGAAATCTTAACCACATTGTACCTAGTATCTTCTAATGATTTTAAAGTTTCACTAGAGGGCACTCCCACTTCATGGCCAGGAGGCAGCAAGGACAAAGGACCAGAGTGGTCTGGATGCTTAACTCGTTGTACCTATTTTGTTTTCTTTCTCACTCTCTCTCTTCCTTTTTCTCACCCATTGTATAAAAAACAAAGTGAAATTATACAGGTCTTCCTTTAAACATATGAATAGAAATAAACTACATTGAAAAACTAGCAAACATCTACACCTGTGAATTATGGTTCACCTTGTGACATAAAACACATTATTGGAAATTTTCTGCATTGAATTTTTGGTTGTCAACATAAATAAGAGCACAAAATATAGCATGAGATGTTAGCTTAGTACATCAAAAAATGTGTCTTTATCGGGCAGCACGGGAGGAACAGCCAATGGTTGCCCAGCACTTATTTCCAGGTTGTGAGATCTTCGGTCACCGTTTTTTGTATAAATATTTGGGTAAATACAAATCACAAAGGTGTGTGGGGTCAGGAAAGAGGGGACATGAAGAAGAATCCAAATGGACAATCAGATGAAATTGCTGAAGAGTAAATTAGACGTTAGGCCCTGCTTTCTAGTTCATATATTATTTATCAAAGAACCTGAAGATAGTTTTAAACATGTATTTTAGCAAAACAGTAAATAGAGCATTCCTTGTGGGAAGAAAATAAGGTATTTCAAAGTCAGAAGGAAAGTGGCCTATTTGCCAAGTGCAGAACCCCACAGAGCTGCCAGGCTTGAAGTTTCAGACTGATCCCAACCCTTTGGGGGTTTGAATTTCTTTACTGTTGGCAAAACACAACTTCCTGCTTCAAAGAGAAATAGCATTAAGGACTGTTACAGAGAGATTCAAAAGACTTCTTGGACACCAAATCACTCTTACAAAACACCATTTTGATGAGTTTAATAAAGATTAATCAGAAACATATGGATTAAGTTTTTCCTTAAAAGTACATTGGTTTATAAAATAAGGAAAAGGAGAAGGGTAAAATATGTTTCAGGCTTTGCAAAGCCCCAAAACATTTGAAAAGCAAGTTAGGATGCTGATGGACCCAGAGATGTCACCAGATTTTCCCGGTGTCAGCTCTAACCATTCTTATTTGATTTAAACGTATATCAAAGGGCAAATTAACATTATGACTTTCTGCCATGATTAGCCACAGAGGGAAACACATATTTGCTATATTTGCTTCTCAACCATGCACTCATAAACTTCAATGAAAATGTAGGCTTATGTGTTTATTTCGCAATGACACAAACTTAATTATTCATATGACCTAAAAGGTTTCATATTGTTTGAATAGAAGGCTGGGCTTCCAAAATCGAGGCTGAAAACTCCTTGGGAAATTTCTCTCAAATAATTAATTACTGGAATTAAATTCTTCTCTGACAGCTCTTGATGTGAAATATACCTGATATAAAAGACCCACAGTGACCATAATGGGGAGAAATTCTCATTGCAACGGGGTTAAACATAACTTTACTATCAATCACCAAACCAAGAGTGAATGAGCCTTAAACACATTGTGTTTTAAAGGAATCTAAGGTGAACAGCATAGGAAGCACAGATAATTAGGAATCAGTGACCGAAATCCCTAGAAATTGACAGGTCCTACTGAATTTTCCCCCCTAGTTCAAGTAATCATTTAGAAATGGAGCATAATAAAAATGAAATGAAATGAAATAAGTTGGGATGCAACTAATAGACTTTGTAAGTCATGAAACAACAAGTTTCTCCCTCCTGCAAATACATCAAGGGCTAATATAAGTTGTCTTTATTTTTTAGAAAGAAGTGTTTAATATATATATGTGCATATTTTTTACCCTATTGAGTACTTAATAATCATTTGTATCAGGATTAAGCAAAATTAGGAAGTCTTGTCTTTAGAAATATTTCTAGTAAATGTTATCCTTTCATACAACCAAATAACAATGTTTTCCCCAGGGAGTGTGGTGATGAACAGTTGGTCTATAATCAAAAGGTTCTTGCTAGAAAGCATGTTCAGCTTTCCTTTTAAACAGGTACCTGGAAAATAATACCAACTTCTATCAAGCGTTGGATTTAGCCCGTTATCATGTGCAAATGTATCTGCTTATTAGCTTACAGATTGGGCAGGTATTTTACTAAGGTACAGTATTTCTGTCCCAGGTCATAGCTTGAGTTATTCTCCCTTTCAAGGTCCCCAAAGCTTCATCTGTCACTCTTATTGTCAAATGTTCTATTTTTCCTGTCCCTGCCAGCAGTGATTTCAATTTGGGCTTGACTTCAAGACAGGCCACATTGTATCTGTGATGTCAATGGAAAGGGGATAAAAGTCATTAAAGATATTTGTTATTTTGAAAGGTTAAAAGAGTTTTTCTTGGTGGGTAACACTTTCTCTGGAAAGAACCTCAACTAATTGTCTGACCAGGGAATGGACACCTAAGTGAGAAAAAATATACTTAATAAAGCATTGGCGTCTATTATTTTTCCCCTTTTATTGTCCAGTGCCTCTGGGCCTGGTGGGCTTTCTGGAGGCATCTGAGCTCAATATTCCTTCAAACAGCAGAGCAATGATTACACTGCTGGGCTGATTCTCTTTCTGTCTGCCCTAGGTAAGGGATTCTTGCTTCAAACACCATTTGTTGTTGAAATTGTTGCTAGGGTTCTAGAAATTGTGTGTGTATATCCTTAAAAGAGCCCCCAAAAGACAGAATTGAAGGTTTACTTAAAATACTACTTTGTTGTTCTTAATACCCACCTCACTTAATATCCATTGCTCCATAACAATAGAGCGAGAAAGTAAGAATGGAACACTTTCTAAAGGGCCAGTGGTACCCACATAATTTGAGTTCTTCTCTAAGAAAGCTATCAATTATAAAACGCAATGAACTAAGGAACAATGGGCCAAACTCACACAACACACATCCCTCTGTGTGACTCTCTGAAAAGAAGAAAAAAAGAATCGACTTGTGTCATTTACTTTTGTCAGGTTATGGAGGGGAAAAAACACCACAAAACAAAAAGACAATATTTTTAATTCTATTAGATTTTGACTGGTTTTAAACGACATTCGTGGGTTAAGAACCATCCAGGGAACAGGCTCATAGTTGAGTAGGAAAGATATTTTCTCCTGGTGTCGTTCGCATGTTCATGGCAGTGATTCTCTGACAGTCACCATGTTCTAAAATGTGGTTACCCGAACGCATCTGAATAACACAAAAGAGAAAGGAACATTTTGATGTGTCGAGGAAAGTTGTTTTGACAAATGTCAACCCTGGGTCTTGCTGGCTGAGGCCCGTTGTTAACTTCCAAGGCTGCTTGCGTACTAGGGCTTATGGCACTCTGTCAGGGGAAATTGGACATACCCAACACAATTTCATTTCCATTTCTCTGCAACATTACAAGCTTCCTTGGCAGCAAAATCACATATTCTTATCACAAAAATAAATGAGAGAAAAGAAGACATACATTCCTGTCAAGTTATGTCAAGACATATTTGGTATGTATTTCACTTCACTGTCATCGACAGCAGAGATGTCACGTAGTCTTAATACAAAGTACAGAAGTATTTTCCTTTTATTTCCCCCCTGCTAAGCATCAATTTCATTTTATTCACTTACAAGCACAAGTGACAGGAAGGTGTCTTTTTAAAACAAAGCTTTAAAAAAGGCACCAAAAGAAAATAGTTTTTGTGTTTTGCTGGATTTCTGAATGGACATATTGTACATGAATTTAATTTGACAATATCATAACAACCACAATAATAGTCATCTATCATCACTTTATTATCCATTTTCACAACACACATTCATTGTGCTGATTTACTTCTTTCCATGCGTGTGATGGGAGCTGGGTTAAAATAAGTCATGGAGATGCTCATTGTTTTGTTCATGGTGCCAATGAAATAAGAAAGAAAAAAAGAAAGGAAGTACAGAAGGAAGGAAGAAAGGAAGGAAGAAAAAAAGAAAAAAAGGAAAATAGGTTCTTAACACTATATAAAACAAAAATCTTAAAAGACCTAAATGTGATATACTAGTGAAGTTAACTTTGAATTGTCATCTGAACAGTTCATATTAAATGCTTAATATTTACCTTTTACTTCATTATGTTCTATTTAATTATGGTATTTTGATGAACATGCATGAGGGTTGAGTTGGTGGAAGAGTGCTGTATTGAGCTACCTTGCTGCAAGTGGGTGGAGCTCTTGCTTCTGCCAGTTGACACCCGAACCACACTCCCTGGACCAGTAGCACTCAGGGCAGGTAGGTGGCCCCAGCCAGCCTTGCTCTGTCTTGAAGAGAGCCCCCCCAGAGATTGCTTTGATTACTGCTCTTTGACAATAATCAATTCATATCTGTGATACTTATAAATCCATAGAACTTAAAGACTGAGTATCATTTTAGAGACTATTTAATCAAACAACCTCATTTTACTGCTTAGAAATGAAAACCTAGAGCAGTTGAGATCAAACAGACAGTTTATAATCAAGTTAGACTTAGGAATTATACTTAATCTGATAGTAATGAAGGACCATTACAGAGACTTCTGTCTAGGGAAGTCATGTGATAAATGTAATGGGTGTACATCACTGTTTTCTAGACTTTTGACTTTCACCACCCAAAAAAGTTCTGAGAAATTCATAGACCTCCAGATATGCACACACACACAAATAAAAGTTGGGGGAATCAAATATAGTGTTGCAACTTTTTTTTTTTGTCAACTAGAGAAATGAAAGCAAATGAACATACAGTCACTGAACAAATATCTATTATAATTGTATGTGAGAGATTTTTAATGCAAAAATGTTATGAACTCTGGAATTTTTTGATAACTGAAATTTAAATCACTCCCTGGAGACTCTGACTCCCTAGCACTCGGTTAAGGCCAGGTTTGGGGGAACCACTGATTTGTTCCCCCCTGTCCTCCAAAGCAGGAAGCCTTCCCCTCACCTCGGAGAGACAATGGCACTGACTCTGCTGGACGCCATTTGGGGGCCCTCTTCCTTGAAAGAGATTTTTGAAAATCTGTCTGAAAAGAGCTGGAGGTTTGGGGTTCAAAGATGAGCATCACATGAGCTCATTTTCCTCACATAGAAAAAGGGTTGTAACAAGAAATTCTCATACCACAGGACTGTCATGAGGATTAAATGGGAATATAAATGTGAAAATGTCTGTGTAAACTGTAAAACACTCTACAAATATCAGTTACTGTTCATAGTACTCAGGACCTGGCACTGGATTTACAGATTTTCTCAAGGGTTAAATTAAAAGCCAAACAATGTCCCCCACCCCGACACACACTATATATGAGCACAAAAAGGTCTAAAAGTAGAACATACCAAATCAGAAACACTGTTCCTAAAAGGACCTGAGGTGATTCTTTGAATTTTCCTCATTTTAACATTAAAATGAGTGATTATCAGATGGACATCTTGGAATCACAATTATTTCCTGAAATCCTCATCAAGAAGAAACAATTGCCCCCTTCTTCTGGCTGAAGTTTGTATTGTAGAATTAAAGGGCATTTCTTTTCTGTGGACACCAAAACCCCAAAAGAATCCCAGGCAGTGCTTATTGGCACCCACACTAACTGGTACCTATAGCATTAGAAGGAGTGAATTCCACCTGTGTGAGAGCTGAAAAGTACTTTAGACTTCTCAGTTCATTTCCCTTATTTTATAGATGACAAAGACCCTTTCAATGAAGAATAACTTCCTCAATGTAACACCTATCTTCCAGGCCAGTGTTCTTTCTGAAACACCACAGCTGAAAAGAACCTATTATGATGTTCCTATCCCACATGTGAATGTTCCTCAAAAGATGCAAACAACACAAAAACGGTCATATACTTACATGTCAAACTTACAAAAACAGCGAGGTGGCACACGGTGATTCTGCCTCCCCTATGCCCACCTCTCTAGGGACCAGGTACATTCATTCTTTTGCTCCTTCCTTTGTTAATTCTTCTATCAATTCGTTTATTCAACAATCAAGTGGTCCTCAAATATTTGGTGAGCATCTACTATGTGCAAAGCACGGGGATCAGCAAAGCAGAAAGCAGGAAAAGCAAAGGCAGTATGGAAGAGAAGACTTACACATCTGGAAAACAAACCATCCCCAGAAGGGTAGAGGTCCAGTGGGGAATGAAAGAGTTAGAGCAAGACAGCCCGTTTCAGTAACCCCAAGAATGATATAGGCAAGCAGAGAGTCAAGTTACAGCAGCTTGAAAAGAAAAGCTTGGTGAGAAATAAACATCCACTAAAAGCAAACAAATAAGCAAGCAAGACCAGTATATTAAGCGATCAGTGAAATTCGAGTCCCATGATAGCTGCACCAGAGTAGCACCAGTGCCTAGAACATGAATTGCATACAGTGGCTGTTCAGTGAATATCTGTGACTGAATGTTTGGGTGTGGGATGCCCACTCCTAGAGCCTAAGCCCTCAGTGCCTATCCTAGAAGAGAAACTTAACCCACAATTAGAGGACTGGAGACACTCATATTTGTTCAGGGTTCGACCCAGAGCTTTGGGCCTTTTTATCATGTCTGGTTTTGTGGAAATGACAGAATTTGAGGAGTGATTCTTATGTGATTTCATTCCTTCAGGAATGATTGTATACCAATTTTTCAACGTTTCAATATTTTTAAACAACATTAATGTTCTGGATAAAGTGAATCATTGAAAAATACATAAGAGGCTATTCATAGGGGCACACACGTGTTCCTTTCACATCAAGCTCCCGTGTGACTTGGTGTGGGACTGGTCTTTTCAAAATTTTGACATTTTCTTTATCATGGATTTTTTTTTGCATTAATTTTTATTTTTTAAAATATTGCATTAAAATAGTATTTATTTTTATTGTGAGTTTTTGTTTTTTGTCTTCACTTTTAAATTTTGTGCCTGAAGCTAGTGCCTTGCTCACCTTAGGCTGATCCTGAACAACAGGGTCAGTCTAACGGGCCTTGGAAGAACCTGGGGACTGAAGGGTCATGGAGAGACCAATAGACAGGTCCTGAGAAGCTGGGAAAACTCACCATTACCAGTCATATTGTATTTCAAACACATTAGGGTAGATTCTACAGGTAAATTTATCCTATCACATTGTTTTATTTATCATATATTTGGTTTTATATGCTGTTTTTTAAATCTATTTTCTTTTTTATTGATTTTAGAGGAAGAGAGAGATAGAAACATTGATGAGAGAGAACATCGACTGGCCGCCTCCTGCATGCCCCTGACTGGGGATCGGGCCCACAACCTGGGCATGTGCCCTGACCGGGAATCGAACCAGCGACCTCTTGGTGCATGGGTCAACGCTCAACCACTGAGCCACACCAGCTGGGCTATACTGTTGTTTTTTTACTCAAAACAAGGCACACATATACCTTCTTGCTCAGTGTGACTATTTATTATCTCCCCACCCCCTCATTAATATAAGAAAGACTAAGGTAGGTATGAGGTAGAAATTCACCAGAGGATGAAAAGTAGAAACAATTGGCGGGGTTGGGGGGGGGGGGGGGGGGGCTGCGGGATGTTCAATCTTGTGAATAGCCTCAGAACTCAGAAATTTTGACTTGAAAAAGGCTTGGGACTGGGAGACCTGGAGGTGGGAATAGAAAGTGTTTAAAACTCATGATTCAGAATTAGTTTTAAGTCTGTCCATGATAGAGTTAAGTGGTATTTGTTAGGAACAGAAATAATCAGTTCCTTTTATAAGGTCTAAAACAACTATAACTGTGCAGGATAATTTTACTGTGTTTTTAAACCAATTATAAAAGTGTTACATGCACATAGTTTATAAAATTAGAAAACAGTATAATAAAAAGTAAAAATCAACTGTAACTTTACACCCAAAGATAAAGATTGTAAACATTGTAGCACATTTCCTTTTAGTCTTATTACCATATATATTTGATGTCACACTTCATTTGCAGTTTTGTATCCATTTTTATTTAATAGTATATCTTGAGCATTTCCCCCATATCTTTAAAATGTTAACATATATCATTTATAATAATGGCATAATATTCCATCGTGTGGATTTAACAGGTCCCCTGTTGTTGGACATGCAGTTTATTTTCAATTATTACCGTTATAATAATTCTGTGATAAATGTCTTTGTACATAATTCATTGGCTTAATTTTTGTCCATTGGCTTACACTAGGTCCCTAGGTGGAAATACATTTATTTTTTATTTTTGAAGAGCATGAATTTTTAGCTCTGTTTTAATTATTTTAGGCATTACTTAACTACTATTTCACACTTTATTATATATGCTCTCTACTGGTCTCTCTGCTGATTTAGTGCCTGTGAAAAATATCAAGGTTATTATAATAATTGGGGAAATGTATCAGTGAAAATGTTTATGTTAAATATTTTAATCAGAAATGTTTCCGATGAAATCAAATGCTACAGGGTTTTTTTTTCTTTTGAATAAAGATTCTTTGGGTTATTAAGAATTATTAAAAATTTGTTTTCCTTAATGTTTTTCTAATGCTTTATTTACTTCTTTATGTTATGTCCATGAAAAATAAATAGAATGGTTAAAAGCAATACAACCTCTTTAGTATTTCAACTCCCCAGACATTCCTCGGTCAGAATTAGGGTCAATGCTTTTGATCATCTGTATTTGAAGAAATGACCATATTTCTTTTTCTCCCAATTTTAGCTAGTCTGATATTTTTCAAACGTGAATATGCAGACAGATTTCTAAGTACTCCTGTAAGCCATTCGTTCTTGTTTTCGTGGGTGACGACCCCAGGGCTCCCGAGCAGCAGCCCCATGTCGGTCCCACACACTCGCTTTCCCCAGTGTCTTCCCTCGCACACTGTCTGTACAAGCCGCACTGGGGCCAGAGCCCTCAGGCCTGTGGGGAGCAGAGACGGCTAAAAGGAAGTTTCTCAAGAGCCATCCAGTGGCCTGTTAGTAGTTGATGAGAGTTAGGTGCATCTTTGGGACAACTAATTACTGGTTCCGTGACCTTCCCACCTCCCTAGCTCCTGAAAATAAGCAAGGCGAATCTTTTTTTCCATACTTACCTTGGGTCAGACACTGTGCTAAACTTTATAAGCATCATCTATTAAATCCTCAAAGCACCTTTATGAAGTTTCCATTTTACAGACGAGGTAACTGAGACCAGAAGATCCCGGAGCTCAGACCACACAGCCCATGCAGCCACTGTGCTGTGCAGCCCGCCCCCACGGTCTCACCCCACTTTACCTTCTGAGTGGGCAGGGCCTGTTAGGTGCCTAGTGGCAAAGTGAACTGACCCAACAAAGAAAAAGATGTCAAAATCTCCTCACTTAGTCTTCGGGTGGAAGAGTGGAGAAGAGACCAGTGTCAAAATGGGGCTCCCTCCATCTTCTGTCTGAGCCAGCCCCTCTTACCTCTTAGAAACTTCTCTGCCTCTCTTCCTTCCTCCCACACTAGGAGCTCAATGACCTCTTTCTGACTCCTGATGGCCCGAAGCCCCCCTCTTCAGTAATCTAGCAGCTGCAGCTGCTATCAGAGTGCTCCCCACTCTACCCACCTCCTGGGACTGAAGGCGATGCTTGCTCCCTCACCTCCCGAGCTCCTTCTGCCCAGGCTGGCCTGCTCGGCTCAGTATTCACAAAGTGCCTAATAAGTGCCCTGGTATATGGTGCCCCCTCATCCTCATTCGTTTTTGCTTTCTGTGGTTTCAGTTACCCACCATCAACACATTATTATGAGAAGAAGGGTAAGTACAGTTTAATAATATTTTGATAGAGAAAGAGAGAAATCACATCCACATAACTTTTTTTTACAGTATATTGTTGCAATTGTTCTATTTTATTATTATTTATTGTTGTTAATCTTTTACTGTGCCTAATTTATAAGTTAAACATCATCACAGGTATGGATGTGTAGAAAGAAACATAACATATATATAAGGTTTCAGGCATCCACGGCAGGTCTTGGGATGTATCCCCTGTGGATAAGGGGGGACTACTGTACTCCATATAATGCTACCCCAGCCTTTAGTCATTTCCAAAATTAAACTCTCGGTGAACCAGCGTGTGGTTGTAGAAAAAGCTCAGATTCATAGCCCTGAAAACCCAGTACCTTGAACTATAATGGCCACGGATTCAGCAAACAGTTTGAGAGGACCTGCTATGGACCAGGCAATTGTGTAGACAAAGGAAAGCACACCAAAATAAGAAACATGGGTCCCTGTCCTCAAGAAACTCCGATGGGAAGCCATGAAAATTTGATCAAGTAAACTAACTGGAGCCCCAACGTCATCATCTGTAGAAGGGTAACTAATAATATTTTCATTGTCTGCCACACAGATTAGCAGTATCTTCCTGCCCCATCCCCGCCTCGGATGGTGTTCTACCACTCAGCTGCTGGAAGATTGCTGTAAAACACTACGCTCGTTGTGCCATTTGCTCAATGACCTTCAGCGATGCTCCTTCTAACCTTTGTGGTAAAACCCTGACTTGTTAGCCTGCTGTGCAAGACCCTTCATGGCCTGCCACCCGCCTGCCCACCCTGCTTCAGCTCTCTCTGTCCGTACATGCAGCTAGGTCAACTATGCCACATTGTCTTTCATCTCCTCCTCAAAACCCTTTCCAGTCCCCAAACCCACTCCTTTGGGCCCCCTCAGTGTCCTGTGCTTATGTCTGTGAGCACTTGTCAGTCTATTAGTCTCCTTCACTTTTGAGGATGGAAACTGTGCCTGGCTCATAATAGGTGCTTAATAAATGTTTGTTGAATGAAAGAAGTAGGGAAAAACCCAAACGACTCTTAGGCTGTATGGAGTGGTTGTATTTCAACAATTTGGTCTTCCCAGTACTCCTTAAATATGAACACAGCAGAACTACTGTTTGGTTATGTCCAGTCTCCATGATGGGAACAAGTAAATATCTCTAGGCCTCTTGCTGCCAAGGGAAGAAGCCTATGATTATTCATACTTCTCCTCAAAAGAGCATTTGTTCTAGCACTGGAGACCTTCTGGGCTACCACAACTCAGAGATTATCATCAATAAATATAGATAATTCCATGAGATAGAGCCTTGAATGATCCAGCTAAGAATGACTCAGACCCTCAATACCTTTCCTTTCTTGGTCTCAGCATACAGAGGAGACAGCCAAACCAGCAGGGATCAGCTAAGGCAATAGGTAACTCAAGACAAAGAAACAGGAAGAAACTGCTGGGAACTAGATTGGGATATAGGGGTCTTCAGAGAGTCTCAAAATTGTGTCTAGTTCTAGTTCTTGTCTCTTAGCCAACTCCAGAAATAGTGTGTGTCCCAATTCCCATAGTCCCTTCACTGTTACCCAAGTCCCAGAGCCTGGTCAGTTGATTCTCCTGAAGGACCTTGGGCCCAGATCTCTGCTTTCCTGGCTAATTTCCAAGAGAAGGCCTTGATCAGAAAGTTAACTCACAAAACCACCATTGGTTCCAGTCCCACTCCAGGTGATCCCACCAGCCTGTGAAGCTTTTCTGTGGGAAACAGGAGTGGATTCAAAAGGAATAAACTTATAGCTGACCTCTGTCCTATCAGCTCACTCACTAAAGCCATATCCAAGAATCCTTGGCTTTTATAACTTACCACTTAGGGATCATGTTATCATCTTCGGGTGATCACTTGTCGCTTCTATAAAAAGAAATAGAGATCATTTAGAATAGGTTCTTCTTTAATTTTAGAAGTTCTATTTTTCTTCACTTATATGTCCTATTCCTCTTCTGCACTCACTCCCCCGCCCCAAACACCAGTACCTTGATTGTTCCCCACTGTTATATCTTTGTTCATAGTGCCTCCTGCCTAGGATTTACCTAAACCCAATTTCTCCTCCAAAGCTAACTTAAGCCATTCTTCTTTCATGCTCTTACAGCACTTTCCTCTCCAAAACCCATTCTTATCACTCACTGCACCAATTTAAATGGCATGTAAATGTGTCTTTCTCCACTCTAGGTTCTAAACTCCTTAGAGCAAAAGCTAGACCTTATTTGGCTCTGTTCAGTATCTGGCTCATAGTAGACACTCAGTCAATATTGACCACAACCAAGAATTTTGTGGCTTTTCCCTGAACACGGCAGCCCATGCTGAGTCCTTCAGTTCCTTCAATTCCCATTGAACACACTACTCAGGACAGTGCACTTCGATGCCTAAACTGTTCTCAAGTTGGTTCAAACTCTGTCAGTGCGGTTCTTGCAGTCCGATCCTCAAGGCTGGAGATTATGCCATACATTCCTTCTGTCACTCTCATGGTGCCTAGAAGGGCTGGGTGGACAGTGACACAAAAATGTAGTTGTGGATTGTTTGCTGTCTTAGAAATAAAAGACAAGTCACAAACCGATCACGAACCACAACAAAACCAAGGGATTTAAAGAACTATGTGGCCCCTGATTTTCTCAGGAGTGGTATTGTCCTGGTCAAACATGATGAGTTTCAGTTTTTGCAATTAACTCCCACTTACTGAAGACTTTCTATGACCAGGCATTTTATTGGACAGTGCACACACAGTAAGCCATTGGATTTTCATGAAAACACTGAAGAACCAATATCATTGTCTTCTTTTACACAAGAAAAAATAAATGAAGTTTGGTAGGGTTTGGTGACTTGCCCGAGGTTACCCCGTTAGGTAGAGAAGATCCAGGAACCAAACCCAGTTGTGTGAGACTCTATGGCCCTGTACTCATTCTGAGCACTATTGAGTTCACCTGGCCGAGCACTCTCTAAGTCTCCTTTCCTGTTGTTCCTCGGCCGCTGCAAAGATCCTACCCTATGCGTCTCTTCCCTGGTTCAGAGAACATGAAGGAGGCCATGTTGGTTTGGGATTTCTAGGGTGACTAAATTTCTTTTGGTGAGCTTGACTGTCCAGTTCATCTTGGGTCTGTGGAAATCTTAGAGGCTCCTAAAGCAATCTGGTTTACCCAGAATCCAAGAGGTTGAGAGTGACCTAGAGCCAGCAAGGAGGCCCCCAAGGGTCAGTGCTAATTGGGGCAGATGCCCCAGGGGTACATAGCCCAGACTGTTCCCAAGGAGTTCAGCTGGAACCAGATTGCCTCAGGAATGTGAGTGAGGCAAACAACTGCTTGATTGTTTGAGCCCCTACACTTGGTACCCGGTGCTGCTTCCCAGCTAAATGTAGGCCAACAGGATTTCTGAAAACTGTTTGCAAAGCTGAATGCAACACTTTCTTCATTTGCATTTAAAAAATAAACTCAGCCTTGAAATGGGCATTAGCCAAGCCCTTCCTGAAAATTGAGAAAGGGTGTAATGGGAGAGATCTCTGCTCCCCAAATGCTCCTCTCCCCAATTCACATGCAAGCAGAAGTTGCTTTGTTTTGTAAGCCACTCTTTCCATTAAATTCTAGCTCAAGAACTTGAACAATGAGCTGCAGCCTCTCTTCTTCTAAGGTGAAACTGTCTTTATCGAGGGACTTGCAGATAGTACTAGAACTTTTCGCTAGCGTTACTGTTTTAGATACTTCATCTCGAATGTCCCACATTTTAAGTGCATGTTCTTAATCATCTCCAATCCATAATGTTCATCATTCATAAATTAAGTTTAGGACAGCACCTTGATTTCCCTTTTGCTTTCACAATGGAAAGGCTCAGTGCCAATCAGAAATGGCTAGCACTGTCTCCTGGCTAACTGTCTGCCACTGCCCTCTCTTTCCCTGACCACCTTCATCACGTGGTCAAAGGGAAGTTTTGTGCAACATTTACCGGCTTTCGAGAGAGTGGTTGCTTCTCTATTACTAGTCTTCTGTAACTTTTGCATTAGATCTAGTCTAAAAATAATAATGATATGCGAATAAAAAAATGTAGATGAAAATTTAATCCCATCATAATATTCCCACTTTTCCAAAATCAAACTCATTATAAAAGTACCAGGACATAAGATTCTGGGTCTCAATGAAAAATATATATACATACAAAGTGGAAAATATATTGACGTACAGAGTGAGTTAAGATGTGAATTAAGGTTTCTGGAGGAGTCCTGGAGACGACCTCCATCTTTTTCCCCCTCCTTTTGAACGTTATTCGTCCAGCCATTTTCTTAGTCATCGAAGAAGACACCACTGACTTACTTGTTCACTGTGGGCAGATGCGGCTGAAACGAACAGTCCATGATCAACTTGTGGCTCGTGTACTTACGAATTAAACGATAAGGACAATTCAGAAATATGCTTTTTCCCTCCAAACTTAAAACATTTTCCTTCCTTTCTTCAGCTTGCATTTGTCATCACATAAGAATGACGTTTTTAAAGAAAGCAGTAGTTAAAGGGATCTCTTAGATATTCTTGCCTTCGATAACGAAACAAAATTATTGTATTTTACCGATTTGAATGCAATTTGGGGCTGTGTTTGCATGTTTGTTTGGTGGTGTTGTTTATAACAACTGTGATTCTGTTGGAATAGCTGGGTGGGGGTGGGGCACCTATCTGGAGAAGTTTGATTTGTCTTCTGTGTCCGTAATGAAATCACTTATGAATGATATGCCATGTTGCATCATGTTTGAAATTCTGCGGTCAGAAACACACACACACGCTTTGTGGTTGAATTCACTGAGGCTTCGTTTTAAATCGTGTGGGTCTCTGAGCCATCTCCACCAAAATGTGGTAAAATGCAGAAGTTGGCAATTCCATTTTTATTCAGCCTTTCAAGAAGGAAGGCCCAGATAAGCTTTGCTTGTTCTGTCACTGATAATATTCATCAGCGAGGCCTAAATCTAATTCTGTAGGCTTGCTACTGCTTTGTTGTACTGTCATTTCTGAACCTCAATCTCCCCTCTCTCCCTCTCCCTCTCTTTTTTAATCACAGCAAAAAGTTTCTTAAGAGCTTAACTTCCAGCCAAGTGCCAGCTCTCCCATTTAATTTGTCCTTTTCCCCCACAGCACTTGTACTTTCTGTTCAGGCAGAGGTGAGGTCAGTTCTCAGGGCCCGGCTCTCTGGACACCCTCAATGATGACCTCATTAGAGTCACAGATGTTTGCTGCACTTTGGGAGATCTGGAAAAAACAGAGCAGTAAACTAGGCCAGCTTGCAGTAAGGCTGTTACCCACAATTCAAGATAAAATGCTAGATAGTTCCCACTAGGTTCTGGTCGGCTAGGAGACGGCAACTTATTAATCTTGTGTCAGAGAGCCAGCTGCAGCCGTGGCAGTTACCATATTTCACCACCAACTCCGTGTCTGGACAGCCATTGTCTTTTTTTTATGAAAAAACTCTACAAATCAGCTGCGTTCTCCCTCTCCCTCCCCGGGCCCCCCTTTCGCCGCGCCCAGCCCCCGCGGGTCCTCCCCGGAGGAACCGCACTCCGGCGCCCGCGAGTTGGGGTGCACGGGCGCTCCTGTGGTCGGTTTACTAATTCAGAGAGACTGCTTACTTTCCAACTTTAATGATATTCCCTCAGCATATCACTTTGGTTGCCTGGCGACAGGATTTGAGCTAGGCCTCTCATTTGATTCCCACACATCAGACCCTGAAAAGCACTTTTTTTCCCGTCCCTCCGCTTTTGATTCTTTCTCCTCTGAAACCCTCCCCCTGCGGTGTCAGTATGGGTGGGCAGAGCGGTGGCAGAAGGAGGGCAAGGGTGAAGGGCGGCCTGTAGCGTCCTGGTCACACATCAAGGCCTCCAAACAAAACCTCCAGGAACCCTTCCTGACAAACACAAATTCCCCTCAGAAAAAGCAAATTTGGCCTTCCCTTCATAGCGTGGGTGTCATTTTAAGACTTTCCTTAGATACTTTATTAAATCTGATGCTTTTCATTGTTTTTCATGCCCTTTCTCACAAAAGACTTCCCATTATCAACAAGTTGCTATAGGAGTAAGTAAACAGATTGTGAAGAACTGAAATAGCCTAATAAACACCGGCCTTTCACCCACGTCCCTGTACATGTTGCCGGAAGCACTGGCCATCATAATTTTATGATAGCACACTGCTTTTCCCACAATGAAGAAATGGTTGGTGCTTAAACCTGCAAGCTAAAGCCCCAAGTGTTACTGCAAAAGAAAACGGAAAATGCACATCTTTTTAAAGAAGAATAGAGATGCTTATTTATATCTATTGTCTGCAAAGGCTCAACTGAAAAAAATGACAGTGAGCACATATATGTGTATTTAATGGTCGAAGCAACTAAAAGAGAAAAAAAGGAAAAGAAGAAAGTAAAAGAAAAATATGTATGAAATGCAGCTGAGTTTTCCCATAATAGTATTTCAGTTGTTTGAAAGAAATTTTATATGGTTCTCATGTCCTCAAAAGAGCACGACAGCATAAAACAATCGGAGCACTTAATGAGCTAGTTAGCTTTCCTGACTACGGTTAGTGCACAATCGCATTGACACGTATGGATTTCAGATACATATGTGTATGGTTTATATATATAAATACATGTCTATACACTTAGACATGTATTTGTAGACTGCTCGTGAAATATTCAAATTTCCATATGCATGTCTTTTTTGATGATCAGTCTATTGTAAAATGTAGTTCAAATATTCTTGTTAGGGTTTATTTTCTCACAGATCCCTAAAGGATTTGCTCATGTAACTCCCATTCTCGTGTGCAAATCCCCTGTGTATTGATAGGAGAATGGACTTCTAATTCCGCACTAGGGCTGAAAGTAGGATTCTTAACCTTTACTCTCTTGTTGTTGAACTTATATAAAGCTAACAGAAATTCTTTACCCCTTTTTCAGCAATGATTAAAAATCTGTACAAAGTTGCTGTTCTACTAACACTTTCTGGATTCTTCCCCATATGCTCACCCCCACACCTCCTTCCGTTTTCTATACTTACAAGATCTAACCTGCTATGTTATTACTCACTTAGTTATTAGGTAGTTGAAGGAGGCAGTTTCATACTGTACATTTTCACATGTGGAAAAAGAATGTTTTCAGATCAGTGTTTAAGCTTCATTTTTATTCTGGCCAAAGTTGTAATTAATACATTATTTGCATTTTAGCTGTGCAGATGGGCAAAGAAGATATCTATTTATAAATTCTATTGATTGAGTTATTCTAATATTTGGTAGTTTTGTACTTCATGTATGCCAAGAACATTCTGGTTTTTTAAAATTGCAATATATATATATCCAAGTAGATACTGAATAAGTTCAATATAAAATATTTCTATGGTCAGAGCTACTAATAAAACATGATAAGCAGGCTCCTTTGAGTTTTATTTTTCCTTCTGAATTTAATGATTGATAGATCATACCAGGAACATAAAATTCAATATAAAATATAGCCTATATAAAAATTCACTATAACCACACTAACGCCAGCATCTCCTATCTGTGCTGTGTTTAAGGAGGCAGTGGGTCAAGTGGAAAAGAAAATCTAATTGTTTTCAGGGGGCAGGGAGGGGGGCATTTGGATACTCAAGGCAGAGTAAATGGAATTACTTAAATAACTATGAAGAATATCTCAAATATCCTTATTTTTAAAAAGTTTGATACCCCCAATAAAGAGTAGATCTGAGTTGCTGTGACTTTTCATTAATAAAATATTATAAATTAATACTAGAAAATCAAAGTTGTGGCTTTCCTTAATACAAAGTACAATTTTATTCTATTTGCTCTTCCCTCTATTTCCTCACTGTAATCGGATCTGAACTAGAAATTTAAAAAATAAATAAAAACAGGAACACCTTAAGAAAGGATTTCCTTAAAATATTTTTCATCTTGCGAATATCAAGTTTCTAAAAATCCTGTGATGGAAACCTGATCGTTTCTAGTTTCTTTTCAGAGTGTAGACCACTGGATAGACATGTACTTCTGGATGCTTGCCAGAATTGTTTTACCTGCAATTCCTATCACTAATAGCAACTCACCTAGGCTGCAGAACTGTCCTTCCAGTCTAGAGCCCCTTGTATGTACGAAGGAACAGAGAACGTGAGTAAGGAATAGGTGGTTCATCCTTTTTCTCTGTAAAGACAAAACAGAATCAAATCTAAGTTGGGAAAAGTAAAGGCTTACTGATCTCGTTAATAAATGGATGGCCATCAGAAACTTAGCATTAGTTTACTGTTAGTTATTTTCAAGGTGATAGACATTTACATAAGATAAAAGAATGGGGAAAAATAAAATATCTTTAGTTCATAATGGTTGACCCAAATGAGTGCTTCATTTGTTAAGATCTAATCATGATTTATATTATATATTATCATCGATATATATGCATAGCATAATTGCATTAAAAATAGTAAATGTCATGATCCATGGACACAGACAATAGCGTGGTGAAGGCTTGGGGGTGGGGTGGGAGTGCAGTGGAGGGGGTCAATGGGGAAAAAAGGGGGTAACATCTGTAATACTTTCAACAATAAAGAGAAATTTTTTTAAAAAGTAAATGTCGCCCTGCTTGGTGTGGCTCAGTGGTTGGAGCATTGGCCTCCACGTGGAAGGGTCTTGGGTTCAATTCCCAGTCAAGGGCATGTACCTAGGTTGCAGGTTCCATCCCCAGCCTGGCCTGGTTCAGGGTGCGAGGCAGAGGCAACCAATCGATGTGTCTCTCTCACACCGCTGTTTCTCTCTCTCTCTCCCTCCCTTCCACTCTCTCTAAAAATCAATGGAAAAAATATCCTCGGGTGAGGATTAACAACAACAAAATAGTAAATGTCACACTTGCAAGTGGCACCTAACTCTTGCCTATACGCTACTTTTATTAACAAATATCTATAAATGATGAGCTGTGCAATAAAGAAGGGAACGGGGAAATGGAGAAGTCTGGATATGTGTCCTTAACTTTGTCATGGCACCATGAGCCTCAGTTTTCTTAGCTGTAAAGCCAGGGAACTGTGTTACATAGAAAACTTCAACTAGTCCTTACAACTTGGTTCTTACTATATGGTTCTATACGGTTCTGTAGTCTCTATAAGGCTTTAATGATAGTTCCCATTTACATGTCATGAAGAGAAAAGGGTTTGTGTGTGAGTGTGTGTTTAGGAACCACACGAACCTCCCAGCCTATCTAACAATACCACTAAATGGGTCTACATCGTGAATGTCTGCATCATCACAGTTTTTAAAACAAAGGCTGATGAAGGGGGAAAAAGCAATAGGAAAAAAGGAAACCACCACTCAATGAAGACTCCCAGAAGAAATCAGAAACCCCTCAATTTACTTCTCTTTGTGCATCTAAAAAGCTTTTAAAAGCCAAAACAGACTTCTTTTTGAACATTTCTAGCAGACCTCACTGTTCCTGTTGTTGCATGCACCGAGTTTAAATTCTCAGCACAGATGAACACAGCCCAGCGGAAGTTCTAATCCTCAAAAAGTAGACAAATAACAGGGAAACTCCAACGGCCCCTTAATACAGCTGAGCTCTCAGGCCTCCCTGGGATGCGGGATTCTGAGTGGTGCCCGATTGGGGTTGCTATTTTGTTTGTCCCCATGAGCCCCACCTCAGCATGCCGATGCACTGATGTAAGAATTCCAAATGAGCTTGCTCAGAAGGGCCCAGATTAGCCGGGTTGCTAGGATCTCGCCATTCCAACCCCCTTTTCCACTTCAGTGGACTGAGCTTTTGACACTATGAAAAGCACCATTTAAAATTAATTAAAGCTTCTTATTTGGTACCAAATCTCATCACTGCTGACTACATTTAATATGTTTTATGTGTGACTTTAAGTCCCTGTCGCATCATGTGTTGTATGATCCTGCAAGGAAGCAGCTGCAAGTTAGACAACACAGAAGAAACCTGAATTTTGCTTTGGTATTTTATCTGGTGTGTTAAACTGCAAAGCTAGTCTCCTAGTCTCCTGGGTCATGTACACTTCGTTAAATGATAGCATAGTGGTCCGTCTGGAATTGAAAGCAGGAGACCTGAGTTCTAGTCCTCCTCGGTCACTAATTTGTTGTCAAGAGGATGGATAAGACATTGTCACTTTTTTAAACTTCAGTTCCCTCATCTGTAAATGTAAGGGGCTGGTCTGCGATCTCAGACATTTCATTCAGCTTGAATGTTTTAGGATGCTGAGTGTCGGAGGCAGGGTTGCATTTTAGGTTAGACCCACAAGTTTTGGGGTTAAACTGATCTGGGTTTAAACCTCAGTTTAACAACTTTCTGTGTAGCACTTAGCGAGTGACCTGATCTCTAGAACTCTGTTTCATCATCTGTAAAATGGGGTCAATAATTGTATCTTCCTCATAGGGATTGCTGTGAAGGTTAAATGAGGCAACGCGTGCAAGCGCTTAGCAAGCACTCCTATACACCATGCCCTCAGTAAACGTGAGCTAGTATCATGATCAGAATTGTGCAAGGAGTTATTTGTTGTCATTGCATTTGGATTCAGTATCACTGGCAAGCAAAGCATGTGAGCTCTCAGTTCCCAAACATCTGCTATAAACAATGTCTTCACATTTGAGACATTTTGTCACTTATATGGGCCACAGATTATTTTCTAGTTCATTAGTTTCAGATGACTTATTTATAACTTTCTCTAAAAAGTTAGAGATCAACTTATCCATCTCATAAATGTTTTTTCAAAAATGAATCAGTGTCAATTAGATCATGATAATAATGGCTGTGATAATAAAGACTCTTTAAAGTGCAGGAAAGTCTTGTGAACAAACAAAAAAGAAATAAAACTTCTTTTTAAAAAGCTGTGACAAAAATAATACAAATAATTTACTTGACTAAACCTAGCTGAGTTTTATCTGCCTCCGAGAGTCTTGATATTTTTTATTGTGTGATTTTTAATACAGTTTGTTTGTATTGCTAAGTTATCCTATGTATTTGTTTGGACTATGGCAATCCCCCCTCAACATTTTGTGCACCTTGATTTAACATGAGGAAAAAAATAAAATGTAAGAAGGATAGAGTAATTATCCTGAATTGCATACCAGAGGACTTCTGTATGTGAGAGATAAAGGTTTTTCTTCATTGATTGGTGCATCAATATTTTTTATTTTTATCTTAAATATATATATACGTGTAGAGAACTGATCTTAATGCATAAGTAATCTAGTACTTGAATGTTTCTTGAAGACTTAGCAAAACTTGCCGCATTTGCTATCCATGAAAAACATCTCTCACACATTTAAAAAACAGGGTGTTTCTTAAAACACCATTTTATTTTTATATTTCTATTCCGTTGACACTCTGAGACACAGTTTTAGAGAAGCATCAAAATAAAATCTCCACAGTGGGAGAAAAATAGACTGACGTGCATGGTAAGTGGTGAGTAGCCCTCCATGCCCCTGAGGCAGCAACTGAAACCACAGGGTGACCCCGCTGCCAATACTTCGAGCAAGGTCAAGAAACATCCCATTTTTTAAACAAGCGACTGAGGCAAACTGGATGACTCTCCAGTCACGGGAGCTTGTTACACTGTCCTGAATGAAAATGCTCCGCCAAGCTTCTCCACCTAAGTGGGGCTTCCATTCCGAGGTATCCATTGGAAAGTGTCTCAGATTTGTGTAATGTCTGAATTCTAAACATTTTGGCAAGTTATTACCTCTGAGCCTCAGTTTCCTCATCTGTAAAATGGGAATAATAATAATAGGTATCTCATGAGGTGGTAGTGGTGGGATAATTCATGCAACGAACGTGCAGTCTCTGGCGGATATGCAGTGCCTGCCGTACATGCGGGTCCTTAGCAAACGGTATCCTGTGTCCTTGTTGCTGCCGCAGGGCACTGAAAAGAGTTTAGATGCTATTGTGCATTACCACAAAGCTGATTCCGTTTGGGCTATCCCCACCAGCATTTTGTGTAGTTTGGCTTAATAGAAAATCATAACAATACCCCGAGAAGCATGTGATTATCTTAAAAAGCACCAGAATGCTTTTCTCAGCGTAAGAGTGCTACAAATACAAGGAGTTTTCTTAGAGGAGCAAATAAAACTGTTTCCTTGCGTAGACCCAGCCTTAACATTTAATAGCCAGCATACAGCTCCTTTCAAAAGAAAGCTCTACTGTTCTAAACCTTTTGTTTCCTGGGTATGACTGAGAATCTCTGTGTATGACTGAGATCAACAGCTAGATATCCAGGAACCGGCAGATCAATTACTATTTCTCTCTAGTGCTGCAGTTTGCAACTTTGCAAAATATTAGTATGTTTGTGTGGTCCTTCTACCTGGGTAAGACTATTAGTTAATTAATTGATAAAAGAACCAAAGAGAGGCAAGGAGGAAAAAGTTATACAGTTACTAGGTATATTTAAAAGAGGAAATAGTATGAAAATATTTATACCCCCTGGCAGGCAAAAACAGAATATTTATTCAATTTAAATTTTATTTGTGTGTTTCTTTGTGCTTCCCCCACCAACTTTTATTATGAAAATATTTTATAAAGTTCAACTTGACTATTAAATGTTTTCGGTAGCAAAAGATATGCTGTGTTTCTTATTACTCTGACAAAACAAATTATTTGGCAGCAGTGGGGACAATTGTAGACATAAGATTCAAAAAAGAGTTGGTTTCAAACTGAACATTTTGATGTTAAATATTCCTTTAACTAAAATTATTACAAATGAGTGTGCTTCTAAATGCATGTGTCTGTGTGTGTGCGTGTGTGTGTCTGTGTGTGTGTGTGTATATATATATATATATATATATATATATATATATATATGCAAAAGTCTTGACATACTCTAGTATTGCATAATGCAAAATGTAATGTAAATACTAATTGCTTTTTTCTCCTATTTGGTGGTTACAAGTTTTAAATCAGAAAGAAATAATCAAATTACTTAAGCTCTGTATCAAGCAAACTGTGAATAAACTTTTCTGTTTTCACCCTGAGAATTTGTAATACCATAAAGAAGATAATTAATGACTATAGACCAATCTTTTTGACCTGTGACTATAGTAGGAAGCTGGTTTTACTTCTCATAAATGTGATAAGAACAAAGTAAAATCATTAATACCTGCTCAAGGGTGTAAATGTGATCTTTCAAATAATCTGAATGCAGGGTCAAGATGTCACTAGCAAAAGAATCCAAACCATAAAACCTGCCTAGAATAAAATACAAGTGAATAGGGATTTTTATAAGTCAAAAGACAAGAAAGCAGTCTATTTGCACATCACCTTCCAAATTAATGTTGCTTCTAGAGTCTACATGAATCCAAGTGGCAAAGCTATTCTATTACTATTATACATAGTCAAACACTAATATTAAAATTAAGAATGATCAGTTATCCTTATAGCCAAATAATTGCCAACAGAGAGTCCAAAATTAAATGCTAGGTTAGTTTGATATAGAATTCATCAATTTATTAGTCCTCGGGCGATGTTTCTGTGTTTGCCCCTCGCATGACCAATACGTTCCCCTTTTGTTAAGCTCCATTTGGGGTGAAGATTTACCACAAATAAATCTTTAAAGAGAAAAACAGTGTAAGAACATACTCTCCTTTCCTGTCAGAATAGAATCAACAAGAGAACAATCCCTTGCCGACAGTTTTTGTTTTTTAATTCTCCCCACTCTTCCTTCTACCCCAAAGAGTAGGAACTTCTGCTTCCCTTGTTTTCCTAAATAGCTCTTTGAGAAACATCAATCCCCCTGGAGGCTTTGAGACATTTGCTGATCCTATCAGTTTAGAAGCTACGTCCACAGGAAGGCCTAGCACCCAGGATCACTGTCTCCTTTCTGAAGACCCCAGACACTGCTTGTCCTTGGTATATCACTGAGATTAAGTAACTGGACATTGGGAACGGATAGGTCCGTTAGCATTTCACCCTCAAATTGCTAAAAATAATTTCTACCTTGTGCCAATGGCCTCTCTTTAAATATTAGCCCAGATATTAGCATGACTATGGATTAAGGTAAAGTTTGCTGGTCTCTGAGAGGAGATCAGTCTCTAATTTTGAATTCAACATCCTGATTTTGCATATCCTCAGCTGAAAGGGTGGGGCTGCAATGGCTCAATTTGACATGAAGAGTATCAGTGATTTCACATTTAGAAGTTGTTGAAATACTTCAGTTTTAAGAGAGACTGGTTTTCTGTGAAATTGGGTGAAATCTTCATTAGCCATCAAGAAAAAGATGTTCCCAGGCTTTTATCATTTGGCAAGAGAGGTCGTGAAGGAGTACGGTCCAATGACAATATCAGATCTAAGTCTGTGGAAGCTTTCTACCTGCACCAGGTGAGGATGAAAGAAGGACATTTCCTTATTTGTCCAGAAGAATGAATCCAAGTGTCTACTAGTTAATTAGGCAATTAGTATAAATAGCTAGTATGGACCAAACAGCTCCAGGGGGAACGTCTTAAAGCCAGGATAAGCAGGGTGTGCTTTCCTGGACCCCATGAAGGCCCTAGAGGAGGACTGAAAAAAGAAAACTTGAGTCTTTGTAATGTTGCATACTTAGTCTCAAGCAGTATGAACAATAAATTTGTTTTCTGATAAATAAATAAGCTAGTACCTTTTAGTCCATTAAGATAATGTAATGAAGGGCAAAGAGGAGCACATCTATAAAGAAAAACAGACAGTCTTTCTTCTGAAGTGAACCATGCACTGCTGAGCTTAAAGCTCCCTATACCCATTCATCCTCTTGACCTAACCCCCCTGACCTCTTAGAAACCTAATACATTTCCTATTTCACTCATGCTCACACCCCAGAAGCCTCTTTTTATATATGGTGCGTAGTATTTCCTTACTTTACTACCAATCAGAAAGTCACTATATTAAAATGCACACAGAATGAGTTGTGTCTCTTGTTTTGGTATGGCTAGAACTTAATATCAAAATTAAAACGCAAAAGGGAGCTGAATTTTTATAAGCTAGGTAAAGGTCAAGTAAATGTAGGGGGGAAAGTTTGCAAAATGTTAAAGTGTGATACCAATTAAGGGATCATTGCTATTTAGTTGTTTTCTTTCAGAATTCTTTTCCACTAAAAAATAAAATAGGGCCTTAAAGAAGAAACTCTTATTTTATGTTCATTCATAGATTATGTTTTAGTTTAGAAGAGAAAATATAAGAATTAAATTCTTCAATAAAAATAATAAACCCATATTTTTTATCCATGTCATATGGATTCCAAATTTTTTGCAGGAATTCTAAATTATATGGCAGATCTGGTTTTCTTTCTGTGACCTCTGCTTGACATCTAAGTCACAATAAATAGTTTGAGGTATCAGTTTCTTAAATGTACTTGATTTGCTAAGAAATAAACAGTTAAACCAAACATTAACTGACTCACCATCATATATGTAGGGTTACAGTTTTTCAAAATTACAATTTCAACCCCATCCTTCCCCTCACAATTCAGTCCTCTGTAAGGGGAAGAAAAAAAAAAGAGGCTCTACTTAACTCAAGTTAATTCTGTTTAGTTCCACATATTTTATCAGAATGTTTCATTTAGAGGTAATAATTTAGTTTAAAGATAGCTGTTGAGACAAACTAGATGTGTAAAAAGTTGATACCAAAAATGTTGAGTGTCAGTGAAACTTAGATGAAAGCCAATAGGATTGGCCATCTAATGGCGATTAAGTATGCTATAAATTTAAATCTTTGAAATACTTGTTGAGATTTATTCAAGCAGACAAACAAAGATAACAAAAGTCTTTTGTGTGTTTGTCAGTCATTTCCACTTCTCTGTTGTTGTAGTGTCAAATAATGTCAGTTATTTAAGGGCAATTACTGTAATTTTAAATTCTCAACAAATTAAACTACAAAGACTAGAAGTCCAAGAAGGACCCTACTCATTTTTCCACTATGTTTTCCATCTTCCATTTTTAAAGGTAAGTTTTAATTGCTTGACTGTTTAGAGAGGAAAAAAAGCAATATTTTTGTCTATTGGTGCTTTTTAAAAAAACTATCCATGTTTGGCCTTTTTTTTTTTTTTTCCCCATTGAGCTGTGTTTTATAAAAATTTTTCCCATGACGCTATGCTTTTTTAGATGAGTAAGTGAAATAATTTTTAATTAGACTTTATTCATTTTTTATATTGGAGTAGCTATATTTTTAGCCCTCTCTTATATTCTATATATACAATTTTATGAAGTTAGGTTAGGGTCTAGAAAGAAAATGTCCAGGGAAGCAAAATAGATATTGAGGTGAGTGAGAAAAATATGCATTTAAATTGTGTTTGATAATAGAATGTTCTACCAATAAAAATCTTGAAAATGAAATGCAAGCATAATTAATTTGAGTGGGATCATTAAGGTAGTTTCATTTAAGGTGAAGCAGGAAAATAATTACCTCCCATCATCTTTAAGCTATGTTGACAAAGTTTAAATGTTACATAATTTAAGAGGAAGGATTCAATACATTTTATATTTCATGAGATCTTTTTTTAAGATTTAGAGCAGCATCTAGGATTTCTTTGCAGTAATAAAGACAATGATCCATTATGTTCTTCTATTACTAATTATTCTGTAAAGATTGTCTGTTCCAAAAGATAATTAGAAAGGGTGAAATTTAATTCCATTAAACAGAACTCAGCTGGGACATAATGAAATTTTGCTGTGAAGTTGAAGACTTTGAAGCCAAATAAAAAGCTTTTACTTAGATAGAGCAAATGAGATTATAAAACTCACACCTTATTCATTCAGAGCATATTTACGACATACTAGGATAGGATTATGTTTACTCCTGATGTGTTTTAAGTGTTTGGTTAGCACAAACATTCATAAAGTATGTTTCTTCTATTTTCTTTACAGGAGAATTTTAGTGATGGACAGAGGTACTTCTGGATTCTAGGTTGGTTCATTCATTTATGTAACAATGATGTTTTGCATATGCACTCTGCACCCGATACTAAGATACGAAGGGTACTGAGATGAATAGAAAGGCAGTGCTGCTCTGAGGACCCCAGGTCTAGTCCTTCTTTGATGACCAACTGAGTCTATTTCATGTTCATCATGAAGACTTGAGCTGAACAGAATTTTAAGCGTTTGCTTTGTATGGCTGAGAAGTTTGCACAGCTGGAGAGGACTTGGTCCTTGCTCTCACAGAGCTTATCATCCAGCAGGGGCAGACACGTGAACTTATAACTGCAACAAAATTCTGATAGAGTTACAAAGATCTCTGATTTCCTTCCTAAACCCTTGTCTATCACCCTTTACTCACCCTTGCACCATGTCCCCTGTATTGTCCTTAGCTCTTAACATGTTTTTCCCTCTAGACTACAGGCAACATGTGAGCACGTACCATGTTGATTGTGTTCACCTCTGTGTTCTTCATGTTGAGTACCTGCCTGGTACATATTTAGTGCTCCATGAATGAATAGGAGATAAAAGAACAGGTTGTTGGTGATAACTAACTCTCACAGCAAAGACAATGACCGCTCTAACCCATGAATATGTGAAGACACAGAGCTCCAAAGGATTTCATTTTTCAAAAAGCACATAATTGCTAAAAGCAGAAACGGGCTTTGAAATCAGGTCTAAATGGCTCCAAAGACCTGTTCTTCCCAAATACCGAAAGAGTTGTGCCACTGAAGGCAGCTCTAGGCAACAGAGAAGGCGAATCCAATGTGTGTCTTGTTGTTGTTGTGTGTGTAATAATAGAACATTTCCTTTAGTTCTGCATGGAGCAGGGTGGTGGAAAAGCCCCTAACAGGAATAGTATTTACAGAAGTAAGAAGATGGACCTAAGAGAAGTGGGCCTCTAGGGAGACTATAGACTCACAATTTAAAACAAACAAACAAATCTACTGTTACTTCATTGCTCACTAAACCCAGCAGTGAAGGAGGAAGCCCTAGTCCAAGGAGAGTTTATAACTCCTAACAAAGTCAAAATAACTAATATGAGAGGAAGCTAGTTTCCGAAGCCCTGCCCTTAGGTTCAAGAGATATTTGGAATGGCTTATATTCAATCAAGTGTGAGTGTGTGAATTAGTAAAGTCTCCTCCCAGAAATATGCTTTTGATGTTTAATTTTGGAATGCCACTTTATTTCTTTGTTCCCTAAATTAATTGAAGTTTGTAGGCCTTAAATATAAGGGTAGGCTCTGGCCAGTTTGGCTCAGGGATAGAGTGTCGGCCCATGGATCAATGAGTTGTGGGTTCGATTCCGGCCAAGGGCATGTACCTCGGTTGTGGTTCGTCCCCTGCCCTGGTTGGGGTTGTGCGGGAGGCAACCAGTTGATGTGTCTCTCTCACGCCAATGTTTCTTTCTCCCTTTCTCTCCCTCTCTCTCCCTCCCACTTTCTCTGAAAATAAATAGAAAAATATCCTCAGGTGAGGATTAAAAAAAATAAAATAAATATAAGTATAGATGATATTGTAGCAGCTTAAATTTTGGCTCAAGGTTACTTGTACCTGAAAAGCCCAGTACAGTACCTGAAAGCCCCGAGTTATTAAAAATGCCTGGTCATTCTCAGTAATGTCTCATTTGGACATTAGCCATTTGAAGACTATACTCATTTGGCCACCAAAATAAAGAAGGCCCAATGCTGTATATCTGGAAACCATGTAAAAACCAATTCTGTTGTGTTGCACCTATTGAGGCTGGTAGAATGTAGAATGGTTCTCTCTCTCTCTCTCTCTCTCTCTCTCTCTCTCTCTCTCTCTCTCTCTTTCTCTTTCCCTCTCCCTCTCCCTCTCCCTCTCCCCCTGTAGATAAATAAGCCTATAGCCCTGTGTAGTAGACAGATAATGGCCATCAAAGATGACTACATCCTAATCCCCCAAACTGTATATATGTTACATTACATGGCAAGGGTGAATTAAGGTTACAGATGTAATTAAGGTTACTATTCAGCTTACCTTGGGATGGGAAGATTATCCTGGATTATCCACATGGGCCCCATGTAATTACAAAGGTCCTTATAAGTAGAAGAGGAAGATAGAAGAGAGAGAGCCTGATAGATTGCAGGATGAGAAGGTCTTGACCTAACGTTGCTGACTTTGAAGATGAAGAAGGAGGCATGAGCTCAAGAATGTAGGTGGTCTCTTGAAGCTAGAAAAAGGCAAGTAGACAGATTCTCCCCTAGAGACTCCAGAAAAAAATACAGCCTTGCCAACAACTTGATTTAGTCCAATGAAACTTAGTCAGACTTCTGACCTCCAGAAAGATACATTTATGTTCTTTTAAGCCACCAGATTTGTAGTAATTTGTTATAGCAGTAAGAGGAAACCAATACACCCTGAGAGCAATTGACAGTCTTCTTGCCATTACAGTAAAACCAACAGCACAAAAAGCAGGGTAGAGGTAAAGAAATTGGGCCCTTGGTGACATTGTTTAACTGTGGAAGGCTACTTATCTCTGGGGGAGAAGGAACAAATGTTCCTTATGGAAGGATTCCAAATAATAAATGTAGAAACAATGAGGGAAATATAAAATCCCCTTTAGAACATCATAGTAATAATTGCTCCAAACAAGATCCATTGATGAATACTAAAATTAGTTGGTGAAACGTTAATGAGAAATAAGATATTTGCACAGCTTTAAAGTATCTCTACTCCAAAAATATTTATTAATTTGATAGTTTTAACATATGTCCATAAATTCTTTGATATTCCTTCCCCTAGGAGGTGGAGATTAGCTCACCTTCCCTGGGAGTTTGGGCTGGGTTTAGTGACTTCTTTTTATTTTATTTTTAAATTGTTTTTATTAATTTATTTTTGTTACAGTTGTTTCTCCTTTTCCCCCCCGTTGACACCCTCCTCCCCATCCCCCTCACCCCATCCCCAGCTTTGTTGTCCATGTCCATCGGTTATGTGTATATGCATATAAGTTCTGTGGTTTATCTCTTCCCTCCCCCCACCCCTTCTTCTGATGATTGTCAGTCTGTACCCTACTTCCATGTCTCTGGATCTACCCTGTTCTTCAGACTGTTATATTCACTATATTCCACAAATAAGTGAGATCATGTGATATTTGTCTTTCTCTGCTTGGCTTGTTTCGCTTAGGATAATACTCTCCAGGTCCCTCCATGTCGTCTCAAAGGATAAGAGATCTTTCTTTCTTACAGCTGCATAATACTCCATTGTGTGTATGTACCACAGCTTTTTTATCCATTCATCTATTGATGGACACTTGGGCTGTTTCCAGATTGTAGCTATTGTAAATAGTGCTGCTATGAACATAGGGGCACATATATTCTTTCTGATTGGTGTTTCAGGCTTCTTAGGGTATATTCCTAGGAATGGGATCACTGGGTCAAATGGCAATTCAATTTTTAATTTTTTGAAGTAACACCATAGTGTTTTCCATAGTGGCTGCACCAGTCTGCATTCTCGCCAGCAGCATACTAGAGTCCCCTTTTCTCCACACCGTCACCAGCAGTTGTTGTTTGATCATTTGTTGATGGCGGCCATTCTGACAGGTGTGAGGTGATACCTCATTATTGTTTTAATTTGCATCTCTCTGATGATTAGTGATGTTGAGCATTTCTTCATATGTAGTGACTTCTTTTTAAAAATTGATTATGGGATGAGAAAAATGGTAACCTTAGAGTAGAGAGACCCAAAGTGAGCAACATTCTATAAAATACCTGACCAGTATTCTTCAAAAATGTCAAGGTCATGAAAATTACGGAAAGATGGAGACTGTCACATTGGAGGAGATTAAGGAGATAGGACAACTAAATACAACGTGGGATTCCAGATTAGATTGTGGAACAGGAAACAACAGTAGAAAATCAAATAAAGTCTGAATAGCCTGCAGTTTAGTTAATAACGTTGTACCAATGTTAATTTTGTCATTTTTGGCAATTGCACTGTGATTATGTAAGTTATTAAGGGAAGCTGGATGAAGGGCATATAGGAATTCTCTGTACTTCTTTTGCAACTGTTCTATAATTCTAGTTATTTAAAAATAAAAAGTCAAAAACAAACAAATAATTCAAAGACAAAGAACAAACTGAGGAAAATATTTAATAAAGTTGACAGAAAAAAGTGATTGACAACCTTACTACAAAGGGGATTTTACAAACCCATTGAAAAGTGGGCAGAAATGATAAATAAACAGTTTATATGAGAAATTCCTATTCTATAATAATAATCAACCTTACTAAGAATCAAAGATATAACCTTTTGTGGATAATCTAGTGACACATGAATGAAACTTTACACAAATCTCTGAGGCAGAAATTCCACCTTGTGTTATAGGATTGATTTTTAAAATATTCTTCTTTATATCCGTCTGATTTATTTTTTAAACAGTGAGCATATGTTACCTTCAATATTAGGTTTTTAAAAGCTATTTACTTGAAAATAGACAATTACATACAATGAAATATTGTAAAGACAGAAAAATGATGTTGGAAAAGGTTTAATGGCATAGAAAGATCTTCATATTTTTCTAAGTAAAAAAATTAGATTAAAAATATCACCCATAACATGATCTATTTTTATATAAAGCATATACCATATATATTTTTTTAAAGACTTGGAGTTTATATAGCAAAATTTTAACTGTGGTTACTTTTGGATTACATGTGATTTTCATGTTTTTCTTCATTGTATTTTCTAAAGGATACATATATATATATATTTTTTTTCATATTATTTATTTTTATTTATTTATTTATTTATTATATTCTTTTGTTAATCCTCACCTGATGATATTTTTCCATTGATTTTTAGATAGAATGAAAGGGAGGGAGGGAGAGAGAGAAACATCGATGTGAGAGAGATACATTGATTGGTTATCTCCCACAGACACTGGCTGGGGCCAGGGATCAAACCTGTAATCCAGGTACATGCCCTTGACCAGGAATTGAACCTATGACCCTTTGGTCCTTCCAGCCAGGGCTTTATTTTTATTTTTTTATGTATCTTTATTGTTGAAAGTATTACAGATGTCTCCTTGTTTTTCCCCCATTGACTCCCTGCTCCCCACCCTTCACCACACTGTTGTCTGTGTTCATTGGTTATGCATACATGCTTATAAATTCTTTGGTTTATCTCTTCCTGCCCCCCCCCTTCCGTCTGAGGTTTGTCAGTCTGTTCCCTGCTTCCATGTCTCTGGATCTATTTTGTTTGTTAGTTTATTTTGTTCATTAGATTCTGCATATAAGTGAGATCATGTCTTTCTCTGACTGGTTTATTTTGCTTAGCATAATACTCTCCAGGTCCCTCCATGTCATCTCAAAGGGTAAGAGATTCTTCTTTTTACAGCTGCATAGTACTCCATTGTGTATATGTACCACAGCTTTTTTATCCACTCATCTACTGATGGACACTTGGGCTGTTTCCAGATCGTAGCTATTGTAAATAGTGCTGCTATGAACATAGGGGTACATATATTCCTTCTGATTGGTGTTTCAGGCTTCTTGGGATATATTCCTAGCAGTAGGATCACTGGGTCAAATGGCAATTCCTTTTTTAATTTTTGGAGGAAACTCCATACTGTTTTTCATAGTGGCTGTACCATATATTGTGGGGGGTTTTTTTGTTTGGGGGTTTTTTGATTTTTTTTAGAGGAAGAGCAAGGGGTTGGGGAGAGATATCAATTTATTGTTCCATTTATTTATGCATTCATTGGTTGATTCTTGTATGTACACTGACTGGACATCAAACTCGAAACCTTGGCATCTTGGAATAATGCTCTTACCAACAGAGCTGCCTGGCTAGGGCCTGCATTGCTTTTTGCAATAAGGTTCTTCCATAAATACATGGAAAGTCGTCTAAGAAAATGACAGTCGGCATATCTCAATCAGCCTCGGTTCTTTATCATGAAAACTGTTTGTGGAGTGCCTGTCTGTACATGCAGCCCTGCTTGTCTTTCAATTCAGCGCTGTCACCTTTATGTCATTACAGGCTTTGGTGATCTGCTTTCGAAAAGAGCATCTTTGATCCAGGCCCACAGCCGTAAGGAGTGGATTTTGAGTTGATGATGATTATGGTTAGGAACAAAAATAAATCTTTTGTTGGAAACACCACTATTTTTATTGACATAAAGAGGACTTTAAACAGATAATGTACAAAAGATTCATCTCAGGCTCCATGGGGGAGGGGAACCCCTCGTTCTTTTATTAGAAACAGTTTGAGAACCATTGCTCAGTCACCGACTTGTAAAAGAACTCAGCCCTAGGTGATGAAATTCAAGGCCAGATCAATTCATTCATATACAGGAAACATTCCACAAAAAAACCTCATTTGCTCATGCAGGTGTGGGTACCTGTCTCAGAATCTTGGTGGCATCTCTGATTTTTACCCTGGCCTCAGTGTCCGTCTAGACACAAATCAGAGAAGCAGAGATTAGTGGAGGGGTATTTTAAGATGGTCTGGCACATATATGGCTAATTAACTCCTGATTGGATCCTGTTAAATCCCCATTTCCTTCTGAATTACATCCAGCTTTTTCCTCTATCCTCTAAAAAACTTTTTTTTCTTTATTGATTTTAGAGAGAGAGGAAGGGAGAGGGAGAGAGAGATAGAAACATTGATGAGAGAGAACATCAATTGGGCGCCTCCTGCATGCCCCCCAGTGGGGATCAGGCTCACAACCTGGGCATGTGCCCTGACCAGGAATCGAACCGGCGACCTCCTGGTGCATGGGTTGATGCTCAACCACTGAGCCACACCAGCCAGGCCACCCCCTAAAAATTTTAAAGTACTGTATAAAAGACAAGAATTGTAGCTGAGGGTCTTAATGACATCTTACTTCTGCAGTGGTGTTTGAAAACAGTGTGTTTACCTTTTCTCTTACTACTTAAGTCACTTAAGTTGCTCATGCAATGATGAGCCAGGCAAGAAATGTACAAATCCAGGCCCAGACCCACGGCCTCAAACAGCAAAATGATTCCCATGGGGAAAGATGATATTTACATTACATAAGTGATACTAAAGCAAACCCTGTTCATTTAGGTGGAAAACATGAATCAAACCCTGAGAACAGATTAATAGCAAAGGTGTGTTTCAGAAGTGAGGACAAATGCTAGGTGCCACGTATCCATGTCCGCATTAGGGCCACTGGTCCTGATTTTCTCCCACAGACAGCTGAGTGACCTCTGGCGCTTGGTCCCTTTTCCCACTTCCTCCCCATTTCAGGAAAGGCAGAGCAGGTAAAGGAAAACAGGAAGGCTTTGACATCAGTCACAACTGTGTTTGAAACCTATCACCATTAGCCATGTGACCTCAGGCAAGTTAGTAAGTCCCTTTTGGTCCTCAGTTTCCTCATCTGTAGTGTGAGGAACAGAAATAAAGTCCTTAAAGGTTGCTGGGAGGATTCAATGTGGTTATATGGAAAATGCCAGGCACCTTTGAAATGGCAGTGATTATCATCATAAGCTTTACACCCATGAACTGACTCTCCATCTGAAAATGTGGTTCCTGACACCCTGTCCTGAAATATTTAAAAGGAACAAGTACACAGCTGAGGGCAAGAGATCTTTTTCTCTATTACGTAAGCAGAAAGAAACACCTGAATATAAACAGTGTCAGCAGCACTAACATAACATGCTAATGATCAAGTATTACCTGGTTAAGGATATGGAAAATTCTTATAGTGATGAATTTTTAACATTGAAATTTGACTTACCTCTTGTGTTCCATTGCCTTAAATCCATTTTGGAAATAGGCAGAGCATAAATAAATAAACAGTCAACTCTTCCCTGGGTGTTCCGTTGAAAGCAGGTGGCGATTGAGAAGACATGGGTCAATGTGTGTGTGAGAGTTAAAAACAAATGCCTTATGAGGTAAATACCTTGACCAATAAGTATGGAGATCTTTCTTGAACAGAAACCCAGGTCGTCTGGGCATCTGCTCTGGGAGTCTTTGTTCTGTTATTAACATTAGGATACGTGGTTAAGCGCAGTCCTCCTGGCTCGGCTCCTTTCTCTGTCCTTCCCTTATCCATTTCCCTTTCCATTGCTTTATTGTGCATCGGGATTTCCCCTCACTGGATTAGTCTTCCTGCCACCGCCTTGGCTCTCCCTTCCTCTGCCTGTCCCCAGCTTCGTATTGGCTCGCACAGCACCTTGCCCCCTGTCCTCACCATCAGGAGGTGTTCAGTGGCATCTTCTGTTGGAAAAGGTCAGAGCATCCGATGCTTCCCAAGTGCCTCCCCCTCTGCTCCCCACACCAGCCTTAAGTATGTCCTTCCTAACTGGTCAGCTGGAGGAATTATTGAGGGCACTCTGGAGGACACTGCCCTTTTTTTCCAGGGGTGAGTGTGAACGCAGTCCCCCACTACCACAAATTGTGCAGTCGAGTTTCCCACATTTGGGGAAATCGCAGGGGTCAGCACATCCCGAGTGCAATGGATAAGCCTGGCCCTGGGAAAACCACCTTCGTGACATGGTATCTCCCCTGCCAGCTAAGTATGGAGGATGCTGCCTTTTAACTGAGAGTCACTTCCTCTCTCCTTAGCATCCCTAATGAAATATTCTAGTTGAGCTCAAAACCTGTTTGGATGACTGTGTTGAGATGAAACTTTCTTCCTCATGCAGTCTGCTCTGTACTCCCACATCACTGCAGAGCGCACGGCGCCCCGTATTGTAATAGACGTGTTTGGGGAGCCGTGCCTTCCTCCAGAGTAATGCTGGATTATCCACGGGCAAATTAAATATACACTTAGGGCTCTGGCAAAGCAGAGGCATTAAACAAAACACACTACTAAAAACACCAACACCAAAAACAAACAACTACAAAACAGAAACAGCAATTAGAAGTTCTGGAAAGAAGCAATTTTAATTTAGAACACTTCACTTTCATGTCTTTGAAGCATTTAAATTGTAGTTTGAATTACATGTGTGAAGGGAAGACCACAGCCTGTCAGGATTTAGAACCTACCCAAGTCATACTATGTGTCCACACTTGAGGGATTCTTAGGTGAAGTCCCTGCCAGTACCCTGAAACCTTACTCAAAGTCAAGTGTTTGTGCATAGGGACATTTTTTAAGGGCGAAAGCCAAAGGGCTCTGAGAGCCTGAACTGTTTAAGAAACCCTGCACCAGTGAGCCAGAGGGCAGGACTGTGTTTGCTTCCTCGTGTGTGTCTGGGGCTAGGGCAGGGCCCTGCAGAGCTGCTATGTAATTCTGGCTGATATGCAATGGGTCTTTCTCAGTACTGACGATTATTAATTTTTGACAGTTTTTATGTATTAAAGAGAGGTAATTAGTAATTCTGTAACCCTACTCTGTCCTGGTTATTTAACATTTGGTTTCTAATACACACACACACACACACACATACACACTTGCTTCTTTTTAAGTTATCGAATGCTTTTAATACTTGGCAAACTTAGAAAAGCCCTAGCATTGAGCTTAGTTAAAAGGTCATCTACTGTGTTTTAATGTTGGGGTTTGCTACTCCCCAGGTAGAAATGTTTTTAAATATATATATATATTTTTTTTATCTTCACCCAAGGACATTTTTGCATTTATCTTGAGATAGAGCGGGAGGGAGAGAGGGAGAGAGAGAGAGAAAGAAACATCGAGTGGCTGCCACCCACACAACCCCAACTGGGGCCAGGGACAAACTGCAACTGAGGTACATGCCCTTAGCGGAACCGAACCCGGGACTCTCTGGTCCGCGGGCTGACGCTCTAACCGCTGAGCCAAACCGGCCAGGGCTAGAAATGTTTTTAGATGCTCCATCTTCTCGTTTGGCGATTTAAAATCAGCCCATTATTGTTTTGTGTATTTTTCAACGTGGCAGGTGTTGCCTGAAGGCAAATTAAAGCCAGAGAATGTTATCCCCGTGTATCAGATATTCTCCAGTATCCACGCGCGCTAGAGCCCTCCGGGGAGCCTGCTAAACACGGGATTCCAGAGCCCTGCCCACAGAGGGTCAAGACAACCGGCCTGGAATCCGAAGTTTTAGCAAGAACCTCAGCTGATTCTGAGACGGATACTTTGACTTTGAAAAACACTGTTTTATATTGGCCCACTCTCTCCACTAATATTTACTGACATTTAAATGTAAATCTAGGGGGGAAATGAACATGTATGATTCTTAAAACTTTCCCTTGAGTCTGCATTTCCAGGAGACAAAGCAAATGTGGAAAACTGCTCTAGGGGAGAAGCAGCCACCTCTTTTTGAGACTCACAGGGTTTCTTTGGGTTGGCTTTGAACACGTGGGTAATGTCTAAACCAGTCAGTGGAAACCTAAGTGGCCCTGGGCACTGGGGAAAAACTTCTGGCATTATTTCTGCTTCATGTTTGGTGCTAGAGCACGTTACATGTTAACACTGAGCGGGAAGACACACCACCCTGGACTCCTGGGGAGGATGGCAGAGGTCCTGGCACCCGGCCACTCTGTTTGTAAGTTTGTTTATTTGTTTCCACTTCGCGCAGCCACGTTGTAAGTGTATTATAGCTCTGGCCTGCGGTTAAAGATAAACGTGTTGATAGTACACAGTCTTTCTTCCCACACGCACTCCTAACAAGGCGGACTGTGCTTGGTCTCGTTTTGTTTGTTTAAGGACATTGATGGGGGTACTTGTATGTGATAACTGCAGCTAGTTGATTTTACATCTGTTTCATGTAGTTCTCAAAATAACTGCAAACTGGGGCTGTGGTTACCTTCTCTGACATATCATGATGATGACAGCAATAATGGAGCCCCATTCACCCCACGGACTGCACCCCCATGCTCTGCACCGCTGCCTCCTTGTCTCCTCCTTGGGCAGCACTCAAAGGGGCAAGGTGAGCACCATGTCTTTGATGCAATAATAATAATAAACACATGAATATCTTAAAGTGAAAACTAATAAATATATTAGTGTTTTTCCTGTTACACAGAGGAGAAAGCTAACTGATCTGAGCTAAATGACTTGCCCAGAGTGGCACAAATTAGCAACAGCTGGCATTTGAACATCTGCCTAGTAACTTTCCACCCCAAGGCTTGCTCAACTGTGCAACAGCCTGTGCTCCAGGCCTGTTACGGATGTTTCCCATGGCCGGTCACCTCCTCTGCGAAACAGAGCTGGGGCTCAAGGAGGACAGGAGGTCTTCTGGAGAAGTTTCTTCGAAAGGAGACCAGGAGCTCCTTGAGGAAGCAATCGTGCCTTGTTCTAAATTGCGTCCTTTGGGCGAGTGTAGCCCAGCATCTACCACAATAAATGCCTGTCCCTCTACATTCGTCAACATGAGCATGAGGTACATATTCATATAATATCATCTATTTCCTTAATTTTAGTACCAGAGCAACCACGGTGATGGGGGACATTTCTAAGTGCTTGCCAGTGGCTTTACAGATAGTACCTGTTATGGACTGAATGTTTGTGTCCCATCCCACCCCCCATTCACATGTTGAATCCTAACCCCCACTGTAATGATATTCGGAGGTGGGGCCTTTGGGAGGGTAAGCAGGTTTGGAGGCAGTTGTGAGGGTGGGGTCCTCGTGATGAGATTAGCGCCCTTAGCGTGCTCTCCTTTCTCCCTGTCACTTAAGGCCTCAGCAAGAAGAGCCAGGAAGAGGACTCTCACCAGGAACCCCAGTGGCCAGAGCCTTAATCTTGTACTTGCCAGGCTCCAAAACTTTGAGAAATCAATTTCTGTTGCTTAAGCCACCTGGTCTATGGTATTTTGTTATGGCAGCTTGAGCGGATTGAGACATTCCCTATGAGCTGATACTATTTATCAATGAGGAAATCGAGGCATAGAAAGCGTAACAACTTTCTCAAAGTTATAAAGCCCGGATTTGGACCAGGCTAGTCTGACTCCCTGAAGGAATGGAGTTTGCTTACCTGTTTTGTGCTGTCCTGTTTCCCTGCCCCTTGATGTCTGGGAGGGACTGAAACACAAAGTAATACCCTGGTGCAGAAATATTTGAGTAAACAAAGGTCAAAAAGAATATTAGTTATAAGTGGGGTATAAATTAGGGTGTGCCCGGCCAGTGTGGCTCAGTGGTTGAGCATCGACCCATGCACCAAGGGGTCGCCGGTTCAATTTCCAGTCAGGGCACATGCCCAGGTTGTGGGCCGGATCCCCAGTAAGGGGCATGCAGGAGGCAGTCAATCAATGTTCTCTCTCATCGATGTTTCTCTCTCTCTCCCTCTCCCTTCCTCTCTCTCTAAAATCAATTTTTAAAAAATTGTTAAAAAATGAATAAATAAATTAGGGTGTAAACATTTTGCCAATGATGCTGTGAAATGCAGCTCACAGGAGGACCTGCAGACTAAAACTCGTATTGATTCACAGACAGGCGTTGATGCTACCAGTGTTCCATGCCCCTCCCACTTCTGATCACCAGTTTCTTGGGAATGTTGTGGGATAAAGGATTCTTCCAAGAAACTGCCAATTCTGAGACATGAAGAACAGCTCACCAGGGACTCTGGCTACCCAGACATCTCACTTGGTCGCCATCTGACCACAGGGAACTAGTGACCAAATCACAGGCTTGAAACTTAGCAGCTCTGAGTGTATTTCTACCCACCTGTCAGCCTTGTATTATGCGGTTTTAGGAAAGCCACGATCTCTACCTCCCACTGCTTACTTTCAAAATAAGAGATAATACCAGATCCTGCCTCAGGGAAACAGCCCAGATCAGCTCTTAGAAATGACTGAACAAATACCACATGCTCTCACTTATTTGTGGAATATAATGAACAGAAAAGGCTGGTGAACAAAATAGACCCAGAGACATAGAAAGGAGTATGGTTCAGACTGACAAACCTCAGAGGGGGGGGTGGGGGTGGGAGGGCGAGGTGAGATAAACCAAACAGTTTATATGCATGTATGCGTAACCATGGGCATAGAAAACAATGCTTGGGGGGGGGGGGAGAAACATCTGTAACAAAAATAAATTAATTGATTAAAAAAAGAAAAGACTGAAATCTAGGTGCCCTTGAGGGAATCCTGTGGGGGCTAAGGAATGGCCGTCAGTAGGACGGTGCTTGGGCGGGAAGAGGTCAGCCCTGGACCCGGCCTCGCCACTCCCTCCACTCTGCCACTTCCCACCCTGTGACTCAGGGCAAGTTACCTAATCCGCACTTGTGCCTCAATGTCCTCACCTACAAATAAGGAATATGAAAAGCTGCCTTCAGCATTGTCGTGAGGATTAAATGAGATAACTTGTGTCTGGCACATACCAATGCACAAATAAGCTCGCAAAGACTTTCCTGTTTTCTTAACTAGACAAAGATGGATCTCCCCCCACCCAGACGTATATTTCTTTAGAAAGATAACAGTACATGCTTTTAACATAAACCTGAATCTGACTTCTATAGAATAATGGACAAGATAAGGTGCTAGAAAATCTTTTAGAATTTCTTTAGGTGAGCTCTATTAGTCTGTGTTAAGCAAAAGCCTTTTACTACTGAGAAGGAGGAGAAAGGGGAAAACTGCCCTCTTTAAACAATGAGGGATATATTTTTTTGTCAGTTTCTTAAAGAGGCTTTTCTTGTACAAACAGGAGTATTTGCTGGTCAGTACCCAGATTTTTTTTCCTTTTGATGTATATTAAAAAAATTAAAAGGAATATTCTTAGAAAGACATCTGTGCCTGGGTGACTCACATTTGATCAATCCCTGTGAACCGAGCTTTTCAGGGGATGTGCAATTATTTGCTCAGTTAGGCTTAAACTTTTTATTTATCTAATCACCCCCCTGTAATGCTTTGATCTGAACCTCCAAGGCCTATTTTTCAACCACTTTAGCTACATCTTTTAAGTCTTATGGTCTCATCAACCCCAGCCCATAAAACATGCAATGTCCTGTTTAATGCATCCTATTAGGAAATCAGCTGCCACATGGATTTTGAAATCTCCCACTTTGTGACTGGGTGAGCTGTTTGGAAGTGTCATTAATGTCATTATTCTGGGAGGGCAGGAGAGAACTGGCAGCCAAGTGTACCCCTGCATCCCGGCTGGCTTCTCCCTAACGCTTGCTGAGTGACTCAGAGGTGACTCACCGATCTCTGCAGGTGTATGCTCAGCTATCCTGGAAGCCTTCCACATCCCAGCGGCGGCAAATATTTACTTCATTAGTTCATGGGGTTACTCAGTAGATGCAGCCAACTGAGTTTTTACAACAGTTTTAAAATATATGTATGTGTATATATGTATATGTATGTATATATATATATATATATATTTTTTTTTTTTTTTCCAGGAGTGAACTGTAACTTAGAAATTGAAAAGTAAAACCTATCATTGAATAATGAGAAAATGTGCTAATATGAAATCACTGGAAAGAAAAATAATTCTTATGTATGTCATTTTTCTGTTGCAAAACAGTCTTGGTAATGATATTCCTCCCTTTTTTTTCTCTGGTTGGGCCATGGGGAACTAGGACCCATCAACAGCTGGTGAGTTAGCAGATTCTAATTCCTTTCCCATCTTGGAGTTGATTTACTTGGGTGTCTTCAGAAACTTGAGCACATCAGAGACTTTGAGGGAGGATGCTCAATTTTTTTCTGGGGAAACAAGTACATATAAATATAAAGACAAATGTATTTCTTTCCTTGGTAATCTTTGGACAAGCCTTACCTTTATAGAGTAGCTGTGCCTCATGAAGATAACAGCCATCAATTAGACGAAGAAACAAGGCTGAAGAATACGGCAGCACAGCACAGTGGATGCGTTTGCTGAATGTTGGTGGTCCGTAGTCAGGATCCATGAGACGACCCAGTAACAGCTACCGTTTGATTCCTTCCTGTTCCAACACCATTTGAAATGCTTTACATAAACTAATTCTCTTAATTATCAGAACAATCCTATAACATTGGTCGTATTATTGTCTCTATTTTACAGATGAGAAGCTCTAGGCAGAGAGAAGGAAGTAAACCACCTCAAGTCACACACATAATAAATGATGAAGCCAGAGTTAAAACCCAGCCTGTCAGACCCAGAGTCTGCATTGTAAAACACTCTGCTATTGCGGTCCAGTGGCAGACTTTAAACTAACACAGCAGAATCTATATGTCCAAATGATTACTGCCCACTCCAAAGTAACCACCTACGTATACTCCACACTTACTCCAATGTGGCCGTGGTTCAACAAATCCGAAACTCTCCTTTTAATTTTTTTTTTAACTTCCCTAAGAGCCTATGGCTTGCTGTAAATATCACCAGTAAAAGTTTTACTCTTTGAGGTCAGATTTAATTTTTGGAAACAGTCCAAAGTAACTCCGAGCCCAGGTTGGTGAAGAGAAGATTGAGATGGTAAGATGGCTGTAAGTTAAACTGTCTCTAAAGATAATTTTTGAACAGGGGTTCTAAAAATTCCAAAAATATTTTGTGTCATGTCAGCATCATCAACATAAATGTATAAAATTGCAAAGGTCCTTCTGGAGAGCATTAAATTGACAGCAAGCGGTTGCAAAAATGTACCTGATATAGTGATTCATTCTCTAAACATAAGAAACTGCACCATCAGATCATGATTCAGTGGGTGCTACTTGGCCACCTGACCTGTCAGAAGCCCCTTTGACTCTTTTCTATGTCTACATTTATATAGGAGATTACATATGATCCAAATTTGTATAGTCAAGATCCTGGAGAGAAAGAGACTCAACATGGACAAATAAAGGGACAATTTACAAGCTTACTCTTCCTGCCCATGGGACTCCTGCTGGTGTCCCATTGACCAAACCCCACAAGAATCTAGACAGCAAAGGGACTGTCTGTTAGACAGGCTGTGGAGATCACCTATCTGGGAAGGGTCAGAGAAGTCCCAGAAGGGCAAATGCCCAGCATGAGGACCATCTATATTCAGGAAACTGCCTCTGAATATAATTGGCAAAATCTGAATTTTCACTTTCTTCTCAAGCCTGCTTTCCATCTGGATCACATCTTTCCTAGAAGAGAAGAATTGGAACATAGTAAAGATGCTTCATATACAGATTGCTAAACTGGCCTGGTGGTGGGAGGAGAGGAAGAATTGGTTCTTTACTGAGTGCCTACTATGTGCAGATGTTTTACTTTTGTCTTTAAGTTTCATTATGTGAAGGTTAGTGTCACTTTATATCTTTGGACTTTCTTCCCAAATCTCATATCTGCAGTCCAATGATGAGAAAAACATCAAACTAATCTCTAGTGAGAGACATTCTACAAAATATTTAAGCAGTAATCCTGAAAACTATCAAGGTCTTCAAATATAAAGAAGTCTGAGACATTGTCAGAGCCAAAAAAAGCCTTGGAGACATGACCAATAAATGTAAGACATTGTCCTAGATGGGATCCTGGAAGAGAAAGAGGACATCAGGTGAAAACGATGGAGATCTGAATAAAGTATGGACTTTAGTTCATAGTAATGTATTGATATTGGTTCACTAATTGTGGCAACTCTACCATACCAATGTAAGACGTTAATAAGAGGGAAAATTGGATGTAAGCTATATGAGAACTCTTTGTACTATCTCTATGATTTTTTCTGTAAATCTAAAACTTTTCTAAATAAACCTTTTATTTAGAAAATAAAAATAAAAGCCTAGTGCTTTGCTTTACTTGGAGAATAAGAATGAGGTGGAGGAGGAGAAGGAAGAGGAAAAACTCTACTTCTTACTGTTTCCTTCCTGGCTGTTCTGCCATAGTCCCCAGGCAGCCTGGGACAGTCAGGAGGTCCTGCCTCTACTTGACTGGGCACCTTAAGCAAATTGCTTAAATGTCCTCAGAATGTGAGGTTTTATATAAGATTACTGAGCTTTAAATTTTCTGAGGCCACAGGAAATCAAACAATAATCCTTTAATCTGAAGGACATCAATAATAATTCTCTCAAAAAATCAACTTCCCTTTTTTTATTTTATTTTTTTCCTTTATTTATTTTAGAGAGAAAGGAAGTGAGAAGGAGAGAGAGAGGTAGAAACATCGATGAGAGAGAATATCAACTGACCACCTCCTGCATGCCCCCCACTGGGGATCGGGCCCACAACCTGGGCATGTGTCCAGACTGAGAATCGAACCGGTGACCTCTTGGTGCATGGGTCAACGCTCAACCACTGAGCCACACCGGCCAGGCTCAACTTCCCCTTTTCTTAAAAAAAAAAAGGCCAAAAAGTGATGTTTGCTTAGCAAAAATAAAATAAGGGCACTTAAGCAAGTATTGTAGCAATGAAAATTAACATATCTGATATTATTAACAGGAAGTAATAAATTCTACTTCTAAAGGTAGTTTTTAACACTGAAATTTTACCAGAAGAGTGTTGTTTGATAAATAAATGTTCCTCTAGTGATGCCCACCACTTATGTCTCTAAACTATACGTAGGACATTTGTGTGTACTTCGTTATTCCCTCTACCACTACCTTTGAGGTGTGTGCACCTGGGGGATAGGAGAGCCACCTTTGGTGAACAGGCCTCTGGTCTACCATCATAGCCCCAGAGGTCCTGTGAAGGGACCCTACATTTGATTTTACTTTGTATTGAGCCCGAGTCTTTCTTGGGACCTGAGGAACATGTATGTGGAAGGTCCAAGGCCAAAGGAGTGCCTGGTTCTCACCAACCTTGCAGGTACAGGGCGCAGTCCTTGCCATAGCCTGCTGTCCCTCCTGAGGCAGCTCCTTCCCAGGCCGGAATGTCTGTTTCAGTGTAATACCCTCCCAAGCTGCCCACTCCACTCCACCTTTGGGCACCGGGTGCTTGGGCCCTGTCTCACTGTGGCTGATGTGTGCCCAGTGGAGATCATGGCAAGGGAGGTGCCGCACTGGCAATGCCCCTCAGATTGCTCCATGGCAGGAAAACCTTGTTTTTCTCTAAGGAGCACAAATGAGTGAAGAAGAGCAGCAGTGGGGTGGAGTGCGAAGTGTGAGGACTCTGCAGCCTGCAGAATTGGGTTTGGATTTGCCTTGGCTGCTCCGTGTCCTTGGGTCAGTCCCTGACCGACTGTTTCCTCATCTCAGAAACAGGGGTGTGAACCAGAGGTGATGCCTGTGATCTGTCTGACACATGATGAGAGTTCAGCAGATGGTATCTATTGCTGGCAGCTGCAGACATGGCCTCTTGTCTGAGGCCATGAGTACTATCCTTTTTCTTTCTATAACCCTGACCACCCATTGGCCATACAGTAACTGGTAGCAGTTTTTACTTAGGTATTTAGCATTTCATTTTTCTTTGACTTCTGGCCCCTTAATAGACTGATTCTCAGGATTCTTGAATTTCATGCAGTTATCTAGAAAAGATGCACCTGGGGTATGCTAGGTAATATTTGTTCCATAAATGAATCAATAAAACATTGTGAAGGCAATTCCACAGCATGTGTACACATGAATACAAAAGTACACGTGTCCATGTACACACATGTACACTCAGACCTGTATCTGCAGCAGCCTTTTGCATACACACATGCAGCTCAGTGAACACACCCTTATGAAAGCAGTACGGAAATATTCATGACTCAGTGAGCCGAGCCACAGTCCTATGGATTTCAAATGCTTCTTTGCACTAATTTAAGTGTGAGTGAATAGATGCTCTGAAATTAGATATTAAAGCATCCTACAAAAAAAAAGTGCCAAATAATAGCTACATAGATCCGTGAACAAATTTCCAACAGTAAGTGGGCTTTTGAAGTTTTTAGGAGAACATTGTTTCCAGTGCCTACTTCAAACATGAAAGCAAAGAGGTGCCAAATTCTGAAGTACTCTTCCTACTTCCATTAATAAGAATTCAATTCTGTCAAGATAATGCTATTCTAATTGCTCACCAAAAATAATGGCCACATCATATTTATTATTAGTCCTTTTGAATTCTAAAGTATCCATTCTAAAACATTAGGTTCATGTTACGTTTCCCAGCACAGACTTCATCAGGATTTTTCTTCAGCTTTGGAGCATTTTCTCTGGATGTGACGAGGATGTACACACGCATTGTGCCTCTGTTCCACCTCCACATGCCCAGAAAGTTCACTGAGAGGTGTAATATGGAAACGCATGGATATAGAACTATCTGGGTTTTTTTAAAAAAAGCAAGGACCACTGGCTTTGCAACTTAAAACCTTCTTACCTCCTCAGTAATAAAATGTAGGGGAAAAAAATACTCACTTCCCAAGGGGCCATTGAGCACGTTAAATGAGATAATAAACAGAAAGTGTATGTAATCGTTGGTAACAATGGGAAATAAGAAATTTTGGTTACAAAAAGGATAACTAAAGATTTTTTTTTAAGTTTATAAGAAAGAGTATTTCCTTCTTGGAAGAAATCTAAAACTGCCTGCCATCGGTGCTGTGTCCAAGGCTAATAGCTTCAGTGACCATTAACCTCCATAATGTCCCTGTGTCCTGTAGGTCACCGAGAGATAAAAGGTTTGACAGTGCTGTGTGTGACCATCCACCAGTATTGCAGAAACATGGTCTGCTCAGGAAGATCCCCCCTAAAAATGGCATTTGCCAGGCTTTGATAAGCCAGAATTCCTGCATTGGTGATGTCCTTCATATGGATTAGAGACACATCTATATCCTTCTACCTCAGTAATTCCCATGGTACCCTGTAGTGCCTAGCACTGTGGCTGACACAGAACAGGCCTTCACTAAAGCTTTACTGATGGAAGAAGGAACTAGAACAATGAATGGATGAACTTTCACTGCTGGGCTCTGTGTCATTCTTTAGGCTTAGTACTCTACCAATCCCCCCTGCTGCATTCAGGTCACCGGTCCCAGCATTTACTTATCTCTTGGCAATATTCACCTCCTCCAGGAAGCCTTCCCTGATGTATCTGCCCCCATATCCAGCCCACAGAGTCCACTGCTTGACCTTTTGTCAGAGCTCACATAATGCTTGGATAATGTATTTGTCCTTGAGCTATCCCATGTTTATTCATCACCTCCCCATCAATCCCTTCTAGAGCAGAAATTGTCTTCAACATCTTGAAAAATATTTTAATGAGTGTTTAGTATTTAGATAGAGGCCTATAATGCAACAGGTTTTATTTATACAAAGTAAAATTAATAAAATTAGACAATGGTCCTACCCTCAGAATGCTTCCTTGGCAGGGAAGATGTGACCCAAAATGCTATAGAATAAAGTGCAAAGTGAAGATGCTGAAAGACTGATGCAGACGAAGGGATGCTAGAGAAAGGGAAGGCTCCATCAGGGTGGATTGTTGGAGGAGGTGCCATTGGAGTCAGGCCTTGAAATATGGTAGGAAAAGCACTCCTGAGAAGAGAAAATGTGCAAAGGCATGGAGGAGGAAGTGTGGGAGGTGTGTGTGGTGAATATTTATATCACACTTTATGATTTTTAAAGGACCTTTACACTCTTTCTCTCATTTGTTCTGCACAAGATCTGGGAAAGGAAGACAAGAGGGAGCTTCCCTGCCTACCTCCATGGGGTGCATAAAGGCTAAGGGATCGCCATAACTTGTGACTGAACTGGGACATGACATGACTGTCAATAGGCCTGAGTCCTGACTCCAGGTCCACAAGTAAAACACCCTCTTTGGAGAGAGCAATGGCCCCTGTGGCAATCAGTCAATCCTTGCTAATTGATGACCAGTGGCTCGGATGGGGCAAATGATGCATCCCTGGCTTCTGGGAGGGCAGAAATTTAAGAGGCTCTGTGGGAACCTGGGAAGACCCTGATATCACTGGGTGCTAAGGGTGATGTGTTTCACAAACTGTCCTCTGGGCCAACTCTGAACAATGGAGGATCCTGAGAGGCATGTGACACTACAGGGGAGGGAAGGTCGTCTAATAATAATGAGGGTTGGCATTGTCGAGCCCTTGCTCTGAGCTGGTGGGCTCTACACTCTGTAATACAGGGATTATCGCATTTTATCCTCACAGAAAACTTTGAGGTAGGTTTACATCCCACCTTTAGGGGTTGGGGAAATTGAGGCTTAGAAAGGTGAGGAAATGTTTCTCAGGTTCTCAGCTGGTAAGGGGTGGGGTCAGGACTCAGATCCAACTGTCACCGACTGCCCTTTTAACCACTGGGCCGGGGGTTCCAACCAGACCGCTGTACCGATTTTTCGGTAATTTCCTAATTTTCAGTACTTTGCCTAGTACGTGAAAAAAATGTGTCACAAACTAAAAATAACCAACCAATTGTGGTCAAACCTCATGGTTAGCCATTGCAAATGTCTGCCCCCATGTGTTTGAATTGACTTTGTATGTTTTTTTCTCTTTAATGCTCAGGAGCCCAGGTATAGGGGACAGTTAGGTTCAGGGCCTCAGGTTTGGTATTAAACTATGTGTGTGCCATCCAACCCTTTGGCCATCTGGTGAAGCCAATGGACCACTTCCAGGAAAAATGCTTTTATATGTATAAAATAAGATGTGTAGGTTTACAAAGAAAACCAATTATATTAAAATTTAATTACCAAAATATTAAAAAGAAAAAATTTTACATAGTACTATATGAGCATCTTTGTTAATAGGCTAAATGATATGAGCTGGTAGCAGGTTACGAACTTGGAAGTCATGATGAATGTAAACACTATTTTGAGATATCAGCAACAACTATAATGGAATATGAAAATACCTGTGATTTCTACTGATGACAAAATCATAGGTACCAGTAACACTACTGGTTTGTTTTACTTAACATGGAAGAAAATGTTAAATTTAGTTAAAAGTTAGTGAAAATTAAAATGTCATTTTCATTCAAATTTGTAAGCACCCGAATTCTCTTAAATAACTCTAGGTTAGCAACTCCTGGGCAACTATAGTGTCCTGCTGTGGCCAGGTTCTTGATGGGCAGGGTCCTTGCAGCCTCACCCTTCCCGTAGCCCCAGCACACCTTGATGGGTGGGGGTGGGGCTTTAAAACACCTCCTGGGAAAGAGTGATGCCTGGGGCTTAGTGGGTCACTCTCTAGGGGAGGGCAGGGAACTGCTCAGATGGGGACAGATAGGGCCAGAAGCGGATCAGAGGGCTGAAAGAGTAAACACAGAAGAGAGAGGGGCAGAGGGAGGAGGGGCTCCCAGTGATGATTTGATAAATGAACAGGGTTAGGGAGAGAAAGGTCAGGGCTCCATGCCAGAATCCTACACACCATGAGTACCTGGCACCCGGAGGAAGAGGGCCCCAGGGAGGTGAGGTGGAAAGCAGGGGAGAAGTGAATGGCAGAATCCTCTCCTTTTCCATCCATTGGAGAAAACATGAAAGAATGGGAATATAAAGTCAGATCAAGTTGGCTACATCCTATTGTCCTCACTCTCTAGACCTATGGCCTTGGGTACATTCCATCCCCTCTCAGAGCCTCTGCTGCCTTTCTGCATGGAAGGAACTGAAATACTGAACTCACAGACCCTTTGAAGGGTTGACCCACTCCTTGGCATGTGGCTGAGTTCCTGACACATGTCTACTGCTCAATAAAATTAGGTTGTACTGTATGAGATTGCTGTTTTTGAAGGTCAAAAATATTTGAATATGGGTAGTTTCATATGGTTCCAATTATGGTTCCCAGCAACAGGAGAAGCGTTGTGAGCATACCCAGCTCCGTTCCGTGGAGTCAGTTGTATATGGGATTAAAGAAATCCAATCGCTGATGTTCCCATCTCCTTTGAGGAAGGGGGGACATTATGAGCACTTCCTTCCCCACCCTCATTGCATGATGCAGAGGAACTTCTATAAAGGAAGGCTTATGGTGGCAGCTCTTTGGTATTCCAGAGAGTGATAAATCATGAATTACCTTATGGCACAGTGTGGACTCCTGTGACCTGTCAGTGCATGAAGAGGCAGACTGAGGAGGAGAAAGGACTTCTGTTCCTTGGACTAGCACTCTTATTTTTCTTGTATGAGCAAAAAAAGCCCAGAGTAGAGAACTGGAAAAACCTGTGGGCTAGACCGGGGCTCTGACGCACGCTCTGTACTTAATAATTGCTTGTATGATTGGGCCCATCGCAGCCACCCTGAACCTCAATCTCCTCATCTGTCAGAAGGGGATATTAGACCAGAGCACCTCCAAGATCTCATCCGTGGGTAAGCTTGACAATGGAGGCTTTGGTTTGCTCTTCAGCTCTGCACAAGGACGCCACAAGTTAGTTGCAGGTCTCATTTTAGCCGTTAGCTCAGCAGAGTAACAATAAATCACCCAGCATAATGGGGCTTGGGGAACCCAAGTTTGGAGGTGCATCTGCAGAACTGGACGATGTCAGGAGAGCCACGCAGAGGGGCCTCGCAGGGAAGCAAAGGGCGCTCCATGAGAAGCATCTGGGGTCGGTGGGGTGAGACAGAGGAATAACTGTTTAGGTTTGTTTTGTAGTTTTTCTAAAAGCTCATTTCATATTATAAGAACCTCACGGAAAAGTGATTACAAGCTCTTTTTGCAGTAATAAAACAGCCCTTGGGGCAAAGAAGCACTTTAATATATCTAAAAATATCTTATTTTTCCACAGCTTGATTGAAACTGATGTAGGTGTGCTTGGCATTTGACTTGGGGAGGTCGTGCCTTTTCTTCTTCTTCTAATAATACTGTTTGGCAGCTTTTCACTCTATCTTACCACAGATCTTTGCCAAAACTTGAATTTACTTCCGTCAGATTAACTGTCTCCAAAAACAAACTGGCATTTCTTCTAAGGGCTCCGATTAAAAGGATAAGCTTGAGTGACACTCCCTTAAATGGCTGGATGTTCTCACAGGGCTAGGAAATCAGAACTGGAAAAGGAGCAAGGCCGGGTTTAGTCACACGGCTGCACAGGCGTTTGGACGGCGAGGGGCTGCGGGTTCACGGGGCTGTGTTTAGAGAGGACGGGTGAATTATGATTTTGAATACATGCCTCTCAAAAAGCTGTGAGCAAAAATCCTTTCAAATCTCTCAACCATGGCTTTGTTCTAGGTCCCAACCCTTCAGTTCTTTGTTTGTTTTAAATATCACCTTCAATAATTTTACTGATCAAATGATGTTGGCTTCCCCAACGCACAACAAAATAGAGGCCTTTTCTAGTTGCACAGCTGAATGCATGTGGAATTGGAATGAGCCGACTCTGCATGGGCCAAAGCACTTCCTTCCTTTAACATTCCGGCAGGCGGGGAGGGGCGTCTAGGAAAGACAGGCAGCAAGGAAAGATGAAGGACGCTTTTGTCAGTTTCCCTTCCCTCCTATCTGTAACTCCACCCCGTAAGAATAAGAAGAAGGGGCAAGATCATTTTCCAAGCAGATATTTTTTCTAATTATTTTGTTTATTCATTTTCTTTTAAGTGTATATATGTTGAGGAGATATAGGGAGGGGATAAGGAAGACATGGGGTTTCTGATTTTTCTTAACAGGTTACGCAATTAAACATAAACATTTCAAATGAGATATTTCAGTAATTGAGTTGAAATGTGGCTCCTGAACAATCTAATATTCAAATATTCTCCTTCGCTCTCGCGCTCTCTCTCTCCACACGCACACACACACACACACACACACACCCCCGACTCTCTCAAAGTAACAGTAACAGCATCTGGAATGAAAGCGCCTTGTGAGAAAGCTATGGAAAACCTTTTGTAAAATGTCCATACTATGCTAAATTCTCGAATCCTGTGTTGATATCGACCACCTAAAAATGGGTGATAAAATAACGACTTTTGCTTTTCCCTCCTCACTTTTATTACTCAGACTAAGAAGATGTAGAATCACTAAAAAATATTTTTAATCCATTCCAAGAAAAAAGAACATTTTTCTCAGATTGCTATATATATTTAAACGTTTCCATTGCCCAAATCCATAGTTCTCTGAGTTAGAACCCTTGGCTTATCTAAGTTTGCTTGTGTTTTATTTTTATTTTATAGTATCCATCTCTCCGGATCCTGAAAATAAGATGGCTATCACTTCTCTGGACAAGTTAAGCTGAGCAGAAGTCAGAAGTGAACGGTCACCAGCCTCAAGCCCATTAAGTTCCTGAGGCTTCTCCCCCTCCTCTCTCTCTTCGGACAAAAAGCAGGGGTAGCCCGTGGGACACTGGGTAACCCTCAGGTACCCTCAATTGCGATATAAATATCCCAGTAAGAATGAGGTTGTTCATGAACTCCTGGTATAAACTGAAATGAATTAAACAACATATCTTAGTTCTCACTGACAGTCATCCCACGGAGCCCCTCAGTGTGTTCAGTTGACAACCACGGACATATCTCCAAATCCGTGTATTCACTTATTTATCATACACCCTGACTGCACCACACTAGATTACATACATTATGAAAGGTCCACAAAAATCAGAAATTTAAAAGAATCAGAAGATTATGAGACAAACATTATGTTAAATAATTACTTTAGTTCTTAAAGGCACAATCATGTTTTGCTCTCAATAAAAATATAACTAATATTTTAGAGAACAATATAATTGAACATGTTTCATATTCTATGAAAATCTTGGCTTAGCAGTTTATGACTTAAAGTTCTGGCTCTGAGTTCACCTTATTTTTATGCTTGTTATTAATTATATCAAAGCTTAAATAGATAGACATTGTTCTTAGCTCAATGAGGCTATCAGTGAGCCCACACAAGAGGGAGGAAAAGCGTCAGCGTTTCCTTGTTCATCGTACTCATATAATTAATATTGATTTCAATATGTGGTTTCATCATAGGGATCTCTTTAAGCCATTAGTCCATTTTCTGAGGGATACTACAGTAAACACTAGATGAGGTAACACTCAATTCCCTTGCTGTAATGCCTTACGATACGGCCAAGGCAGCCTGACAGGTGAGGGTGCCCGGTCAGCCTCTTTGGATGTGGTCCCTCCCTCAGGATCCCTCCTGAGCTGTGTGAGACCTGTGATTACCTGACACATGAGACCAGTGATGACCTCAGGACCAGTCCATGCATCCAGCACTACAGTCCGCAGAGTTGTATATAAATAAATATATTGATATATGAAATTATAATGCATAATATATATGCACATATACAATAAAACTGCACCAAATTTTTCTTCTTCCACCCTCTAGGCTGAGCATACCTGATTTTGGAGGCCACTTCTCAAGGCAGTTTACCTTGTAAAATACACACTATTATCTTCATTTTACTGATGAGGAAAATTAAACTTAGTTGTTGAGAGTTAGTCAGAAACTCTTTTTCCACAGCCTGTGTTTTCCCATAACCACTAGCAGAAAAAAGAAATAAAAATAGTCAAGTAGTTTAGTCACTACAGTTTTTGTTTTACTTTATAATCCTGTTCTTTAAGACTTGTTTTAGGGGAAAACGTATTTTTACTTGGTAGGATATGGGGGAAAGGCTTGTAAACTAAGGACTAACAGTCAGTAAAACTCAGTGCGGTCTAAACTAGAACCTGTCCCTAGTGCCCTAACATGAAAATATTCAATGTTCCATTATTCCTATTATATGGTTATTCTAACCACTCGCCTCTTTTATTTTCTTCCCATTTATCAGTTGTTTTGTATCCAGATCATTCTTCCCACCAGCACACCTACCGACTAGTGGCTGGACTTCTCTATTGACAGACTCGGAACGTTCGCATCTACGTGTAAATGAACTCCAGTGAAGTGGAAGAATGATTTTAAACCTTACTTGAAAATATGACTCAAACTCACACTATTCATTTTACTTGAAGCTCTTTATAGTATGAAAATAATATATACAAAATTTGGAAAAGAAACAAAAAAGGAAAAGAAAAATTACTCATAACTGCATCCCCCAAGGTAGTCATTATTAACATTTTGGTATATTACCCTCTAATATTTCTCCTACTTTTTTTACATGGTTGTAATTATATTGTGTAAGTAATTTTGCACCCAGCTTTTTATTTTTGCTTAAACACAAATACAATAAACATTGTCGATTTTTATAACTTCTCATAAATATTTCCTAAGCATGAGTTTCTGTGGAGGCATAATAATCTGTCAGGTGGATGGCAGCGTACTGTCACGTGTACAAAAATCCCTGAGACAGGAGCAATAAACGCAAGATTATGTAGGGAATTAGAGCCAACTCTTGATTCTAGCTCTAATGGGAAATATGAATAGACTGAATAATTAAAAATCAATTGCATTTTTCTTTCTTTCAGTGACTAATTTATCCTCTGAATTTTGCTAAAACGAGATGAAAAATATTTGTATTTCCCAAATACTCATTTTCATATAAAAAAGGAAAAGAAACCCAAGAATACAGTAACTAGCAGAGGAAAACAAATTAATAATACATATAATACATAAATATTATCTGTACTTTATAGTGTATTAAGTATTATATTAAAATGTTGATAAATGTTAATTGTGTGTACAAAATTTTAATAAATCACTTTTAAGTTGCAGTTTTTTATTGCTCTAATTATATTAGTGTTGATTACTGACATGTAAGGTTGATCACTATTTTATAAATATATTTCTGCACTAGTGAAGATGATCTTAAAATAAGAAGGCTAACTTTTACATGACAATTTCCATTCTAAATTTCTAAAATAAAAGACAGTTTCTAGCCTGCTGGTGTGGCTCAGTGGTTGAGTGTCATCCCATGCACCAAGAGATCGCTGGTTTAATTCTGGGTCAGGGCACATGCTCCTGTTGTGGGCTAGACCCCCAGTAGGGGGCGTGCAGGAGGCAGCCAATCGATGTAGCTCTCACATGGATGTTTCTGTCTCTCTCCCTTCCTCTCTTTCAAAAAAATTAATAATAAAAAATATTTTTAAAAACTATTTCTAAAATAATAAATACAGTATATAATGAAAGAAAAAACATAGAAAAAAATTCATGGAACTCTTCGTGAACACAACCTGTTATACAGAGAAGGACTATGAAAGAAAATGTGAAGGTTATTGGCTATGAAAAGAGTATTGCTAATATCATTCCTCTTTTCTCTATGTACCATTTTCAATAAAAGAGCTGACTTTATGGTATGGTTATAATTATTTCAAATCAAATAAAGGGACAAAATGTAAGAGGTGTTTTTCTATGTGTATACACATTTGCATGCATGTATATATATATTCATATAGGCGTATGTATCTATTTTATATATTCAATCATATGAATCAAGTTTGATTACCTATATATTAAAATACAAACAGCAAAGAGTCTTTTAAAATTTAGCCAACTGGAATGTAGTTTTGTTTAGACAAAAATGTTTGGATGATTCCATTGCATTCTTTTTAACTTTCCAGAAAAAAGCAAAACAAAACACTTTTTAAATGGTACTGGATTTTTGAATAAAACTAGGCCTCTGTCTTTCAACAACAGAATATGTTAAGATCTAAGATTTTGTGTGGCTGCAGGTCTGCTTAAGCCAAGTCAGGCTGTCTGGGCGGTGACACTTCAAGCAGCTGAAAAGTGAAGATATTTGATCAACCAGGTGTTAATTTGATGGATTTCTTTCCTTTCTTTCCCTTCCTTGCTTCTTTCCTTCCTTCTTGCCATTCTCTGGCCCCACTCTCTCCCTCCCTCCCTTTCTTCCTTCTTTTGGTTTCTAACAAAGTTCATGGAATGTCTTGAATGTTCCAGGGTTCTGTAGTCAAACTAAGGACAATCTAAATTCTTCATCCTTTTGTCTTGCAGAAATTTCTGTAAACATACTTAACAGAGATTCCAAGACAAGCCCTTTGAACATTTCTCAATGAATTGGTAATAAAACAATTGCTTCCAAATCAAAATAACTTTTGAGTCCCAGAAAGTATAGTGTCCTTGTTCCAGAATTAGAGAGGAATCATTTGTCAGGTGCTTGGGTAACTGACATTCCATTGTAACCTCAGATTAACCTCACTGTGCCTCAGTTTCCTCATCTGTAAAATAAGAAAGCTAATAATGCCTCCCTCAGAGGGTTGATGTACAAAGTGAGGCTGTATAGCCCTTGGCAGAGTACCTGGTATATAGCAAGTGCTCAATAAACAGTAGTTCTGTTATTTATTATATCATTTCCTTGTACATGCAGTACAAATAGTACTGAACTCATGATACATAGAGTGATTGCCTAAATACTCATTTATGTTGCTCTGAGTGATCAAAGGACTGTTGTAGAACTCAGGGTAAATATATATATTTTTTTATCCTCACCCAAGGACATTTTTGCATTTATCTTCAGATAGAACGGGAAGTAGAGAGGGGGGAAGAGAGAGAGAGAAACATCGATGTGAGAGAGACATCGACTGGTTGCCACCCACACGACCCCAACCGGGGCTGGGGACAAACTGCAGCTGAGGTACGTGCCCTTAGCGGGAACTGAACCTGGGACTCTCCGGTCTGCGAGCTGACGCTCTAACCACTGAGCCAAACTGGCCAGGGCTCAGGGTAAATACATTTAATTCTTAGATGGCATGTTTGCTGATATTAGTCATTATAGAAAAATTGTACAGAAGACAACAAGCAGTTATGCCTAGAAATACTAGAACTTACAAGGAAGACGTTTTATGAAACACATTTTATGTGTTAAATGTGATCAGGAACTAAAAGAATCCAAGGCCTGATAAAATGTTATAAAAATTAAAGTGAGCTGTGAAAAAGAAACCCACACAAACAATCACAAAACACTTTACCAAATATTCTGAGCTCTGGCATAATGGCATCTAAGATTTTTAAAGATGCTTTGAGGGCATTGTACTGACCTAACAGAATTTCACTTATACCCTTTAAAAAATGCATAACAGGTAAGGAGAAAAAACAGGTTAAAAACAGAAAAAATAAAGGCATTTTACCTGGGCCCATTTATCTTTCTACCTGACTTAAAACAAAAGAAAATAAGACAAAACAACAATACTTTTTTTACAACTTCAAATTATTGAACCATAAGCATTCAAATGTATTTGATGACTACTGAGTGACATGAAATCTGTCAACAGAATTCACCAAAATATGAGCCAAGGAAGACTGAAAATGAATTGAAAGTCTAGAGTGATTGTAGTTTCTTGAGAGCCATTCAAAACCACAAATTTCATCTTCTTCAAAGAGAAAATGTATTAGTCTGCTTTTCATAAGGGGAAACTATTCCCTCAACCTACGTAATTTTCTCACCTTTTGTTTATGGCAGAGCTTCATGTTTTCATAGAGTAAATGAAGACGTGATTGGGAGTGAGGGAAGGTCAAGGCACACAGCGCTCTTCTTCTTTCCCAAAAGATCTTTGGGGTTTCCAATCAATTCAGTCAAGGGCAAAATGAATTAATTAGTTGAAAGAGATATTTCAAATAAAACAATGAGCACTTCAATCCAATTTTATAGGGGGTGGGGGCTTTATCAAGTCTCCTGCTTTTTGTTGAAACAACTCCAATTTTAAAGTTGATTTTAAAAATTAAAAATACAACCCTGAACCTCAACAGATACATTTAACTATTTGCAGTGTGTTCATTTTTAACCTACCCTTGCTGAATGAATGAGAAAGTTTAAAAAGACGTTCTCTGCCACTTCAGGAAAAGAAAGAAATGAAATGAACAAACAAACAAACAAAAAACAAAGGTGGGGAGTAAGGTTCTCAGAGGCATCTGAAAACCCTCCCTGGCATTTTACAAGAAATACAAATTATAGATTAGACTATGCACAATCAAAATGAGATATAATGTGCTGTAAACAATTCATCTAAGGGGAAATCAGCACAGTTTATCTATTTCATATTTAGCATAAATATCCTAATTTGTTAAAATTTTTTGAAATAATAGATACAATATACAACTCTATAAATTGAATCTGAAAACATAAACAATAACATAATGATTTATGTAATGATTCAGAGGTTGTTTTATTTTTTTCCTAATCTATAAAAAAGCAAACACAAACTTAGATTTTCTTTTTAAGGGGAGAAATGGAATCAATTTTTGAATGATATTTCTTAGGACAAAAATCACTGTATATATAGTGTAATTTAGCACAACCTTAAAAAGTGCTCAGAGAAGTTGAATGAAGGAATACCTTTGAGAATTATTGATCTGTCAAATAAAATGAATGCTGCGAACATAAACCAAATTGCACAGCAAGTACCAACCACAGCTTTAAAACTGAGCTGCCCCAAAACCGAATGAGCACATTGTGAGAGAGAACAGCAGGAAGACTGATACATTTAGATAGGAGGGGGTAGATGGGTTTTGGTTTAAATCTGATTGTTGTCCATATCTCAGGTAGCCATCCTCAACCATGCTTCTGCTTGGAAACATAAAAAATGTGTTGTACCCAAACCTAAGTAATAACCAACCCTCCTCCCTCCCCCGCCCACACACACACACACACACACACACACTAACTAACTAAGAAATGAGTAATGGGCAAATAACTTTTTAGTGAATGGTAACTTTCTTACTTCAGACTTATTTCTAACACAGCTGGTCCTAGGCATTCCCAGATGAACAACTCTGATAACAGTGTTTTCAGCCTCATCACTAATTGGTCTACTCATACTTTTTGCTTTAATTTAAAACCAGAGAGGGAAAAAAGTGATTTCAAAAGCACCTGCAATCTGACATGTGTGAGCAGAAATGAAAGTATTTTTTTTCAAAATTGGATTAATTAGCATTATCAGAAAAACAAAGGGAACAAAGCCACCAGTAAGTAGTACATTAATCATATTGCTAGTAATTAGTGCCACAATAGAAATAGAAGGCAAAACAAAGAAGTTAGAAGTAGTACTGAAACTAGTCACATTTTGTAGGTATCACTAGCTTAGAAATAGACATACTTGGATGTGCACAGAGGACAAGAGGAAAATAGAATCTCAACAATCACATGAAGTTGAAAGACTCAACTGAGTAAGTCTTGAACCCCAGAGAAATGGAGAAATTGATATATTTATAGCGTCTGATACCCTGAATTAAAAAAAAAAAAAAAAGTAAGAAAGAAAGGGATGGGGAGGATCGGGAAGAATTAGAGGAACAGACTGTATTTCCATTTCTAAAAGAGAGTAAACGTATGCTATTATAATACAGTTAATTCTAGGTATAGCCAAACCTCAAATATTGCAGGATCATTTTGAAACACAAAAATAGTGAGATTCCTTTTTGCTTTAAATATATGAGTGGATGACATTGGAGAATGTAAAACCTTCTTCAGAATGATAAAATATTAAATTAATTATAACTTTTAATTACTGGGACAAATCATAAGGTTGATTTCTTGGCCTTTGATTTTTCTGTACCAGAGTCTATTCCAAGAAAATGGGGTGAGTTCTACTATTGCCCACATCTTACTGCCTTGAGAAAGTTTCCAGGCTATGACACAGGGAGTGAGAACCTGAGTGAAGCCTAGCAGACTCCTTGAGTTGAGGGACTAGCTCTGAGAATCTGGGAAGACCCAGGTGTCTAGACTTCATAGGATGGAGTACCAGAGAGGAGAAAGCTGCAGAGGATCTTCCTCAAAAATCAGCAAAACCCTGATCGATGCATGCATGTGAGGAAGCTATCTGAGGCCTGGGAAAGAACCACTGCAAAAGATTGTATGTATGTATCCAGTACCAACACAAGTTTATAATGGTTCTTGTTCCCATCAGCCAGACTGAAAAACTTCATGATTTACAGGTCATTAGGCAGAATATACAAAAGAGTCTTAACTCAGTAGTGGATAGTAATTAGCTTTAGACTAACTACTGCTCTGATCCTGTTTTATAAATCTCGAATGTAAGACCCCCAAAAGATGAAAGTGTTTTCAAGTAACTTAACAACATAGGAAAATAAAATTCAAAATTATATTTAAGAATATGAAAATATCCAGCACCCAACAAATTACAATCACAATGTCTAGAACCCAATAAAAAATTACCAGGCATTCAAAGAAGCAGGAAAGGATGAAGAAAAAAATCAGCCTATTAAATCCAACCCAGAACTGACATAGACGATAGAATTAGTCAACAAAGACATTAAAACAGCTACTTAAACATGTAGTATAATAAGAAATATATTTGGTCTTTGTTTCTGGTTCCTGGCACAGAGCTCCTAAAACCCTTGAAATTTCCTCAGTGATAGGAATGCCTTTTATTATTCATAAGAACTTTTTAGGCACATCTAAGTTTATGCTAAATGAAGTGACTTACAAGGGCCCCCTAGGTAGCCTCAGGATGGAGCTGATCACCAGAAACACTAAGTAATTAGAGAGTTTGAACTTTTAGCCCCCCTCCCACTCCAGCCTCTGGGAAGTGGTGTTGGAGATGAAGCTCTATAAAAGCTCTTGAATGAGGAGGTTTAACAAACTTCTGACTGGTGAACATGGGGTGGTGCACCTAGATTGGGCATGGAAGTCCCATACTCCTTCCACCATGCCTTGCCCTATATATCTCTTCTATCTGGCTGTTTCTGAGTTGTAGCCTTCTATGATAAACTAGTAAATGTTTCCCCCAGTTTGTAAGCCATTCTAGCAAATTATCAAACCAAAGGAGGGGGTTGTGGGAATCCAGACTTATGGCCAGTCAGTCAGAAGTACCACCTGGACTTGCAATTGGCATCTGGTGGTGTTGGTCTCACAAGACTGAGCCCTTAACCTTTGAGATCTAATGATATCTCCAGGTAGATAGAGTCAGAATTCAGTTAAATTTGTAGGACACCAGTGTCCACTGACAACTGGGGAATTGTCCCCAAGCATCTGGTTTTAGCAGTATTGAGAGTAGAGGAGAAAAATATATAACGATATTCCAAATGTTCAAAAAGTTAAACAGATAAATGGAAAATATTTAAAAATTCAAATCAAACTTCTATAGGTGAAAACTACAATGTATGAGATAAAAAAAAACACAGAAAAGATTAATGAACTTGAAGACATCCATCACCATGATCCAAAAAGTAACACACAGAGAAAAAATAATTATAAAAGGTAAACAGAGCATTTGTCTTGAATTATGAGCCAATTTTACAGGGCCTACTATTCATATAATTATTTTCCCAGAAGGAGAGAAAAGGAGATGGACAGAAAACTATTTAGGAAATAATATTGAAAATTTCCCAAATATGATGGAAAAAATATAAACCCACACATCTAAGAAGCTCAATGAGCCCAAGCAAGAGAAACATCAAGTGAACTACCCAAGGTAGATCATAATCAAATTGCTCAAAACCAGTGATAAAGAGACAGTCTTTAAAACAACTAGAGAAAAAAAGACATGTTATGTACAGAGCAACAAAGAATACGAACAGAAGCTTTGTCTTTGGACAGAGAAAGAAGACAGTGGAGCAACAACATCTTTAAAGTAGTGAAAGAAAAATCTATCAGCCTAGAATTCTATATCTTGCTAAAATATCTTTAAAAACAAGGACAAAATAAAAACTTTTTCAGACATTCAAAAGCTGAAATAAAAGTTATCACCAGCAGAGCGACACTACGAGAAATGTGAAAGGAAGTCCTCAGACAGCAGGACAACCACACCAGATAGAAATGTGTATCTGCACAGAGGAATGAAGAGTACTGGGAATGGTAACCACATGGGTACATATATAATTTTTTCTATTATTTAAAGAGTTAATTTGAAAGCTAATTGTTTAAACAAAAATAATGACAATGTGGAGTTTATAATATGTGTAAAAGTAACAATAGCACAAGACTTGGGAGAAGAAAAATGGAAGTATACTAGTGTAAGGTTAGTATACTATACATAAAGTGGTATTTGAAAGTTGACTGATTATTTAAATATCAAAGCGGCCACTAAAATTACAAAATGAAGAGTTATAGCTAAAAAGTCAACAGAAAAAAAATGGAATCTTAAAAAATATTCACTTAATCCAAAAGAAGGCAGAAGAGAGAAAAAAAAGGAAACCAAGAACAAAAGAAAACTACTGTAGCAAGACGATAGATTTAAATCTAACCTATTAATAATCATTTTACATGTAAATGGTCTATACATCCCAATTAAAAGGCAGAGATTATCAGACTGAATTTTTTAAAAAGCAAGACAACTTTATGCTGCCTATAAACTCAAGTGCCCATCAATAGATAAGTGGATAAAGAAATTGTGGCCCAGCCAGTGTGGCTTAGTGGATTGAGCATCATCTCATGGACTGAGGTCCGGTTCGATTCCTGGTTAGGGCACATGGCCAGGTTTCGGGCTCAATTCCCGGTAGGGGGCGTGAAGGAGGCAGCCAATGGATGTATCTCTCTCACATCAATGTTTCTATCTCTCCCTTCCTCTCTCTCTAAAAAAAATCAATAAAAACATATTTTTTAAAAGTGTCGTACATATATACAATGGAACATTACTCAGCCAAAAAAAAAAAAAAAAGAATGAAATCTTACCATTTATGACAACATGGATGGAACTACAGGGTATTATGCTAAGTGAAGTAAATCGGACAGAGAAAGACAAATACCATATGATTTCACTTGTATGTGGATTCTAAAAGAAAAAACAAAACAAAACAGAAAGACACAGTGCAGGAAACATTTTAAACATAAAGACACAAATAGGTTAAATCAAAAATGTTGAAAAACGTTAAATTAAAAATATTTAAAAAGCTATATCATTCTAATACTAATCAAAAGAGAGCTAGGAAAGCAATATTAATATCAGTTGATTTCAGAGCACAGAATATTATCAGAAATAAAGTCATTTTATAATGATAAAGAGATTAATCCATCAAGAAGATATCAAAATCCTAAACATTAATACACTGAAAATTTCTTTTGCCCTTATGCAGAGTTATCTCCCTCACAGTTCACATCTTTTGTGCTTGTACTGTCTGTAACTATGCCTTGTTATGTTTTCATTCATTCATTCATTCATTCATTCATTCAACAAGCGTTTATTGAGGGACCACTGTGTGAGACAAGTAGTGTGCTAAACACACACTCTGCCTTCTTAATAATCCTATGAGGTTTCACAGGCTGTTAATACTATGCACACATAACTATGAATATACTGGTCCAGAGTCATCTGCAGTATATGCTGAAGTGTTAGACCTAAACTCCAGTTCTTTGATTTGTGTGAACCTTTTTTGTTGACTCAGGCCCACTGTGGATTCTCCATATGTATTAGTTCACCTTTGCCTATAATTGATCATTTTGAAAATCATCTCCTTTGAATTCTTATGATCTTGGGATGTCACCTTCCTAATTCTCTAGAACTCAGAAGCTCCAATCCCTGTTCCCTGATATAGCCACAGTTGAGCGACTTCTGGATGACACACCAATTTGGCTGTCATAGTTCTCTAGCTGTCAGCATGACTTGGAGCACACCCAGGTGTGCAATATCAGCCTTTTGAAAAGACCATGTATTATTTAATAATAGCAAAGAAGATGATGCTAATAACAGTAAATAACTTCATGGTGAATTACAGTTTACAAAGGGTTTTACATGTATGATTGAAAGTTTAATCTTTATAACAAAGCTGTTTGCAAATTGTCACCATCAGCATCCTCATCTCCATTTTCAAGATGAGAAAACTGAGACCTAAAGAAATCTTTTCAAGATCAGCAGCTTTTAAATGGAAGAGACAGTAGTAGGATCCATGCCTATTTAATATCAAACCTCATGCCCTTTATTGATAGTTGTGGTCTGCCCATTTCCCATTTAACAGACTGTTTTAAATGTAGCTGAGAATAAGATTCATGCTTGCTGCCAACTCTCCAAATTAAAAATGTATGCTCCCTATGATCTTTTAGCTTTCCTTCAGGGTTCTCAACCTGTGGGTCGCGACCCCTTAGGGGTCTAATGACCCTTTCACAGGGGTCGCCTAAGACCATTGGAAAACACATATTTCCGATGGTCTTAGGAATGGAGACATCGCTCCTCTATCTGTCTCCAGGCGGGTCCGCCCACATGAAGATACGCCTACACACAACATGAGGAACTGTATTAAAGGGTCGCAGCATTAGGAAGGTTGAGAACCACTGCTTTAGACCATGTGTAACTGTATAGAGGTTTTTTTCCATGTAAATCTGCTCCTAAAGTCTTAATAATTAGCTACTGATGAATAAATACTATGCCTTCATGTTTTCTACAGTTAAATGCAGATTTGGAAGTTGGGTTGGTTTTGCTTTTCTTTTTAAGGACTTATAAAACCACAATTGTATTTTATGAAGCCAAATAATCTGTAAAACTAAAGAGGACCAGCAGAAGCAGACTTGCAAATTGTAACTATTACCAACTTTAAATCCAAGGTGTTCTTCATTGCAAAAGAAAGAACAGAAATTCCTCTTTATTTTCTTATTTATTTTTGTTCTAAGATTTTGCTCTATGTCTTTTTAAAAATAGTTTATTGATTTTTAGAGGGAGAGAAAGAGAAACATGGATGTGAGAGTGCAACATTGATCGATTGCCTCCTGCACGCCCCCAGCTGGGGATCGAGCCTGCAACCTGGGCATGTGCCCTTGACCTAGAATCAAACTGGCAACCTCCTGATGCACGAGATGACACCTAACCAACTGAGCTGCAACGGCCAAGGCTCCTCCTTCTTTAAAAGTGCTGTTTTGCACCTCAGAGGAAGGGGGTGGGGAGGGGGGAGATGAGATAAACCAAAGAACTTATATGCACATATGTGTAACCAATGGACATAAACAACAATGCTTGGGGGAGAAGGGCCGGGATCAGGAGGAGGGTGTCGGGGTGTGGGGGAGGGGAGGAGAAACATCTATAACAAAAATAAATTAATAAAAATTGCAAAAAAATAAAAATAAATAAAAGTGCTGTTTTGCTTATCCTGGATCCCTCCTTCCTCCAGTTTGGGGCAAGAAAACAGAACCACAAAAGGAAGGACATGAAATAGAAGAAAATTTGTATTAAGGTAAAGTGTTCATGCAAAAGGAAAAAAAGGAAGGAAGGAAGGAAGGAAGGAAGGAAGAAAAAAATAATTTGGGGAGGCTTTCTTTGTTTTCTGTTCATCTACCCTACCTTCCCTCTCACCCTCTCTGAAGACTTAGTGGGTTTTAAAAAGGTATACTTAGGTTCTTACACACTGATTGTTAGACTTAGTTGGAAGATTGGAAGCAGAAAGCAGGGCAAATCTGAATTTAGAATCAAGCTCCCAGGATTCTCAGGCTGTTGCTCTAACCACAGAGGAATTTGGCTAATAATTGCTGCAGCTGACTCCTCTCTTATAATCTCAGTCAAATCCAAGTTCTTTGACAATGAAAAAGTGTTTTATATAGAATGAGAGAGAACCGCTTCCCAAGTTGTCTGGGCAACACTTCAGAATACAACATGTCCAAAAGACAAAACTCACCATTAACAATAATCCAAAGACACAGTAAGCAGTACTGTGTGTTCAAGGAACCTTTGCTAGCCTCAGAGCTGGGCTGTGTTCTGACTGCATCGTGTAGGCTTCGGGAAGTCATGCCTCTCTGGATCTCAGTGTTCTTACCTACAAAATGAGGGCATAGACTAGATAACCCAGTTCTACACTATTGTGTCTAAGATGAGCATTGTATTAAACAAGATGGAAGTGATTACATCAATATGCTTCCAAAAGACATTTTATCCTATCATTTATACTCTTTTGCTAGGGAAGGAAGAAGAAAACACTAATATGGTCTGATTTTACTTCTCCAAGGTGTCACTGACCTTTTTAAGCCACGTATGAGAAGGCGTTTACTAAGAGGACACAGCATTTGGAAGAATTAATGTGCCACCTCGCAGTGGGACTGGTGCACTTCCTACCAGCAGGAGCGGTCCCATTGTGAGGGTGTCTGCAAGAATGGTGATTCCAAACCCATGCTTCCTCGAGCAGCATTCTGAAGAACAAGTCTTTCTGGAGATTATAGAGTCAGTTACTGAATTTCGGTGACTTAGATTAGAACAACATTGAGCTTGTTTAGAGACGGGGTTAAAGGTACAGTTTCTCTTCGGAGTCAAACATTTTCAGTGTGTTCACCTTTTATACTCTTAAGCCTGTATTACTTATTGATGTTGCCACCTACTCTTATCTTATCTCACCCCATCTTACCTTTCCTTCCCTTATCTCATCCTCTGAAGTCATTGAACTAATTTTAAGACAACTTCATAACAAAAGGCTTTTGTTTTCAATAGGGCCTTTCTAAATCCTCTTTCCACTCTACCCTGGCATAAAATTTGTGCCTTGGGTATCTTTTCATTCTGAGTCAAGCATTTAGATGGAAGCAAAAAAAAAAAAAAAAAAAGAACCAAGCAAATATTGTGTTGAACATGCACAGATATACACACATGCACGAGCACCCAGCCCCAAACCAAGCAGAAAGGCATGCCGCCCTGAATAGTATGGAAGGCCAGGAATCTCGTGCCTTTTGTTGAGGCAGGTGTTTGGGAACAAGGAGACATCAGCCAAATTCAAGGCATCATGTGAAGATCTCGCTTCACTCATCGCCCGTTGTTGGGCACTGGGAGCAAAACATGCAGCAAATAATGCAGAGAAAATCCTTCTAAGAGAGCTGGGCCCAGAAACTAATCCAGGCAAGTACGACTTGTGTCTCTGTTGTTTCATAAGGGCAGATGGCTTTGGTATTTAATTAGTGAATGGGTGGAATTTGCACATTGAATATAAGAGGAAGGCATTTCACTTTTGAGTCCCTGAGAACCCACAGTAGTGCAGGGAAGATATTGAATTGCTCACACGGTAATTGCGCACAGCAATCACAAGAGGTCGATGGCATTTTTTGAATATGCATCACAATACACCAAAATGGAGCATGGCATTTGGGTGAGAGTCTTCTATTTGCAAATATGAGTGAGAATTTAAAATAGGCTGGGAATAGATGGGCACTCCTTGGTGGGGATTGTCCTTTTAACAACAGGTGTGTGGCAGGAAAAGGCAGGGTGGTGGGGATGCTATTTAGCTTGAAGTTTTCCATTTACTGGAGAGTGTGACTGGTCACCACTACTAGTGGTCATATTAAAAACCTAGATGAGTCCCCCTGTGAAGATTCAGTCCTTGTGCCCACAGGGGACAGGGAGGGAGGGAAGGAAAGAAGGGCAACTAACATTTATTAGACACCTGCTACATGCCAGGCATGTCCCTGGGTGCTGGCAGGCCACTGGCTGGGAAGGAGTGAGACAGAGGAAGAAAGTGGATGTGATGGGAGTTTCTTGGCCTGGAGCTCTTCCTGTCCCCTTACACCTTTTCTTTCTTTCTCTTAGTCATCTGGAATTACCTTGTCACAAGTCTCTCAGCTCTGCCTTGACTTACCCTGAGCGGAAGATGAGGAGGGTGTGAGGGTCCTGTCAGCTTCACCTCACCAACCCACTGAGTGTGGGAAGAAGAGCCCACGCCACTGGGGGGTGGATGTGGGGAAAGGATGCTGGCAGCCCGAGGGCTCTGCTGGAGGAAGACCTACCTTTGGCTGCTAGGCTTGCCACTCACAGGCCACGGAATCTCAGGCAAATTACTTCATTTTATTTGTTCTCTGCACCTCAGTGTAGTGTTTTAAAAGCTCAGGTTCCAGAGCCAGCCCACCTGGGTTTAAATCCAGATTCCATAACTTACTAGCTCTGTGACTCTGGGCAAGTTACTCAGCCTCTTTGTCTCATTTCCTCATCTATAAAGTAGGGATGATATTATCTCCCTCATAGGGTTTGTGAGGATAGAGGAGATACTATGTGTACTGACAGTATGATACCTGGCATACAGAGTGCTCATAGGTGTGTGTGTGTGTGTGTGTGTGTGAGTATTTTAACCATTTCTAGGCATATTAACCATACCTTACAGGTTCTCTATTGTCGATCTTGGAGAAATAATTTTGAACACCTATTTTCCCTCAAAAGCTACTTCTTGCTAACTAGTTAAGGGATATTTATATCCTTTCTTGTTTGTTTCTTGCCACAATTGGTTCTTTCTTAGGTTACAAAGAAATCATTCTGTAGAATAATAATAGTTCTTTGAATTTATACATGAGTTTCTTCTGAGTCCCTGTGGCTTTTTAGATCAGGTGAACCACATCTGAACCACAGCCAGCAGTGCACGGTGACAGTGGCGAGGTTATTATTATCAACATCTCCTGTTCAAGGAGCATGACTCACAGAGAGCATGTGGAATGCAATGCCCAAGGTTGCACAGGCCACGGAGGGTATTCTGATTTCATACCCTGGCTCACCACTGGACACATACCAACATCATTAGCTGTGCACATTTGCCATTTTCTGAACTGTTATGTCTAAAACAATAAGAAAAATGACTGATTTCTATCCTATTGTACAAAGCGCTTGGGTACTGTGGTGATAATGTTACATACATGTCAAGTGGATGAGAAAAAGGCATCCAGAAGGCAGAAGGCAATTTTAAGCATGCAAAATAGAGTTACTGACATGGAAATTCACTGATATCTAATTCCCATTGTGCCAACACTATGTAAATATATAAGTAGGGGACGTCTGTCAAAGCATTTCTTAATTATTACAAATTACCATTGCATTTTTAAGATCAAAATTTCCAATTTATTTCCCCATTTCATCTAAGCATTTTTTTTCAAGGAAGTCTATTTCCATTCATCCACCATAAGCTCATTTTTTTTAGGTGATTTCTTTAATTAAAAAAATATTTTTTCATCACCAAAAGGATTTAGCTGGGAAAAAGAAAAGGTATACTCCAATGCATGCAGATGTGGCGAGACTTGCACACACTGCCCGTGGGCCAAGATGGGGAAGTAGTTCTAGAACCCGGGTCCGCGGGAGGAGCGAGGGCTTATGGGAGGTGTTCTGACTCTATGTTATCACAAGAACCTTACAAGAAGAGCTCTATGTTTACAATAAAGCTTATGGCTGTAACTGTCTCCCCCCTTACCTTCCTTTCCCCTTTCTATAAATACGTATTCTTTTAAATCATATCCTTTGTCTCTGAAGAAATCAACGTTTGATTTAATTTTTGAAATGATCAATGTTCGCAAATAAGAAACCATCAGGGGCAAGGGTGGCTACAAGGGTGCCATTCATGACACTTGTCATGGCTCTGCTCACACAACTTGCACTGAAGCATTCATGTAGATCCTCTTTTAGCATTGGTGTGTGTCTATGTGTGTGTTTGTGCCATTTTCACTTTGCACACACAGATTAAAAGAAATAATTGTATGTTTATTTTTTCCCCAATTTGAACATTGCTTTAACTATTTTTTGAACCTCATTTTTCATTTAAGTGCCATGTTCACTTTGATAACAGATCATTCTCCTGTTTTCATATCTCACTGCCAAAGGGACTTGCTGGTTATCTCTGATTGCAGGCAATTCGAACTTTAAGTAAGCCTGTCTTTATCAACTACTGTTTTAACAGCTGATTAATTAGTGCTGCGGAGATCCAGGGGAGGCCTTTATCTGAAGAGCAGTTCAACCATTAGCAAAGGAAACTTCCTTGTGCACCAGCAGCTCAGATAACAAGGTAAGATAATAGTTCACAATCCTTCCCTGGCTAATGCAAACAGGAGCACTCCCTCTTATCCCAACACAGGGGCCAGAGAGAACTGCTCAGCCAGATTCTCAAAATACTGTGATCATCCCTGGAAAAACTGGTCATTTCCGCAGTACTTTTTAGAAGAGCACCTTGCAGTCTCACAGAACAGCTGACACTTGGAAGCTCAAATAGTCTTGGACAGCCACTGGTCATTCACAGGAGGAAATCAAGCCCCAGTAGGATTCCAGTGAGCATAGTGGGATTTGTCTTATCACTTGAGAGTCTGTGAGCCTGGAACCAGCCCTCTTATTAGCTATTTGCTCTTGGACAAGCCTGTAACTCAGTTGCCCTCTCTGTAAAAGAGAGATAATAATAGTACCTGGCATTATTGTGAGAATTAAGTAACTCCATGCATCCAATGCTCTTAGGATTTGTCTGAAGTGTGGAAAGTACTCAACAAATGTTGAGGTCATTACTAAGTGAGAAAAAATGCAAATATTTTGGTTCTTCAAATCCTAATAGAATTAACCAGAGAAAATTAAATATAACTAGACAGAATCTAGGGCTGTGATTGGGCATAAATCCTTTCTTTCTGTGTGCGTGCGTGTGTGTGTGTTTTGCTAATCCTCACTCGAGGATATTTTTTCCACTGATTTTTAGAGAGAGTGGGAAGGAAGGAGGGGAGAGAGAGAAACATCGATGTGAGAGACACACATCGATTGGTTGCCTCCAACATCCCCTTGACTGGGCCTGGGAATCAAACCTGTAACCTCAGGCACATGCCCTTGACCGGGAATTGAACTCTTGACCCTTTGGTTCACAGGCCAATGCTCTAACCACGGAGCAACATTGGCCAGGGCTGGGCATAGATGCTTAAAACTATCACCCCCACCCCCCACCCCCACCCACAACCACTATTATGGCTTCTACTAGCAGCAATTGTCAATTCATTTTAATAGGAGTTAACATTATTCTAAAAGTTATATTCTTTTATATAACTATAAAGCACTTTATATAGATTAATATATTTAACCTTCACAATCTGATGAGGTAGGTACTCTTTTTATTCTCATTTTACAACTGATGGAATTGAAACCCAGAGAACTGAAATGACCTGCCCAAGGTCACACACATTTGATGCTGAAAGAGATTTGACTCCAGGTACTCTGGCTGCAGACTGCCTGTGATCACTATTGCAATCTCATTATCAGTACTGCTCCGTCCCTGTTTGTGGATGCTCAGAGAGGTGAAGTGACTTACACAAGACCCACGCCTAATGAAGAATTGTGCCAAAAGTCAGTTAGATTTCCCCCCAACCTTTTTTCTTGCACCTTGATGCCTCCTCAGTGTGGAAGTTTGGAGGAAGAGAATGTTCAGAGTTAATAAGAGCAGAAACATGACCAGGGACCCAGGACTGTGGGTTTGATTCACTTGACTTTCTACTCCTTGGGATGCCCTCAAAGGCTCTGGCCTTTGTTCTGAACCTGTCTCTCCTGTTCCTTTACAAGAAGCAGGGACTTTGCCTCATTCATGTTTGCACCCCCAAGCCTAACATAATTAGCACATAGTAGGGAGCACATGGTGTAGCGCCTATTAGGAGGTCAATCCAGGGGAAGGAGGTCTTGTTAATCAGTATAGAACAATCAAGAAGTTGGTTAAAAGAAATTATTACTTCCAAGGAATAGAATATGATTTAACACTTTTAACAGATGAGAACAGCTGAGCATATTTCAAGGCGAACACAGGGAAAAGCACAAGGCAGCTTCTGAGAGAAGTAGAGCAAGCCAAGCAAATGCTGAGACCTGGAGGTTCGTCGCATTTCAGAGGAGACAGCATGCCATTGTGCTTGAGATTGTCTTTTTCCTTTGTACAATATTGAATGGTCTGTGAATAAGTTTAGCAGTGCTTTTCTGAATATAAAAACTGTAATTAATTTTGAGTGTAAAACACCAAGTCATTTTTGGAGAGCTTAGACTCTAGTACAATTCTTGGCTTCTTAATTCTTCTATACCTACCTGGGAAATCGTAAACCACTTTTCCTGCTGAATTTCTCAAAAGATCAACCTCTGGTCATCTGGTGGTAGATGCATCAAAGGAACTAATTGACCCCCTTAGGACATATCCCCAAACTTCAATCCCTCAGCGGAGAAGGAAATGTCACATCAATTATGGAGGCAAGTTGGCAGGGGACTGGAATTAGGACTGGGCTACAGGACTTGAGAAACGTGTTCAGCGCTTGCATAAACATTTATAGAGTACCTAATGTGGACAAGGCCCTGGGGGACACCGAGATGAGTCTCGCGTGCCCTTTCCCTTGGGGAGTATCCAGTTACAGCATAAATAGCAAGAAGGCAGCGGGTGTTAAGTGCCGTAAAAGATGAGCAGGTGAAGCGCTAGGGGAGCGTTGGGCGCTGGGGAAGGCGATCCGTCCGGGTTCTGCTGCACGGCCGTTAACACTTCTGCTCTGTGGCTTTTCCTACGAGTAGAAACAGAAAAATGTCACCCCAGATGAAAATGTTTTCTGAGCAACACCAAGAATAAATAATGTATTAGCGAAAGTGTATGTGTGTGCAAGAGATGTTTATATTACCATTAGTTATAAATACCAAAAAAAAAAAAAGAGGTACTTGGCACAGAAGATTTATTTGCTGGGCTACTATGCAGCTATTAAAAATCACATAGATTAATATTTAACAAGGGAAAATATTATATACTACTAAGATTTTCATGCTTGAAAACAATTGTGTGTGTGTGTGAGAAAGTATAGAATAGAAGTTTGAAAGCACACATACCAAAAGGTCCAATGAACTATAGTTATCACTGAGTGGGAGAATTATGAGTGATTTTTGTTCACTGTGATTTTCTGTTTTCTAGTTTTTGAACTAGCTCAGTATTAGAAATAAATACATTCTGATAAGCATTCACAATAGCCATCCTCCCCCAAACTGCATTCCCGGCGTCCACACACTGTGTTCAGTCAATACCGGCATTAGACTGATCCATTTGTTCTTGAGACAGCGTCTTCCCTTTGGATTGCCCTGCTCTCTTGGCTACAGCAGCGTCTGCAACCAGACAGAAAAAGCTGTTTTGTTGGTCCTGCCTCTACACAACTTGAGTTTTTGCCGGTTAATGTTTCTTATTTGCTTCCTCGTGGGAATTTTCCTCCTTCATTCTGTTTAAATATTTGTATGTTTGTACCCTAGTTGCTTATGTTTCTTCCCCAGGGGAACTGTCTTGGGGATAACCAGGGTGTGGCTGGTGATGGTCATGGTGCCTGATGACAGCCTCTCCCCAACACCGCTCCTGGAAGGGTGCACTCCTAGGCCCCTCCTCCGGTGCCAGTCCCAGGTGGCTCGAGTCCCTGGAAGGCATAGTAGTGATAACTTGCTTCACTTCTATGGCCCTTCTCCTTGCCTCTCCCATATCACTGTCTTCTACCTGCCTCACCAACATTGCCCCTGTGTCTCTGGGTAAGCTCACCCATGGAGAGTTCTAAGGGGTCCTCAGAGCTGATAAGAAGTGGGAGTTTCTTGGTTATTGGATCCTTTTCAGCCATTCTTGAATGGCTAGCAGGACCAGCTCCTGGACGATGTATGTAGCACAAGGCCCCGTGATCAGGAGGTCCTTGTATATGGCTTGTTGCTCTGCTCTTGCTGTCTTAAAATTCTTAATAAATTTTGAATAAGAAACTTTACATTTTCATTTTGCATTGAGCCCTGCAAATTATGTAGCTGGTCCTGATGGTTTGGTCTCCAGCGGTAGCCTTGTTGGAAGAGCATATTTGAAGTCAGGCAGTCCCAAGTTTGAATCTCATCTGTCACCTTGCTGTGTGATCAAGTCTTAGTTTCCCATCTGTAAAATAGGTATACGTAGAGACACCTACTTTACAGAGCTGATGTTAAAAATGAACATGTATAAAGCTTCTAATACATATTAGAAATAAATAATACTATTTTAAAATTATTAATTATTATTGAACAATTATAGCTTTAAGACATTCCTCTCTACAAATGTAATCTTGCTCTTTGAATTTACATTCACTTGATTAAGGACACATAAATTAGTTTTTCTAATGCCCAAGCTGAATAGTGTCCTGGACATCATTAAGAACAATCTCATGCCAACCCTGAACTAAAGCACCAGGACTGAGCTGTCTGGACTTAGCGTGTCTCCCTGACATTCTCCCCATGAAGGCTTGGGTGGTCTTTCTCTTATCAGTTGTTCTGGAGTATCAGCCTAGGGGTTACCTAGAACTTCCATGTTTCCTTCCCTTCCTCCCCTAGATGACAGAGGAAGTCCCTCTGCAGATAGAACTTCTGTTGGGTGACTCTGATCATCTGAAATTTCTGAAGTTAGTGTTCAGGTTCAGTACCTTTCCTGTCCTAGCTCCACACTTGCTTTTAGGTCACACTTCATCTCAGATCTGCTTTTGTCCATTGCCTGTATCTAAGCTCCAGTAGCAAGAGTATTTCCTTGCACAGTAGCTTACATTTTAATAGAATTTTATCATTTTCAGAACATTTATATCATTTTTATGCCATTTGACCCTTAAAGTATACTAAGAAGGGGTCAGAATGATCTCACCATTTTCTCAAATAAGAGAATGACCACTAGCAAGGTAAAATTATTTATTCAAGGATACCTAGAAAACTGGTGATAAGCCAGGTGTAGGAAGAATATAAGTCTTATTCACTCACTCATTGAATTGCTACTGGGCTTGGTGCTGGGTATACAGTGGTAACAAAAGCAGACAGTGCACCTACCCACAGGCAGCTTAGAGTCTATTTGGGAGAGGCAGGTATTAAGCAAGAATAGAAGGGGCATCAAGTAAGGCCTCTCTGAAGAGAAAGTGACAACTGAGCTGAGATGTGAAGAATAAGATGGAGCTCATGCAGGTAAATGGAAAAAGGACAGATTTTCCAGGCAGAGGGAAGAGCGTGTGTGAAGAGGTCCAAGAAAGAGAGGAGCAGTGACAAAGACAGACAGATGTAAATTACACCTGAAATGACAGTTATTGGTGGTATTTCCCCAAAGCCTAAACCAAATACTAATTAAATACCTAAATTCAGGGACAAAACTGCATTTTGCATGTTTCAAAAGTTTCTTTGGGTGTATGCAATTTAATAGATGGCACCTTTACAGTGGCCGATGTTACTGCAATAAACAGAAAGTTTCCTTTGTGTATGGTTTTGCTCCATATATAAAAAGTAGTTCAAATGTCGAAGACTGCTTTCCCCACCTTTATCCTATCTCCCCCCATCCTCATACCAATTTTGTGCTTTGTATTGGCAGTACTGGCCTTTGAAACAGAACTTCTGCTTTCTGTCACCACCTAGAGAGGGGACAACTCACCAGGGTTCTCCCAGGTGTCTGAAAGCTCCTGTTCTGTCTGTACCAAATGATGGCTTCTTTCTCTTGGCCAAGTGCATGCTACTTTAGTGTGGCCACGAGAGCAGTTTTATAATCTGCAGAATAAACAGGTTGCTTGTCAAATTCTCTTTGTCTGTCCCATTGTGACCTACTGACATTTACATTGCTTTGCGGAAACACAGCAAAAGGGTTGGTTGCCTACATCAACTATTTCCATTACAGGAAAATGTGATCATGCTGGCACCTTTGCCTCAAGGCCATGACCAACCAAAGACAGTGGGGCTGAATGTTCAGTAGTTATTCAAACTTTGAATCATTTTAGAGAACTTCTTTGAAAAATAGATACGTGGATGAGACCTTTTTTATTTTTAATAAAAATTTCCCTCACTAAAGCCATTGTTTTGGGACCTATTTTTCCCTTATTGTATTTGGAGAGATGCTGAATGTGCATATCTAAGAATCCATCATTTTTAAATTACAACAGCCATGGACATGGAGAAGTAAGTGTTTTTAGTGATAAAGGAAAGGGTTTAAAGAATTCTACAATGGCATTGACAGGTCATCGTGCATCGCTCCGTCTCAGCTTCATTCCCTCTTCTTTATAAGAATCTCCAGCCACAGGGTCCTTCCTATGCAGCCCACCGCCTCTTTGGACAGCTTGAATCATTGGGAAAGTCTTCCTAACATGGGACCAGAATTCACCTTTATTTTCTGTCCATTGGCTGCACTTGTCCGCATTGGGCACCTCGACACTCACTCGACCGAAATATTGTCGAGGAAAGAACAGTGAACTCAGTTTCTCTAGGCATCTGGTTTGAATTAGCTATTTCACAAATCTTTTTTTCCTAACTGGCACCAAATTTCTTTATAATTAAAAAAACGCCCCACATTTTCACCTTATAAACAAAAATTTCCAAACATCTTAATGTAGAAAATGTTCCAATGGTTTCTTGTTCTGGGGAGGCAGGTTTCCTTCTAAGGGCTTTAAATAGAAAATTAACGTTTTTCTGAACATAGTGATTTGATGCTTTTTTCTTTTCATGATAGCATGTTGAAATTTTAGGAAAATATTGTGACTTAATGGAATGTACTGACCAGTGGGAACCAATGATCTCTGCTACGTAGAGACTGAATACCACCACAGCTTTGCTCCTTCTAAAGCCTGGTAGTGCAGTCCATCCCCAAAGAACTGGTGATTACTGGTCCAAATAATTGCTGGGCTTAGCTGCCAGATTCATTCAGAAATTGCTGGTATTGTCCTCTGTAAAATGATATGTTCCTATGATCTCTCTCTCTTTTCAGCAAACCAGAATCCTGGATATAATTTGATCTTCATTATGAAGAGGGAAGCTGAATCAGATAATAGAAGACCTGAAGAGTTTAAGTAACAGAGGATCAACCTCATGTTCCCCATCCGGCTCTGCTCCCCAGCTGAGGAGGTTTCTCGAGGCTCAAGTTAATTTGCTAGGAACTGGGGAAAGAATATTCGGAGTCCACAACCTGAGGCTAAGGGCTCTCCCTCTCCAAAGCCCCATCCCCGAAATCTACCCAAATCTTAGATTTACATCTGACAAAGGGAGGTGCCAAGACTGCTTCTTTGCACAAGCAATGCACCTCTCCCAAAGCCCACAGGTAGCAATTTACCACATCCTCTGCGTCTGACGGGGCTAGGAATGAGAGGAGGTGTTTTGCTCTCCTGTCACTCGTCTCTTCACAGTATAATTATCTGAGTTCCTAGGTGCTGCACTGATACGTGAAGAAATCCAAAGAAGAAATACAATATGCCTTCATTGTCTTTCATCATTAGCCCTTGATTAAATATTTCTTACCCTGGGCTAAGGTAGCACGGGGTGGAACAGGCCGTGGGCTGTGAGCCAGAAGAGGTGAGCCCTAATCTCTTTTCCACAAGTATTAGCTGTGTGTCTTTAGTCAAATCACTTACTATCTCTGAGGCTTGGTATTTTCTTCTATAAAACCAGAGAATAGAATGAATTATTTCTGAAATTCCTCCTGAGGCTAATTTTTTTTTTTTTTACTTCTGTGATTCTAATTGGTACTCAAAAGCGATGGAAAAAAAATACTCTAGATACCAAGTAGAGGTGGTTAAAATCAGTAAATCAGTTAATCTGATGATAATCTATTGAGGTTTCCTCCACAGGTAATTTCTACTTTTGCCTGCCCATTGGAAACAGCTGTCAAAGTCAGGGAGGCGGCAGGAATTAAAGCAATAATTTTTATGTAAACACAGTCCTTTTTTTTTTTTTAGTTGGAAGTACCTCTTAGGGGAAATTTGATATCTTTATAATTAAATTCTGAGACACTTACTAGCTTTATGTGCCTATTTATTATATCTAGGTATGCCTAAGAGTAGTGAGACTAGTTTCGAAAAGCCACACCCAGAGAAGTCTCCCCGTGTGTCATACACATGTCCTCCTCTCCACAGAAGAGTCATATTTTAAAGATGGATGGAATATAACAGGTCATTTATTTCTTATACCCCTGCCCTTTTGGTCATTTGCAGAGAAAACAAGTAACAAACAAACAAAAACAACAACAAAAAAGCCTTCTACAATTAAATCCAGGTCTTAAGTAATAATATCGTTCTATATTTAAAGGGTGCTTTAAAAGTCTGTAAAGTATTTTCACATAAATTATTTTATTAGCTTTTTCCATTACCCTGGTGAAGTACGGAGGAGGGTAATGTTACCCCCATTTCATAAGTGGAGAAACGAAAGCTGGGCAATAAAGCTTGAAGAGAGAAAGGAGACATGGGCCCTGGTATCTTGCGTTGGAGCCAGAATGCCATCAAATGGGATTTCCTTTTGAACAGATGGTAGCGTTAGGGAACACTGCATTAGCCTTGCTTTTCCTGAAATGAAACGTCATCAAATAAATGATAAAGGCGAGCTCCTTGTGTCTCAGATGGCTTGTGTCTCCTGCATGATGTCAGGCGTCCATGGTCCATGGATTTGAAGGGGATTTCTTGTAATCCTGACTGTGACTAACAGCTACAGCCTGTGGTATACATAAGGAAATGGCATCCAACGCTCTGAATAAGCTGGAAATTCCATGAAACCAGCTTGGTGGATTTTCTAGGCTGCTGAGGGTGACTAACATCACAATGTACTTCCTAAGAGAAGATTCTGCTGTATAAAATATGGCTTTGATGTGCCCAAATGTCTAAAAACTTTTCTGAGAACGGGTAGTTTGTTCTGCTTGAATTTTAGATTGACAAATGAGTGACATTGTGCCATATAAGTGTGGGTTGGTTGGGATTTTTTTCTTATCTCCTAAGATACCTGGACTTGAGCGGCAAGAAGGTCAGAGTGGCAGTCACATTTGAAGAGCTCCTAAGTGTAATCCTATACAGCCTGAAGAGACATCTCATATAATTCGAGTGACCCCTGCACACTTCCCGCAGGTCACCTTACATTTCCTAGCTTGAGGCCTTTGCAGAATCCATCCCAGCTGTGAAATGATTTCTTTCCATGAAGCCCTGGAACAAAGCAGCTCACTCTCTGCTTTCTGGTAAGCCTTGCTGAGCTATCTAGAATTGTGGTTTAGCTCCCCAGCCTTGGACCTTTTGCAAACAATATCATTTCTTTCAAATGAAGATAATAGCAAGCAAGGCTACTATCATTATTACTTTCTCTTTCACTCTCTTTTTTTTTTTTTTTTCCTGTGAATGTTTCAAGGTTTTGGAGGCAGAAGAAAAAAAAAAAACCCAGGTTTGCAGGTCAGTAGTAACAACTTTGGACAAAACTTCTTCAATAAAGCTTCACACTATTTGATTTAGCCTATCTGAAAGCAATAGCTTGCAGAGACAAGTACCATCTTGCAAAGTTTGTTGATTGTTCAGCTTTGGCATCTGATTTCTTAAGGAAAATACCAAGTAGTTTGGATTGTAACACCTCTGTTTCATGGTGCCTTAGTAGAGTAAAATATTTTAGAAAAGTTAGGTCCTAGGAGAATGCAGTCTTAAAGATTTATTTAGTGAAAGGAGAAATATAATTCATAGGGCAGAGCTAGAAGTACATGAATGAAGTTTGGAGTTTACATGAAATCACTGTTCAGAACCCCCTAAGCATCGGGTTGATCCAATTTCTTGGAATGCATCAAAATTGTAGAAACTTACCATGTATCAGGCACTATTCTAGCTACTGTGTATACATCTATAAAATAGACAAAATTGCTTACTCATGAGGTTTATATTCTAGAAGAGAAAGAGAGTAATACTTATCATTTAAGAAAGATTTTGCCCTGGCGGGTTTGCTCAGTGGTTAGAGCATCGGCCCATGGACCAAAGTGTCTTGGGTTTGATTCCTGGTCAAAGGCACTTACCTGGGTTGCAGGTTTGATCCCCACCCCTGTTGAGGTCATTTCAGGTCAACCAATCAATGTGTCACTCTCACATAGATGTTTCTTCACCCCCACCCCCGCCACCCTCCCTTCCATTCTATCTAAAAATCAATGGGAAAATATCCTTGGATGAGGATTAACAACAACAACAAAATTTTTTTAATGCTTTAAAGTGAGATGAAGAAAATATAATAGGGCAGTTGGGTAGAGAATAACTGGTGTTGTAGGTATATGATAGGTGTGTTTAGCTAGGGCGGGTGGGGAAGCCTCTTCTATAATGACATTTGAACTAAAGCCTTAAGGATGAGCAAGAGTCAGCCCTACAACTCACAGAGAGATGAATCTTCCCAATAGAAGAACCAGCAAAAGCAAAGGCCTTGAGATCGTTCATTGTGTTCAAGAGACTGCAAGGAGGCCACATTTACTGAAGTGGAGTGGGGTAGTCAGTTAACCAATGGTCAGCTCCTATATGCTTCCTGGTAAGCAGCTGGATTTCATCAGATAATTTTATGCTGAGCAGTGATAGAGTCTGATTTAAGAAGATCACTCTGTCTACCGTGTATAGAATCAACTGCAGGGCAGTCATGAGGCAAGAGTGAAAACAAACCAATTGGGAGCCCAGGTCTGAGAGAGAGAGAATGAAGCTTAAACTATAATAGAAGCAGAGAAGACTGGGAGCAGGAGCTAGGGCTTTGTGGTGTATTTTGGAAATAGCATTGATAGATCTTGCTGACGGATTGTGAGGGGAAGAGAGGAGCCAAGTCCAATGCTGAAGTTATGGCCTTAGCAAGGGGGAGAGGGTAGTGCTGCCATTTCACTTCTGGTTAAGACTTGGGGAGCAGCCCTGGCTGGTTTGGCTCACCAGTTAGAGCACCGGCCCTCGGACCAAAGAGTCGAGGGTTTGATCCTAGTCAAGGGCACATACCTCAGTTTGGTTCCTGGCCCTGGTTGGGGTCCTACGGGAGGCAACCAATCAGTGTTTCTCTCTCTCTCCCATTCTATCTGAAGATAAATGGAAAAATATCCTCGGGTGAGGATTAAAAAAAAAAAAAGACTGGTGTGGCAGCAAATGGAATTTGGGACAGGAAGCATGAGTTCTGTCTTGGACATATTAAGTGTACAGAGCCTATCAGACATCCAGGCAGGGACTGTGTATAGACCTTTGGAGAAGGAACTCTAGAGCTCAGGGGAGAGATCAAGGTTGGAGAAACAGAGTTTTGAAAAGTGTGGGACTGGGGATTCCAAAATGGCGGTAGAGTGAATGGAACCTACACAGACCATCTCCCAGGACCAAACTGGAATTACAACTAAAATAAAGACAAATCATCAGGAAAAAGCAACAGAAAAGCAGTTTGCGAGGACCATATAACCAGAGACACTGAATCGATCCTGGTAGGATTGTGGAGGTGTGAGAGGGGACTGGGAGCCCACAGATATCAGCAGTCTTAGCTCTGAGCAGCACCCTCAGGGTTAAAATCCCAAGCCAGCTCCACAGCACAGAGGACTGGGACAGAGCACTAAAATAGCCGCAGCCACTCACCTTGGGCTCCAGCAGAGGGAGGGCAGACTGGACTGGCACTGTGTGGGGACACTCGGGATTTAAAGAGCACTCAGAACTTTTGCTGAGTTGCGGCCACACAGGACGGTGGCTATCTTACTCCTTCCCAGGGCTCTGGGTAGAGGTGGCGGCCCCTCCCTCGGAGATTCAACCCCACCCAGGTGGGTTATTGAAATGCAAATTGAGGCTCATTAACAACCAGCATCTGCCCCACCCTCGAGAAATCCTCTCATGCTGAACACCTGAGGGAGTTTTTCATTCAACTGAGAACCCAAGGCTCTTCAAGTAACCAGGACTAATAACCTTCAGGCAAAAAGCTAGAGGATAACTGAACCTTTTCTGGGCTTGCAAATCTACCCAGGAAAGTAAGACTTGACAGTGGTGTTTAACGTGGGTCCTCCCACGCTCATCCAAACCCAGTAGAGAAAGCCACAAAGAGCAGAACACCAATACCCACAGGGAAAATTTGGCAGGCTCCAAAACCCACTGAGATAGCCAAAATGGTGAAACAAAGAAACAAATTCCAAATGAAAGAACAAGAGACCTCTACCGAAGATGAGATAAATGAAATGCAGTTAAGCAAGTTATCAGAGGTAGAATTCAGAGCCATGATCTTGAGGAAGCTCAACAGCATGAGTAAGGATATCAACACCATGAGTAAAGACATAGAAACATTGAAAATCAACCAATTGCAAATGAAAAACCACCAAGAAGAAATGAAGAATGACATAACAGAAATAAAGAACACATTGGAAGGACTAAACAGCAGAGTAGAGGAAGCTGAGGACCGGATCAGTGAATTAGAAGACAGGGTAGAAAAAATCAACCAATCAGAAAACCAAAAGGAAAAATCAATTAAAAAACAGGAAGACAGCTTAAGAGAACTGTGGGACATCTGGAAATGTAATAATATTTGCATTATAGGAGTCCTCGAAGAAGAAAATGAGCAAGGGTTAGAGAATATATTTGAAGAAATAGTGACAGAAAACTTCCCTAATTTGATGAAGAAAGAAGGCATTCAAGTTCAAGAAGCACAGAGAGCCCCAAGTAAGAAGAACCCAAACAGGCCCACACCAAGACACATAGTAATTAAAATGCTAAAAATTAAAGACAAAGAGAGAATCCTAAAGGCAACAAGAGATAAGCAACAGGTTACCTACAAAGGAACCCCCATAAAGCTATCAGCTGACTTCTCAACAGAAACACTACAGGCCAGAAGGGAATGGCATGAAGTAATCAAGGTCATGAAAAACAAGGATCTGAATCCAAGACTACTCTACCCAGCAAGGCTATCATTCAAAATAGAAGGTCAAATAAAGAGCTTCCCAGACAAAAAAAAAAAAAAAAGGCTAAGAGAATACATTAGCACCAAACCAGCACTGCAAGAAATGTTAAAAGGATTGCTGTAATTAGTAGAAGAAATAAGAAGAAAAATAGAACTACACTAAACAAAAATGGCAATAAATAAGTACATATCAATAATCACCTTAAATGTAAATGGTTGGAATGCTCCGATAAAAAGACACAGAGTAGCTGATTGGATAAGAAAGCATGACCCATATATATGTTGTTTACAAGAGACCCACCTCACAACAAAAGACTCACATAGGTTGAAAGTGAAGGGATGGAAAAAAATCTTCCAAGTGAAAGAAAGGGAAAAAAAGCTGGGGTAACAATACTCATATCTGATAAAATAGATTTCAAAATGAAGGCCATAACTAGAGACAAAGAAGGTCACTACATAATATTGAAAGGAGTTATCCAATAGGAAGATATAACCTTGGTAAGCATATATGCACCCAATATAGGAGGACCAAAATATATTAAAAATCTTCTGGAGGACTTCAAAGGAGAAATTGACAGCAATACAGTCATAGCAGGGGACTTCAACACCCCGCTGACATCACTGGATAGATCCTCTAGATAAAAAATTAACAAGGAAACAGAGACTCTAAATGAAGCACTAGACTAAATGGATTTAATAGATATCTATAGAGAATTATACCCCAAAACTGCAGAATTCACATTCTTCTCAAGTGCACATGGAACATTCTCAAAGATAGACCACATGTTAGGACACAAACAAAGTCTCTACAAGTTCAAGAAGATTGAAATCGTATCAAGCATCTTCTCAGATCACAATGGCATGAAACTAGAAATCAATTGCAACAAGAACATGCAAAGACATTTGAACACTTGGAGGCTAAATAGCACGTTATTAAACAACGAATGGGTTACCGAGATCAAGGAAGAAATTAAAGACTTCCTGGAAACCAATGAAAATGAATACACAACACAAAATCTATGGGATGCAGCAAAAGCAGTTCTTTTTTTTTTTTTAATCTTCACTTAAGGACTTTTTTGCACTTATCTTCACATAGAGCGGGAGAGAGAGAGGGAGGAAGAGAGAGAGAGAGAGAAATATCTACGTGAGAGAGACACATTGAGTAGTTGCCATCCACAGGACCCCAACGGGGTCCGGGGACAAACAGCAACTGAGGTACGTGCCCTTAGTGGGAAATGAAACCAGGTCTCTCTGAACCACAGGCTGACTCTCTAACCACTAAGCCAAACCGGCCAGGGTGCAAAAGCAGTTCTGAAAGGGAAGTTCATAGCACTATAGGCCTACCTCAAGAAACAAGAAAAATTTCTAATAGACTATCTAACCTCACAACTTAAAGAACTAGAAAGCAAACTAAAAGAAAACCTCAGAGCAAGTAGAAGGAAGGAAATAGTAAAGATCAGAGCAGAAATAAATGACATAGAGACCAAAAAAACAATTCAAAGGATCAATGAAACAAAGAGCTGGTTTTTCGAAAAGATAAACAAGACTGATGGACCCTTAGCTAGACTCACCAAGAAACAAAGAGAGAGAACACAAATACACAAAATCAGAAATGAAAGAGAAGTAACAACTGACACCACAGAAATACAAAGGATTGTTAACAAATACTATGAACATTTATATGGCAACAAATTTGACAATCTAAGCAAAATGGACACATTTCTAGAAACACATAGTCTCCCAAAACTGGACTGGGAAGAGATAGAAAACTTGAACAGACCAATAACAATTAAGGAAATTGAAGATGTAATCAAGACTCTCCCAGAAAACAAAAGCCCAGGCCCAAGCAGCTTCAAGGGGGAGTTTTACTGAACATTCAAAGAAGAACTAACACACATTCTCTTCAAACTATTTCAAAAAATTCAAGAAGAAGGAAGACTTCCAAACTCATTTTATGAGGCCAGCATAATTCTAATTCCAAAACCAGAAAAAGACACTACAAAGAAAGAAAACTACAGGCCAACATCCCTGATGAACATAGATGCCAAAATCCTGAACGAAATACTAGCAAATCAGATCCAGCAATACATCAAAAAAATTATTCACCATGACCAAGTGGGATTCATCCCAGGGATGCAAGGCTGGTTCAATATTCGCAAATCAATAAATGTGATACACCACATAAACAAAATGAAAGATAAAAACCACATGATCATATCAATAGATGCTGAAAAAGCATTTGACACAATCTAGCACCCATTTCTGATAAAAACGCTCAGCAATTTGGGAATAGAGGGATCATATCTCGACATAATAAAGGCCATATATGAAAGACTACAGCCAGCATCATACTCAATGGGCAAAAATTAAAAGCATTTCCCTTAAGAACAGGAACAAGTCAGGGATGCCCACTTTCACCACTCTTATTTAACATAGTACTGGAAGTCTTAGCCACAGCAATCAGACATGAAGAAAAAATAAAAGGGATCCAAATTGGAAAGGAGGAAGTGAAACTGTCATTATTCGCAGATGACTGATATCATACAGAGAAAACCCTAAAGACTCCATCAAAAATCTACTAGACTTAATAAATGAATTTGGCAAAGTAGCAGGATACAAAATTAACGTCAAGAAATCGACGGCATTCTTATACACCAATGATGAACTCACAGAAAGAGAAACTAAAAATACAATCCCATTTACCATCACAGTAAAAAAATTAAGATACCTAGGAATAAACTTAACCAAAGAAGTAAAGGACCTATTTGCAGAAAACTACAGGACATTGAAAAAAGAAATAGAGGAAGATATAAAAAAGTGGAAGTACATACCTTGTTCATGGATTGGAAGAATTAACATCATTAAAATGTCCATATTAACCAAAGCAATCTATAGATTCAATGCAATCCCCATCAAATACCATCGACATATTTCACAGAACTAGAACAAATACTTCAAAACTTCATGGAACCAAAAAAGACCCCAAAAAGCCACAGCAATCTTGAAAAAGAAGGACAAAGTAGGTGGGATCACAATACCGGATATCAGGTTATACTACAAAGCTACTGTAATCAAAACAGCCTGGTACTGGCACAAGAACAGGCACATAGATCAATGGAATAGAACAGAGAACCTGGAATTTGACCCAAGACATTATGTTCAATTAATATTTGACAAAGGTGGCAAGAGCATACAATGGAGTAAAGACAGCCTCTTCAATAAATGGTGTTTGGAAAATTGGACAGCTACATGCAAAAAAATGAAACTAGACCATCAGCTTACACCATACACAAGAATAAACTCAAAATGGATAAAAGACTTAAATGTGATTCGTGAATCCATAAAAATCCTAGAAGAAAATGGAGGCAACAAAATTTCAGACATCACACGCAGCAGAATTTTCACTGATACATCACCTAAGGCAACAGAAACAAAGGAAAAAATGAACACATGGGACTACATCAAACTCAAAAGCTTCTGCACAGCAAAAGAAACAACCATCAAAGTGGAAAGGCAACCCACTGTATGGGAGAGCATAATTGCCAATGATATATCAGATAAGGGATTAATTTCCAAAATTAATATATAGAGTGCTCATACATCTCAACAAAAGGAAGAAAAAGAACCCAATTAAAAAATGGGCAGAGGAACTAAATAGACACCTCTCCAAACAGGACATACAAATGGCCAAGAGACATATGAAGAAATGCTCAACATCACTAATCATCAGAGAGATGCAAATTAAAACAACAATAAGGTATCACCTCACACCTGTCAGAATGGTCACCATCAACAAATCATCAAACAACAAGTGCTGGTGAGGGTGTGGAGAAAAGGGGACTCTAGTATACTGCTGGTGGGAATGCAGACTGGTGCAGCCACTATGGAAAACACTACGGTGTTACCTCAAAAAATTAAAAATTGAATTGCCATTTGACCCAGTGATCCCACTTCTAGGAATATACCCTAAGAAGCCTGAAACACCAATCAGAAAGAATACATGTACCCCCATGTTCATAGCAGCACTATTTACAATAGCTAAGATCTGGAAACAGCCCAAGTGTCCATCAGTGGATGAATCGATAAAAAGGCTGTGGTACATATACACAACGGAGTACTATGCAGCTGTAAGAAAGAAAGATCTCTTATCCTTTGAGACAACGTGGAGGGACCTGGAGAGTATTATGCTAAGCGAAACAAGCCAAGCAGAGAAAGACAAATATCACATGATCTCACTTATTTGTGGAATATAATGAACAGTCTGAGGAACAGGGTAGACCCAGAGATGTGGAAGTAGGGTACAGACTGACAACCCTCAAAAGAGGGGGGTGGAGAGATAAACCACAGAACTTTTATGCATGTACGCATAACCAATGGACATGGACAACAAAGCTGGGGACGGGGTAGAGGGTATGGGGAGGAGGGTGTCAATGGGGGGAAAAGGAGAAACATCTGTCACAAAAATAAATTAATAAAAATAAATAAATAAGCAAAATTAAATTAAAATTAGACAACTCAAAAAAAAAAAAGAAAGAAAAGAAAGTAAAGTGTGGGACTGGAGAAGATCAAGTAAATGGAGGAAAGGAGGAAAGAGACGAGCATGGGAGAGGAGGTGAGATGAGGAGAGGGGAGAAGAGGTGAAGTGAAGAAGAGAGGAGAAGCGTGAGGCACTCTAATACTGAGAGATTAGATGTAGGAGATTTGACAGCAGAGGAGACGTAGGAGTGACCAATTTGGTTGGAGGAAAGTAGGAGAACATGGTAACCCCAAAGCCTCAGAAGATAATACGTCAGGAAAGCAAAAGTAATCACTGTGTCAAATGATATTGAGAGTCAAATACAATAAGAACAGAGAACTGACCATGGATCTGCCAATGAAGACATCAGTGAGGAGTGGTGGAGAGAAAGCCTCACACGCATTTGAAGAGAGATGGAATGTGAGAGCAAATTCAGGCAGCTCGTAAGGATTTCTGCAGAAAGGGTGAGCAGAGAAATAGGGCAAAATAACTGGAAAATAGAGCCATGGGATTTTTGTTTTTATATTAAAGGTATATTTATTTATTTATCTATTTATTTATTTATTACTATTTTTTTTATAAGAAAAAAATCATTGTATTTATTCAGGCAGTTACAATTTCTGAAATCCAGATTTACATCTGGGATAATTTTCTTCTTTAAAGGTATATTTAGATGTATAGTTAGCAAGGTTGATTTTGGACACCATTTTGCTAATAATGCAAACTAGGCTTCTATCTATCTATCTATCTATCTATCTATCTATCTATCTACCTACCTACCTGTCTGTCTGTCTATGGAAACCATGATATACTGTTAACTTATTAAATGTAAAGCCAACCAAAATCTCCAATTTTTTTGAGGCCCTCTAGCATGTTATATTGGTACAGGGTTTTTGTTTTTTTAACTCACATTTATTCTTGATAAATGAAGTAAAATTATTTTTTCCCAATAATATACCCTGTCAAGATGTTTAGTGAATCTGTGACACAGAGACTTACTTCATTGCCATGCACATTTGCATTAATGTGAATGTTTTGGATAAGGTTTTTTATTCCACTATGAAACCACTTCTTGAAATCCTACAATGTTCAAGGAACATTTGTCAAATAATTCAGATTACAAGTCTCTCCATCAGTGCAAATGAAGCCAGATATGTTTCTATATCTTCTGAGAAACCAAGATGAAGCTGGCTAGCAGAAGCCTTGAACTAGCCGGGATCATGATTTTGTATGTTCATTCATTCTAAGCAGTAATTCTAAATTGAACTTTGACTTCTTCCTTGTAGTCAGGCCTCTTATAAATGGATTTTTTTTTACCATTAAAATTTAGAATCACAAATTTTTAGAGATTTAAAAAAAACTGGATCATCTGGCCCCCAAATCAGTTCTCTACCTAAGATCATTTGAACATGATAGGGAAAATTATTTTAGAATACTATCTATATAGAATTAGAACTCAGGGATTTGCTAGTTGCAGTTGAGAGTCACGTATACTTAATAGGAACATAACATTGTTCTATGAAGAACTATTCTATTAGCAGCTTAACCATTAATAGATGCTATGAGAAAAAGTTTTAGGTTATGTCTTCCAAGGCGTATTTTTTTAAAGCAGAATTATAACACTCAGTAGTATTAGTTTATTTACTGAGGATTTCAAAGAAAAAAAGAACAACAGGAAAGTAAAGGGAAAACTGAAACAAAAATGATTAACCCCCTCAAAATTTCCCAGTCTCCTAAAGAATTCTGCTTCTCATCTCCTTTTAGGAAGTTTGGACAAAGGGCAGTTCCCAGTGGGTCACATTTATTTTTTGTCTTATCTCTAAGTCACCTTTTTTTTTTTCCTTTTCCTCATTCAGGTACCTTCAGTTTTCTACCGCCTCCTCTTCTACCTCCTTCTTCTCTCTATCCCATAATAAAAACCTACTCAAATAAAGAAATCTCTATCAGTCACTCATATTTTAGTATAAATTTTTAACATTTTTCTTCTCCAAGATGTATTTAAGCTATTAATAGTTATTATGGAATGAAGTTTATGACTCCTATTAATAGAATTCCAGACAGAATTACTCTAGAACTAAAATCCCCTCCAAAAGCTTATTCTTTTGTAAGAGCTAATAGTGCTTGGTTAATCTTCTCTAAAGGTGTTTTGCTTAGGTTTCTGAAGCCATACTAACAGCATACTCATTGTAAATTTATTTAACAAGAGAAAGTTACAAAGAAACTCAGCTTTAAGGAACTTCCCCAGAAAATATTGCCAGGAGAGAATATAAAGAAAGATATAAAGATCCTTAGGAAACATATTTTCAAGTAGGATTTAAAAGCAAGGAGGCTAAGAGCTGAAAAGAGCATTGCAAATCACCATGCTCAACATTCTCAATTTCATTAACGACAAAAATAAGGCCAGAGGTTGAATACTTGCTCATTGACATATGGCTGTTAGTGGCAGAGATGAGACCAGCACTCAGATTTCTGTCTTGGTTTTGAGTTCATTCATTCATTCATTCATTCATTCATTCATTCATTCATTCATCAAATACTCATAGAGGGTTTCCTGGGTCCCAGACTCTCTCCGCAGTTCTAGGATACAGTCATGAATAAAGCAGACCGAGCTCCTGTGTGAGTGGCACTGTTGATCACTTTGTCATAGCTGTGGGTCAAGAGCTGTTCCCCAGATCATTGCACAAGAACCTGACTGACCTGCAGGACATGTCAGTGAGCAAACTTCCCTGATTAATTACAATCAGCAGAGTGCTTAGTGGGAGCAAAGCAAGAGCTGACATAAGTACTTTCTCACCATAGATTTCAGGGGAATTTCAACGCGCACGTTTCTGACTCACTGGAAGTTTAAATACTTCTTGGGCTGTTGTGACAGGAAGACTGGATACCCAAGATTCTTCTGTCAGCTATGACTTGAAAGGTAAAGACCCTCACATTCTACCAACAAGTAACAGAATCACAATACATTCTTTTTTCTTCTTTAAAAAAATTCAAACATATCACATTATAGCCAGTACCAATTTGGTCCTTCAACTTTGCAAAGACGAATTAGAGTACTATTATGCAATAGCATATTCGGTAATAAATATGAAGGGAAAACTTCTCTTCTGCCATATGTCTAATTTCAGTATACAAACGTTTCAAAACAGACCTATATATTGAGGCAGAGAGACTAAATGTTCTTGAGCAACTCATAGGGGTTAGGCATTGAAATCAGTTTTGTGCTTTAACTTACCCCCCCCCCCCATACCACAGAAGGAGCTGGGGTTTGGGATTTAGAGATCCAGGCTTAGCTCCGGGTCCTGATGTTTATTAGGGGTGTTGTAAACGACTATAGCCTGTCTAAGCCCCAGTTTATTTGTAAATTGGGGACAATAGCACCTCCTCCCGGAATGGTGATGAGAATTGCGTTTGGAGTTGTATGAGGGCGGGCCCAGCCCTGCGCCTATGTGATGGTGATTTAGAAAACATTAATCCTTCTTTTCCCTTCCTCCTTTCTTTCCCTGCTTATTTCCTCGTGGTTCCAGAGGTCCGTCCTGCAATCTCACTTTGCTTTTGCCTTTCCTGCCTTGACCTCAGATAGCTCAAGGCCTTCAGCTTCCAGGAATCTTGGCCTGGTCAGCCCAACCTATTCTCCAGCCTGCCGGCTTGGGCTCACTCCTCCCCCTCCTTGGACGGATGCGTCTATTTTTTAAATCTGTAAGAGTTTATGGCATATGTCATAATGGAAGCTGCCTTCTAGTGGGGGCCTCCTCTAGCCACTTCTAGCAACGTACCCACAGTCACTGTTAAGGGATGGTGCAACATGCTAAAGGCCACAGTATATTCCTACATAAAGGAAAGCAAATGGCAAGACAATATGCTCAATATGATTCCATTTTGTGTTGTAAAATACCTATCGAATCTATATGTACATGCACAGGAAAAAGTTCTGGATTGGTGAACATACCAAACAGTGTTTACTTTTTTTTTTTTTATCCTCACCCGAGGACATTTTTGCATTTTATCTTGGGATATAGAGTGGGAGGGAGAGAAGGAGGAAGAGAGTGAGAGAAACATCGAGGTGAGAGAGACACATTGAGGGGTTGCCACCCACACGACCCCAAGCGGGGCCAGAGACAAACTGCAACTGAGGTACGCGCCCTTAGCAGGAGCCGAACCCAGGACCGTCTGGTCCGCAGGCCGACACTCTAACCGCTGAGCCACACCAGCCAGGGCAATACCAAACAGTGTTTACTTTTAATGAGTAGGAATAGGAGGTATAAAATAAATACAGGACTTACATTTTTTTTTTCTTCCTTAGGTAAGCTGGTGTACTATTTTAATTTTTTACAAAAATTATTTATACAACAAACATTTTATTTAAAAATATAATGAAGAAAAAAAGTGTATTCTGTTTTAAAAAGAACTGGGATTAGATGTGTGAAATGTTTTCAAAACAGATAACAAAATGATGTAGTCTCTCATTTCTACTAATCTTGCCATTTGGCTAATTATGTGCAAGTGGAGATATCTTCTTTTATATTATATTATTTGATATAGCACAATCCAAACTCCTACTTCAATTAGATTTGGAGGTGACCATTAGCCTTACAGAACTCAGTCGTCCTGCCAGCTGGAGCCTGTGCTTGAGTTTGATACAGATTATTCACAAACCAGAAAGCGTGCAATGTTTGGGTCGTTTCAAGTATTTATCAGAAGGCAGCAAGTTCAAAACGAAAATAAGGCATCTGTAGATTCATGTTCAACGAATTTATATAAAACATGTACTATGCTCCCCTGTTGTGCTGTGCGTTTTTACATATATTCTTCTTCCGTGGATGTCAAAACTATCTGGTAGAATAGACTATGCTAGCCTCCTTTACAGATGAGAGAACTGAGGTTTGATAGAGAGACTGAGTGACGTCAAAACCAGGACAGGAAGCCTGCCCTTTGACCTACAGACTTGTGCCCTCTTCTTGGCATCACACTGCTGGTGAAGATATTCTGATTGACTCGTGACTTCCCGGGGACACACGGGGGGCCCACAGTGCTCCTGAAATCAACTAGCATGCCTTCCCCCTGGGCTGTGGCAAATAGCCTTTGTCTACCACCATTGTACCCGTCCTTACTAAATGTCTACGTTTGCATTCATGTGCAGCAACCCCACAGAATTCCAAAAAACCAAAAGCATCCAGTTATTACTGAAAGCCTTTCCTGTGTCACGATAACCAGTATAAAACTGGTTACCGACAACCGGGAGACAAAAACATCTGCTGGGTCCTCTTCAGTCAGAGATTTGAGTTAAATTAGAATTTCACTGTGCTTCTTCTGCAGCTAAACAAAGCCTGCATCTTGTTGTAAGTAATAGGACTTATTTATACTTGATATCCTTTGAAAAGTGGTGGCATTTCAGCAACTCAAGCATAAAGTCTTTCCTTATTCTTCCAGACAAAGTGACACGTCGTTATCAGATAAGAGCATTGTTAATATTTGAATACTGAGCTACACCTGTCTGTTCATTTTTGAAACTGTTTAAGATCCACCAGGGGGAGATGAATTTGTATGTGTGTCTTGATGCAGGCGCTCAGTATTTGGAAGGCATCTATAGTAACAGAGGATCACGCAGATACTAGATCCTGCACGACCTGTTTGCTTTCTGTAGCTCCACAAGTTTGCAGTTAGTTATGCATGACTTTTCTCACTGCCAAGATTTTGGCCAGCACTTCTTGCTCGTCATTCTTCATTCTTGTCTTTGCGCTTTGGGTGAGTCATTGCCATACTTGTCATCAAGGCTTCCTGGGGTGAAACTCTGGATCTCTCTTTCTGTCATCCTAGACAATCCTACTGGGTGAGTCTACCTTTAATTATGTTGTTGGTTTTTGTTTGTTTTCTTTTTTTAGTTTGCAGATACCTAGGTATGTCAGCCCTAAGTCAAGTTGTAACTGTTTTCCTTTTCCTAAAGCCTGGCCTATAGGAAAGTCCTAACTTTTGGGAAATGGTTGACACAATTTACATGTGATCTTGAACTCCACCTCCACCCACCACATCCCCCACACACACTCGACCACTGTCCTAGGTTCATACCTTGACCTAGCCCATGTGTAATGTTGAACAAGTCACTCCCTTTCTCTAGGTATATGTTTCCTTCTCCAAAACATGAGGGTGCAGGTCTGTGCGAGGTATGCTTCCTGCCACTGCCCTTCTGGTGCCCAGGGGGGACGTCACTAGTTGAACACCACACACTCTCCTGATGGGCCTGGAAGTGACTACACCATCCCTAGTACGGCAGCCTCGATGTCTACATGTAGATGATATTAAAATAACTTTGGAGATACCTTCTCCTTCTCAAAAATCTATCTAAGTTAGACCCTTAGAGGATATTTGGGTTTCATGTTTTAGATACTAGAGGGGAATAAAAGTCACCAGTGATTGGCACTCCAATCAAGTTTCCCCACTGGCCTAGACTTGTGCCTGTTATCCTGGTGGGATTTGCAAAGAGGGTTAAATACTCAGAAGGTTTGATAATATTTTTAGAAGATTAACCTAGAAATCTTATATTTAAATGCTGGTTGGATTGAGGGAATTGCCTTGTTATTCTATTGAAAAGATGAGAGTTAATGTTTGGGGAACCTTTATTAATTTTTGTTAACAAATATTGTGTTAGTTGCCAAGTACCATGGTCTCTTCTAAGCACATTTCAAATATGAATTCATTTAATCATCACAATAATCTGATCATGTGGTATTATAAATACTCTCAACTTACAGATGATGAAACCAAGGCTCAGGCTGGTTAAGCAACTTACTCACAGTCACACAGCTGATCAAGGGTGAAGCGCCAGACTGGTGTGGCTCAGTGGATTGAGCTTTGTCCCATGGACTGAAAGGTCCTGGTTCGATTCTCATTCAGGGCACATGCCCGGGTTTCAGGCTCAATTCTCAGTAGAGGGTGTACAGGAGGCAGCTGATCAATGTTTCTCTCTCACATTGGTGTTTCTATCTCTCTCTCTCTCCCTTCCTCTCACTCTCTTTAAAAACAAACAAACAATACAAATATATATATATTTTTTAAAAAGGTGAAGCTGAAATTTAAACCCATCATTCTACCCTTGATACAGTTCTTAACAACTACCACTCTTTTCCTTCTTTAAGCTGCAGAAATTATATGAAGCCTGATCTGTCATAAGGGTGTTCTTGAAAATACAAGGAGTTGTTCTCAACCAGTATTATCCATATCAGAGTAATAATGCTGTGAGGATCGAATCACATAACACACGCAAAGGATCTGGCACACTGAGTATGTGTTTGAACCAAGCTTCTGCCTTCTGCTCCGCCTTTCCCTATGAAGAAGATTGCAAACATGTGAATCCAGGGGGAATGTGAGGGGACATGTTCTCTGTACATTAAAAAAACTAATACTGCATTTTGAAATAAATTTTTATTAAACATGCCAGTGTAGAAATCAAATAAATGAATGCAACCAATCATTTAAAGAAGGTAAAAAATGAAAAAAAAATTATTCATTGATTAGCAAAATTTAGTGCAATGCTTTACTTATCCATTTGTTCTATAGTAATATTCTAAAGCCTCTGGTTCACTGACTTCACTATATAAGAGATGGGACTTCTTACTCCTACCCACCCTCTCATAGTTCCCTTGTCATAGAAACACAGGGTTTTTTTATTTGACCTGATAAGATATTTATCAAGGGTCTTCTCACTTCAAAACACTGTTCCATTCATTCATCCCTTTCTTGAAAGGCAGCACCGAGGTTCTAAGAGTTCAGAGGGTCTCCTGACAACTAGGGAAGTTTCTCCTGAATCCATTCACTCAAATGCTGTTGAAGGTATTTAGCAGTTCACTCCATGGATGGTATCATCCATTGACTGAGATTTCTTTGTAAGTGATCCCACTGAGCACCGGACATCTTAATAATGCCTATTTCATCCAGAAAAAGTCAAAGAAGGATTTACACAGGAGGCTTGAAGGACAGTGGAATTTTGAATGAAGGGAGAAGTCTGAATTGTAAAGGCATGAGGGTGTGCTGGGCTGGGGAACTGGAATAGGGAGAGAAAAGAGGAGACAAGATTGAACCTTTAAGGACGAAAGTTTGATTTTTATTTTGGGTATACAATGATGTGTATATCAAGTCTGTTTTGATTACAAGTGACAGAAAAAATAATTCAAACTGGTTTAAATGAGGAAAAAAGTGAAGGTTGGGGGTGCCATTGACTCCCATAACTGACAAGTCCACACCACAACTTGGCTTGAGGCTTGTGTGGTATCCTGGGATTCCCTCCCTTAGCAATACGGGTGTGCTCTTTCTGTTCAGTTTTGTGTTTTAGAGAGATCATCTTGGAGGCGGACTTGAGTCTGGATTGGAGAAAATGATAAGCTTAGCTATCCAAAAGGGTAAATATTGCTCTGGTTCAGGAAAGAAATGTTGAGAGGCAGGACTCGGGCAGAGCTCATAGGTGTGGGGAGGACATTTAGGAGGTCCACTGATTGAACATCAGGGCTGTGAGAAGGGAAATCTCTAAACTAATTTTTAAGTTCCTGCCTTGGGTAACTGGATAAAAGTTAGGCCTTTCATCAAGACAAGAATATAAGAAGTTTAGTGGGGAAAGAGATAAACTTGATTTTGAATTACCTCTGGGACATTCAGGTGCAGATTCCTAGCAGGCTGTTGGATATATTTATCTTGAGCTTAGAAAACCACTCTGAGCTGAAAATAAAAATTTGGGGCTCATCAGAGCATATGGGCCACCAAATAATGGCAGCATCGAAAGGTTTTGGAAGAGAAGGGGAAAGAAAGATCTATAAAGGAAATCAAAAGGAGGGCAGTCAGAGGGAAAAGAAGAACCAAGACACAGTTTAAAACACACACACACACACACACACACACACACACACACACACAAAAGGAAGAGGAGAAAAAGTATAAAATTCTAGGTGAAATTAATTAAAATAAGAGATGAAAATGTCCATAAGATGTAGCAAACTAAAAAAAACATTATCAAGTCAAGTCAACAGTGGAATCTATGCCGTCAACAATAGGATATTGAAAAGAATCACAAACACCAATTAAACCAAACAAATCAACATATTTATTGATCACCTGCTAGATGAAAGACACCCTACCAAACAAATGGAGAAACAACAATAAAAATCATAAATAAATTTTAAAAATATCAATTTGTTACAGTATGTTCAATTTGAGTTCAATCTGGCATTATAACCATTTGAAACGTGAGCTCAATTTATTCAGAGGGGTTAAGCTCTCTAAAAAGGGAAGGTGGTTTATATACCAAAGTGTGTAATCAAGATCAGAGGATTTTGTTTAAAAAAATCAGTCATGTCTGATTGTGCTCATCAAAATTATTCCTCGTTATCTCTGTTTAATCCCTAATAAGTATTGCAACTTTATCCTATTTCTGGAGTACGCTTGCTGCTAACACAGCTTCCAACTCTTCCTGCCCAGTGGCCTGATACAGAGGAGCCTTTCCCTCAATAGCAGTTACCACTGAATGACTCGGGCCTCAGGGCTGTTGAAAGCACTTCTTCAGTTTCTCCCTCTATTCTCTCTTCCTTTGAATCAAGCATTCTAATGGCATCTATCTGAAAGATGGTCACTTCACCCGCTTGTCTGTCTTTTAGCTCCTGGACTCCCAGTGTTTCATCTTAATCTCTTGTAATGCAATATGACTTTTGAATTTTACTGCAGTCCCTCCCAGGTCTCTGGGAGGAAGTGAAAAGTCTACCATTGACAATGGCCATGGAGTCTGTAATTCCCATGACCTCGTAGGCGTGGGCTTACATAGTAGAACTTCACCATAAATGTCTGAGCAGATTTGTGACCCAGCCTTGATTTCAGGGACTCCACATTCAGATCCATAGACACCCTTTCACCAGATTTTTGTGCATAACAGACCTTCCCTAAACTCACAGACCTTGAATTATTCCCAATAGGAACATCTAGAGCAAATCAAAACTTGTGGATTGCATTAACTCATTGAAGGGGGACTCACCTCTTTTCATGTCACAATTCCAGCTGTGTAATCTCCCCTGCTGTATATTCCTAGCTCCTGCCACCATTTTCTTTCTTGTTTTTTCTTGTCCTAGAGATGAAACATATATAACGCAACGGAAAGGCAAACAGAAATGAATTCTGAAGTATCCGCTGTTTTCGTCCTCCCGGCTTCCATGCCCCTGCATTGGTGTGGACCATCAATGGCTAGTTGTTTCTGTGTAGTGTGTATGTGTGATTGGCACTCCCTGCAATTACCCTTTCTACAGTCTCTGCCCCCAAGCAGTGTGGCTTCTTGGGTTACTGATGGCCTCACAACAAACCTGACTTTGTTCTTTTAACCATCTTCTCTCAATGCCATCTCATTAAAGTATATTGCCAGTGAAAGCAGCCCTGACAAATGTCTTTCCACTTGTAACCTGGTCTGAAACTGCCTAACTTTTCTTGTTGAATGAGCTAAGTATTCCAAAAATAATTCAGGAGAGAAACATGAAAAACACCAGTTCATGTTGTCACTTATACAGTATTTTTAAGAACGTGTTAAGCACAGACCACCAGCCTTTTTAATTATTGTCTGTTTTAGTAACGAGACAAACACAATTTCATTTTGTGTCCTCTAGTCTCAAGTACAAATGATGACAGAATACAAGGCCCAGACACTAAGGGAAACAATGGGTGATAGAAAAGTACAGACAGGGGCAATGAGGACCCCAAATGTTGAGCTTCTTGTGGGAATCTTTGGGAACTAGAGCTTTTTCAGGAAGTTCTTATTAAAAAATGGTAAAATGTTTGTGTCTACATGGAAAGCTGTCAATAAAAGGTTGGTTAGCGTAAAAATAATGACACTACTTATAATTTCAAATAGACCAAATAATATCACTGAAGACAAGATGTAGCCCCATCTCCTGTCCTGTGGTCCGTTCCCTGGCCCCTGATTTGTTCTCTTGAAAATCAGTAATGTTGAGGTGCAGAGCAGAGGGAGCTGACCTTTTCCAGTTGGGAGCGGAATCCTGCTCCCAGTTACTGGTAGACAGTGTGTCTTCCAGGTTCCTGACATGGGCACCTGGTTGTCCTGTCACAAGTCCTGCCTCCCAGAGGAAAATGGCCCCTCAGAAGGAGAAAATAAAAATAAAATATATATTTTTTAATTTTACAAAGGAGGGGAAAAAAGGAGGAGGAGTTTAAGAACAGGTTTCTTGTCCTAGATACCAACTGCTATAGCCATTAATTGATTGATTTGTGAATATTTATGGACTACTTTCTTTTCTTTCCTTTTTATTGAATTTATCAGGATGACACTGGTTAACAAAGTTATACAGGTTTCAGGTGCAAAATTCCCCAGCACATCATCTGTACACTGTACTGTGTGCTCACCACCCTAAGCCAAGTCTCTGTCCATCATCATTTATCCCCCCATACTCTCCTCCTGAATAGTTTCCAGATTATACAGTGAGTGAATAAAAGTGTCCACTTGGGTTCAGACTGTAGCTCTACCACTTTGCTGTTCTTTGATCTTAGGTAGCAAGTCTAAAACACATCACTTAGCTTCCTTGGCCTCCCTGTGCCTCAGCTGCTCCGCCTGTAAAACGGGTTAGAGGTTCATTGGGACAGTCCACATCCAGTGGTTAAGACAACGTTTGGGACATAGCAAGCACTATGTCCTCACTAACGGTTAGGATTATTCCTCCCATGTATGAATTAAAATTCTAAAAATTACAATAACATATTTCTGCCCTAAAGAAACCTTCTTTGTGCACCCATGACATATGTAAAAAATTCACATACTTGAAAATGTCCTGCAAGGGACTGATGTGAAATGTGAAAAGGCTTAAAACTGGAAGGAAGGAATGAGCTAAAATGAATGTTTTATAAATAGATACATAAACTGTTTGAGCTTATGACTGACTAGACAGCCTATTTCGTGGTTGTGCTACTATTTACATAGACCCAGTCTCATTCTTTTCAAAGAATTAGAATCTGGCATAAGTTACTTCTAGCCACCTGATCTTCATGGTTGCACAGATGATTCCTCCACTTTGAATCATGAGTGACAGGGAAGCAATTTTACATATTTATATCTCTTAACCCTGCATCCCTATAATGTATATACTTATTTTACAGGTATAGAAATTGACAACATTACCACATTTGCTAAAAGCCGTTAAGTGTCCATGTCTTGATTGTGTAAAATGTTTTTGTACCAGTGTATAGACTCACCTGGATGACCCCTCCACTGATAAGTAAATAAAATAAATAAAAGTGCAAGTGAAAGGTGTCATTGTATTCTCACATGAACACTCCTGAGTGAAGCTCAGAGAGATAGCTGGTTTACACAGCAGCAGGGCACTGGGATCCAAACCAACAGCTTGCTAGTGCTCTTTCTGCAGTGTGATGGGCCCTTTTCTTTCTGGTGACTTGTACGCTCCTGGTTTTCTTGGGAATATGCATGTGATCGTAAAAAGGTCATAGTAAAGCTATAGTAAAAAGGTCAATATTAACTAACCAAGTCTCTGCCTTAACAAATAGGAGTTAGAGTCTTCCAGTAGAAGATTCAGCTGGACTGAAAGGATTTATCTGAGTAATGCTTTTGTTACACTTTTAAAAATATAGCCCTGGTCGGTTTGGCTCAGCGGTTGGAGTGTTGGCCTGCGGACCAGAGAGTCCCGGGTTCGGTTCCTGCTAGGGGCACGTACCAAAAAAAATAAATAAATACATAAATATATATATATATTATAAATAGAGACATGTTCATCCCCAGTTAAATCTCTTAATGCATAAATTTAAACATGCATTACAAAGACTGTTTTAAACTCAAAGGATTCCATTACTCCTATAAATATTAAGTGTTTACATTTTAGTTATTTTTAAAACGTTACCTCAATTTAAAATTTACAGTTAATCACAAATTCAACAAAGAAGAGGAGACTGTACACGATCTTTGAAACAGTGGGAAAGACATCTTCGAGCTTATCACAGTAAGTACCTGTAAGCTCCCACCAAAAGTCAGTCTGTATAGCAGCTAAGAGCAGGCATTCTGGATCAGACAAGCCCCATTTGAACTTAGGATGTAGAAGCTACTTAATCATTCTAAACTGAAGTTCTCTCATCAATGAAACGGGATGATAGCACCTAGGTAGTTGAGAGAGTTGGATGAGATCACTTGCCTGGCACAGGGCAGTCCCTTTTTAAATGTTGTCTATGGTTCCTTCCTCTCCCTTGGTCTCAATTGTTTCAAAAGACTACCTTCAGAATGTACTATTTTCCCAAACATTAAGTGATTTTTCACAGAGAAAAAGACAACTAGGGCCATTTTTCTTTTATCTCTCCTTCTAATTCATCTCTGTCTAGCTTTGTGTGTGTGGCCTGGCACACTTGTCTCACCTCTCAATGCCCAGAGGTAGTCATAGCATGTAGAATATCAGGTGATAATTGTAGGGTTGGCTTTCTGCTGCTCACTCAAAGTGTCAACATCCAGATGCTGAACACTCATCTATTTATAATCAGGACCCCCGACTTCACGAGAAAAAGCAAGTCTGCTGGCCTCCTCTGCTCTTCCAGATCATTCCAGGTGGCTTGAATTTGGGGGAGCTGGGGGAGGGGTACAGTCAGATGTGAGGCTAGTTATTGCTCCAACTTTGAAATGGTCACAGAGCAGAATGGTAACAAAAATCAAAATCACAAACACTAATGAGACTCCCCAGCTGGTGCCAGTTCTATTCCAGTCACCACCCTCCACAGCCCCAGAAGAGAGTGGAGGATTATAGGTTTGGTGGAATCCTTGGGGCACATTCAAAGAGTTTGAAGTTTTGTTTGAAAGTCTGTTTGCAGACAGTAAAAATGGATTAAATTGCCTCTCCAACACAAAGAAATGCCAGGTCTCAGTAGAGGTAAGACACCAGAGACTTAAAGTGCTACTAGAAGCAAAATAATGAAAAGAGTCCAAAATGCTAGACCATCTTTGCAGCCAACACTATATACCTTAAGTTTAAGAGTATCTACATTAATTGTAATGGACAGATCCAAAGAAGTAATGCATTTAATAGTGTCTTTTCTTCCTGAAAGGAAGTGGGTTTATTTAAGGACCATGGTATATATCATACATTCTTTTTTTTTTTAAAGCACAACAGAAAGTTATCCTCTTTGTTCTATTACCCATTGCTACTCCTTCCTATAAAATTCAGATTTATTACATATATAACTTCTAGAAGTGAGGTGTGTGGGTCAAACTATATTTACAAAATGCCACTGAAATCCAAAAATTAAATGATGAACAAAGATGTGACTTTCTAATATCTTTAATTGCAACATTTCAAATCAGTTTAAGAAGCTAAATGATTTATTATTACTTTTATGCATGTTGAAAGCACTGGATTATATATTTAAGGGAAAATAGGGCAAAAAAACTGCATGGTGGCTACAGCAAGATCATGCTAATAATAATAATGATAATGATAATAATAATAATAATAATAAGAAGAAGAAGAAGAAGAAGAAGAAGAAGAAATGTATTGGTAAGATATTGATGGTTATCCAAGCTTTAAAGCACTAACATTTTCAACTGACAGCATCTACTAAAAACACTGAGAAAGATCAATTGAGTACTATATTTTTCCCTCAAATGGCCTAAATCATCATTAATCCCAACATGTAGATTAGTAGCTCTTTCCAAGGCTGAATGAATATTTTCAAAACTTAGTAAGTCAAAATGAGTCAAGTACATTGCACTTATCTTTTGTTTTGTTAATATTTAAAATATTTTTTAAATATTTTGTCTTTCACTATGTGTTCACGTGTGTGTCTGCACCAGTGTGTACAAGTTTCCGGGTAGTCTCCTCTATGACGGACTGTGCTGGGCATACGGGAAAGGACATGGCACAGTTCCTGCCCTGGGAACCATCCTGGCACGCTCCTCGCCGGCCCGTGCGCAGGGCTGTTCTGAGCCACCCGCTGTGCTGAGGGCAGGCTTGAAAGAAAAAACCTTAATGGAGGCATGAGCACTTAAGTTGAGTTCTGAAGGAATATTAGCAGTGTTTCAATTAAAAGAATATTTTGAGAATGCTTTTGTTTTTATCATAAAACATATTATATTTTTTAAATTAATAGACTTTATTTTTAGGACAGTTTTAGGTTTACAGAAAATTGAGAAGATAGTATAGAATTTTCATATAATTCTGCCCTTCCCCACAGAGTTTCCCCTATTATTAACATCTTGCATCAATATGTGACATTTGTTATAACTGATGAACAAATACTGATACATTATTATTATTAACTAAAGCCCATAGCTAACATTAGGGTTCTCTTTGTGTTGTACTGTTCTATGGGTTTAGACAAATGCATAATGTGATGTGTTCATCATTATAATATCATACGAAATAGCTTCAATGCCCTAAAAATCTCCTGTGTTCCACCTATTTTATACCTCCCTCCCTTTCCCAAACCCCTAGCAAACACTGATCTTTTTACTGACTCAACCGTTTTGATTTTTCCAGAAGGTCGTATTGTTGGAATCATACCACATATAGTGTCTTCAGATTGTCTTTTTTCACTTAACAATATGCACTAAAGGTTCCTCCATGTCTTTTCATGACTTGATAGCCATGTTCAATTTTTTTACAAATAGAAAAAAAGCATCATTCATAATCCCAGAGATAGACACTATAAACAATTTGGTTCATTTTTTTTCCAGTTTTTTGCATAGATAAATAGATAGACAGACAGACATAGACATAGCAAATGATCATACTGTCTATACTATTTACAAATTCTTTCTGTCACTCAATAATTTATCAAGAATATTGTATCATTTAATGTCAGTTTGTAAAATTACTTGTAAATGGCTAAAGATTATTCCATTTCTGAATGTATCACCATTTATTTAGCTAAGTCCCCATTTGGGGACATTAAGATTGTTGCAAACTTTCTGCTATTGTAAACAATACTATCCTTCTTGTCAAATATTTACTCCCATATATATGTCCTTAGTGGGGGGAAATCCTAGAAGTATACATAATTGTGGTATCACACAGTACATAAAATCCCCAGGCTTTTGACAGTGATGACCTATCTCTGCTCCTGAAAATTTATAACAATCTCCACTCCCCCAGAAGACAAGAAACTGCCCATTTCCCCGAACTTCATCAAAGCTGGGTGATATCCTTTTAAATAATGTTTCAATGAAAAGAATATTTGGCATGGGCTTATTGAGTGTTTAGGAGGTTAGGGGAGGGGAGAAGGCATCTGGTGATGAAAATAGCATGAACAGAGGCATCAAGGTGGGTAAGCATAATTGTGTTCAGACAATCAAATATTCTAGAGAGGTTGAGGTATAGGGGAGCACAGAGGGGAAGCAGCATGAGCTGAGGCAGGAGAGGCAATTGAGAGGCAGATTATGGAGGTCCTCGAATGCTCAGCTAGAGGTTTAAATATCTTGGGTAGACCAAAGGGAAGCCCAAAGGTTTCTGAGTAGGGTAATGAACAAAGACATGCTCTTGTAAGATTATTTTGGTGGCAGTATAAGGGTAAATTGGAGTAGGATGATAAAGAATTCTGGGAAACTGTTTACTAAAATAGTTGAGGATAAGAATGGCAATTGATTGTTTTAAGGGGACAACAATGGAAATGAAGAGGGAAGGATGAAATGAAGAATAGGTTGCAAGTGATGTTCTAGAATTTCATTGGCCCCTTTGTACCTTCTGTTTCCTGAGAACTTTCTCTTAGACACTTGCGCGTCCCTAGGACACAGGAATTCCCAACTCAGGGGTTGCTGCTTTAATATGTGGGCTTTGAGGACCCAAAACAAAGAAAAGTTTCTTTTCCATTGTGGAGTTTCAGGCAGTGTGACAAATCAGGGAGGACACCTTTAGGTAAAATCGTTTAGTGGCATTTGAGATGTGTAGTAATTTTTTTAAGCCAATCGACAAGACTTCCCTGTTCATAATGTCACCAAGAAATTGTTCTGAATTTTAATTTATTTTTATGAGAAGCCATTTAAAGGTGTAAAGTTGAAATTATATTTAGATGCAGTCAATAAAGCTATTAAAAAGGACAGAGTTACCTGATACTGGCCAAATTCTGGGATGGTTAATTACCACAATCATACCAGGTGTCTCCTATGGACCCTCACAGCTGTTCACAGAATTTGCGAATGGAAGATGAGAGAAGCTAGTTCAAGGAGAAAGGGCAGAAGAAATGACAGGTTTTGAAGGAGCTCCTGAGTCATCCACGTTTGAATGTCCAGCCACAGCTGAAATGGTGACTGGAACCCAGGGGAGAGATTCAAGTTGCCTGCCTGTTTGGGAATTCCTCTGCACATTCATAATGGTTGTAATTGTGAGAATTCCTAAAAATTTCTTAAACCAAATTGTGGGTTATGTCAGATGGTTTCACTAAGAGAAAAATCACACTGTGAGCACCCTATTTGCACTACCTTTTTAAAAAATTGATTCATAGATTTCGTTTTTGGCTCAGAATAAATGACGTGCCTTTTATCAAGATTGTTTTTGTGTTCTCTACTAATATGTGTGTGCAGCTCCATGTGACTCCTTCTTTGCCCTTTTCTGTTTTCTGTTATATAAGATCTTACTGCTGTCTTCACCATGATCACACTTCGACAGTCAAAAAAAAAAAAAAAAAGATATATTTCAGGTGTTTGAGATGAAGGAGGTTGCGTGAGTTTAACCTTCCTTGGTATCCTTGTGAGCTTTCTGTATTTAATACTTGTTTTATCTGAAGCCTGTGGAGGTTCTAAACTATTAGAAGACACACTTTCTGAGAACTACCTTTCTAGTAGCGTGAAGATATGTCATTGATGTTGGGCAACAAAGTTATTCTCTGTAATCCTCTTGATGTTGTAAATGAAAAAGAAGACGAAGCCAGCACCATCTGAACTTTGGGCAAACCATTTGCTCAAAAGGATCATCAAAGGACCAAGCCCTGCCAAAATAATATTTTTTTAAAAATCCAGCAGAAAAGAAAACATCGAGGCGCACACACAAAAATGAAATGGGTGCAAATTACCTCCATTGCGATTGGAGAGCAACACAAAACAAACCCCCACCACTGCCTCTCTCGAAAGGGAAGCCGCACAAGACAGACATTGAAGTAGAGCCTCACAGTAGCCATCTTTTAACAGCTTTTTTTTCTTCGATGCTTTAACCTAAAAAAAAAAAAAAGAAAGAAAGAAAGAAAGAGAAGGAAGAAAAAAAAAAAAAGAAAGGAAGAAAAGGGGAGGGGGAGAGAAAAGAAAGAAAAAAAAAAAGAGGAAAGAAAAAAAAAAAAACACCCTACCCATTGTTATGCCCCTTATTCATCTTTCATTCAAAGTCATTCACTGTGCATTAATTACCACTTTCTTCAATGCTCCCGGAGCTCCCAAACACAGCCTGTTTTCAAAGAGGCACACTTCCATGTCTCCGGTATTTATATGCAGAGCCTGCTGAAATTTTCATCCCAAGACTTTGAGATACCCACCTTAATTTTTGCATACTGTAATTGTTCACAAGATAAAAAGACAAAAGAATGATTTCATGCTTCCAGGACAGTTGTTTGCATCTCTTTCATTTTTCTTTCCAGCTGTGAATGGCAGCAGTAGGTTCTTTAGCAGATGTCCTGCTTGCCCTATGGTAAATTTTAACTTTTCTTTCCTTCCCTTTTTTTTTTTTTTTTGTTTTGGTCAGTCACATTTATAGAGACTTAAAACAAACAAACAAAAAAACCCTGTTGCCTGATACAGTTTTTCCTCCACTTTTTCTTATATCAGTCTAATATCTGGATATTTCCTTAATAGGTCACTCTCCTTAAGAGCCGTTTAGGAAGAAGGAAAAGAACTGAGTGAAGAGTTCAAAAAGCTCATGTAGACGTTTAACTATGCAGTAATTGGATCTCTGACACCCATTTCACTTTCATTCCTCTGGGCCTGATCACTCTGAAATTTGTGAAAGCTACAATGTTGGCTCATAGGAAATTGATGTACAGTGAACAAAAAGAAAATTTGCTCCTGTGTCACTCTTTAGTAGAAACCTTTGGTTTTTTAAATACTATTTAAACATCAGAAGATTGATGGACTTGAGTCTGCAACTAAACTGTAATAATTGAACTTAATGAGGAAACATATATCTGTGAGTTAATTCAAATATTCATGCAAATATGTGATGTTCCAGCTTATTGAGGGTAAACAACAGATATTAATGTTGTTTTGAGGAAGCAAAAAAGAAAAAGAATTAGTGACTTGTGTACACTTATAGGATTGTATACACTTATAAGAACCAAAGGGGTCAGGCAAATTGTAAAAAATAATAATAATAACTGAATATCATACCAAAGCACAGAATGATAGACTTCCAAGATTACTTCAGCTTTTTTTCCCTAAGAGTTGAGGAAACTGAAGCCTAGAAAGACTGTGACTTGTGCAAAGTCACCCAGGACTAATAAAAGATATTAGTCAATTAAAAAAATTTTTTTTCTTTGTTGATTTTAGAGAAAGAAGGGAAAGGGAGAGATAGAAACATCAATGAGAGAGAACATCGACTGGCCATCTCCTGCATGCCCCCCACTGGGGATCAGGCCCACAACCTGGGCATGTGCCCTGACCGGGAATCGAACTGGCGACCTCTTGGTGCATGGGTCAATGCTCCACCACTGAGCCACACCGGCCGGGCTTAGTCAGTATCTTGATGCCAATCACAACATAGTTTCTTTGACATACTTGCTACTTAGAAAAGCTTTGTAGTCTTTTATGGGCTCTGTCAGCTGCACAGACATAGTGCATAGCATGTCTCACCTATTCCTGGCACCATCAGGGGGCCATGATTTCCAGTGTCCTGAGGATATGGTCCAGTTTCTATATAATGGCTTACACTGTCTGAAGTACAGTAGATGCATTAGAAATTATTGTTGCTATTATTGCTATTATTACTATTATTATCAGCGTGAGTCACCTTCTGGCACTGTTTTGATTGAAAACCAACATTTCCCTTTGTGCATGTGGGCGGGTTCTATATATATATTCAGATACCTAATCACATGTATTAAGACAATAGTATCTATCTCACTACCATAATCAAGATCTCTAATAGGTAGAGCACACTGGAAAATATGAATTATAATAATAGGAGCTCAGAGTTGCAAGGGATCTCATAGGTTATCTAGTTCAATTGCCCTCCCATTAATAGAACTCTCCCTGTATTTACATTAAATTTCTTGCATTAAATAGTGCAGTATGTCACAAAACAGGCTCAACAATGATTTGAAAGGAAATGAACCCCAACAGCCACTGTTTGTGAAGTGCTTATTTTGTCAAGCACTACATAACAGGTGTTTTATAGAATTACTTCTAATGCTTACAAACAACCTTGCAAGTTAAATATTCATATTTTTAATTTTTTTTTTCCTTTATTGATTTTAGAGAGAAAGGAAGGGAGAGGGAGAGAGAGATAGAAACATCCATTGATGAGAGAGAACATTGATCGGTCGTCTCCTGCATGCCCCCCACTGGGGATTTGGCCCACAACCTGGGTATGTACCCTGACTGGGAATTGAACCGGCGACCTCCTGGTGCATGGGTCGATGCTCAACCACTGAGCCACACCGGCCGGGCATAAATAATCATATCAATGCACTTTAGTGTATGACTAAACAGAACCTCTGATGGATGTATTGCCCAATGTGTAAGAGACAGGGTTGCAGCCCAGGCCTGCCCGACTCTAAAGTCCGAGTCATATCCAGCATCCAGGTTCTGCAATCGGGAAGCAATGGCTCCAAAATTCTGTTTTATTCCTTTTCTTTTTTTTTCCCTATGAATTCTTTGTTGGGTTCTATACTGGTCATCAAAGGCCACTCTCAACCTTTGCATTGATACACTAATGTTGAAAGATGATCAGTTGTTGAATCATTTTATAGAGTCAAGGAATGTAAGCGTCAAACTAGAAATTAAATAAACTTCATGACTCGATCCAGGTTAATAGTCCTTGACATTATGTAGTAGCCTAGAAATAAAAAATATATATATAGTTTCATCATGTTAACATTTACATGAGACCCATCACTAAAATATCTGCATTCAGGACCTGGCTCTGTGGATCTCTGTGCAGCCTTGGCCAAGTCACAACCTCTCTGAGCCTTGTCTCCCCACTGGACACAGGGAGGGATTAGTACCCCCCCTTGCCTTTCTAATACAGTGAGATCAGCACTGGGTAAGGCAGTGTGGTCCTGCATGTACACATGGTTTGTAAACTAAAATGCATGATACAAAATTTCATAATGAATAATGGTTCATGTACAAAACCTCTATGGCTTAAGAGGATTTTTTAAATTAAATATTTGAAAAATGTATTATCATAGAGTAATAAGGAAATAAGAATTCCTTTGCTCTGAAGAGGCACCAAAACACCACCATCATCGTTTGGCTTCTTGAAAAGAGAAATATAAAGGCAACTTCTGTCTTGTTTTTTTGTTTGTTTGTTTTTAAAGGTAACTTTTAATTATTAAAATAAGGAGGAAAGAAAATCACCCAAAGCAATTATGACTCTGTTTGAAATGTAATTCTATTCTTTGGTTTCTAGACAATTGACATTTCTTTTGTAAATTATGGGAAAGTAAATAAAACAGACAAGGTAAAACAAACATTAGAATCCTAGACTCCCAGCACTGGATAAAGATTTTTAGCAGTAATCTGGTCTGGCTCCCCCATGTGACTCACAATGAACCTAGAGAGAGAAAGTGATTGCCCAGGTTCACCCAGTGCCTGAACTTGGAGCAGGAATTCAAACACAGCTCCTGCTAATTCAAAATCCAGGTCTCTTTTGCTACACCACAAGCCTTTGTTCCTACCATCAAGGACACCTGGAGGGTTTACAGTTTACTTTGTTAAGGCTGTAAACTCCTAGTAAAAATGTTTGTCTTCAATTTCACACACCCTTCAGGATATCATGCTGCCCCAGAAGCCCCCCAGGCAGTGTAGGCCAGACTAGAGAGGTGTGTGTGTGTGTGTGTGTGTGTGTGTGTGTGTGCACGAGCTGGGGGTGGGGTACTGGGGTCTAGTGGGATGGCCTAGAGAAACAGTATATGAAGGATTTCTAAGAAAAACTAAAAGCAGAGAAGATTTCTCTATTCACTGTTAAGGGCTTTCTTTAACAACCTCTCCATCGATATCTACATCTCCTAATCAAAACAATAAAACGACTAGTGCTTAAGATAGAAACACACATAGTGCCCCCATCAGTGTGCAGCCCCTTACCCCTCCAGAGAGCACTGGCTTCCATAGGGAAGCACTTTGGGTGACAATATTCCCAAATGCAGGATTTCAACATCTGGTTATTACTGCTGCTCAGGCCTGGCACTGTTTCTCATTGACATGACAACCCAGAACACATCGCTTTTCTTGTCCCTGAGCTTATGGTTTAAGAAACAGTATATTATCCATATTTGTGAGTGTGTCAGAATGGCAAAAAACAAAGCAAAGCAAAACCAAAACCAAAAAAAATAACTTTTCAGGGAAGTTTTCAAAGAAGGCTAGGGGACATATTAGGTTCAAACGTGCTAGTTAGCAGTCACAATCGGGAACCAGACAGCAAACGCATGCGTTATGTCACACCCAAAACTAATGTCTCTGCATTTTAACATTAAAATCAGATAGAATTAAGCCTCTTTTCCAATGTTCACGTTTCACTTCAACATTTTTTACTCAGTTTTTTTAGTTCAGCATTTGTCCCTCTTACACGAAAAGCTTATTTTGTGTACAATTGGTAGGTGATGTCTTTCTCTTGGACGCAGCAAGTCTGTATCATTACCTGTGACTGTCTTCTCTGACAGATACTTGTGTAGACCTTAACTGGTGATTATGATGGTCATTTGGGGTCACTAGACAGGGAAAGAGTCCTCTGTCAACTGCTGTTTACTCTTTAAAATATTTTCTTATTTTCTCTTCAGAAGAGAAGATTATTAAAATCTTAAGGATCTTGAGGGAACCAGTCATTAATGTCAGTCTTCTGTAAAAATGTTAGTTTCTAACATTGTGTCTTTCAGTTAACTAAGTAATGCTGAATAAGGCAATTTTCTCTGGTGTACTTAAGTTTACAAAGTGCTAATAAAATGCAATTTTATTATATTTTATGAAACCATAAAGCAAAAATGGTTCCCACAGGGACCATGGGATTTAGCCTACACACCCAATAAATGGTACCCAGGGCATATTTAAATATTAATATTAAATAAAGAAACACCTTCCCTGCTTATAATTCCTCTACCTCATGCCTAAGCAGCCCACCTTCCTGCCACTTCTTCTACCTTTCTCACAAAACCATTATCTGTGATTCTGAGAAATGTGAATTTAGTAATGAAATTAAAACTTTATACTAACTATTGACACTTAATATTAAGAGCTATCAGGGAAGATTTAGTACTATTGGTGATGTTTTAATTCTCTAAGTTGGATGGTTGGTTCACATGTTTTATATACATATGTATGTTATCTATGTCCCTCTGAATGTTTCCATGATTAAAAAGTGTAAAGTGGTAACACAAAAGACATTGGAAAATTCTCTATGGACAGACTTTAATGACCAAAAGTTATTTAAAATTGTCTAAATGTTCTGTACTTGAAACTGGACCAGTCTCAGAACTATAAGTAAGCTATAAATCTATAAATAATAGTTGCCATTTACTGACCACCTACTTTGACCCAATGCTAGGGGCTCCATGCACTTCAGAGCCTTGCGAGCTTCCAAGGTCAATGTTACCAACTCCATTTGGCAGATTCGAAGATGTCAACGAGCTTATTTAGAGTCACAGGTAGTAAAGACTAAAGCCCCACTTTAAACCCAAGTCTGTTTTCTTGTTTAAATACAAATGAAAACAGTTAATATAAAACATAGTGTTTGAGTGTTCGAAGAAGCATGAAGTATTACAGCAAATGCACGTATAATCTACTTATGAGGATATCATTTTTTACATGAAAAGAGAAGAAAAGTAATTTTATTTTCATCTCTTCATTTCTACCGCTTCCACAGTCTTTTAGACTAGAGATCATTTTAACTTCTATTTACATGCCAGCACCTGGCACATAATAAGGGTTCTCATAACTGGACCATGTCGTGAATTGTAAATTAAATCCAAAAACATTGCTACACTAGTCTCTAAGGTATTGCTAAAATTCAAACATAATTTAGTGTTGAGGGGTAACAAACTAAGAAAAATATAATTTCCCAGGGTTCAAGAGGTTCATAGTATAAATACGAGCACTTCCTTTGGTCACTAATCCTTAACATGTCCTTCACCCACACACGCAGATGATCAAACTGCCAGATCTTCAAGGAGGCTCCTCAAGGATACCCAAGAGTAACGTTTTTGGGTCACGTTTATGACCGTGGCATAGTAAGATGCTGAATTCAATCAAATATTTAATTCGAGCAATTCGGATTTCTCAGCTACATCTGGATTAATATAGCATCTGCGTCAAGTAAGTTTATAGCTTCTTCCTTGAAATGTAAATTTACTCCAACACCTGTCACAATGACCCTTTTAAGGGGAGTGGATAAACGTGGCTGATGTGACCTTTTCACCTCTCAGGCACTTCCATACCTGAGGCACTTTACTCAGAAATGTGCAGCCAACTCTGTTTGTTTGCACTGTCCTCTGTTATTCTGTCATTTGTTTTGCCCACACCGCTGTATTTGCGCCAAACACAGCTAAAACTCCACCACGAGCACGGCCTCTTGTCTGACATGTAAACAGCATCTGGGAGGGAAATCCTCGAGACCGCTGCCTGGTGTGCAGACGTGCAGTGGAAGTGACATTGTGTGATTCAATGCACCCTGATGTGGCGAGGTGCACACGCCCGCCTTCTGTGTCCGAGCCCCAACTCTGTGCATTCTTTCCCAGTAAAGATGGTTGTGTTCAGGCATTACCTTGTTACGGAGAGTGGTCAAGCAGAGGCTGGCTGGCTGGAATGCTGGAGAAGGGATTTTTGCTTTGGGTCACAGGCTGAACTAAATGACCTTTTAAAATCCTGAGATTCTGTGACTCCATGGGGAGGGGTAGAGAGGCAAATATTTATGGTACTTAAGTAATTCTAAAACAGATTGCTTTGGAAAGGTTTATAAAATAGCACAAAGTAGAACTATACCAATTTTCCTAAGCAAATAATTTATTAGCAGTGTTCATTAGCACCTGAGATCTCCTCAGTTTCTGTCATGATTTGGGTTTCTATAGACTTAATGGGCTGCCATGGACCCTCCTCAGTGTCGTTAGATTTCAAGTGAAGGCTGAATGAAATTCCATATATATTTAATTGCTCCATCATGCCTAAATTCCTGACTTGTATTTATGATTTTTCTATATGCTCATGTCAGCCTTCCCACTCACCATGACTTCAAGGCTCACCTGAAAACAAAATCCATTTCTTAAACGTTCTGTGTTGTCAGGCAGAAGATTTTATCCACCTAGAACCCCATTACTCCATTTGAAAACTGGGATGATGTTCGAAGGCTGTCTATCAGTGAAAATCAAAGCAGGGACATCAATTCTTCCCCTAAGTCTGAGTTCTGCACACCCCTCCCGGCAGAGGACAGCAGTGTAGCCTGCGGTCCCTAGCTTGCTTCATGGTGTGAAATAAACCACCTCATCTCTCCTGGCCTCAGGTTCCTTGTTCCTTAGGGGAGGGAGAGGAGGGAGATGAGTAAGATTGTTCCTTATTCCTTAAGGGATAGAGTTGAATAAGACTGACCTTCCAATGCTGTTATGCTCTAAGAATCACCGGCCAGAGAGCAAGCATTCTCCCTCTTCCTCCATGGCTGCCTCAGTCTCAGCTTATACTTGGGAGATCACTGGCTCCTCCACCTTTTAAAAAGCTCAGTAGAAATGCCTCTGAGGTATGAGGAGGCTGCTGATCCAGACACATTAATAGGACACCAGCAGAAAACAGTTCAGCCAGGCTTGGACCTTCCCACATTGCTACATGCTTTACATGCATTATTTCATTTCCTGTTTCAACACCCCTAAGAAGTTGGTACTTACTATTATCTCCATTGCATAGAAGAAGAAACTAAGATCCTTCTACAGTTAAGTGGCCATGCCAGATTCCCAGCCTGGACCAGTGTTTTCTACTGCCTCCTTTGCCCCCTATCCCCCACCACCTATGGTCAATTTGTGAAGTAAATCTCAACAATGACATTCTCTCTTCTTCTTCTCCCCCTCCCCCTCCCCCTCCTTCTTCCTCCTCCTCCTCCTCCTTCTCCTCCTCCTCCTCCTCTTCTTCTTCTTCCATTTTTTAAAATCAAGAGATTTGGGGGATAAAAATGTCTAGATAATTATTTAAAATTTCCATTCCAAAATGGCCATGCTGTCATCAGCCCTAACCTCGTGCTTGGAAATCTTTTGAGCTGGTGACAGCCAATTGCTCATTTGATTTCCTTACTCTCAAAAGAGCCATCTATTTTTAAATGAAATGAAACTAATTTCATTTTGAGAATTCTTTGGAACATTTCATGACATTCGTTGAGATAATTGGGGACACACTGGAGTGTCACAAAACCAAGGTTGAGAATCAGTGTTCTAAGGACTGAAAAAGCAAATCAATTTTTCTTTCTGGTTTTCTTCAGATAGTTTTATGTGTAAAAGCTCAACTTTCTAAGCTTTCATTACACATTTTTGCTTTCTTTTCCTTGCTATCTTTTCTCTTCTTTATTTATTGTGTATAGACTACTGCAGAGCTCATTAATGTATCTCTTAACCTAATCAGCTTTTTTCCAATGAAACAGTGCCCCTTGTTCCAGGAATGCACAGGGTTTTGAGCCAGGAAGAAGGCTGTGACCTCCTGAACTGTTCTGCTGTCAGGCTGAGCAAAGGTGACTCATGAAACACGTGTGGAGGAATAGGAAAAAACAGCTCAGCAAGACAGTGCCCTGTCTTAAGAACAGGAAAAATACATTTCCAAACAGTTGTGTTAGGTTCCTTTTGAAGACTCTGCTCATGATTTTCAAGGTGTCTGACCTAACCTGATTGAATTCTGGAATAAGCAGAGCTTCAGAAGAGGGAACCTGCCTGCTGTCATCATGATGAGTTTATAAGCAAAGCCAAATCAGTCCCTGGGGAGAATTAAATATAAATGTCTAGTTCAGGTTGGCCCATTCAAAACCTAAATCTCATGAAATTTAAGTATGACTGCCACATGACCTCTTCTATCTGCCATCTGTTTACCTGTCAATGAACATTTCTTTGTTTACTTACAGTCTTCTCAGTGACTTTTCACTCTACCTTTCATATTTATTTAATATTCAGTCAAACATTCATTCATTTGCTCACTCCACTAGCACTGAATAGGCACTACTGCAAATCAACACATTCATAAAACATGTTTCCATTAGCCAGCTTCTCAAATTAGAAGTTGTTTAATGACTCAGTTCAGTTTCCTTATCTGTTAAAATATAAAATTGGATAGGAGTTTTTCCAGTAATTTTATTCTATAATTTCTAAACAAACCCCCAATTCATGACATGGTCATTTATATCAATATAGTGTTCATCTAAGTTGGGAAAGAAATATCTTTGGCAGCTCTTGATAAATAACTCTCCTTAATAGCTATTCTTTTATTCACTGGCAACTGATGCAGGTCCGACCACAAAGTTTTTCCAGTGACGGGCTCACAGACTTGACCCTCAAATTGTTTTAGTTTTATTTGGTTATTGTTTTACAATTCCTGGCTTGAGCTCACTGTTTAGAAGTAGAGCATTTAAGACTTGGTAGTTAATTCTTCCATCACTCAGTAAGAGTCAGACCTAGACTGGTGACCAGACTAGAGACAGATTGTGGCAGAGTCAGCTACTTGTCCCCAGCATCCATTCTCCTGCTTTTCCCGTTAGTAATGGAAGACCGGAGTTTTAGATAAGCTCTTGACTGCCCAACTGGGAGTCTGCATTTCCCAGACTCCCTTGCAACTAAGTATGCCCCCTGGGCTTCATTTAAGCCAAAGGGATGAGAGCTGGAGTGATGTGTGCCTCTCTGGGTCATCTCCTCAAAGATGAACCCAGGTGCCATGCATTTTCCCTTTCATCCTTTCTGCTGGCTGAAAAATGGCGAACAACCTTGGAAACAGAGGGTGCCAGAGCTGCCCGCCTGGCATGAACCATCGTCCTCTGGACTGTTGGGAGAGAGTGATAAATAAACTTCTATCTTATTTATGTCATTGTTTATTATTGATCCTTTTTTAACAACGACTTAGCCTATACCTTAACTCACTATTAGTTCTGGACTTAACAAAAGAAAATAGCTCTAGAAGGAAGTGAAATATTTTGAAAATAGCATTTAAGGAGGAAAGTAAAGGGATGGTAGATTATACTGCCTTTCAAGTATATTCTGAAGAGAGGAGGGTGTCAAAAAATTCGGAAAAACAAAATGATGAGGCCCATTTAAGGATCTCTTTAAAGTCAGGGGCAGCTCTTAGGCTAGTTGAGCCTTAAAATGTGAAGAAGATTTTTGACGCCAGAGGCAAAAACCTCTGATCATACATTTTATTTTGTTTTTTGTTTTTCTCTCTTGCTATTATGTTCTTATGCTCATACAGTAAATAGAGACATTGCAGCCAGGCAAAGTTGAGTTCAAATTGTAGCTTCACCATCACTGACTAGCTATGACGTTGGGCAAGTCACTAAACCACTGAGCCTCAGTTTCCTTTTCTATAAAAGGGGAATAATACTAGCTGTATCCTTACAGAGTTGTTGCAAAAATCAAAATAATACCTAAGCTCAAGTGGTGCTCGGTTCACAGTGGGCTCTCCTGAATAAGAACTAGTATCCAATTATTAGTGTCCAATTATTGGACTTCTAGCTTGACAGTGTTGCTGTTATCGATGCAGCTGCAATCTTGCTGGCAGTTTACTTTCTGAGTGGACTGCGTGAGTCTGTGTCTGTAGGTCTTTCTGCAGAATGCCCCATTAGAGCAGTAAGCCCCTACCTCACCATTTGCAATGCCGGCAGACAGAAAGCAGGTCCGTGGCTCTTGGGTGTTTGTACTGCGTGCAGGAGAGGTGCTTTTACAAACATCCAGTAAAGAGGCTTGGGTAACCGGGAACTCCACTTGGGGTTTAGAATTTGGTAAAATTATCTGAGCAGGTCAAGTTCCTGTTGCAGTCTCATTCGCAAATACAGAGCCTCAGCCTCTGTGCCCCGCCCTTACATGCTTTCTTCTCCTGATCCTTCCTTGAGGATTATTTTTCAAATAATACTTACACAGCTCTCCAAACGCCTGCCTCAAAGCACCCTCAGCTTTTTGATGCACTTTGCATATTTGGGTGCTCTCATTTGGAAATGGAAGAATTTTTAATGTATGTCGTGGAACGTCTGAATCCACTTATGTACTTTCTAGTCACCTTTGAAACATTTCTGTGCAGGTTAAAGGGACTGCACTGTTCCCTCAGAATCAGGACCTGCTTTGTGCTGCAGTCGGAAGGTTTGGACTGGGGTGATCTGTTCAGGAATCCAAAGTGGGGAGCTGAAACAAAGGGCTCTGCTTCTCATATTGGCAAATAATTTGCCCAAATATATCCCTCTTGTCATTCAAGCTCAAATAACCCCCAATTAAAGCAAATAAAAGAGCTAAACCGGTTGTAAAGATATCATGTATGACCCGTGTGTTCAAAGCTCTTCTAAGTCAATGGCAGCATGGGATTTCCATATTTTAAAAAATATATGCATTATGTATGAGATTTTTATGATGGTGATATATTTATTCCAACTAAATTCATGCCAGTTTCTCTCTGAAAACAACAAGCACTATTTATGAAATGACTCCTATCATCCAGATAAGACCTGGGATTTAGGGCTGTACATTAGTTAGTCCTTAAAGTTAATAATACAATTGTTCCCATTTTAAAGGCAAAGTAAGTGAGGCCTGGAGCACAAGGTTACACAGAGAGTTGCCGAGTAAAGATTCAAACCCAGGTGTGACAGTCCCCTGCCATCCCCAATATGTCTCACTCCTTCTTAGATTAGGGGTTTTACTGGGATTAGGCAGTTCCACTTTAAAAAACAAAAACAAACACACACAAAAACTGAAGCTTGTATGTCTGAATTAACTTAGGTGGAGACCAACCATATTTTTCCTTTGCCTTACTGGAAATTCATGGCTTTGACACCATGATCTTGAAGCAAAAGTAGGAGATCTTTTGCAAAGAAGTTTAAGAGAATTTAGTGCAAATTCAGATTATTTAAATATGTATCTTTCTGCAGTAGCATGAATACCCCAGATATGTAAAAGGTGTATTTTTCCCTTAATTATTGGAGGGCAGAGAGAACAAGTTTGTCAAACTAATTCCTCTCCTCTATATCTTAAAGATCTCAATCCACAACCCCTCAAACAATATATCTTCAGAGAAAGAACCCCCGACTTCTTAGGGGAGTATTTCTGTCCAGCAGGAGCAGAACCAGCATCAACTCCCCTCCCCACCCTCCCCCGCCCCACCAGGGAGCCAGGAAGCGCCCCAGCACCGGGAGCTCAGTTTTCACTTAAGTTCTTCCTCATGGCCATTTAGCAGACAGTGTGTAATTTAGGGCAATTACTTCGCTGATGTCTCTTATCTTCCCTCCTCACCCTCCCCCAAACTCCCACTGTACCCACCCTCATTCCCAGTTACATTTTTCAGATAAAGCAATAGACAAAACCTGAGAGTGAGCCAAACTCACTTGGCTTGGAGGCCAAGCCAGGTTGCCATAGCCAGGAGAGCAAGGCCCACCTGACAGGACCAAAGGAAACACTCAGCCCGAGAGAATGGGTGCTGACAGGCAAATGGGGCTGGAGAGCTTGGTGGCTGGGGGCTGCAGACTGCAAGCTGCTAGCACAGACACTGTCTCTCACGCTGGGCAGTATGTGAAAGAGCAAGAAAGAGAACATCTTGTCATTTGGGGTTTAAAAAGAACCTATTATACATTTTTGGGAGAAAATTCCTATCTAGAAGATACCTTTAAAAACAATTATTTATCAATTTTATAATTTTTTAAAATACTTAACATCTATGATATCCCTCCTAGAGAGAGAGAAACTAAAGATTTAGAGGACTGATTATCAATACTGTAAAGAAATACATCCAGTCGAAACATTATTACAGTCATATACAGATTGTAATCATTTTATCTCAAGCTTCCTCATGCAAATATAAGTGGTTATTTACTGAATAGTCATCCCATTTAATAATGGTAACGGTTTGATACATATAACTTTGTACTATGTTCAAAGAACTTTTCCATAACTTATATTTGCTAAATATTTTAGAATTTACTATGTGCTGGGTACATCCTTAGTACTTTACATGGGTCATTCCAAAGGATCCATCACAACTTTGTGAGCGAGACATCATCATCTTCATTTCTTTAACAGGAAAACTGTTAGATGACTTTCTCAAGATCACAAATCAGTAACTGGCAGACCTAGGGCACCCGTCCTTTGGTCTTTTCCTGTGCGCTCAGCACTAATAACCACTATTACTAAGTCATACTGAATGGGATTGGAGCATTTTTATTTTTTTATTTAATTTAATTTTTTGTTAATTGTCACTGAGAATATTTTTCTATTGATTTTTATTTATTTATTATTTTTTTTATTTTTTTATCCTCACTCAAGGACATTTTTCCATTTTTTGTTCAGTTAGAGTGGGAGGGAGAGAGAGGAAGAGAGAGAGAGAGAGAGAGAAACATCGATGTGAGAGAGACACATCGACTGGTTGCCACCCACACGACCCAACCAGGGCCGAGGACAAACTGCAACCGAGGTACGTACCCTTAGCGGGAACCAAACCCAGGTCTCTTTGAACCACAGGCTGACGCTCTAACCGCTGAGCCAAACTGGCCAGGGCTTTCCATTGATTTTTAGAGAGAGTGGACAGGAGGGAGGGAGAAAAGAGGGAGAGAGAGAGAGGGAGAGAGAAACATCGATGTGAAAGAGACACATCAATTTGTTGTTTCCTGAATGCACCCTGGCTGGGACCAGGGATCGAACCTGCAACCCAGGTACGTGCTCTTGACCAGGAATTGAACCCATGACCCTTTAGTGCTGGCCTATGCTCTAACCACTGAGTCACATCAGCCAGGGCAGGATTAGAGCATTTAAAAATAATACTTATCAACATCTACAATCTTCACTGTCATAAAAAATATATAATAAAGTATACAGTATGTTTTCATACTTTACAAGCACTGCCCTCCATGGGTTGCCATGTCTTGATACTGATGGGCTACTTGACTTCCTTGCTGATTATTCTATCTTGCATATGATATTATTGAGCATGGGTCATTCATCCATGCGTTGTTGGAATAGTAAACTAACTGTAGACTGATGTGTCTTCTTTTCTCTGCCCAAGAGTAGATGTGGCCCACGGTAAGGTTAAGCTCAGAGTTTTGGTCTGAAAACCCAGAGGACAGGGGGTTTGTTCTGCCTTTGGGCAGTGGGCAAGCTTCCTGAAACAAGTGAGGTTTGAACTGGGGGCTGAAGCATAGAAAATAGGCAGTTGTAGATAAGAAAACACACTCCTGACCTTTAGAGTTGAAGACCTATAGTTAAACAAATCAACTATCAGATATTTGATTTAAATATTTCAATTATGTCAAGCCAGTTCTTTTAGGTATTTATTTTCATCTATAAGACAGAGATGCTTACCAAAAAGTAAACCAAAAATAATTAAAAGAACTTTAAGGGCTATATTTATGTGGTTAATTGGTATTACCCAAATAGATCCTTCTCTAAACTGATACTTTAAATATATGATATAGAAACATACAGTTTAGTTATGTACTTACTATAGGGCTATCTATAATGTATGCAATGTTATAGAAAAATAAAGATAAGTAGATTTTACTCCACACTAAGTATAAATTGTGAGTGACTTAGGCAAAAATCTTCTCTAGAGTCCTATCAACAGAGTCCTTTGGCATCTTTACAATCTCTAGTTCTAGTGAAGAACGTTGGCTACACACACACACACACACACACACACACACACACACACTCTCTCTCTCTCTCTCTCTCTCATAGGTCAGTTGCTCTGCCGCTTTCTCAAAATAGTTCCCTTGATTTCTGTATTGTTTACATTTTAACATTTCTTATTTAAAGTCAGCTTATTTAAGATAAGACTATTGAATGGTTTATATTTTCTATGCCTCTTTATAAAGCACCATATAGTCTGGAAATTGAGGCAAATATTGACATGATGACTACCCTATTGGCATATGATGGTCCACCAATTAGGTTCATTAATCTGAGAACCACAAAATACCTCATCATTCTCCTTGCCTTGATAATCGCTAATCATCTCCCTCATGTCTCATAACTTCATAAGTTGACATTTCACCTTGCCTCTTAGATCCTGTCTTTAAATTGCCACCAGAGTTTCTGTCCCCTGAATTATGTCACAATTCTTCCTCCAAACCTCTTTGGGTCCATCATTTAGGGAATAAAATTTATCTCTCTTCTTGCATAGAGAGAGCACTCCATAGATAAGCCTTGAAGTGTCTTATATACTCTTCCCATCACCCCCCTAACATGCCCCAACCCTTGTGCCAAGCTCATCCTTCGTGCCAACCGGGCAGAGCCTCACTCTTAGCCAGGAATGTTCTTCCTCACCTTGTTCTGAATAGTTTTCCCCACTCTGTTCCAAATACAATAATCCTATTCTTTCTTGAAGATAAGGTAAAAAATCACTAACCAAGGAGAGTTTATTAAAATGGGAATTGCTTTTTCTAATATTTCCCTTTTAACACACAAGGATTTTTATTATAAAATTATGTTTTATTTTTATTGAGGTACAATTGACATAGAACATTATATTAGTTTCATGCTTTGTCTAATTCTCTTATAAGACATGCTGTTCTTGAATAGTCTCCTTACCTTCCTCTCCCACCACTCAAGGGCTCTAAACTTCAATACTTTTGAAGTTTTACTTTTTATATTTTATTTTGGTTTGTATTGTCATGAATTATTTACTTATCTCTCTTTCCGACTAAATTATAAGTGCCTTGAAGACAGGGATCATGTCTTATTTATTTTTCCATATTCAGAGTTGTATTTAACTCTGTATTTTTGCTTTAAAGATTGCGAATTTGATGCTTTTCAATTAATATATTAAAAGTCTTCATTTAACAACTAGCAACTACACCTAGATAAATAGCATAGTACCCACAAAGCAAACATCCAATAAATGTTTGTTGATTAGAATGTTGGCTGAATTACACATTTATAGAATGAATTGTTTTGTGAGAGAACATTCTTTATTCTTTTCTAGTTCAGCTACAACAAGCTGGGGAAGATCAAATAGAACTATCAATTACGCTCCCTTCCTTTGTTTCTTTAATATTTCTTCATTGCCAACTATGAACTCATGAAAAGGAATTTCTTGCCTTTGAGAAACTGGCATTGCTTTTGCATAGGCAGTTCCATTGATCTTTAAACAAATACAATCATTAAGTCAAGTTTTCACTGAGAGATCAGGAAATTTGAGCTCTGGTTGCCCAGCGCATTGAGGTTCTAGAAGATTGTGTAGCCCAGTATATCCACGCAAATCTTCTACATGTCATTGCAGTTGATAATGAATAATTTATATTTATGAGTACTTTACCATTTGTAAACTTTTTTCATATGTAATATTTTTTTAATCCTCATGGAAAACTTGTGAGATAGGTTTTAACCTCATTTTCAGGAAAAGAAACACATGTGTTTAAATGTGTTGCCAGAGGTCATGCAGCAAGGATGCAGCAGAATTAAGTCTGAAACCTGAGTATTTTTACTCCAAACCCAGTGCTCCCCATAGCATCATGCAGAAACAGAGCAAGGACTGGGTCCCTGGACACTTAGAAAGAGAAAACCAGCGGCTGCACAACCACACTGGTTGAAAATACAGTGAGACTCTTGAGATAAGCTGCCTCCCCTTGTAGGGCTGTTGTGGGTAAGAGTAACTGTCCTGAGCAGGGGGAGCAGTGTCAGAGCAAGAAAGCAATACAGAGCATTCGAGAGGCCAGTACAAATCCAGCATCTCCAAGAAGGTGATCAGGAACAAAACCCCAAGCAAACTATGACCTTATCCTAAAATGTGCTGCCTCTGGAGGGAAGCTTGGATCACTGCCCAATCCCAAGGAAGATGTAATTGGACCAGAGCATGGTTTCAGTATACCCAGCTCTTTGCACAGTGCCTAGCATTAGTGGTATTCTTAAGTGTACCCTATAAGTGTAGGATTGAACTAATATAATTGCAATGAGTACAGGGATTCTATGCATGGGTGAGCCTAAATATTTTAGTCATTTCAGCCCAGAAAGGCCACAACAGAGAGGCACATGAATGCAATCTATAAATCACAACAAATATGGTTAATGTAAACATGTTCACAAAGTCCTGAAAATAATAGCACAAGAAGGCATCTTTTAGAAGTTGAGTAAGATGATACAGGCTCCATAAGAAGTCCTGTGTATCACCTCCGGTATTACTAATGCAAATGTAAGCAAAATGTCTCAAAACTGACCAAACTGGTGAATTAAGGGCTAAGTGGTTCCTAACAGAAATCCTGCTGATTCAACCCTTTCAGATGTGTTTATTACTTCATTCAACACATATTTATTGAGTGTGTACTATGTGTCGGACCTATACAGTATGCTAGCAATACCATGGTGAACAAAAATCATAATTCTCAGTCTCTTGGAGCGTACATGAGGAAGCTGGCCTCATTAATGTGTCCTTTGGGCCCTGGCTAGACCTTGGGTTTGATTTTTAATTGCAGCTTCTATAGGTCTTACCCTTCCCTCTCCTGCAAATTTGGAACAAAAGGCAGGGAGCCATTGATACTGAATGGGAGGATTTAGCACTAAACAAGAAATGATCAACTTTTCACAGTAGCACAGAAACAGGCAGCAAATGACCTGAGACCCCTCTAACATCCAGTGGTGAAACTTCATATTAAATTTAGTCAGATGCTCTGTCTTTTTCAAGCACTCTAATACAATCTGGATTCCAAATACACTTATTAATCAGGTATTATGGTAGGAAATGTGGTGCAATAATAGAATATCTGTACCCTTTTATTGCACATGTATTATATACCAAGCACTGTGTTCATTATTGCAGTTAATTCTCAAGACAATTCAACAAGGTGGTTTTTAATATTATCACAGTCCTGATGAGGAGAAAATTGAAGCTCTGGGTGGTTCTTTAATTCAAGGTTAACCTTACCCAAAGTTAGATAGGTAAGTAAATGATGAAGTTGAGATTTAACACTAATTTTGCCTGATGCCATCTTAACTAGTTGCAATATTGTCTTTAAATGCGTGCTTTCAGTGATCTTAGTGTTCTAGGAGAGAAATATAGTATAAAATGCCATTTTCAGATTAGTGATAACTGCAGCGAGAAGAACAGGCATTGGGTTACTATGGGGACATACGGAAAATCACTAAATCCAACTCTGAGGGTCAGAGGAGGCAACCTCCAAGCCTAGTCCTGAAGGATGTGCAGGCATTAACTGAGTAAAGGGTGGAGGAAAGGACCATCCGGGAAGAGGAAACAGTATGTGCAAAGACCCAGCTGGTCCGGGGGACTGCAAATACTGAAGCCATGATCATTGGTAACCATCCACCCACCATGTGGCATAAGCTGCAAAATGCTTACAAATGACCTCACCCTAGCTGGGATACAGCATGAGGGTACATGAGGACTCTGGATATGCTTGTGAAATCTGATACAAGTTTGGTGGAAAACACTATGCCTGACACAGAATCACTGCACAGAAGTCTGGAGTCCTGGTCACCCCAGGGCAGTGCAGCCTGGGAGAGCATGTTGACATACGGCCAGTGCGGGCTCAGCTGTGGTCCTTCTTCTTTCTATCTGTGTCTGCCTGACAGCTGGTGATTGGCTGTTCCTTCTTTGTCACCAGATGCTGCTGGAATTCTCAGACTTTGGGCCTACATCAAAGCATACATTTGAATGAAGGGAAATAGACTGAGTAACCCAAAAGAGCCAATTCTACCCTGGCAAGCCAAAGGATGCAAAACCCAGAGTAGGGAAGGAAAATCCATTGCATTTGAGATAGAAACATGAAAGAAACAAAGTCAAGTTTTTATATTCTACCATAGTATCTACTTTTTAGCATCTTCCTTGGGGCCCTTATTTCAGGACCTCCATTAGTTTTAAAGTAACAGGGACTTTGTGTCATTGATTAGTATAGCTTCATGCATTCATTACTCCATTTTACAGGGGAAAATGAAAAGGCTTCAAAAACAGAGACCTGGATTCAAGCTTGGCCCTAGGACTCACTAGCTGTGTGGCCTTGGGCAGTTGCTTATCCTTATCTTTAGAATAATGATAATAACATGGTAATAACGCAGACTTTGAATGACGGCCATGGGGATTAAAGATATAATATATGTAAAGCACCTAGTCTGCCCCTCAGTAGGCATTCAACAAATGGTCATTATTATTATGATAGTATTGATATTTAAAAGAGAGCTTTTCAGTGACTTAACTCAAATTTTGACCGATGGTGCAAGTTTGGGGCTGCTGGAGATAGATTTGTGTGTGTGTGTGTGTGTGTGTGTGTGTGTGTGTGTATTGATTATTTTCTGAATCAAACAATAGTTTAAATTCACTAAGGATTCTTGCCATTCAAAGGAATCCTATAGTTAAATACTGCATTTCTGAGATAAGAAGTTTGTACCCATTATCTGATCAGTACCAGTAAATTTATAGGAAGAGAAAAAAATATTGAAGCTGCGACTCCCAGGAAACATCCAGTTCATTATTCTTTCAGGAAAAGAGACTCTAGTAATTAATGTTCTTTTTTTTTTTTTTGTAATACCTTGAAGCTTTATTGCTGCTGATCAACCAAGTACTCTATTACTCTAGTGTGAAAACCCAAGCTCGCCAGCTGGTAAGAAAGAGGGCATATTTTTACTCTCTTTCTAAAACTGAACAGACTAGATCGATATTCGTGTTTGGTTTGTTCAGTTACGTATCGGTGCTGAAGCAGAGCATTCCAGAGAGGCACAATTGTGGAAAGACCTCTGGGCTAAGAATCAGAAGACTCGAGTTTTAATTGTGACCCCTGTACCAGCTAGTTATAACAACTTGGGCACAAAAAAGCAAAACAGAAAGTTATTACCTTCTTATTGGAATAAAACAGGGGGAGAAATGAAGTATAATGAACCGTATTCTCCCAGCATCTGCATTTATTTGTGGCTACAAGGTTAGGTAGGTCTGAAAGTTAATTAAAGCTTTTAGGCTTATCCATAAAACTTAGTAATTATTTGGCACTCCCTTTACATGTCTAAAAAAAAGCTACAGAGTTTTAGCTCTCAAATATTAAGTGTAATACCCATTAAACTACTCCCTTTTGATAAACACATTTTAGGTTATAGCAAATATGTCCGGGGGTGTGCTAGCTTCGCATTCTAAATTTAGAACCCTAGTATATTACCAAATTTATTTAACAGCTGCCAACAAAGATCTTAAAGTAATCTTGCTCAGTTTTCTGAAATTCTGAAAACAAAAGTGTACTTCACACAAAAGTAAATTTTCTAAGGGTCATATAACTATTTCATTAGTTAAATGAGTTTAAGGGGTTCATTTGAGGAAACATAAATCACTTACCTTATTTTAAACCATCCATGTTTCCCCTAATGGTGTTTACTAAGTCTGAAAGGCATTTATTTAAAGTAAGCAGAATAACTTGTACATTGATTAAACTATCTGTTTAGGTAGATCATGGCATTGCAATTTAGCATGTAGAGTTGAAGAGAACATCAATTAAAGATATAGCTAGGCTGAGTCAGCCGCTCATCAGAGGAGATGGGATTAAAGATCGGTTAAGAAATGTAAACCTCCAAGTATGCAAAACCTAAATGCAATAATATAATGAAAGCACAAAATCAAACCAATTGAGATAAAAATGAAGCACTTACCTAATATGATCACCTGAAAAGCGTGGCAAATCCCTGCAAATTGTAGGAATTCATATTGCGAAGTACTCAGCAATACTTCTGTGTAGTTCTATACAAAGCCCACAGAATCCTGCAATATCTTGCAAAGTGCTCCACAGGTATCCAATACTTTTGAACTGATATCATTCTACCTTCCTCAGTGGGTCCAAATCATGTAACCACTGGTCTTCAAGTGATGAAAAGGTAAGCCCTGGAGAAATGGAGGATTGGTTTTCAGTTTGAGGATGGACTAGAGATCAAAAATCTACTACTCAGAGGTACCCTGGATACCAAAAAAATACAAATAAAAAAAAATGCCCTTTTGATTATTTTTAAAAAGTATTTGCTTCTAAAAAGGACAGAATCCCTCAACCTCCCAACCTATATTTTAATAACCCAACAATGGAAGAGAAATATTTGACAGAGGGTGTATTAGATGTTGATGATCTCCAACTGCTTCCAAGTCTGCATAAATAAAACTCCAATAAATCCCTACACAATGAACCTCCTGAATGGGGCTCTATTTATCTGCCGCTGAAGGATAAAGGGCCAAGCCAATCCTATTGACAGTTAAGTCTGTAGCTTCCAACATATCACTGAGGTCACTAACCCACTACTACAGGACAGGCAGCCATACACAGCTGATGTGCTCAACAAAAAAGTAGGGTTCAAATCAATTCATTGCCGAAACCCAATTTAAGGAGTGCTCAGTTTGCAAAGTTTTGGTTGATCAAATTCAGAGATGGGATTCGATTCATATTTCAGTAATGAAGATCAGGGCTGGGAACTGATATATTGAAAGGTGTATTTTTCCATTTCTTCTCCACATAAAATATTCATGGGTGCCATGTTCTACAGTGTACTCTGACAGTGTGACAGCTGCCAAAAACCTGGTACCTGAGGCCACTTTTACATCAATAAATTATCGAAGGTTACATCTGTAGCAAGATAGCTTTATTTGGCCACGCAAATAATACCAACGCACGTAACACAGTTATCCCAGCTTTTGTTCCCTTGAGGGTGGACTATTGTTACAGTCATGCTGCAAAGCATGCTGGGATGCTCCGACTAAGATGTAAGGAGCAAAAATACTTGTCTCTGAGCTCTAATAGAGGCAATATGATGTTGGGGAAAGGTGGTAATTTGGAGTCAAACATAAGGAGCTATGTGAAAGTGACCGGATTATTTCACCTCTCTGAAACACAGTTTGTCCATTCTTAAAACAGGGATGCAGTCAGTTAATGTTATTCAGGGTGCTTTCCTCTCAGAATGTTTCATATAGAACTGAAACACCAAAGTGCTTCTCTCCCTTTAGCAGAATTGACTCTGAGTGTAGAAATTCAATTTGCTGGAGTTCTGAAGAAGTTGTTTTCACAAATGAAAGATTCATGCCTTTGCCATTCTCTCGTTCTCCTATTATCTCTTAGAACTCTGGATAGCTACCTCCTCCTGCCTAGAGGAATGTCCTGAATCCATGGGGCACCTCCCCAGTAAACCACTAACCCAGAAGCAAAATTGCTGGGTCGCATGATAGATCTATTTTTAATTTTTGAGGGACCACCATACTGTTTTCCATGGTGGCTGCACCAATTTGCTTATGTGTAGAATCTAAAAACACAAAACAAATGAGCAAGAAAACAAAACAGAAACTGACTCATAGAAACAGAGACCAAAGGGATGGTTGTCAGACAGGAGGGGGAGGGAGATGGGTGAAAAGGTGAAGGGGAATATAGTTAATAATATTGGGATACGTTTGCACGGTGACAGATAATTAGTGGAGTGATCACATTGTAATGTATAAAAATGTCAAATCACTATATCGTACATCTAAAACTGATGTAACTGCCTGGCCGATGTGGCTCAGTGGATTGAGCATCATCCCGTGGACTGAGAGGTCCCAGTTCGATTCCCAGTCAGGAAACATGCCTGGGTTGCAGGCTCCATACCCAGTAGGGGGCATGCAGGAGGCAGCCGATTGATGTTTCTCTCTCACATTGATGTTTCTATCTCTCACTAAAAAAATCAATAAAAACATATCTTTAATTAAAAAATAAAACTAATGTAACTAATATAATATTGTATACAATCATAAAAGTTTTTAAATAAAAAACAAAATTAATCCTAGAAATGGAAAAAAAAAAAACCATTAACCATCTAGTTCAATATTAAGGACTTAGTATTTTGAAAGCACTTTTAAAAACATCACTAAGATCTTTTTATTTTTACTTTTTTCAATTAAAAAAAAATATGTGGGTGATCTCTCACGAAAGGCCACAGAAGCATCTTGTCTCCGGCATGGGATTCATGCCTGGCTTTGAGGCTCAAGGTCTGTTGAATGGTCATCCCGCTGACCCCTGCTCAAGTTGACTGTCCCCAGCATGCCTGACTGCAGGAGGAACTTTAAAAACAGGGTTCCAACTGCTCCAAACTGAGGCAGAACCTGTCGGACTCCCCCAAAACATATGCCCATGAGACTCCTTGTAAGGTAAACACCCTTGCAATTTGGGTCCACTCATTTGGGTCTTTTAGATACTTATTTTTATCCATTAAAAAACAAAACAAACAAAAAAACAGCAATAGTTAAATTTACTGGTTCTATTGCCAGATATAATTCTAGTCTCTCCAGACATTGTAGCTAATCTTTACAAATTAAGCACTTTTAAACTGAGTTACAGATGTTGAAATTGAGACTCAAAGAGGATTCTTAGCTTGCCCGTGTCTACAAGACTAAGGAATAGGAATCTAATTCAGTGTGGCTTAAATTCAGCTCCCTGCCCTACATCACACTGATTGAATCGATTACCATGTTGATACTGCAGCATATGAACTCAAGGAATCCTCAACCATACTTCCTTCCTCACTAACCCTCTTTGCTGAGCACACTGCCCAGATCCCACCCAGTAGAGCAGGAGGAGGAGGCAACAAAGGCGTTTGACCTGGTTGCCAAGAAAACTATCCTCTTGGTATCCAAGAGAGGAAGGACACTGAATGAGCCCACCGAACTCAGGCAGCCCGGCTCTGCGTTAGCAACAAGAAGCACAGATTCCCCCTCCCCCCTCCCACTGACATTTCAAGGAAGGCCCCACTGCAGGAATATAGGTCCCCGCATAATGTAGTGACGCGTGACCGCTGCGGGATGACCCCATCTGAGTTCGGATTACAGAGTACCACGGGCTCTTTTCCCTGCCGGCAGCGGTGGTGCCATTCAAGGGCAAGGTCTACCGTGACTCAGAAAGGATTTAAACCCCGAGACATCAGAGTGAAGGTACACAAAGGCCACCATTTTTCAGGAGCGGAGTGTTTTGTCTAGAAGATAGCATCTTGGAAAGCTCCCGGCCTCATGCCTGTCATCCCAGAGGGGCACCGAGAGTTCTCTCCTTCTCCGAGGAGGCCAAGTTCTGACTCACTGCATTTTCTGGATACAACACCATGGTTTCCAACACGTCTCCCACTCGGTTACCACCTCGGGAGTTCGGAAAACACGTCTCGAGGCAGCGGGGCCTCGCTAACAAAGGCACGGCCTCCGCAGTAGCACGTCTCCTTTTTCACTGCCGGCTTGTCCAGTATTTGACGTAAGTGGAAGTGGCTGTTATTGGCTAGGTTCATTAGTGAAAAATGTTTCAACGGTTCCATTTAACAACCTGGAATGTCCTTTGGAGAAGGCCAAATTAATGTGATTTCTACCTTAAGAAGCTTAGAAACATAGCTGCCGCTAACTCAATAATTACATTGTACTGCCAGCAACAATTCAATATTTTTTTCTCGCCTGAGGGTTACAACACATTTGCACCATGGGGAAGCTTTTTCTCTTTACATCTCAAAACTGTACCACAAACTCTTCCTTTATTCATAACAGCGAGATCTCCAGCTGAGATAGGCACTTTTGTGTTGCTCCAGATGACAGTTTTCTGTGTTCTTTCCAAGCGCAGGGGGTTTAATAAACATATCTGGCAGGCCTTCCCTAGCTGGAGGGCCCGGGATGACACTGTGTGCAAACAATATGCTCGCACTAGAGGGAAACAAGTTTATTTAATTGTTCAATTAATAGATTACAGTCAAGATACTTGTTATCCTACAATGAAAAATGGGTCAAGAACTCCAAGAATTAGGGTAGGTCCCAGGATTAGTAACAGCAGGCATATGGTATATACAGCTCATGAAGGTCTGGCCAAGTGCATGAGCACATAACCACCAGCCATCCATACACACACACACACACACACACACACACAACCGCTCAAACACACACACACACACAACCACTCAAACACAGACACACACACACACACAGATACACACACACGTGTGACTGTGCCCTAACAAACTCTCATAACCAAATATTATAAGGGCCTTAAAAACTCATTAAATATGTCAGTGTATTTGAGTTCTGAGTTTTGAGCTTTGGTGGCAGGAGGAGGTTGATGTCGGAAGGAGCAGTTCTATGAACAGCTCTATGTTCTGTTCTCATGGAATTCTGTGAAAATTCTAGAGAGATGTTCATAGAGTTTTCTCTGTGAAAACTAGAATTTTTGCAGGTTTTTTGGGTAGCTCCTTCTGCTCCAGAACAAGACCTTTCCTCAATGCAGAACATCTTAGAATGTTCTCATGCCAAAACTTCTCACTCAGAAGCAATCCTTGGTTTCAGAGTGAATTTTGTCTAGTTTGTCTAGATGTGTTAAAACATCCTTAACAAGAAATGAACCACTGTACTTAAGCATGTGGTTTAGGGGCAGGGAAGGCACTTTTCCTTCTGTGGGGTATTGTTGATATGTTATGTTGATACAGTCACTTAGACGATAGTGGAAGAAAGAAAGCTGGAAAGTTACCTTGGGGAGGGAAACTAGGAAGGGTATTGGTGCTTGGTGAGGACATTTGGATTTTATGCAGAACGGGGAGCAATTGAAAGTTTTTGTGTTGAAGAGTCATTTTCCTTGTCCGCGTCCAGCTGTACTGTTTTAAAGTCCTGGCTTTAGTTTAGAATTGGTAGAATTAAAGATTTGGGACACAGTTCAAATGTGCTAGGAGTACTCTCTCTGAAATGGCAATGTGGTTAGCATTCCAGGAAGCACAGGAGTAGCTATTTGCAGTAGAGATCCGTAGGGGAACAAGTCTTTAAGTGTTCCCGTCTGGAGCTCTTCCTTTGAAAGTCTTCTTATCTGGGAGGATATATACCCCTCAGTTATGCTTTAAATTTGAGCTGACAGTAACTGTAAGGGTATTTTGGCTATACTCTGGAACTGAGGAGGCCATCTCCGTTTTACTGAGTGGAAAATAAAGCCAATGAAAATGTTGGAAAGTTTTCCAAGAGTGACTAAGGATTACTAAGATAGAAAATATGTTTCCAGATAGTGAAATCTTTTTATTCTTTTAGGATAGATTGGGGAAAGCCCCTGAGCATCTTTAGTTCATTCCCCTGTAAGTTTTGGCCAGGTGGGAGGGTAGACATATAGCTCCTCCAGCAAGCAAGTGGGCATAGGAAGTTAAGCAGATGGCCCATTTCAGTTGCTAAGGAAGCTAGCCAAGGCAAGAGCCTGAAGTTGAAAATTAACTGCCCCCCTTCCCCCCTCATTCTCAAGGGTGGAATTGTTCCTAAGTTCATGGTTGTCTCCCAACAAATGAATCAAGATGGCTTATTATCTGCTTGTCAGTTGTGACCTTGTCCTGGCTCTCTCAGCTGGAGTCACTAATGTTCTCTACAGCAGGCTCAGTCAGTCCTCATCCCACCTCCTGACCAGTCCCTAGCCAAATCAGAATAGGGCAAGCCTTGGCCTGTCCAGAAGGTTGGCTCTAATTAGAGGGTGAGGGCACCATGGCCAGGGATGGAAGCAAATGCTGCAGATAACCTTTCCAAGAGTGGCAGACAATGCTGTAAACTAAATGCATGTATGCAAGGTCAAGGTTCATGTTTGGATGTGCATATATGTGTGAAGGGGCTAAGCCTGATCAGGCAGTTCAAATGAGTTATGCAAAGATGAAGGAGAAATAGATATGCAGAGTTGGAACTATAGGGCACATAGAGACAAGGAGAATGAAAGTGTAATTGAGAAAGAAGTCTGGTACATTCCTGAGTCAGGCTATTGCCTATTACTGTCACTTGGACTTCAAACCAAGGTTACCAGGTGGTCAGATGCTTTCAAAGGAACACAGACAGAAGGAAAAGCCCAGGTGACCAGCTGGTGGGACCTGATTTTAGTCTTGTTACCATGGATCTGCTCTCTGGTTTGTCTACCAAGAGCCCTGGCACACATCTGGACTCTGAGTTCTAGCCTTTTCTGGTTTTCATCACCTTGGCCATGCCTTCTGCTTCTATTCTCTTGGAAATGGAACTCTATCCTGGGTCTCAGAGCCCTTGGAGCCCAGATGATTCCCTCCCTAAATCTTCCAGGGGTTGACCCCAGGGACCCTGTTGCTTGGGTCTTTTCTTCATGCCATCTGTTTTAAATGGGCTGATGTCCTGAAAGTTTGCTGTCATCCAAATGACTTTGAATGACAACTGTTCTTAAGATTCTCATTTATGATTTTCTCCCACCAGATTACAGTTGGCCCTCATTTATCATGGTTAATCAGTTCCAGACTCTACCATGATAAATGAATTTCCATGAAGTAGGATTCTTTATTTATAAATAGAATATTTTCGCAGTTAGAGCACAGAAAACCTGTTTACGACCTTCTATTAGAGCCCTCTAGACATGAAATAACACCCTTTAGTCACCATTACACTCATATTACCCAATATATTAGACAAAATAAGAGAAAATAAAACATATTAGATGTTACAAATATCATATTATTATTATTGTACATTTAATCACACACACACACACAGTTCTTACACACAACTACTAACCTATGAAAATAGTGCAACTTGTTCGATGGTGAAGCAATGAAGATGAAGAGATGTACTGCACGGCAAAGAAGAGCAAGATTACTGCTCCTCTGAAGGCACGACCTCAGTAGGAGAGTCTTCAGGTGGTGCAGTATCTTCAGCAGGTGCGTCATCGTCGTCTTCCGCTGAAGGAGCACTAAGAGTAGGCAGTGGGTGTCTGGGTGCGCAGCTGAAGAACATCCTGATAGGCAGTTGCTGACGCTGTCTTTTCATATGTGTGAGGAGGCTTTTGTAGGGTTCTCTTGCTCCATCAAGTGCATTCCGGAACCACAATGCATGCATCATTTGTGGGTCCCATTCGCCAATCATGTCCTGTACTACCTTAATAGTTCTCACGACTTTCGAGAGACGCTCAAGTGTAAGGCCAGCTTCCTCCTCCTGACCCCCAGGAACCTCTGGCTGCTCTTCCTCCTCCTCACTCGCAGACTTAGTCATCTCCACCAGATCCTTCTGGAACGTGTTGTTCACGTAGTCCTCTGCTACAGGCTGGTCAGCAGAGGCAGCTTCTCCATGGAGAACGACACTCTTCAGATGATACCTCTTCTGGAACTTCTCGAACCAACCCTTGCTCTCCGTGAAACCCATGAACATTGCAGAAGAGGGTCCTGGTTGAGGTTTGTCCGCCATAAAGTGCTGATATAGCTGCCTCGCCTTCTCCCTGATGACCAGCGAATCCAATGGAATGTTTTTCTTGTGGCTGTCGCCAATCCAGATGGCTAGGGCAGACTCCGTTTTCACTATGAACTTATTAGGACTTGTCACGATGCGCTTTGCTTACTTGTTGAAAGAGACAGTAGCCGTTGCACGGATGTTCTTTTCATCTTTACGGATGGAGCAAACAGTAGACTCATTCCAGTCGTAATGGTGGGCAACCTCCACGATTTTCTTGCCATCTTTGATCATATCCAAGAGTTTCACCTTCTCCTGGATGGTAAGCATCTTCCTCCGGTGCTTAGTTTCATCGTCAGAAGGCTTAGAAGAAGCAGCACGTTTAGGAGCCATTGTGGGACTTAGATAAAAGTTCTCAGAAATCGCAAACACAAGAGCAAAGATGCTTCCGATGCGTAGCGATGTAGAAGCATGTATGAGAGAAACGAACTTGCATGAGGCTGAGCCAATCAGTGGCCAGGATAGGAAGAGGATAGGATAGCCAGTCAGTGAACAGCACGTTCTGATTGGCTTGGTTTCACCACACTCAATTTTTTGGAAAAAAGTTATTGCCCACACACAAGGAGCGGTCGAGCAGTTGCACCTGGCGTTGAAGGATTCCTGGAGTGTTTGCATACATAGGCCTACAGTCCATATGTACAGTAATTCTAATTTTAATTGTAATACAGGGGTGTATAATTGACTCAGACAACCGAGCGCACGCTGTATCATTTTCACTGTCTCGATCAACTTCTTAATGAATATATTTGAAAAAACCGCCATAGAGTGAAGCCGCGAAAGTCGAAGTGCGAAGTGGCAAGGGACAACTGTATACCTGCTGGAGTGCTATACCTTGATCAAATGGTGACTTGGTACATACTATGTATTGAGCAAACTGAGGTCCCTCAAGGAGCCAGTTGTATAGCTCATTAGCATCCCCAGCTTCCTTGCATCACTGCTAGCTTCCTCCTTCTCTCTTCTGTAGAGGGTAATTGAAGTTTCAGCCTGCCTGTGCTTAAAACTGCCCCACTTAGGATAGTGCTTCCTCTGGCAGTCTCAGTATAAGAAACATAGTTAACTTACTTCCCATCCACAGAGAGCCTTTAGAGTCATCCCACAGAGGGGAGAGCTCATAAATTATAGAATATATAAGAAAACTGCTTAGTAGCTAGAAAAAGTCTACGTAAATTTAACAGAGGGGGGGAAACAGACTAATATACATGAAGGAAATATACCATATTCATAATCTCATTTAGCTTAATTCTTACAAGAACACTAGAAAGTGGTTACTATTACCCCTAATTACAGACAAAGCCATAAGGCTTAGGATGGTTAGGTAACTTACCCAAGTCACTGAATGGCAGATCTGGGATTTCAACCCATTCTGTCTGTTTCTAAAATCTGTAATTTTTTCCTCATGCTTCTACATAGCTACCAGCTACAGCATAGAGTTAAAAACAGATAATGTATGGATCAAAGAGTGTAATAAGGTATTAATTATGTCGTAATGATAAATTGTTTATGATAAGTTTGAGAAAAGCAAAGATCGAGAAGATTGAGTACCTTCATGGGTTTCTTAGAGAAGGTAGGACTTAAGGTGAACTTTGACAACTGGCAGAATTTAGATGGGGGGGTGCTTCTGGTGAGAGGATCAGCAGGGGTGATCCCAATGGGTGAAACTGGTGCTGAGAAGTCTAGTGACAGCAGTCTGGGTGAATTGGGTAAGACAGACAAGCTGAGGATATAAAAAACCAGACAAAAGAGTTTGATATCATGGGGTAGGAAACAGGGAGCCAGAATCACATGGAGACTCTAACTCAAAGCAGTCTCAGTTATTATGATGTTTCTTTTTACTCACAGCCAAGAGGGAAGGCTGCAGCCAGCTCATCTCAAAACTTTCTCCCACCACATTCATTCTGGTGACTCACTCATGAAATTAAGGTATGAGCTGTTAGCATGATGATGAGGGTGTGAAATGGATAATGTTACAAATCCAATATTCCACACACCAAGGCACTGAAATTGGTGGTCATTTTCCAAACCAAACTGGGAGTTGAATTTTTACCCACAACTATGGATTTCTCCTTGACAAACACAGACCTCTACTTCATTATCTGTCCTCACCTCCTTTTTCTCTTAAACAAAAACATGATGGTAGAAACAACTGCAGTGTGGTGGAGACTGGAGAAAGATGATGGAAGAATGGAATGGTCTCAAGAGATGCACTGTTGGGTGTGGCCTTTCTACCATGATAGCAGTAATTCACTTGTGATGTGTGAGTCTAGCCAAATAGAATAGTGTTTCTTATTCAAAAAGAGGGTTTGAGAATTTTAGTTCTTTACCAAAACAACAATCCTACTAAGGACAAAGGGTGATATCTTTATTTCTAGCATTTAGTATCAGAAACAAGTTAAAAATGAGTTTGTTTTTAAAGCTTTCTTAAGTATAACACTTGATCTTGAACCTGCCCTGCATTAGTCTGCATTAGGGTTGCCATAGCAAAACCCTACAGCTGGGGTGGCTTAAACAACAGAAGTGTATTTTCTCATAGTTCTGGAAGATGGAAGTCCAAGACGAAGATGTTGGCAGGTTTCATTTGTCCTGAGGCCTCTCTCCTTGGCTTGCGCATGGCTGTCTTTTTGCTGTGTCATCTCATGGCCTTTCCTCTGTGTGTGGACTTCCGATGTGTCCTTCTCACCTTCTAAGGACACCAGTCCTATAGGGTTAGAGTCCTACCCTGTTGACCTAATTTAACCTTAATGACTTCCTTAAAGGCTGTCTCTAGATATAGTCACATTGAGGGTTAGGGCTTCAATGTATAAATTTGGGAGGTGGGGGCACAATTTAGTCCATAATAAGCTTTAATACAATTTACATGACAATATGAAATTATGGAAATATTACATATATGTATATAATTATTAATTAATTTCTCACGTTGCTTAAAATTTGTGCTAGTTTATCAAGTGGATTTCCTCTAAATCAGTTTACAATAAATGCAATGTGGAACAAGGGGAGAAAAGTGTGGCAAAAGCAGAGAGTACTGAGGATATATGAATATGGTCCTAGTTCTGCCATTAACTTCCTGTGTGACCTTGGGGAAGTCACGTTACTTATCTATGTATTGATATCCTTATCTCTTAAAGGAGAGGCTTTAAAAAAAATAATAATCTCTATGGCCATTTCTAACTATGATGCCTATGATTTTGTGACTTTGCTTTCTAATTGAGTCAATCAAAAGCTATTCATTCAGAGATGAAGACTGCCATAAGCCCTGGCTACATGTTGAAGTTGTTAGACCTGAGCATAAATATTTGCATTTGCCCAATGGCAGTGTCTCTTCACTACAAGGTGGAGGTGAGAGCTGAGAGATACCAAGTTCACCCAGTCACCACAACAACCTGGGCCACGGAACTTGTGCATGGTATGTGGGTAGTCAGCACTGAAGTCGCTGGGAAGAGTGCCCAACCTCCACTTCATTTGATGATGTGTGTGCAAAACTTACACAACACACTCTTTGGCAAAAGCCAGTTTTGTAGTCACGTTGGGTCTTTGTCTATATAACTTTTTAAAATGTTTTTTATTGATTTTAGAGAGAGAGGAAGGGAAAGAGGAAGAGAAACATCGATGAGAGAAAGAAAAATCGATTGGCTGCTTCCAGGACGCCCCCCTACTGGGGATCAAGCCCACAGCCTGGGCATGTGCTTTGACTGGGAATTGAACTAGTGACCTCCCAGTGCATGGGACAATACTCAACCAACTGAGCCACACCAGCCAGGGCTATATAATATGTGTGTGTGTGTGTGTGTGTGTGTGAATTTATCTGGCTTCTCCTTTTTGGAAGGCATATTTCTCATAATCAGCATATATCAACTCTATTTAATCAGACTGCTCATTTAAAAAGATTTCCATTCTGCATGTGGTATCCACAGGTGTCACAGGTAATTGGTGATGAATGTATGTTAACAAAAATGTCACAGTTATAATACAATGAAAGAAAATGACAGAAACACTCCAGGGATAGAAGGATAGCTATGTAGTCAATGTACAGTTGGGACAAAAACATAATTTTTGGTATTCTTGTGAGACAAGGAAAGAGAAAAAGTACAAAATCAGAAAAATATATTTTCCAAATAAAATTAAAACCTATTCTGTTTACCTTAAAATATATTGAGCTTAACATCTTTATTGAAATGTGTTACTGCTACATATTATTTATCAAATAAACGTGTTTAATGTCATACTTGCCCTCATATTATTTTTATAATATAATAGAATATATTCATCCATAGCTGACTGGTACTACCCCATGGCAGGGTGGAAGGGAAATGCAAAGAATATAATATAATATGGTATGATATGATATGATATGATATGATACAATATGATATAATATAATATAATATTGTACTTGCCTTTATATGAGCATTATAGAAACCCGGTGTTATATGTGAACAGAGCCACAAAAGCTTATTTTTTCATTACTGTGACTTAAAGCTTAAAGTGTACATTTTCTACAGTATTTAATATCTATTTATGAAACTACAAGTAAAAATAAATCCTCCAAATTAGCTCCAAAACATGCTATGCATTCCAGTAGAATTTCCTTCCATATTTCAACCTCTTTATTATTTGTTCATTCATCCAATAGAAGCTATATGCCAGGCGTCCAGGCACTACTATAAATACCTTGATATACCATCCTTGATATTCATAGGACTTAAAAGTCTAATAAATAAGTAATGAGTACATTGAAAAAAATAAAATAGGATGATGTGATAGACCAGTGGTTCTCAAAGTGTGGCCCTTGGACTATACCCTGAGAACTTGTTAGAAATGGAAATTCTTGGGTCCTACTGAATCAGAAACTCTGACACAGCGATCTGTGTTTTAACAAGTTCTCCAGGGGATTTGATGTGCAGCAAAGCTTAAGAACTCCTGTGATAGATGGATTTGTGGTGGAACAAGAGGGAGGTTTAGATTGAGAACTCAGGAAAGACATCTCTGAGGATGTTTGGGCTGGAGTCTGAATATTGAGAAGGGACTGGCCACGTAAGCAACTCGGGGAGGCATTTTCCATGCAGAGGAAACAGCACGACAAAGACCTTGAGGCAGAAACACTTGGTGAATGTGAGACACAGAAAGAAGGCCAGTGTGGCTGGAGCATCATGAGGAAGAGGGAGTGACATGAGATCATGTTAAAGAGGCAGGTGGGCGCAGGTCATGAAGCAGATGGTGTGTAAGTATCTGGGAAAAAAAGCAAGAATCACAAGGAGTCAGCACATAGCAATGAAGAACAAACCGTCAAGGACTCTACACCAGTGAAGTCCTCTTTACTTAAGGAGAGATGAGAATTCCTTCTAAATGGAATTTCTGTCTCTCTTCATTTACCTACCTGCTTGTATATAATAAATACCAAATTTACATAACTGGGTGAATTCGTTTTAATTTGATTCACTTGTAAAGTAGCAACAGAACCATGAACTCCTAGGTAGGAGAGAGTATTTAGGATGGTCTCATAGTAAGTTCACATCATATATCATATATGGTAACAGCAAATTTGTGATTAATATTTCAACAGTGTTATTATCAACTGAAGGTTTGTTGAGAAGTCCATGATCTGATGGGACTGAAGTTTAGCAGCGTGCTTTATTGTCTTTGATAAGCACAATTTCAATGAATAGTTCGATCAAGTTCTCAGTACTTCGTAGAGAAGCAGCGATGTGTACACATCTCCCTTATCTAAGTACATTCATTAGTAGAGTGAGAAAATAGGCTAATACGGCAGGCAAACTCTATTGTGATGCCCGTGATGCTAGAATTAAGACATTTGTATGGTTCCTTGCCCCTCCCACCACCAGCACTTGAGTGTGGGCAGAGCCTGTGGCTTGCTTCTGGCTAAAAGAATATGGCAGAGATGACATGTATGTGATTGCATGTATGTGACTCTCTCTTCCTTGCTGGTTTTGAAGAAGCAAGCTGCCCTGGTGTGAGCTTCTATATGGAGAGATCCATGCAGCAAGTTGCTGAGAAGGGCCTTGGGCAAACAGCCAGAAGGAAACTGAAATTCTCGGTTCAGCAACTTGCCAGGAACTGAATGCTGAGAATAACCATGCAGTCAAGCCTAGACGAGACTGCAGCCCCAGCAGGCACCTTGATTGCAGCCTGTGATACCCTGGAGCAAAGGGCCTAAGCTCAGCCAAGCCTGGACTCCTGACTCACAGAAACGATGAGACAGTAAATTAGTGGTTTTAAGCACTAAGATGTGGGAATAGTGTTATGTAGTGATAAACAATACAAGTAATAAATAATAGCTTACAATTTTTCCCTGTGCCAGGTACTAGTTTAAATGCTTTACATAAATTAACTTACTTATTATTATAATTTTACAAATGAGAAATCTGAGGCACAAAACAGTTAAGTCACTTGCCCAAGGTTTATATAAACCTAGTAAGTAAAGAAGCTCAGACCCAAACACAATGTCTGCACTCTTAGCCACTACACTATTGTGCCTCTCATTTGACCTATTTATTACACCAATAAAGACCATTTAGAAGGTAGAGGTTGGCGATATCAATGGACACACATTCAAGCATGAAGCAATATATGATATTCAGTGGGAATGTCCCTGGAATCATTTGTCATTGTCCAAATTTTTCCCTTTGATTATTCAAATATTATCTGAGTTCACAAGCGTTATTAAATAGAAAGGAGTCTATTTCTATTTAAATAGAAAGGGTTAGATCAAATTTCAAAATGATCATGGTTTATAAAAAGTGAATAAGAAAAAAACATATAATTTATTAATATGCCTAATTTATTAATGATAGCAATTTATGTTTGTGCAGCTCTAATCTTTGTAATACACTCTAAGATATTCTATCACAGACTGTCCTCATAGGAACCTTTTGAGAAAGGGAGAGTGCATATTACTCCAGTCTGTGAGATGCTAAGGCCCAATAGCACTCTGGTCCTGTGAAAGTACTAATTTCTGAACCATACAATCCTAAAGATTAAAGAGGCTTAAGAAGTAATATGGCCAAATAACTTTCAACTAAAACTATACTTCAGAGGAGTAAATTATTCTATGTTCTCCACCCCTCAAGTCAGAAGAGTGAGTGGTATATCAGAGTAAGAGGTATCAAGCCATAGCAACAGTGGCCACATATGACGAAGAGACCAGATCAAAGCAATACATTTTTTTTTCTTTCTTGTCTAAGCATCTGAGGTTGGAAACCAAAGATGTAGACTAACCATGCCTCATGGGTAATCACCTAGTCTCTTCAATCATTATATGACCTACTTCCTTCCCTATCTTGTCTGCTATCACTTTCACCCTTACTCACTTAATTTTGGTCCCTCTGATCTTGCTGTCTTTAGAACATGACAAGCTCTTCCTCCTATCAGGGTCTTTGCACTGGCTATTCTGCTTTCCTAGAAAGGTTCTTTCATGAGACCTTCTCGTGGCTTTTGGTTGTCTGCTCACATATCATCTCGAAGACATATTTCCTGACCATTCTATCAAAAAAAGGCCACCTCTGCCCTGGCCGGTTTGGCTCAGCGGTTAGAGTGTTGGCCCGCGGACCAGAGAGGCCCGGGTTCGGTTCCCGCAAAGGGCATGTACCTCGGTTGCAGTTTGTCCCCGGCCCCGGTTGGGGTCGTGTGGGTGGCAACCACTCCATGTGTCTCTCTCACATCGATGTTTCTCTCACTCTCTCCCACCCTTTCTCCCTCCCGCTCTATCTGAAGATAAATGCAAAAAATATATATATATCCTTGGGTGAGGATAAAAAAAAGAGAGACCACCTCTGCATTCTATTATTCCCTTAATCTTCTTGATTTTCCTTCAAAGCCCACATCACGACTGGAATTATGGGTTTTGTCTGTTTCATTGGAATGTAAGCTCAGAGTGTGGGGACCATGCTTTCTTGCTCTCTGTTGACATCTCAGCTCTCACAGCAGTGCCTGCAACATAAAAGATGCTCAACAAATATTTGTTGAGTAAATGAATGAATGAATGAACGCAGGGCAGAGTCTTGTGGCGGGTCACAGACCATCTTCTCAGAGTGACATGGGATGATTGTGCAAGCACCTGAAAATCTATCTAAACAATAGTACTCATCAATTTTCCCATCAGGTTTATAAGAAAATCTTTCAAAGGACTTGTGGAGTCAAGATACTCCCCCTGCATATGGTGTAATCTCCTATTGCTGCTACAACAAATGACCACAAATTTAGTGCCTTAAAACAACACATACTTATTATTTTACAGGTCTGGAGATCAGAAGTCCAAAATGAGTCTTACTGAGATCAAATCAAGGCATCCCCAGGTCTGTATTCCTTCTGGGGACACCCGAGGAGAATCGTTTTCTTGCCTGTTCCAGGTTTTGGAGGCGGCTGTGGCAGCCTTCTGTCTTCAAAAGCAGCAACGTCGGTGGCGTATTGCACACAGGGCATTGCTCTGACACTGACTCTTTTGCCTCCCTCTTCCACACTAAGGAGCCTTGTCATTACGTTGGGCCCACCAGATAATACAGGGTACTCTCCCCATTCAAATTCAGTTGATAAGCAACTTTAATTTCATCTATAGCTTAAATTCCTCTTTGCCATGCAACCTGATTTAGTCACAGGTTCAGGAATGAGAATGAAGCTATCTTTGAAGGCTACTATTCTGCATGTATCTACCAATCCACCAATCCAGTAATGGTGTGAGTGTGTGTGTGTGTGTTTTAAATAACCAGAATCTGTTCTCAACATCTGCTCCTTTCATCACAACATGTTCACAAACTCTGCAGTTTAACTATCTACTCTTATTTTGTTAGAAAACAGCACTATGCTCATCAGACTAATGCTTTATCCTTCTATCTCCTTAGAAAACTGGAATAGTGTTTGTCCCTCAGTCTTCAGACTCTTCCCTTGTTCTCTGTGGTTTCTTAAGAGCAGCAAGACTGGGTCTTTGATCATATTTTTAGGGTGTTTGAGTGTCATGAGATGCAGTTCTTCTGAACATAGATGTTTTTCTCATTAAGAGCACTTGATACTCTCTCCCTTCATCTCTCTTGGCTCTATTTCCTCTTTACATTGTTTGCTGGGCCTTCTCAGTTTGAAGATTCTTCTTCTTGTTAGATCAGTCCACCAGCAAAAAGAAATGATTCCTGGTAATAAGGACAAAGGTTCCCCAAGAAAGGAGCCTAACCTTAGTCAGACCCAGACCTCCTCACATTCTACATCTCCCCACAGTTTACAGGACATGTTTACCCATGTCATCTATTTCCATTTTCACAGCCCTCATTTTCATTGTTCTTGCTTGAAAGCAAATTGATACTTCTTTAGAATTTGTTACCGCTTTCAACTCATTCTAAGCTGGTCTCATTTGAAAGCACTCTGTTTAGAATCTCTCTTTTGCAGGTTTAGTATTTGTGAATCTTAAATCTTAAACCTGGGAAAGAGACTGTCTCCTCCAAGTCACTCAAGAGCAGGGAATGGCCATTGAAAGTAACATGGCTGAAAAGCCTTGGGCTTGTCGCTCCCAGGGCTTGTCCATGGCACTGCCCAGCTAGTCTCTTCCATCATTTTGTACCGTCCTTCTTCCATCTCTCTCTTAAGTGCTTTTAAATATAAGCTCATCAGAGAGCCCCCTTGGCAGTCACAAAAGTTCTTTAGATGTGCCTACCTTTATTCACATGGCGATTATTCATGAATATATGATCAGAATTACATTTTTCAGGCTCCCCTATCTCCTTTGAGCTACATTCCCTTTTAAAGTCTGCCCGTAGAATGATGCTATTTCTTGAGAATCATTTCTTTGATTTAGGAAAAAAATGCATTTAGAATGCCTAAAGAACATATTTGACTGTGCTCAGTCTTCCCTCCTACAACTATTTTTAACTCTAAAAATTGTACTCATTTTCTCCCATAATCCCCAACACCTTCACAGGAATTGCCTTGCTCATAAAAATTAAGTTTAGAGCAGCAGTATCCTCTATCTTCTGGAAGATCAAATTAGTGGTAAAGAACAGCACGTAAGTATTTTTCTGATTTCCTGATTTCAGTACAATAAAACTTCCTGCCAGTGATTCAATGGTACATGTTCTGTTTGCTAGTTGGGTGACATCTCTGAACCTTACTTTCTTTGCCCATCTTTCTGATGGGGAAAATACCTACCTTATCTACTTTTTGTAGAGTTTCTAGGGAGGATCAATTGAGAAAAGTGTGAAAATGTCTTGGGAAGTGAAAGCTAAATTTTAAAAAAAGTTCTTAAATGTCTTTCCCAAGGTCCAACATACATGAAAAAAGAACTACGGAAATAATAATGCAGAACTGTCTGGCTGAGCAAAGGCAACGACACTGAATCCAGGGGTCATAAAATGCCTGACTTAATTCAGAAACACAGGGCTTGTAGGTTGCTTGTAGGTACTCATCCCGTGATCTGTTGTGAGACCTACAATTCAGAAAGAATAAGGAGACCACGGAGAAAGGGATACAAGTGTTGGGAAGTGGAAGCTACACAGAAAAATGAAACTGACAGGCTTCAGCCATGAAATATTTAAGAGGTGATCCATTCATTCAACAAATAGTTAATGCGTACTATTAACTAAGTGCGTAGGGCTTGACATAAGGTATAAAATGTAAAAGATGTGGTCTCTGCTCTCAATTAGCTATTAATTGAGTAAATAGTGATTTTTAAATTAAAAAGATTTATTCATAAAAACTTTCAAGTTAAAAAAAAAGAAGTTTCAAGTTTTCACTAAAGGTCAGACAACCTGCTAAAGGTGGAGCAGTAAAAATAAAAACATGGTTTTTGTTCCCCATATAATCTGATATATAGAAATATGTAAACAATTTGATATAATGTGAAGATTTTTGTATCAGTCAGGATGGGCTAGGTTATGTTGCCATAACAAACAATCCCACAATTTCTGTCACGTAACACAATAAATGTTATTTCTCCTACATGCCACCTATCTACTTCATGTGGGATATCACTATCAAACCATGTTTCAGGCAGATGAGTCTTATGTCCATGTTTGCTGGGACACAGGATGAATAGGATCAATATTAATATACTTACTACCCATAAATAGAGGTGAGAAGAAATATCCCTCAAGGCTTCCAAGTCAGAGTTTAAGATTGGCCTCCTATAGCTATAAGGGGGTCATTGCTTGAAGTCCTCCCTCTTAGTCTTCTCAGACCTTTCCTTTCATCCTTCCACATATAGAACTGGGCTCTTAGAAGCCTCATGCATATTTTTCCCTCTGTCTAGAACATACTCCTGGCCTTCAGACCACCAACAACCTAAATCTCCTTCTGGGCTTAGTTGGCAGGTATAAATTAGATACAAACAAGCAGTTCTTTATAATAAGTTGTAGTCTTAGAAAATCAGAAGAGTAGCATTCTTTTATTTTTAATGTTTAATATTTATTTATTTATTTTTAAAACATTTTTATTGTTGAATGTATTACAGATGTTCCTTCTTTTTCCCCTATTGACTCTCTCCTCCCCGCTCCTGCCCCCCTCCTGCCTTTCCCCACACTGTTGTCTGTGTCCATTGGTTATGCATATAAGTTCTTTGGTTTATTTCTTCCCACCCCCCTCCCCCTTCCCTTTGAGGTTTGTCAGTCTAACAATCAATTTGTACTTCTTAATCCCTTCACCTTTTTCACCCATTCCCCAACCCCCCTCCCATCTGACAACCAACAAAATGTTCTCTGTATGTATGAGTCTGTTTCTGTTCTGCTTGTTCATTATGTTTATAGATTCAATTGTCGATAGATATGTATTTATTGCCATTTTATTGTTCATATTTTTTATCTTCTTTTTCTTCAAGAAGACCCTTCAACATTTCATATAATACTGTTTGGTGGTGATGAACTCCTTTAGTATTTTCTTGTCTGAGGAACTCTTTATATGTCCATTGATTCTAAATGATAGCTTTATAGAGTAATCTTAGAGTAATCTTAGAGTATAGAGTAATCTTAGTTGTAGGTTCTTGCTTTTCATCACTCTGAATATTTCTTGCCACTCCCTTCTGGCCTGCAAAGTTTCTTTTGAGAAATCAGCTGAGTCTTATGGAAGCTCCCTTGTAAGTAACTAACCGCTTTCCTCTTACTGCTTTTAAGATGCTCTCTTTGTCTTGAACCTTTTGCATTTTGATTATGATGTGTCTTGGTGTGGGCCTCTTGGGGTTCATCTTGTTTGGGACTTTCTGTGCTTCCTGGACTTGTATGTCTGTTTCCTTCAGCAAGTTAGGGAAGTTTTCTGTCATTGTTTTTTCAAATAGGTTTCCAATTTCTTGCTCTCTCTCTTCTCCTTCTGGCACTCCCATGATATGAATGTTGGTACACTTGAAGTTGTCCCACAGGCTCCTTACATGATCCTCATTTTTTTGCATTCTTTTTTCTTTTTGTTGTTCTGATTGGGTGTTTTTTCTTCCTTATATTCCAAATCGATGGTTTTCTTCTTGGCTTTAGCTACTCTACCATTGAATCTCTGTAAACTATTCTTAATTTCAGTTAGCACATCCTTCATTTCTGACTGGTCCTTTATTATGCTCTTGAGGCCCTCACTAAGTTCATTGAGCATCCTTATAACCAGTGTTTTGAACTCTGCATCTGTTAGATTGCTTATCTCCATTTCATTTAGTTCTTTTTCTGGAGTTTTGTTCTGTTCTTTCATTTGGGACATGTTTCTTTGTCTCCTCATTTTGGCTGCCCCCTGTATTTGTTTCTATATATTAGGTAGAGTTGCTATGTCTCCTGGGCTTCCTAGGGTGGCCTATTGTAGTAGGTGTCCTGTAGGGTCCAGTGGCACAGCCTTCCTAGTCACCCAGCTGGGCCCTTGAGGGGCACCCCTCATATGGACTTTATACCCTTCTGTTGTAATTGAGTCTTGATTGCTGTTGGCACATCAATGGGAGGGTTTTACTGAGGCTGATCAGCTGCAAGAACTGGCTGTGCCCACTATCCACTGGCCTCTGAGTACCTTGGATCATCAGCTGTGCAGAGGCCCACCACACAGAGCAAGACTTACTTCAGCAGGGCTCTGGTACCCACTGAGTCCACTCCTTGAGTGTGTCACTTGTAGAGGTGGTTGGGTGGTGGTGCTTCGCTGTAGTTTGACACTGTCCACTGGGTGTCCTGGCTCTGGGGCAAGGCCAGCCACTGCCTATGTTTTACCCGGGGCCACCACGCATAAACTAAAAAACAGTCTACAGATGGCTGCTTCTGGTGCTGGGCTTGGAGATGCCCAGGCAAAGCCAAGTTGTGAACCAAGGCTGGCTGCTCCTAGTGCCAGGCCTGGGGCCACTTAGTAAGAGGTATGGGGCTCGCTGAGGCCAGATGCTGCTTTTTTGAGAGCATTTAGGAACATCTGAAGCAGGAGCCAAGACAGGCCAATCCTATGGCAAAGCCACTGGAAACAGCTTGGGTAGGCCTGAAAGTTGGGTGGGGCAGGGCCTCAGGAAATCACCAGGGTGGGGCCAACAGTGTGAGCCAGGTTGCTGGAGTCCCAGATATGGCACCTGTTTGCCAGCCTCATGGGGGAAGGGTTCACCAAAAGAACAACAGCTTCCGCGAGCACATCTGTCCAGGAGAAAGCTGCCTCTCTAGCCTTGCCCCTGATGCCAAGCAACTCAGTTCTTCCCTGTATGTCTCTGGTGCCTTTCAAGCTGCCTCCCCCATGCTGGAGCTCAGAGGGAGGAAATCCAAGTAAGTCTGTTCACGGGCCCTTTAAGAGGAGCTGCCTGGGGCTCCAGCAGCCTCAGCCTCAGTTCCCTCTGGTTTCTCCAGCCAGAAGTTATGGGGACTTCTCTTCCTGGCACTGGAACCCTGAGCTGGGGGCCTGGTGTGGGACGGGGACCCCTCACTCCTCAGGGAGGACCTTCCCAGCCGAGGTATCCTCTTAATTTCTATCCGCCACACGTGGGTGTGGGACCAGCCGGTCGCGCCTCCACCCCTCCTACCAGTCTCCATGTGGCATTTTAAATTTTGTTGTGGGACTTCCATTCAGCTTGATGTCAGGCGGTTTTGAATGATGGTTGTTCTGTAGTTTAGTTGTAACTTTGATGTGGTTGTGGGAGGAGGCGATACCGCGTTTACCTTCGCCGCCATCTTGACCGGAAGCGAGTAGTGTTTCTTTCATCTTAAAAATTCTAATATGAGTTCACCTGAATGACATTCATCCAGCATGTCCGCATTGGGCCCCAGCTGGTTACCAGGCACTGTGCTGGGCACCAGAGAGTCAATGGTGAGCAACGTCAATCTTTCCTGTGCCTTCATGGGAGGGCAGGTGTTAGTCAAATAATCACACAATGGATATTCCAAACTGCAATAAGTTCCAGAAAGGAAAAGAATAGTGTTGTGAGTGTATGTATCAGAGGTCCTGGAAAGTTTTCTTAGGCAAGTGGCGTTTGAACTGAAACCTGAGGGATGAGTTGTAATTAACTGAGGATAGGAGATGAACTGATCAACCTGGTCGGTGGTTTCCAGCCACATAACAGTTACTTATGAGGTATATTAAAAAATAAAACTAATAACGTTTAAGAATGGTTTACATTTTTTATAAGAATAATTTCCAGACTAGTCCTGTAATTCTATCATTCCCAATCACTTGCTATGCATTGCTCCTCATTCTGCTGGAAAGAATGGGGTTATGAGCCATATACTCTGTATATTCTCTGACTGTACACATCAGATATGATCATTGAGGTGGGTTTTTGTGGCTGTAAACATCATCTCTCACATGCGACTCTATGATGAAAGATTGGGAACTAGTGGAGGAGATAACACATCTTAGGGAATTCCAAGCTGATGATTCTACGACATGTCAAAAGAAAGGCCATTTACAGTAGAGAATGTCAAATGTTACAAAATGTAATTTGACAATTCTTACTGGGATGAGGTAAATAATTGTAAAACAATGATTGGCTTGTGTTTAAATTTTTTTCAGTTAAAGACATTTCTATAAACTGTGCTGAGGCAAAAATATCTTTAATGCTGACATGATACAAATTCAATATTACATTGACTCTTTTAAAACGTTGATTTCCTCCTCACACTCCACTCCGCTGTGTTTTGCATGTATGTATATATGATGCATTTTATACATATTCACTCTCATAACTTGACAGATGGGAGGGATCTTGCAGTCATTTCGAAAAGCAGACAAAAGGCCGTTGGTTCTGCTCCGCGTGATGGTTTGTGAAGACAGAATATCACACGCTTCCGTTGATGATTATATAGCTCTATCCATCTGTCTGCCACAGGAGGTTGGGAGACGGAGATACAGCTCCCACCATCCCCATAAACAAAAGTAGACCATGCTGTCACCAGTCAGACACGCCAGCTAATTGGAGCTGTCGACAGACACAATATTCTGTGTCAACAGCTCTAGTAACAGTTTGAAACAGCAATGATATGTTGGTTGATGGTGAGGATGACACATGTGTCTCTAATAGCATGCTAGAAATCTGACATAACTAGAAAAGAATGACTAAAATGTGATTCCTGGACTCTGGTATTCCTGTTCATACTTACCAACTCTACAGAGGCTGGGTGGGAGGTGGCTGTAACCCATCTTTGTCCGTATCACTTCACGGGCTGACAGCTTAATCTGATACTCATAATGTCTAACTTTAAAATTAATCTTACTACAAAGATTTGTTTCAACAAGCCATCACATCTTCAACTCTTATGGAAAATTAATAAGAAAATAAAAACTTATTTGTATAGCTTTCTAAGTTGAAACCAAAATAAAAAGAGACATTTTCTCAACTTATCATTTCTATAACTATAGATTGATACTGATCTTCAGGAAAATAAATTTTTACAGTTAAATGTATACAAATGTTTATAGATGTGGCTTATTCTTGAACTTTGTGTTATGATAGGTAAAACAGGCCCCAAATAGAAACATTTTTGACAAGGCTTTGGAACATAAATACATGTTGTGCAGTAATCTCTGTGTAAATCGTACCTGCTAGGAAAGCTTTACATCAGGCATTACATCCATGAAAAGTCAGGAAGTCCTTTGCTGCTTTCCAATAACATATTTATTTTCTAAACTATTTAATCACCTGACTGCCTGAGTTTGAATTTCAGCTCAGTTACTTACCAGCTTGGGCAAGTTAATTAAATGCCGGGCCTCAGTTTTCTCACCTATAAAATGAAGATAATACTATAACCTACCTCACAGGGTTTTAAGGGTTAAATGGCTTATTACATGTCGAGTGCCTGGTACATCATATAGTAAGCAGTCAATAAATACTTATTATTATTGTTGGTTTATTTTCAAGGAGAGCTTTTAGTGATTAATGAAAGCGTGAAAATAAATAGAAAACAGTTCGAATGCCAAGAAGCAAAGGCTTGGGGGTCAAACAGGCCTGGGTATAAATCGTTGTTCAGACATTTATCAGGCTTTGTGACCTTGGACATGTCACTTAACTTCTCTGAACATTTTCCCTTGTCTCTAAGAGTTAATAATACCTACCTTAAAAACATATTTTGAAGATTTAAGGTAATTTAAAGCCCTCAGCACAATTCCCAACCTATATTAGACATTCCATAGGTAATAAGAAATAGTATTGCTAGTTTGCATTATAGAACACTTTTATTTTTATTTTTTTATTTCTATTTATTTATTTTTTATCCTCACCTGAGGACACTTCTTGCATTTATCTTCAGACAGAGCGGGAGGTAGAGAGGGGGGAAGAGAGAGAGAGAAATATCGATGCAAAAGAGACACATCGACTGGTTGCCACCCGCACAACCTGGCCAGGGACAAACTGCAACCAAGGCACTTGCCCTTAGCGGGAACCGAACCCGAGTCTCTCCGGTCTGTGGGCCGACGCTCTAACCACTGAGCCAAACTGGCCAGGACGAGCACTTTTATTTTTAGATATTCTTATCCTCTTATTAATTCTGTAAAGTAAAGTATGATGACCATTTTACCAAGGCAAAAGTGGCGCTCAAAGTGGTAAAACAGAGGGTTAGTGGGTATGGAGTCACTGAGGTCAGGTTCGGTTGCCGGCTTCAAGTTGACCAGGGTGATATCCAGCTACTTTCATTGCCTTTTTTCCACATAACCAAACAACTGAAAGCCTCTTTATTTATTTTTTTACCATTCAGATCCCAAAATGTGATGTCTTTAGAGGCCTCTATCCCCCACACTTAGAATAAGCCTTAATCACTGCCTATTCAGACTTCATCAACCCTTCCATATTCCTTGACCCATTACAGATGAATAAACTGAGGCAGAAACACTCACCACCCCACCCCGCCGCCAACAGCACAAACGCACATGCGCACTGGATCTGCGTCATCTTGCTCTTTGAGGAGATGAGGAAAGCAAAGAAAAATCTTCCTCTGACAGGCAGGTAAGATACTTTTTTGGTAAATACACCAAACAAAAGAGGATTCTGTAAAAACCATTTTCATGTCCCAGCCAATGGCCTAGATCAACAATATATTCTTTTTAAATCCTAATGTTGCCAGGTATATATGAATGATAAAATAACCCTCTGCAACACAGCTTTGTCTGGTCACTTCAGGTCTCATTCACTCTGCAATATAAAATATTTAGCCTTCACTTCCAGTGACTAAGAAGGTCATGGGGCTTTACGCTCTGAGAGGTTAGATAAGCAGCTGAACTGTGACCATAAGACCTGCTTCCTGGAATCAGCTGGAGCCCTTTTTGACCTCTCCAGGGAGGAATGAATACTTCAGCCTTGGCTTCTTTGCCTCTGTGCCCCGATCACTTGACGCTCAGCTTCTGCCACCCAACACGCCTGCCCTTTGCTTCCATTAGTAGAACCATTTATGCTGACCTCCTCCCCTGGGCTGTTCTCCATGGCCTGAGCCCAACATGTTGCTTCTTTCATGTCTCTAAATGACCAGAGTCATCATACTGCATCCATTCTTCAAGGACCCTCTTGCACTGGCTCCCCTTCAGAAAAGTTTCCCTAATTCCCATTACACCTGTCCCAAGCTGCGGGTAAATTTCTCCCTAATAGGGATTTATTTTTTTCTTCCACGCATTTTATTTCATTTAAAGAAATTTTTTTTTTGCTTAATCCCTTCTTTTCCATACATATTAATTAGTTACATACAAATCTTCTTCCCCACACCACCCCCTCCTCCAAATTAACTCCTTGGTAGCAAGATCTAGGCTGGGTTCATTTATGTTTTCCATACAGAGCTTAGCATGTAGTAGATACTCTTAACATATTTCTTGGTTACTTGACTGAATGAATAAATGAATAAATTCCTCTCATTCCTTCTCACTTCAGGTATTTAAACTGCTAAAATGGACAAAACCAAAACCACACAGTGGTCCAGGGAAAGGAAGGGCCTGTGGTAGACATGGTGGAGATTTAAACAATGGGGCTTAAGGTACTTTTTTAAAACATCAATCTAGTTTTTTCTGCAGGCCCTGGGCAGCTTGAGACTATGCTTTGCAGTAATGTATTTTCTTTAATTAACCATTATTAAAATAATCAGGGTGTTTTAACTTGAAATCCATCATAAAAGAGTTTTCCTTTTTTTAAAATATTTTTTTATTTTTCAACTACTGTTGACATACATTATTATATTAGTTTCAGGTATATAACCCAGTGATTGGATATATATTACTTACTAAGTGATCACCTCAATAAATCTGGTACCCATCTGATACTGTACATAGTTATTACAGTATAAATAACTATATTCCCTAGGCTGTACTTTCCTTCCCCTGACTCTTCTGTAACTACCAATTTGTACTTCTTAATTTCTTTACCTTTTTCACCCATCCTCCCAACGACCCCCATCTTTCAAAAACCCAGTCCCCCAACCTCCCTCCCCTCTGGCAACCACCAATTCTCTTTCTGTGTCTTTGAGTCTGTTTCAATTTTGTTTGTTCATTTATTTTGTTCTTTAGATTCACATATCAGTGAAATCATATGGTACTTGTCTTTCTCTGACTGACTTATTTCACCAGGCATAATACCCTCTAGGTCCATCCATGCTGTCGTAAATGGTAAGATTTCATTATTTTTTATGGCTGAGTAATATTCCATTGTATATATGTACCACTGCTTTTTTATCTACTCATCTATTGATGGACACTTGGGTTGCTTCCATAGCTTGGCTATTGTAAATAATGTTGCAATGAACATAGGGGTGCATATATTCTTTCAAATTAGTGTTTTTTATTTTTTATTTTTATAAATCCCCAGAAGAAGAATCACTGGGTTATTAGGTAGTTCCATTTTTAATTTTTTGAGGACCCTCCATACTGTTTCCCATAGTGGCTACACTAATCTGCATTCCCATCATCAATGCACAAGGGTTCCTTTTTCTCCACATCCTCACCAACACTTGTCATTTGTGGATTTACTGATGATAGCCATTCTGACGTATGTGAGTTGATACCTCATTGTAGTTTTAATTGGCATTTCTCTGACAATTAGTGACATTGAGCATCTTTCCATATGTCTATTGGCCTCCTGTATGTCCTCTTTGCAGAAGTATCTGTTCAGGTCCTTTGCCCATTTTTAAATTGAATTGTTTGTTTTTTTGGTGTTGAGTGGTATGAGTTCTTTATACATTTTGTATATTAACCCCTTATCAGATGTATTATTGGAGAAAATAGTCTCCCATTTAGTAGTTTGTCTCTTCTTCTTTTTTTTAATGCTTTTCTTAGCTATACAAAAAGTTTTTAGCTTGATGTAATCCCATTTGTTTATTTATTTATTTTATTATTACTTTTTAAAATTCTCACCTGAGGATATTTTTCCATTTATCATCAGATAGAGTGGGAGGGAGGGGGGGGGAGAGAGAAACATCAGTATGAGAGAGACACATCAACTGGTTGCCCCCCCGCACGACCTGACCAGGGCTGGGGACGAACCACAATCGATGTATGTGCCCTTGACCGGAATTGAACCCACAATTCATTGGTCCATGGGCCTACGCTCTAACTGCTGAGCCAAACTTGCCAAGGCCCATTTGTTTATTTTTTAAAAGAGTTTTCCTTGTATGATCATTTAGACTCATTCACATTAGTGATATCTTCACTCATTACTCCTATAAAACTCACTAAATATGTATAAGCCTTGACAAATCACCTTGCTTTTCTACACATAATCTCTAAGTCAAGAATCAATCCAAGGTAAGTAACTTTTCAGGTACTGGAGCAGAGGTGCACTTTGTACAACTCTGGGAGGCGCCATTCAGTGGAACACAATGTGAATGACGCCCCTGGCCCTGCGCATACACAACCTGCTTGGCTGCAGGAAGTTCCCTGAGTTGGGGAAACCTCAGAGAAACAATGTTAGTCCATATAATACAAAATATATTCACTTGGATATAAAGGGAAAAGAATAAACAAGGCTTGTAATTATGTTTAAGAAATGGTTGGATAAACTTTAAAATAATGCTTTTTTATGTTTCATTATAACTCAGTGTAAACATTGTAGAAAGTACAGACAAGTAAATAGACCATAATTCCTTGTCTGAGAGGTCATCACTCTCTTAACATTAACCTTTTTTATTGTATTTCCTTCTAGTCTATCTACATGCACATATGAAAATGTATATCTGCATATTTGATAATATACTCTCCATACTACTTCTTAAAACTTATCATATTCAAATAGCATTTCTTGAACTTAGCCATTGCATAGACTAAACTGAAGAGCTTGTTTAAAATATAGATCTTTCAGAATTCTCCATAAAAGAACCAATTCACTAAGATTGAGGTGGGGCCCAAGAATTGGTATTTTTAACAGTTACCCCCTGCGACAGGATTTTTATGCTCAGACAGGTTTGAGAAACATAGATTTAACAAGTATGTCCTAAGGTATTCAGGTGACTTCTAAACAGAGGAGAACAGTTTAACCTAATTCTCTCAACTCTCCCAGCTTTGTGGATCAAACGCAACCATGTTAGAAGACTGCAAACAAGTGGCTCCAATGACCCACCTCTCCTTAATACCCTAGCCCTGGCTGCAAGGGAGGATTCTCTAGTGATCCACACATTGCCCCTGAGGTTGGATGGGCTAGAGATGATGTTAGTTATGTCCCTTGAAACCAGACTCCAGACACTCTCTAGGGATTCTCTGCAAAATCTGTCTCCTTAGGTCGGGAGGGGACCACATGTGCCAGTCCCTTGTCCAGTCCGGCTATACCTGTTGTTCTGAAGCATGTTGTTAATAGTGATGCCTTCCTTTACTCACAGAGGTGTCCCCGTTTAGACAATAAATATATGGCCACTAACTTGTCGGGTCACCTCCGCTCTCCTCTCTGATCAAAATATCAGAAATGGGGCTTACTTCTTAATGGCTCTATCACGACTAAGACCTTTTCCTTCTAAGTGGAGGTCTTATTAATAAATCAACTCCTCTCTTGTATAGAAAGAAAGACAATATTTAATAAAACATAGGTTATAATTTAACTTTACTTCTTTCCACCTGAAATCCCTACATTTCAAGTCTTGGAATTGTTGGTAAAATCATTCTAGTGCAGTGATTCTTATATAAACCAGGACATTAAAGTCTAAAATAATTAGGTATTTTCATTAGGCTTTCCAGGGATTTTGCAGCTGCTGTGATCTGACCATTGGCTATTAAAAAAAAAAAAAATCAGGTCAGCTTCACCTAGTCTGACCCTAAATCACTAATGATCAGATATTTAGAAACTTGTTAAATGAATTATTTTTTTAAAACCACACGTGACCTGAAATAGTATAGGAATATTTCATGCAGTCATATACATGTGAATGTTCAGAAACTGTAGACCTTACTTGGCACATGAAAACATTGCAAAATATTACAAAACAAGCGTCATTTAGGGAGTGCTGATGAGGGGATCACAAACAAACAAAATCTATTTGAAAGATTCACAGCCAGTGTTTCTATTGTAATGGACAAAGTGTAACTGTGAAAGGGGGCTGTGTACCCTGGATAATCTGCAGCCTCAGCTGGTCCAGAAAAAGTAACTCTGACTCCGGGTTTGGTGTGTGAACTGTACTCCTAAGAAGAAATAAGAAAAAAAAAAAATTTTTATTAATCATTAAAAGTTAAGAATTTTTAAAATGAAGAAAAAATAAATCCATGGTGTTAGAATCCTGATAGTCTGTTTCCGTGTAAGTTTACTGCTCAGTTCTTTATTCATTGCCATTTCTCTCCTGAAATGTTAGAAAACTGATGTAGATTTATAAAGAGCATCATTGATTATATTTGAAAATAATACATGTTTGTGGAAATATGTTAAATTCTTGACTTTGCCATTGAGTTGTTTTTAAAAAGCCAGTACAGACTTAGAAAACATAAAGTCGAAAGACTAATAAATGGCATTAGACAAAAAGAACAGTGAGCAATCTCTCCATCTGTAAACCTCCCTCTGCCATTAGTCTCTAAAGAACATTTTTACCTGGAGAGGGTTGCGTGTGCATTGGGAGCCCAAGTGTTCATTCATGATGTCAGAAGATCTGAGCAGAGATTCCCAACTAGACTGTGTTCTCCCTGGAGCTGTGCAGCAGGTCCCAGAAGGCCCCAGGAGGAATCGCATAAACACTGTGACCGTTATTTACTCTAACTGGGACTCCAGCAGCTGGGCTGTTTGCATGATATGCAAATGGGCACACCATTCAGGGAAGAAAGGATGAACGCTCTGGCACTTGCAGAGCAAACACGAACTGCTATGGGAAAAGGGCCAGCAAAAGAGAAGCCAGACCGGAGTGAGTGGGTGGTGAGGGGCAGGACCAGAAACATCTTCCAAAGAGGCAAGTGCAGGAGGCAGACACGGCTCACTGGGAACCGTTCGGCACCCTCCGCCTCAGTAAACAACAGATGGGGGTGTGCGGCAGGGACAGTGGACGTCCTCTCTACCCGATTTCTTGCTCTGGATGGAATTCATACAACATTTTGTGTGTGGAAAGTTACTGAGGTACAGAGGGAATTTATTAACTGGAAGAGCAAAGGCTCAGGGGCTAAGAAGGCAGAATGATAGGGAAAAAAAAATATGTCTGGAGTCAGACAGACCTTGTCACCAGTTTCAGTCCTACAACTTAACAGCTGTGGATATTGGGCCAGAGTCTCAATTTCTGTCTCAGTTTCTTTCTCTGTCAAGTGGGCATAATTGTACTATCTATAGTAGGATCCCTGTAAGATTTCATGGACCTTCTTTAGGTAAAGTGCCTCCTACCAAAATAGCCCTAACTGATTAGTATTAAAGGTGGGACTTGAAGTATTCATGTTTTTTCATCCCACAGTGCATCAGGTCCTGGAAAGTCTAGAGATCTAGAGATTATAGGCAACCCAAAGATGTAACCCTATGGCCACTCCGTATCTTAAAGGCTGCTCAATTCAACAAGGAATGCTTACATAGTACAGAAGCAACACTACTTCCAAACAGGTTTCAAGACCTGTGGATGAAATCCATTTTTAAAAAACTCCAGCTGAATCGAACCTGAGAAGCTCGCAGGCTCGATGCACTTGTTGCCTTAATTACACAAGTGTAGAGTGTAAAATAAGAGTACCAGGAGAGTGAGCATCTGTCTCCCAGCAACACAGTCTGCGCATGCCTTCCTTCCGTCCCCACTCAGGCATAAATCCACTGAAGTGTGGATTTATAACAGCTTGCTTGTCTTTAAACTTTTATATTGTATTTTATAGCCCTAAGTAATGTTATTTCGTTTTGCAAATTTTTACTCTAAATAAGTAAATTCATACTGTATGTATTTTTGGGCTTAACATTAGGTTTTGAAATACATGTTACAGATAATCTATTTTAATTGCTGTATAATATTCCCTTATGTGAATATTTCACAATATATTATCCAATATCTTCTGTTGATGTAGTTAAGAGTTTTTTTAAAGAATTTATTATTGTCGTGTTGTGTTGTTTTTCTTCCCATTACAAATTACACTGGTATAAGCCTTCTTGTACATGTCTCCTATTTCAAGGGTGTCTCTAAGGTGTATGTCCTGAGTGGGATTAATGGATCATAGGATATTTAATTCAACAAGTTTTTTCTCCATGTCAGGCACTATTTCAGATTCTAAGCACTTTTCCATGAAAAAAACAATAAGCGAGTCTCTGCCTTCGTGTGCTTACATATTAGTGGAGGGAAACAGATGATAAAATAAATAATGTAAATGATATCTGTTGGAAAGTGACAGTATTGTGCAGAAAATGAAGCAAGGAGAGGAGATGGGATGTGTTTGGGGAGTGTCCAGTTTTAAATCAGGCGCTCAGGGAAAACAAAGTGGTAATCAGTTGGCAAGAAGTCATGTAGATATCAGAGGGAGAGTTTTCTAGAGTGTGTACCATCTGTAATTTTATTAGACAGGAGTTCCTGAGGCTTCAGATCCTTGCTAACCCTTGATGTTATCAGTTGTTTCACATTCTGCAAATCTGACAAGCAGTGCATGGAGAATTGTAATCTTAATTTTTTTCTAGCTACTAAGGAATTTGAGCATCTTTTCAAATGTTAATGGGGCATTTCTTTTTTCACTTCTGTGAGGTGCCTTGTCAACTCTTCTATCTATATTTCTACTATGTTTTTTGTCTTCTTATTAATTTCTAGGAGTGCTCACGCATCTTGTACTATCATTTCTCTGTCAATCATATAGTGTTACTTATATCCTGTCTCATTTTGTGGTTTATCTTTTTACCTTATGTACTGTGTCTTCGATGAACAGAATATCTTAATTTTCATATAGTTGAATTTCTCTTTATTGTGGTCAGTGGTTTTGTTTTTTATTTAATTTTACAAAACATTTTCCTATCCTGAAGGATATATATAGTCTTTTATATTTTCTCTAAAAGTTTTTTTTCACATTTAAGTATATTTGTAATTTATTTTTATGAATGTATAAAATATGGTCTAAGTTCATTTGTTCTATGTGAATTGTCAGAGCATCATACATCGAAAGTCCATCCATTTCCCACTGATCTTTATTACAGGTTATATCACAAATTAAATTTTAATATATATGTTATTTTTTTCTGGGATCTCCATTCTGTAACATTGATCTATTTGCCTAACGCTGTGCCAATACCACATTCCCTTAATGGCTATAATTTAACAAAATTTGTAGAATTCTGCTCTGGCATATTTCCTCACCTTTTCCTTTCTTTCAGGAGCATCTTGGTTATTCATGACCTTTGCTCTTTCACATAATTTAAAAATCAGTTTGATAAGTTCCATGGGAAATTAAAGTTGGGTCTTTTTTATTTTTATTTTTTTCTTCATTGATTTTAGAGAGAGAGTAAGGAAAAAGGAAAGAGAGATAGAAACATTGATGAGAGAGAACATCGATTGGCCGCCTCCTGCATGACCCTCACTGGGGAATCAGACCCACAACCTGGGCATGTGCCCTGACCGGGAATCGAACCAGCGACCTCTTGATGCATGTGTCGACGCTCGACCACTGAGCCACACTGGCCAGGCTAAAGTTGTTTTTTTTTTAATCATAATTTCCACCAATCAGAATCTACAAATCAATTTAGGGAGAGATGGCATCTTTAAAACTTTGAGCCTTCCTACATATAAGCTTAGTATATTTCTCCATGTTTTTTAATCAAGTTGCCTTCTCCTCTTTGAACATGTCTGAAGTGCCAGATGCTATTCTTAGGTTGTTCATATTTTCTGATGCTATTGTTAATAACATTTTAAGTTACATTTTAACTGTCTACACCTTGTGTATATAAAAGTATAATGTTTGTATATTGATTTTGGTATCTATCAAAATCTATGGCTAATTTAACTTTATTGATTTATCATATATTCTTCTGGGTTTTCTACTGGACAATCATATCATTTGCAAATAAAGAGTTTTATTTCATCCCTTCCATCTTTTTACTTCACTTACCTTATTACCCAGGTTAGAATCTTCAGTGTAATTTTAATAGAATCATTGATATATAGGCCCCCTTGTTGTATTCCTGATCTCAAAGAGAAAGCCCAACATTAAGTGTGATCGCTGAGGTCTTTTGTAGATACCCTTTTTTAGGTTAAAGAAATTCCCTTCTATTCCTAATTTATTAAGAATTTTCATTACAAATTTTATTTAAAAATTTTCTGTATCTATTGAGATAATACATTATTTTTCTCCTTAAGTTGTTAATGTGGTGAATTACATTAATTAAGTTAATGTCAAACCAATCTTAAGTTTTCAGGATAAAACCAACTTGATTATAGTGTATAAGCTCTTTACTTTGCTGGATTTGTTAACATTTTATTTAGGATTTTGCCTCCATTTTCTGAGTGAGGTTGGCCTACAATTTTGCTTTTTTGCTATGACTTTTGTTAGTTTTATAAAAAGAAGTTCTTCTTTTTCTTACTCTGGAATAATTTGTACAAGATTGAATTTATATGTTACTTATAATCTTAATAGAACTCTCCAGGAAAACTGTCAGAGCCTTTTTTCTTTGTGGCAGGGTTTTAATCACTGATTTCACTTCTCTGTTGTTTTACTAGTCAGGTTATCCCTTCTCTTTTGAGTCATGAGAATAATATTTTCTTAAATTTTTTTTCCATTTGACATAAATTTTTAAATTAATTAGCATAAAATTTTCATAATGGTCTATTATTGTTATTTAAATCTCTGAAGAAACTGTAATTTTGTTTCCCTCTTAATTTTTATATTGTTTTTTATTTCTAATATTATGTCTTCTCTTTTTTTGTTGACTGGTTCTCTCTGAGGTAGCTCTTATATGTCTTCTCTATTGCATCTACATTTTCAACTTATTAAATTTCTGTTCTTGTCCCTGTTATTTATTTTCTTCTACTTTCTCTAATTTCACTCTATTACTCTGTTCTTTTATTTTCTAACTTCCTACATTGGGTGTTTACCTGTTAATGTTTAGCCTTTCCTTTTTTTCCTAACATAAGCATTTTCTTAACATTATTTTAAATAGTATTTTTATTGCTTTTTAGTTCTCAGTTTCTCCAATTTTTTTTATAATTTTTTCTTTCACCTAGATAGTAAGACAGAGCACATTCCTTACTCTCAAAACTTATGAGGGTTTCTAGTTTTTTTGAATTGCTTACTTAATTCCATTGCATCCAGATTATGTGATTTATATAATACCAGTCTTAGAATTTGATGAGCTAGTTTTATGAACTACAATGTATATGATTAAAAAGATTATAGATATCCTATTTGTTGAATGTCATGTTCTATATACATCCATTGGGAACAATTTGTTATTTACACTTCTAAAGGTCTTAGCCTTACTTATTTTTTGTCTGTTTGATCTATTAATTATATAGGATAGTTCATTGTTTCTCCAACTATGATGGTGGATTGATTCACATCTTCTTTCTAATTTATCAATTTTTACTTTATATATTTTGAGACTTATAGGATCATATATATAAATCAAATATATAAACAAATTTAGAAGTATGATATCTTCCTTGTTAATTGCACATTTTAGCATAATAAAGTTGTCCTCTTTGTTACAAGTTGCCCTCTTTGCCTTAAAGTTCATTTTGCTGGATATTGCTATGTTTTGCCTACTTACTTTTGGATAATATTTACAGGGAGTTTTATTTTGAATCCCTTCACTTTCAACTTTTCTATGCCTTATACATTTTAAGGGTCTTATAAATATCATACAGTTGGGGTTTTTAAAAATCCAATCTAACGTATTTAGTTTATATTGCTAATGTATTTGGATTTATCTCTACCATGTTATTTGTGTTTTTTACTTGTCATTTTTTATGTTCCTTTTTGTTTCTCCCTTCTTGACTTTCTTTAGGTTAAGTATTTTTCTCTTGCCATTTTTTCCTCTTCTAATTTAAATGCTTCATATTTTATTTCTATTCTTTCAGTAATTAACTTAGTAATTTAAACATGCATTTTTACTTTATCAAAGCCTACAGTTAATAACTTTATCCTTTTCTTAAACTATATAATTATATAGTTATATACCTCTCTTAAATTATAACCATGTAAAGCATAGAACACTAACTCCAGTAACAACTTTCCAACATATATGTTCTTATTGTGCTATATTTGAGGACATTCTCTCCTCGAGTAAGTCTTATGCTTTGCCTCCTGTCCACGGTGCACAAACTGAAGCTCAAAGTCACTGAAGATCCGCCAGCTTCAGTTTACTCAGCTTGCCCTCTGGGTTCCTACTTACACTTAGAACCTGGCCTCTCAGGAATCCTTATCTTCCTGCCAGCTCATCAGCACCTTTGAAAATATTTTCGTGTACATTATATACAGCATTTATCCAGTTTAACAGGGGAGTCAGCCAGGAGCGCTAGCTGGCTAGACTGCTACATATGGAACTTTTGATGAATTTCCACCAAGTAGGAGATTGAATCTGTCCTTCAACACTTTAAAACCAGCCATATACTTCTCTTCCTTGATGCTTACTGTCTGAAGTTTTTAAAAATCTAAATATAGCAAAATATATTAAGGCAGGTGTCATTGCTCCCAGTATTTGTTCTAGAAAATCCCATAGTAGCTTTATTATTCAGTATCCAAACACTTTGATGTTGCACAAATTCAAACAAACTTTGAACCTCTGGAAAAAGGCTTGCCAAAGGTTTTATCACCATTTTAACCCTTCTTTTCTTGAACAAACTGAGCCCTCCTCAGAATTAATACCAAGCTAATAGATGGCTGACACTGATGTTGATCATCTAGGCCAATGGTTTCCCAGACAAGGTGTGCATGACTCTTAGAGAGCAATGACTGACCCACTGAGATGCAAGAGGAAGTTATTAGGACTTTTACTCACAAATATCCTTATCTTGAAAAGCAAAAGGAATTAATATTTACTAGTATTTAATATAAAGATTGACACTTGCATCCTTACTTGGTCTGCATGTCTTGAGGGAAGACAAGCAGAGTGGAGAGATTAGCAGTGGCCCTCTCGCTTTTTACCTCCTCTGACATACTGCAATTCACTGCAGTGTGTATGCCCAATTTAGTGCATTCTGTATTTTCTGGTTTAAGCTAACCCTCTCAAAATGGACACATGGCTTTTAAAGTTTTTATGCAAAGAAGCTATGATCAAAAAGAATCTTAATTATGCAAGCACGTATAAACAATAAGAAAGTGGCGGAGATGACACTTCTACCATTCTTAGTATAAGCTCTTTGTTGACCAGAGAACAAAGAAAAACAGTAATAATTTTATCAGATCTGATGAGACATTTTTCCTCTCCAGAAAAAAAAGTAAGGCTTTTTGAAGTCTAAATTTACATCCACTGTTATTAATAAATTATCTTGCCTAAGCATAATTTTTCTGAGATACTAGCTAATGATAGTTGTATATGTATATTGTATATAATAAATAAATACAAATGTATTGGGATACAAAGTTAACAATTGTTTATTGCTCAGACTGGCTTGAAACCTGCTGCCTAGGCACCTCCTCAAAAGTTTTCCCACCATAATTTTTTCTCTCTCCAGTTATTGTAACCCATATAAGTCCTATATTTTAAGTGATTCACTGTTTGTCTTTTAAAATGATTCATTTGCACAAAGCTCCAGTCCATGTTCATATGCAACAATCAGCACTTTCTGCCCACTTCCAATTGTTTGACTAGCTCTACTTTATTTTCAAATTTTTTAGTTATCTCATCTCATGAGTACTTTCCACAATCCCATCGCTCTTACATTCATTCAGTTGAATATGACGGAGCAAATAATTCTGGTAAAACATCTCAAGCTATGCACAAACATTGTGAATAATAGACTAAGAAAAAGTGTCCTGCTTTTACAGGGCCATTAATGCCGTCAAAGTTGAAATCTCCACATCTGAAGCATGGCTCGGTTCCTATTTGTGAATATTTTTAGATTAAAATTTCTTAAGTAAAGTACTTTCTACATTATCAAAGAGCTCTGAGGGTCTATGAAAAATTACATTTATAGATATAATGCACTCACCTTAGCTAACCTAATTGCGGAAGATTGTTTTTTATCTTTTGAGGGATAAGTACTCCCTAGCATTCCAAACTCTGTGAAGAAAGCCGAAAACAAACAAAACAGAAACAGACTGATACAGAGAACAGACTGATGGTTGCCAGAGGGGAGGGGGGTTGGGGTACAGGGTGAAAAGGGTTGAGGGATTGGGAAGTACAGATTGGTAGTTACAAAATAGTCATAGGGATGTAAAGTGAAGCATAAGAAATATAGTCAATGATATTGTAATAACTGTGTACGATGCCAGTTGGGTACTGGAACTATCAGGGGAAACACTTTGCAAAGTAGATGATTGTCTAACCACTATGCTGTACACCTGAAACTACAAAATAATATTGAATGTAAACTGTAATTTAAAATTTTTTAAAAAGAAAAAAAAATTAAAAGAAAAGCCAGTACAAAACTAGCCAGATCAAAGCAAGAAAGATTGTCCCTGTCAGCTGCCTTCTTTTTCCTTTTTTCATAAGTATAAATGCAATGTAAATTACTCCTGGGTTTCAAGTGAACAAGGATTTTTTATTTTGTATCTAACAAACTTATTATCTCCTGAATCTCATCTCTGTTATTACCTATTCACTTTCCATCCCATTGTGTTGTCTTGCCCTGAAGTCTCAAAACCTTTTGTCTATTGATTGATTGCTTGATGATAAATCAAATACATATAGGACTTCACTACCAAAATAGTACATGTAAAAGAAAACATACACAAAAGAGAGATATAAAGAGTAAAGAGAGTTAAAATAACCTGAAAGTAGAAGGTCTGCTACTGGATCATCTTGCATATTCCTGGGGTGCATAGCCCTGGGTGTATATATCTGGGGTACATATCCCTGGGTGCATAGCCCTGGGTGTATATATCTGGGGTACATATCCTTGGGTGCATATCCCCAGGTGCATATCCCTGGTTGTATAGCCCTGGGGTGCATATCCCTGGGTGCATAGCTCTGGGGTGCATATTTCTGGGTGTATAGCCCTGGGGTGCATATCCCTGGGTGTATAGCCCTGGGGTGCATATCCCTGGGTGCGTAGCTCTGGGGTGCATATCCCTGGGTGTATAGCCCTGGGGTGCATGTCCCTGGGTGTATAGCCCTGGGGTGCATATCCCTGGGTGCATATCCCTGGGGTGCACATCCCTGGGTGCATAGCCCTGGATGCATAGCCCTGGGTGCATATCTCTGGGGTGCATAGCCCTGGGTGTATAGCCCTGGCGTGCATATCCTTGGGTATATAGCCCTGGGGTGCATAGCCCTGGGTATATAGCCCTGGGGTGCATAGCCCTGGGGTGCATAGCCTTGGGTGCATAGCCCTGGGTATATAGCCCTGGGATGCATAGCCCTGGGGTACATAGCCCTGGGTACATAGTCCTGGGGTGCATAGGCTACTTTCCCAGTCACTGGTGGATAAAGCTTTAGAGTTTCAAAAATAATTTTCTGGCTTCTTTTGTTTCTTTATTATCTGGGAGTAAATAACCATAATGAACAGACACAAATAGAATGAATTAAGAGGAGCTTGCAAAGAACATTGGGGAATGGTGAATGATGGCAGAGTACATAATTTTAAACCAAAGAATAATCCCAAATTCTGCTAGAAGTGGATTTTAAAGGACATCTATACCAATCATCCAACTGCTTCCTAATTCCTCCCACCTTCTCTTACCAAATGCTTTTCTAGTGTTTTTCACTACTATATGGGAATTCCTGTTAAGTGTTCAACATCACGGAACCAAAAGCAGTTCTTTAAAGTCTTGCTGTCATTACTAATGTTATGATTTTCTATAAGGTCTCTATGACTCAGATCAGGCTAATGGGTTGTAAACCAAAAAAAACCACAACAGTCTATACTACACAGTACATCACAATCATTAATTAATATATATTAAATGCCCAATTAGTTCATAAAACAACTCTAGGCATGATAATTCTGACTCTGAGAGAATGCAATGGCAATAAGAGGTATATGGGAAGGGAATAATACAAAGAGTCGCTCAAAGAACATAAAGATAACGAAGAAATCACTTCTTTTGTAAATGCTGTGTCTGCTGCTCACTGGTGCCTGCTCCCCATTGTCACTACACATGGACAAATGACAGCATGTGATTTATAATCAACTGATAAACACAAATACGTGTTTTCATGTCGGTTTCCTCCTCCACCTCTTCCTTCTCCTCGTTCACTTCTTTTCTTCCTTTTTTTTTTTTTTTTTTTTGAATGGCTATTTCTCACATTCTGCCAAACATGCATGAAACATCTTAATTGTTTTCTTGTGGTTTTTTTTTTTTTTTTAACCAAAAAGACACCTTTGTAATAGATACAAAGCTGAGATCAGGAATACATGAGAAGATACTTATTAAAATGAAATTTAAAAATCACTCTAAAAATGTGCTCAACATTTCGTTATTCAAATACAGGGTGTCCCCCAAAAATGTACACAGGATGTCTATAGATTCTATTACATTTTGCAAATGAAATGTATTTTATTAAACACTGGTTTTATCATTATTCAAATTTGTGTACACATTTTTTGGGACACCATATATTTTAAAGTATTTTAAGCCTCTTGCATTTGAGTGACCTGTAACATCCTGGTATATGATAATTGCCATAGCTATCTCTCAACCTACTTTCACCATACCTTATGTGGTCGTTGTAGGACATAAGGCTTCTCTAGGTACAAATTGCTGAATGATTACTGATGAGAGAAAGGTCATAATAATAGGTAACAGAAACCTGGGCTGGCTTTGGGACTATTTAGATGGAACCATTTTGTCTTATTGTTATAAAGAGGAGAAGGAAGTAGTTTAAAGGTAGTTAGAGACAAGCAAACAAAAGACAGCCAAGCAGAGCTCTATACCGTCTACTTCCACTTTCTGCTTACTCCATTACTTCTGGCATTACAGGAGAAACAACATGATTGGAATGACCTAAAGGTTAGGGGGTGGGCGAAGTTTATCTGCCAGAAAGTAAATTGAATACTGTTGACTAAACCTTTTTGAAAGTGAAAAGTAGTAACATTTAACAAAACACCAAGCTACAGTAGGGGTGGGAGAGGACTCATATCACATTTGGTCATTGTTTTTTTTTCTTCTTCCTAAGTGTGTTTGTATCTTTTATTAAGAGAGAAAGATAGAATTGAGATGGGGGTGTAGGGAGGGTGGGCAGGTGCTGGTGGAGTAGAAAAGAGACAGAGGGAATTGTGTGTTTGCAAACTGAATGTCTGTTATGACACTTCTGCAGCTATAGTTTCTCTAAATATTATACAAGGAATCAATAGGGTTCTAAATTGTATTCAATCACTCATGGAAAGAGAAACTAAAAAAACAATTCCATTTACCATCGCAGCAAAAAAATTAAGATACCTAGGAATAAACTTAACCAAAGAAGTAAAGGACCTATTTGCAGAAAACTACAGGACATTGAAAAAAGAAATAGAGGAAGATATAAAAAAGTGGAAGCACATACCTTGTTCATGGATTGGAAGAATTAACATCATTAAAATGTCCATATTACCCAAAGCAATCTATAGATTCAATGCAATCCCCATCAAAATACCAGTGACATATTTCACAGAACTAGAACAAATATTTCAAAAGTTCATATGGAACCAAAAAAGACCCCAAATAGCTACAGCAATCTTGAAAAAGAAGGACAAAGTAGGTGGGATCACAATACCGGATATCAGCTTATACTACAAAGCTACTGTAATCAAAACAGCCTGGTACTGGCACAAGAACAGGCATATAGACCAGTGGAACAGAACAGAGAATCCAGAAATTGACCCAAGACATTATGCTCAATTAATATTTGACAAAGGTGGCAAGAGCATACAATGGAGTAAAGACAGCCTCTTTAATAAATGGTGGTGAGAAAATTGGACAGCTACATGCAAAAAAATGAAACTAGACCATCAACTTACACCACACACAAGAATAAACTCAAAATGGATAAAAGACTTAAATGTGACTCATGAATCCATAAAAATCCTAGAAGAAAATGTAGGCAACAAAATTTCGGACATCATACGCAGTAGAATCTTCACTGATACATCACCTAAGGCAACAGAAACAAAGGGAAAAATGAACCCATGGGACTACATCAAATTCAAAAGCTTCTGCACAGCAAAAGAAACAACCACCAAAACAGATAGGGAACCCACTCTATGGGAGAGCATAATTGCCAATGATACATCAGATAAGGGGTTAATTTCCAAAATATACAGAGTGCTCATACAACTCAACAAAAGGAAGACAAAGAACCCAATTAAAAAATGGGCAGAGGAACTAAATAGACACCTCTCCAAAAAGGACATACAAATGGCTAAGAGACATATGAAGAAATGCTCAACATCATTAATCATCAGAGAGATGCAAATTAAAACAACAATGAGGTATCACCTCACACCTGTCAGAATGGCCGCCATCAACAAATCATCAAACAACAAGTGTTGGCGAGGGTGTGGAGAAAAGGGGACTCTAGTACACTGCTGGTGGGAATGCAGACTGGTGCAGCCACTGTGGAAAACACTATGGTGTTACCTCAAAAAATTAAAAATTGAATTGCCATTTGACCCAGTGATCCCACTTCTAGGAATATACCCTAAGAAGCCTGAAACACCAATCAGAAAAAATACATGTACCCCCATGTTCATAGCAGCACTATTTACAATAGCTAAGATCTGGAAACAGCCCAAGTGTCCATCAGTGGATGAATGGATAAAAAAGCTGCGGTACATATACACAATGGAGTACTATGCAACTGTAAGAAAGAAAGATCTCTTATCCTTTGAGACGATGTGGAGGGACCTCGAGAGTATTATCCTAAGCGAAACAAGCCAAGCAGAGAAAGACAAATATCACATGATCTCACTTATTTGTGGAATATAATGAACATAACAGTCTGAGGAACAGGGTAGACCCAGAGATGTGGAAGTAGGGTATAAACTGACACCCCTCAGAAGAGGGGGCGGGGGGGAGGGAAGAGATAAACCACAGAACTTATGCGCATGTATGCATAAGTGATGGACATGGACAACAAAGCTGGGGACAGGGTGGGAGGATGGGGAGGAGGGTATCAATGGGGAAAAAAGGAGAAACATCTGTAACAAAAATAAATTAATAAAAAAATGAAAAAAATAAATAAATAAATTGTATTCAATCAATCAATATTTCTTGAACATTTATTCTGTGTCAAAGCTGATTTTACAAAGCTCAAGGATCTTTTTTTTTAAGCACACAAAACTTCATCTGAAGACTGTGGATCTTTAAAGGGTTTGTATAAATGGTATGTGGTCTGACGCCAGTTACAGTTCCCTAAAATAAGCAGATTGGTGAGATTAAGAAAAAAACTTATTTAAAAAAGAAAAGGCACACACATACAAAAATAAGTACATGCAGAAGCATCAATAAGTCCATGCAGAAGCATCAGGAAGATACATTGTAGTTTGACAAACAGCAATAATAGCCTCTTTACTATTTGCTGGATATTTAAAATGTCTACCTCTCCCATAAACTATACCTTTTATTTTTAAAATATCATGAGATAATAGGATACAATATTTGAAATTGAAGTCAATATTTAGAATACTTTACCCATAATTTTCAAATTCAATTACACTGTTTCTTAATTATGGATATACAAAGAATCAACACTCAGAACAAGGAAGTTTCTCCTGTGGTCAAGTTGGTCAATTCCTTGTACAAAGCTTGAAAATAAGAAAATGTTAGACAGAATGGAACAAGAACAATGGCCTCTTCTCCAAACAATAAATTGTCTCTATAGCACAATTAGAAATTAGGATGCCAATTCAAACAAATTTACCCCAGATTTCCTGTCAATAACAAATGTCATTTACATATTCCTACCAAAACCAAAATTTTTAAGAGATCTAAGTTTGAAGTATTAGTTCCTTATTATATTTAAAGTTTTCAGTCCAGTATATTGATAATCATAAAATAGGTTAAATCAATTCAGAATTTCTTCTTTCTGTCTTCCTATGGTCTCTGGTCCTCTTCTCTAATCAAATGATTTTCATAGGCTTTAGATAAGCAATTAAACTTTAGGGTATTTATTGCAGTCACAACAATTCCTTTTTTCATTTCATCTGGTGCACCTCAAAATTGGGCATATTTTTCTAATAAAGAGGATTGGTAAGTGTCTTAGAGAATATTAATCAGAAAGAAAACTTATATGACTAAATATTTTTTAAAGGATGCTTAGATCAAAACAAGTATGGCATACCTCTGATCCAAACATGTAAATAGAAAGGGTAGTAGCTTACTCAGCACTGGGAAGACTAAAGTATTAGATAGAATTCTCCCTTTCCTAATAAACTTTACTGCTGAAGAACCAAATGAGGACAAATATCCCTGTATAGAGATATTTCAGCTAATAAGTGAAAAATTAGTAAGATAATTATAACATCCACTTTGTAATCCCTAATTAAATAGCACATTTAAATAATGCACATGAATTTATGTTAACATCAGAAGAAAGGCAACTAGATATGATATGCCTTCTGATAAAAACACATACCATTCTTTGAAGTACACTTGCTATAAAAATCTAAACTAAATCTTTTCAGGCTTCTAGTTACAACTACCAATTTAGAGCAAATACAGAGGACAAAAGAACCCCAGGGATACAATCAGTAAAATTCTGACTATGGGAAACTACAGGACAAACCACCTGGTTTCTTCAACAAAGAAATGTAAGGGAGGTTAAAAAAAGAAACAGAGAGGAAACCATAGATTAAAACAGACTTAAAAGATATATCAACAAATCACAATGTGTGAACATTATTTTTAATTTCTGATTAAATATAAAATTGTTTTCTTATTATAAAATTTATGAGACATTTGAGGCTTTAACACTGAAAGGATATTAAAAATTAATGTCATTGTTTTAGTGATAATGGCAGGTACTTAGGGTTTTTAAAAAGTCATTATCTGAGCAACATGGTTGATTAAGACATCCCTCATTGTGTCACACCCCCCAATAACAATTTGGCATTCATCCATGGACAAAAGTGCCTTTGTGCGAGCTGTGGGATCCAGCATCATACATCAAGGGACCTACGAGGACTCACTCACTGATGTGTCAGGTAATGGACATACAGATCTCAGTCCCAACTGTGGACCGTGCAGTGGTCCATGAACTGGCTCTTTATTCTCTTGGCCATGGTCTGGGTGGGATAACCTGGAAGGCAGCATCTTAGACAAGCACCTATGGATGAGAGAACGATTGTGCAAGTCCAGGTATCCAGAAGTTCCAGCATACCAATGGAACAAAAAATATATAATTTTAGATGCATTGGAGAGGGCAGTTAGTAAAGATTGTAGGAGATGAGTGCTATTTCAAATGTGAAGACAGCAACACAAAACTTCAAGGAACATGGGAAACATAACAAAATGATCACGAAAATATTCCATTAACTGATCACAAATACATGGACATCTGCAAATTACCTAATTTTTTTTAAAAATCAAAATAACTGTTTTAAGGACTCTCAAAGACTAAAAGAAAACATAGAAAGAAAATTAAAAAAAAAATTAAGAAGATGATACTAGAAAAAAATAAGAAGTATAACAAAGAGATAGAATTCATTTTTTCAAAAAATAGAAATTTTGGAGCTGAAGAATACAATGAATGAAATGAAAAATGCAATAGAAAGCATCAACATCAGAATGGATCAAGCAGAAAAAAGAATTTATGAGTTAGAAGACAGAAACTTTGAAATTATCCAGTCAGAAGAAAGAAAACAAAAAGTATTTAAAGAGGAAAGAAAACCTATGTGATCTACAGAATACCATAAAAAGAAACAATTTGTACACTGTTTAAGTTCCATAAGGAGAAAAGAGGAAAATGGGGGCAGAAAGTTTATTTAAACAAATGACTGACAACTTCCCCAATCTGGGGAGAGATTTGGATATCCAAGTTCATAAAGCTCATAAGTCACCAAACAAACTTAAAGAGATATTCTCCAAGACATATCATAATAAAACTGTAAAAAAAATCAAAGACAAAGAGATAATCTTAAAATCAGCAAGAGAAAACAAGCTTGTAACTTATAAGGGAACCCCTGTAAGTCTATCAGTGGATTTCTCAGCAGAAAACTTACAGGCCAGAAAAGAGTGGAATGATATATTCAAAGTGCTGGGGGGAAAAAAACCACAAAACCTAGAATTAAAAAAATTAGAATAATCTGACAAAGTTGTCCTTCAGAAATGAAGAAAATATAAAGACTTTCCCTGACAAACAAAAGCTGAGATTGCTCATTATCCCCGGATCTGATTTATAAAAAATGTGAAAAGGAGTTCTTTAAGCTGAAATAAAAGAATGCTAATAAATAACATAAAAACATACAAAAACATACAAGACACTGGCAAGTATAAGTATATAGTCAAATTTAGAATATGCTAATACTATAATATAGGAATGTTTTAAATACTTTACTATAAATGTTAAAGAACAAAAGTATTACTAATAACTATAACTGCAATAATTTGTTAATGAATACAAAATATAAAAAGAGATAAAAATTGTGACATCAAAAACATAAAAGGAGGAGTAAAAAGGTAGATTATTTTTATATAATTGAATTTAAATTGTTAGTGCAAAACCTAAGTTATGTCTATACAAGCTTCAGAGTAACTGAGTAACCACAAAGAAAAAAAAATGCAGTAGATATGCAACAAATAAAGAAAAGGGAATCAAAATGCTATGCAAAATTATTAATTTTCAAAAGAAGGCAACAAGAGAGAAACAAAGAAAATACAAAACAGTCAGAATGCAATAAGATGGTATTAGTAAGTCCTTACCTATCAATAATTACTCTTAATGTGAATAGATTAAACTCTCCAATCAAAAGGCATAGAGTGACTGGCTAGATAAAAAACTAAGATCCAACTAGATGCTGCCTACAAGTTATTCACTTCAGCTTTAAGAATACACATAGATTCAAAGTGAAGGGATGAAAAAAAGGTATTCTGTACAATTGGAAATCAAAAGGAAGCAGGAACAACTATATTTATATCAGACTAAATAGACTTTAAATAAAAAACAGTAATAAGAGACCAAGAAAATCACTATATAATTAAAAATGGGTCAATTAATCAAGAGGATATAGCAATCATAAATATATAAATATACATCCATGCATCCAACATCAGAGCACCAAAATATATTAAGCAAATACTAACAGATTTGAAGGAAGAAATAGATAATACAATAATAGTAGGTGACTTCAATACCCCACTTTCAACAATGGATAGATAATCCAGTCAGTAAATCAATAAGAAAATTTAGACTTGAACTATAATTTAGAGCAAATGGACCTAACAGACATACAGAACATCCCATTCAATAGCAGCATAATACACATTCTTTCCAAGCACACAAGGAAAGATCATATGATGTCATAAAACAAGTCTTGGCAAACTTAAGAAGACTGAAATCATACCAGGTATCTTTTCTGACCACAATAGTATGAAACTAGAAATCAATAATAGGAAGAAAATTTAAAAATTTACAAATATATGCTAATTAAACAATAGACTCCAGAACAACTAATGGATCAAAAAGAAATCAAAAGAAAATAAATAAACATCTTAAAACAAACAAAAATTAAACATCAAACTTATGGGATGCAGCAAAAACAGTTCTCAGAAGAAATTTGGTAGTGATAAGTGCCTACATTAAGAAAAAAGATAGCCCTATGTTCATAGCAGCACTATTTACAATAGCTAAGATCTGGAAGCAGCCCAAATGTCCATCAATAGATGAGTGGATAAAAAAGCTGTGGTACATATACACAATGGAATACTATGCAGCTGTAAGAAAGAAAGAGATCTTATCCTTTGAGATGACATGGAGGGACCTGGAGAGTATTATCCTAAGCGAAATAAGCCAAGCAGAGAAAGACAAATGTCACATGATCTCACTTATTTGTGGAATATAATGAACAAAACGAACTGATGAACAAAATAGACCAAGAGACATAGAAGTAGGGTACAGACTGACAAACCTCAGAAGAGGGGGTGGGGGGAGGAGGGAAGAGATAAACCATAGAACTTATATGCATGTATGCATAACCAATGGACATAGACAAAAAAACTGGGGATGGGGCGGGGGGAGGGGAGGAAGTAGAGATTGGGAGGAGGGTGTCAATGGGGGGAAAAGGAGAAACATCTGTAACAAAAATAACAATAAAAATAATTTTAAAAAAAGAGAAAGATCTCAATTAAACAACTTATCTTTACATTTCAAGGTACTAGAAGAAAAACAAATTAAGCCAAAAATTAACAAAAGTAAGAAAATAACAATTATCAGAGCAGAAGTAAATGAAATAAGAGACCAGAGAAACAATAAAAAGATCAATAAAACCAACAGCTAGGTGTTTTTAAAAGGATAAACAAAATTCATAAACCTCTACCTAGACTAAATAAGAAAAAGTGAGAGAAGATGCAAACAAAATCAGAAATGAAAGAGGAGACATTATAACTGATACCATTGAAATTCAAAAGAATAATAAGAGACCACTATGAATAGACATCAACAAAATTAGATAAACTAGAAAAAATGGAGAAGTGCCTAAAAATATACAACCTACCAAAACTAAATCATTAAGGAATAGAAAATCTGAAAAGGCTTATTAAGTTAGGAGATTGAATCAGTAATCAAAAAATCTCTCAACAAAGAAAATCTCAGAACCAGATGGTTCTGTTGGTGAATTCTACCAACCATTTTAAGAATTATCTCCAATCCTTCTCAAACTCTTCAAAAATTTGAAAAGGAAGGAACATTACCAAACTCATTTTATAAAGCCAGCATTACCCTGATACCAAAGCTGGATAAGGATGCTACAAGAAAAGAAAAAATAAACAAACAAAAAACTACAGGTCAATGTCCCTTAGGAATATAGATGTAAAATTCTCAATAAAATATTGGCAAACTAAACTCAACAGCACATTAAAAGGACTGTACACCATGATCAAGTGGGATTTATCCTAGTAATGCAAAGATAGTTCAACATAAGTAAGTCAATATATGATACACTACATTAATAGAATGAAAGCTTAAAATTATCATCTAAATAGAGAAAAGCATCTGAGACACCACAACATCCTTTCATGATAACAACTGTCAACAAATTGAGTATAGAAGAAACATATTTCAACATATTAAAGGTCATATATGAGAAACCCACAGCTAATATCACACTCAATGGTGAAAGGTGAAAACTTTTCCTCTAAAATCAAGAACAAGACAAAGGTGCCCACTCTCACTACTCCTATTCAGTATAATACTGAAAGTCCTAGCCAGAGCAACCAGGCAAGAAAATTTAAAAAAAAGATATACAAATCAGAAAGGAAAAAGTAAAATTGTCATATATATATATGATAATATTTATATATATTTATATATATATGATCTTATATATAGTATATTCTAAAAACTCCATGAAAAAAATGTTAGAATTAATGAATTCAGTAAAGTTCCAGGATACAAAATCAACATACAGAAATTAGTTGCCTTTCTATATATTAATGGTGAAATATCTGAAAAACATATAAAGAAAACAATCCCATTCACAATAGTATAAAAAACAATAACATACTTAGAAATAAATTTAACCAAGATGGTGAAAGAGATGTACACTGAAAACTATAAGACTTTGATGAAAAATATTGAAGAAGACACAAATAAATGGAAAGATATATTGTACTAGTGGATAGGAATAATTAATATTGTAAAAATGTCTGTACTACCCAAAGCAATCTACAGTTTCAATGCAATCTCAGTCAAAATCCCAATAGCATTTCCGACAGAAGTTTAAAAAAAAAAAAAAGTAGTCATTTAATTTGTATAGAACCACAAAAGACTCTGGATAGCTAAAGCAGTCTTGAGAAAAAAGAACAAAGCTGGAGGCATCACACTTCCTAATTTCAAACTATACTACAGCTATAGTAATTAAAACAGTATGAAACTGGCATGAAAACAGACAAATAGACCAATCAAACATTAATGAAATCCTAGAAATAAACCCTCACATATACAGTCAACTAATATTTGACAAGTGAGCCGAGAACACTCAATGGGGAAAGGATAGTCTCTTTAATAAATGGTGTTGGGAAAACTGGATAAAGACATGCAAAAGAATAAAATTGGACCCCTATCTTACACCACTCACAAATAATAACTCCAAATGGATTAAAGACTTAAACATAAGATCCAATACCATAAAACTCCTAGAAAAAACATAGGGAAGAAACTCCTTGACATTGATCTTGGCAATTATTTTTTCAATATGACACCAAAAACACAAGTAACAGAAGCAAAAATTAATAAGTGGAACTATATCAAATTAAAAAGATTCTGCACAGAAAAAGAAATAATTAGCAAAATGAAAAGATGACCTATGGGATGGAAGAAAATATTTGTAAATCATATACCTAATACGGGCTTAATATCCAAAATATGTAAGGAACTCATACAACTCAATAGCAAAAAACAGTCCAATTAAGAAATGAGCACGGCCCTGGCTGGTGTGGCTCAGATGGCTGAGCATCATCTCCTGCACCAAATGGTCACCAGTGCAGTTCACAGATAGGGCACATGCCCAGATTAAAGGTTCTGTCCCCAGTTGGGGTACAGTCCCCAGGGGTGCATGCGGGAGGCAACCAATTGATGTTTCTCTCTCACACCAATCTCTCTCTCTCTCTCCCCCTTCTTCTCTCTCTAAAATCAATAAAAGCATATAAAAAAAAAAAAAGAAATGAGCAGAGGAATTGAATAGACATTTCTTCAAAGAAGACATACCAACATCCAACGAGTACATGAAAAGATGATCAACATCACTAATCATCAGGAAAATGCAAGTCAAGACCACCGTGAGATATCTGTTCATACCTGTAAGAGTGGCCATCATCAAAAGACAAGCGATAAGTATTGGTAAAGATGTGGAAAAAAGAAAACTGTTGGTGGGAATGTAAATTGGTGTAGCCACTGTAGAAAATAGTGTGGCAGTTCCTCAAAAAATTAAAAATAGAATTATCCTATAATTTAAAAATCCTACTTCTGGGTATGTATCCAAAGAAAAGGACATCAGGATCTCAAAGAGATATCTGATCTCAAAGAGATCACTGCAGCTTATTCATAAGAGCCACAATATGGAAATACTGTCAGTGGATGAATGGATAAATAAGATATGATTTATATATACAATGAAATATTTTTCAGCCATGAAAGAAAAGGCCATCCTGACATTTGCATCAGCATGGATGGGTCTTAAAGGCATTTCCTAAGTGAAATAAGTCAGACAGAGAGAGACAAATGCTGTATGCTATCACTTATATGTTTAATTTTTAAAAAGCCAAACTTATAGAAACAAAGAGTAAAATGGTGGTTGCCAGGGGTTAAGTGATGGGGAAAATGGGGAGATGTTAGACAAAGGGCACAAACTTCCAGTTATAAGATGAGTAAGTTCTAGAGATCTAAGGTGCAGCCTGGTGATTATAGTTAACAATACTATATTATACACTTGAAAGTTTCTAAGAGAGTAGATCTTAAATGTTCTCACCACACAGGCACACACAAAAATGGTAATTTTGGGCGGTGATCGAGGTACTAACTAAATTCTACTATGATAATTATTTTGTAATATATGTGAATCAAATCAACATGTATTCCCCTTAAACTTATATGACGTTATATGTCAATTTTATCTCAATAAAGCTGGAAAATTTTTTTAATTAAAATAAAAAGTCCTTACCTTTTAGACATATATACTGATACAATCATAGATAAAAATGATATAGTATCTGAGATTTGCTTCAAAATAGTTTGAGGAAGGGAGAAGTAGATGGGGTCAAAATAAAATTATATTGGTTAAGAATTAATACTGATTAAAATTTGTTGATGGCTACCTGGGACTTTATTACACTATTCTGCCTACGTGTGCGTGTGTGTGTGTATTCATTTATTCAACCAATCTTCTATGTTTATATATTTAGGTGGTTTTAAATAATTTACAATTACAAATAATACTGTAATAAAAAAATTTATACATATACATTTTCACTTTTGGTCTATGAATATGTATATTTTGACATTGTATTCTTTTTAATTAAACTTATTGAAGTGATAGTAGTTAATAAAATTTTATAGGTTTTAAGTATACAAATTCTATGATACATTATCTGTATATTGCATTGTGTGACCACCACCCAAAGTCAAATCTTCTTCCATCATCACATATTTGACCATTTTACACTTTACTTCTCCTCCATACCCCTTCCCTGTGAAGACGTGCTACCTATATATGATGGAATACTACTCAGCCATAAGAAAAGATAAAATACTGCCATTTATGACAACATGGATGGATTCTGAGACTATCATGCTAAGTGAAATGTCAGACAGAAAAAGTCAAGAACCATATAGTTTCATTCATATGTGGGATATAAAACAGAAAGCATCAAATAAACAAACAACACAAACAAAAACTCATAGACACAGACAACAGTATGGTGTATATATATTTTTAAAATTCCAGAATCAAAAGTTTCTTTTAATAAAATCATCAGGTGAGCTAAGATCAGGAAAAAATACAAAGAAGTGCCAATCAGTGATGAACTGGTAAATTTTCAACTGACTCACAGGTGAGAGGGCTAGGGGCCTGATATACAGTGTTCGCTGATTTCCAAGATGGGGAAAATAATTTTGGACAATATCAGCTCTCATAACCCTACATGAGTGGTCCCACACTGATGTTCTCATATCTTTGGGACATTTGTGGAATAGGAAGTAAATTTTTTAGAAAGAAGCATATATCTGTATGTAGAAGGTATGATTAGCAACTCTACAAATTACCTCTTACCTTCTCTTAATTCTCCTGCCTACATGAATTTGCTTTATCATTGGCTTTTACCTTTTTAGGTGACCAATCTCATTAATTTACTTTTTTGACAGAGATATTTCTAAGCAGCATTTTTAAACAGGGGTTACTAAACAGAAATGTCCTCAACATACAGTTCTATTTTAGGCTAAACAAAGAAAACAATCAGCACTGCTTTACTATAACAATTACTCTTATAAGCAGTGATTATTTGAGCTGCCCTCAGAGATGGTTCAGATCTTTAAGGAAATTTGGCTTTAAAAAATGATCCTAGACTGATACGATTTTTGCTTTTTTTGTGTTTGATTTTTGTAGTGTCTTTTCATCCCGATATCAGCATGCCAGCTGTCACTTCGTGTTTCCAATCTGTGAACTTCAGTGACTAATGTTGGTGATCCTCGAGTTTCGCTATATTTGACATTTCTACAGTTACTGTCTTCCATCAATATACATTGAGCATATGCTTACTTTGGACTTCTGTCCTTCAGGTGGCGTATGACTATTTCTATGTTGTAATACTACCTCCTAAGAGAGAACTGAGTTTCCGCAGCACTGACATTGTTGTATGGTAGGGTTTATTCAATTATTTGAATATATTATTGTATTTTGCACTTCCAATTTCATTTAGATATCTGTGGAAAAGTAAAAGTGCTGATGCTAGTGACAGCATGTAGATTTCCTAAGTGCAATTCAAATGATAAAAAGATGGAAATCATTAGGCATGTGAAAGAGAGGGAATCTTTGGCTTCAGTTGGACATGTAAAGGAGTTGAGGCACTCGACTGTGAAGGAAATGAACAAAATTAAAGCTGTATGTGAAATGTTAGCAATTACACCACTAGAACTTATGTCCACATTTATATTTTAGTTCTCTGAAAATGGAAACCCTCCTATAGAATTTAAGTCTGTTTGGATTCTACACATTTAACTTGCATGCCTAGTGTAAAGATTGCATTAAGTATAAAAGTGTTGTACAGGCTACTGCTAAAGCCACAACTTTCTCTGGAGTCCTGGAAGTGTTCCCTCGGCTTGCCCCTTCATGCCTAGGGCTGATAAGAGCTCCTCTGTGATTGCTAACCTCAAGATTCTTCACCATCTTTTATGGGTCTGCCTCCACTCCGTCCACACCTTTGTGGATATTCCCTTCATTACAGTCTCCTTCATTCCCGTTTGAGTGAGCTATACGTTTCCGTTTGGGACACTCACTGATAAATCAGGGAAGAGAACCCTGGAGAGATGAAGTGCTCCTCAGACCAGCTTGGACTTGGGCTTAAGCCCCCTGACTACTTAATTGCCGTGACTTTGTAGCACAATGTGAGGGAAAATATGACTATAGTAGAAATAAAGCCTACACATTTCTAATTTTTTTAGTGCCATTAGGATTTTGTTGCAAATTAGTGTTGTAATTTTCATTGATGTAAATAACAATGGTGTATTCCTCATCCAGATATTCACTTTTATTCCGAGTTTGTTAAATCTCTATTGAATATATGAAGAGTACCCTTTAAGAGGAATAGCAGAACCTGGGGTTAATTCCATGAAATTAATCTAATCTATGCTCTATGTCTGACATTCTGGATGATTTTACTACTTATCTCTACATATCTTTTAAATGTGAATAACTTTATCTGAGTCTGGACTAAATTAATTAAGAGTTTAAAAGTCTGCCTTTTTTCTCTTCTCCAAAGATACAAGATAATTATGATTGTGGGTTTAAATAAGTAAGTTCTAATATTTTATTTTTAATCTGCACTTTTAATACTGTTGCTTGACACTGGACTTTTGTCACAGTGGGCCAAGCCCTGGGCCCTGAGAAAAGAAGGGTTCCATCTGAAAATAGAGCACTGAATTTAAAGTATCCCTAAAGCTATTCATTTCTGCTTTATTGTTATTATTAAGAGAAGAGGGGAATTTACCCTTCATACATCTATTGTAAATCACTATTAGACAGTTGAATCAGTTTTTCCTTGCTTCTGCCTTTCTTCAGGCCAAAGAAAAAGAAAAATTCATTTTATTAGTTTCACTTATTTTCCAGTGTGGTCATTGTGATGAAATAAGGCCTTAGACAGTCACCCTTAAGCCACTGTCCAACTGCCACTCACTTTGGGTTATTTTCTGCTGCCACCAAGTATCAAAAAAGGTGGATGGTAAAAGAGCTGGTTCTCTCCAAGAGCCACGCCCACTCTCTCTGTAACGTGCTGCTGGGATAAGTCATGATACGGCCAACAGTCCATTCAACAGAGACACAGCTGAGCGCAGAAGACGGGGCACTAGGACCCTGCCACCATCAACTTTATGATCTTGACCAAGTCATTAACTCCTCTGAGTCTCAGTCTTCTCACGTGTGAACTGAAGAGAATACTCTCTGCTCAGCAGACCTCAACAGCGTTGGTGAGACTCCAATGAGCTCATGTGTATTCTGCGTGTTCAGAATTGCTAACCCAACGTTCTGTGGTTTCGGTGGTATTGCATTGTTCAGGAATTCCAAATCAAAGGATTAATCAATCTCCCAGTCACTTGCCATCTAAAATTCTGGACTCTGTTTTTTTTTTTTAAGGATGATTCCAAATATAATCAGTCATCTGTCTGTTTCTCTCTCTCTCTCTCTCTCTCTCTCTCTCTCTCTCTCTCTCTCACACACACACACACACACACACACACACACACCATTTCCTTGGGGAAGGGGTGAGGAAGAAGCATCTTTTCTCTGATCTAAAGGGTTTTACCTTCAACTTCAGGCCACACTTACTTGCCCTCCAGTGGCCTGAAACATCATCTCGATTGCTGGACCTAGACTCCATCTGCAGAAATTTCTCACTTGGTGATCTCACCAGCCCTCTGAGCTGAAACTCTGGTTTCAGTCAGTGCCTTCAAAATTCCCCACTCATCTTTGAAAAGCCCCTGTCTTTGAAATCCGGCCCCTCTCCCACAGGAAGAGGTGCTGCTCCCATGGGGAGGTCTCCTCTGCCCCCTCTCACAGAGACCCATTTCTTTGCCTGGGTCTCTACCTCATTATTTCTTCTCAGAGGACATCAGCTAGAATATTAACACATCTGCATATAATTAAAATTCCACTTTTCCCTGCCTCGAGTTTTCTGAACACACCCAGACAACACAGTGATTCTTGGAGAGCTCGGCTGCAAACCAATACCCTTAGCAATATTACCCCAGTTTGCTCCCATCTTCTGTCCACCGAGGCAGCCCTCCAGACTGCTTGTTCACAGTACTGTAAGTCTGCCAAGACTTAAAAGCAGGAAGAGTTGTGCTCTCCTCAGGAATTGCCCTGTTTTTGTTTCATGCACACATGAAATTGTGCAGTTGATCAGCTTTTCCTGTTCACTTTAGTGGCAAGAAAGCTTAGACCAAATTTTCTCCTGACCCCCCACCTTACTGACTGAATTTTGTTTCCCCAAGATTCATGTGTTGAAGCCTAGCCCCCAGTGCCTAAGAACGTGGCTATATTTGGAGATAGGGCTGCTGGAGAAGTAATTAAGTTAAAATAAGGCCATTAGGGTGGGCTCTAATCTAATCCGACTGGTGTCCTTACAAAAAGAGATTAGGACACACAGAGAGACACGGGGGATGCACATGCATAGAGAAAAGCCATGTGAAGGGGCAACAAGAAGGTGCCATCTGCAAGCCAAAGAAAACGGTCCCAGAGGAAACCAACCTGGCTGGCACCCGGACTTGGAACTTCCAGCCTCTAGAACTGTTGAACACATACATTTTGTATTGTTTAAGAGACTCGCTCTGTGGTATTTTGTTATGCCAGCTCTAAAAAATTAATGGAAGTTTGGTTCCAAGAAGTGGGGTGCTGTTGTAACAAATACCTAAAAATGTGGAAGTGAGTTTGTTCCTTTGCTTTGCTTTGTAGGTTTCACAAATACAAAGAACAAACTGGAGGCTGCCACAGGGGAGAGGGGTAGGGAATGGGCAGAAAAGGGGAAGGGGATTAAGAAGTACAGACTTCCACTTTTAAGTCATGGGGCTCTAACGTACAGCGTAGGTAATAGAGTCAATAATATCATATTACCCATGTATGGTGACAGATGGTTTACTGCACTTGTGCTGAGCACTTTGTAAGGCATATCAATGTTGAAGTACTATGTTGTATACCTGAAACTAATATAATATTTCATGTCAAGTGTAATTAAAAATAAAATTTAAAGAAAAGATTTAATAATGCAAAAGTAAAAATAAAACTGTGGACGTGGCTTTGGAACTGAATATTGGGTGGAAGCTAGAAGAGTTTTGAGGTGCATGTTAGAAAAAGCCAAGATTGCCTTCAAGAGGTTATTAATAGTTAATGGACGTCAAAGGTGGTTGTGGTGAGGTCTCAGGCAGAAATGAGGAACATATTATTTTTGGTACTGGAGGAAGGATGATTTTTGTTACAGAGTGGCAAAGAACGTGGCTGAGTTGTGGTCTACTGCACTGGGGAAGGTAGCATTTGTGAGTAATGAACTTGGATACTTGGCTGAGGAGACGTCTGAACAAAGTATTGAAGGTGGCCTGAGTCCTCCTAACGGCTTACAGTAAAATGCAAAAGGAGAGAAAGGGATTGCAAGAACTGTTAAGCAAAAAGGAACTAGAACCTGAAGAATTAGAAGATTAACCTATCTATATTGAGAAAACAAACAAACAACAGAAAACTGAGAAAGTGTGTTCTGGAGAGAACACCCAGGGTGTTACCTGTCAGTCATTCCATAACGAGACTGAGGGTGTGACTCATGGATCCAAACACCTCAGCAGAAGCCAGGAACAGAGATGAGATGTATCAGCAGAAACACTGCCCCCTTGTACTGAAGGGGACAGAGACAGGATAAACTGAAGGAAGACTGTTGGACTAGAACAGCAACATCAGCTCTTCCCTAGGTCTCCAGTCTGCTGGCCCATTCTGCAAATTTTGGACTTGCCAGCCTCCATAGTGATGTGAGTCAATTCCTTTAAAAAACATTAGCAAGTATAGAGATCTACATGGAGCATATTTTTATCCTGGCCTGATTCCTGTTTTGTGTTTTTGACATATTCATATCTTTGTTTTATTTCATCCTTTCTAACCTACATTTCACTCAACTTACTGTATTCTATGTAATTGTCTGAGCCAATCTATATCCTCTGGCGTAAGAAGGCTGTAATGAAACATGAACAGACTGCCTCTTGGATGCTACCGCTCTTTTCCCAGGTTCCTAGTCTTTGCTGCAGCGGCTAGATGATGCTGGACTCTGGTGTACGTGAAGTCAGTTTGTGGAACTTCTTGCTAAGCTTTTCATAACAAGAATTTGGACTCTCTGTATCAAATGTCCTAATGTCATCTTTGCATGACCCTATTATTCCTGTTGTTATCCTTACTGCTTTATTGTTTGTGAAAGATTGACATTGGTGCCAGAGTAAGATTTTAAAGCATCATCTTAGGAACTAGCTTCTAATTGCCATTATTTATAAGAAGATGGAAGTCGGGCTTTTTTCCTAAGAAGCATAAGAAGACAGTGTTTTGAGAGTCACAAAGGGAATGTGAGAGTTACTTCGGTAGGAGAAATACGAAAGAGGAAGGGTAGGAGAGGCAAGCCTTTTAGGAAGCTCTGGGGAAAGTGAGGCTCACAGGCCCCACAGTCACAGAGAGGGACTCGCTGGCAGCTGTCCTTACAGACAAAGTCTAGCTGTCAGACTGGCTGATGCAGCCTACCTCATCAGCATTGGTGAATGGCGCACACATAATGGGTTGTTACACAAATTTTTTCCCAAGATGCTTGTGGAGTAATATAAAAGTAGTCCTCTGGGCATCCGCTGTCGTTTGTTAATAACAACCCAGCCATTAGACTGTTCTGAAACAAAGTATCATTGAAGCACAGTGTGAAAAAGAGATCCCTTTTTATTTTTACTTTTTGTTAATCCTCACCTGAGGATATTTTTCCATTGATTTTTAGAGACAGTGGAAAGGATGGAGAGACAGAGAGAGAAACGTCGATGTGAGAGAGACACATTGATTGGTTGCCTTCTGCATGACCCCGACCTGGGATGGGGATCGAACCTGCAACCCAGGTATGTGCCATTGATAGGAATCCAACCTGAGACCCTTCTGGGCCGATGCTCCAACCACTGAGCGAAACTGACCAGGACAAAGATATCTCTCTTTAAAAAATATTAATATTGGCTCACAGAAATATGCTGGTAATTAACTCTTAGCAAAAAGGGGAGGTTGCTACTACTATAAACTTCAAAATAATTTTGTCTTGAACTAGAGGAGATTTCAAATGGGGCGGTGGGACAGGGTAGCCACACCCAAGTACGTTTCATGAAGGTGCTGTGCTTTCTTTTTCCAATATTTCTCTAGAATTTTCCATCTCATTGTATGTGATAATTCCTACCTGACTGTATTATACTAAACCATGTTCTTTTCTTGCCTCCAGCTGTGGTAATGGGAAATAAACAAGGCTGATATTTACAACTCCATTTTCTTACTTACTGAAATATTCTGTGATTTTGTTCCCTGATTGGATTCACACAATTACTGGTTTGCTATTTTCCAAGCTATTGAGCTCAGGTTGCAACTAGATCAGAATTCGACAGCCAGGGTTGCTCACTGGAACGACACATTCTTGTGCCATAATTCCCAAATTATCACCACTGATTTCCAATAGCAAAGGGCAACCTAATTTTTAGGTTTCAGAGCTCACTCTTACATATGTTTATCACATCGAACATGGAAGACTTATTCGAAAAAGAACTACAAGGAAATAAGAGAATATTTGTTCATGCATGTGTCATACAAATTGCCCCTTGGATGTTTTTGCTTCTTTCAAAAAATGGGAAACTATATGAATTGCCACATATTTCATTCTGAAGCTTGGGTGTACTAATTTTAGGCAAAGGGATGAGTTGGCACCAGAGTTTTACATTTAGCATTATGTCATTCTGTTTTCATACACAGAAAACTTTTGTATTTAGTGCCATAAATGAGAGCCTGTTATATTTGCAAAGATGGGCTTTGTCACATTTGTAGTAAAAGGGTGGTATTCCTCAAACTTGCCATTTACTTTGGAGTCAAGAGAGACACTTTGGGAGACTTACAGGTGGCAGGGATTGTTGAGTATTAGTGTGTGTGTGTGTGTGTGTGTGTGTGTGTGTGTGTGTGTGTAAGGATGTGTGAAAGTCTTGAAATCACTAAAATAGTAAATATCGCTGAAATATATATGCATCTCTTCTCTGCCAGCAGATTCACACTAAAATCTAGAAAAACTAAATAAACAAAATTAGAGGCTAAGTTACGAATAGAATTGAAGCCGAGTTGCGATCTCCATGACTCACACAGAATTGTCAAATCTTGTTGTTTGGCCCACTAGACACTGGAGAACACGGTGCACTTTTGTTGGTGTTACTAGGCTGGCTTTGTTCGAGGATTCTGAGAAACTGCCCAGCATTCTTTGAAGTACCGAGTGGCATCAGTTCATCTCAAAGATCACTTGTGTCTAGTGGCAAAAGGTCCAGAAGTCAACGTCTGATATATGTAACTTTAAGCTTGCAAAAGAAGTGAATTGTATTCATTCTGGGGCTCACCTTGGGGTACATAAATGCTCTTGTATGCTCTTGAATCAGTATGATCTTTATAATGTCTTCAGTGACTAGACTGAGAAAACCAGCAAAAATGCTACAGAAGACATTTACTACACGTCTTTTTACTTTATTTATTGTGCTATAGTATGATCTCTGAAGTGCATTTAATATAGCATTAAGAACTCTCTGATAAATTTAGAATCCTCACCCCTTCTCTCAAGTTTCCATGACATGGGTAATTCTTGCCAGAGTCTTCTTAGCCCCATCCCTTGTTTCCGCAAGTCCCACAATTAAATTAAAATTTTTAAGCTATTGCTTTCCACAAAGTTCAAGATTTATAAAATCTACTTTACATTATTTGTTAAAATACCACCATCGACAATGGTTTTTGTCATTTTCACACATTAAAGTATCCTAAAAAGCAGTACTTCCCCAAATGCAAGAGATTGAAAACCATAATTTCTGAGTTGGTGGCATTCTCTTCAGCTCTCATAGTTAGAATTTGTTGCTCACTCTGCATTTTCAAAGCCTTTGGTTCAGTTGCCAAAAAAAAAAAAAAAAAAAAAAATGCACTGAAAAAATAAATCCTTTTTCTAAGTCCCCTCAGGTTCCAACATGAGTCACTCATAACAGAATTAAATTTGCCTAAGAGTGTATTTTTTTCACTGGTATTGGGAGAAATAGATAAAATAAGAAATTGGAGAGGGAAATAAAAATAGCTAAAATTGGTTTTATGAAACCATAAATGCATTTCCAAAAATTTTTCCAGAAGCATCAGTTCTTCACTTTCCAATTTTACGAGAAAGAATAGATCTAGTATATCCTCCACTTGCCTTCATAATTCGAAGGTATTATTAACAGTATTGTTTTCTACATCAGACTCTCTGCCATCCAGATTCTTTATTTTGTGTTAATTGTAGGATGATAGTTGTATCCTAAAATCTACAATTACCATTTATACTGAAAAATTAGATCTATACTTATGAGATATGACAAGTAACTATATGAATAAGCATCTCCTCAAGGAAGGGACTGTGTTTTATTCATAACTGCATTTCTATCCCTAACTTTCAGCCCAGTACCAGACACACAGCAAGCCCTCAATAGGTATTTGTTGAATAAATAAATCAGTTCTGTTTTTATTTATAATTGTGTATTAGACATCTTAACCTCATTATTAGAGTTATCCCCTTACTTGAGCTACATATATTTTTCACCAAAATTTTAAACCAAGTTCTTATTTTTTTATTTTGGGATTAAATTCAGAAGTCTAAAAGTCCTTGGAAAACATTATGATTTTAAAGAAAGACTTCTCCTCAGGCAATATTCCCATCTTTACAGTAAAAGCCCTCATCCACATTACCGGACCTTTTATAAACCCTGACACAGCACTCTCCTGTGTCCGTTTCCATGTTCACCACGAGAACAAGATGGGCGATGCTATATTAAAGGACTTCCTCCCTGGCCAGTTTGGCTCAGCAGTTAGAGCGTTGACCTGCGGACCGGAGAGACCCGGGTTCGGTTCCCGCTAAGGGCACGTACCTAGGTTGCAGTTTGTCCCTGGCCCCGGTTGGGGTCGTGTGGGTGGCAACCAGTGAATGTGTCTCTCTCACATCGATGTTTCTCTCTCTCTTCCTCCCTCTCTCCCTCCTGCTCTATCTGAAGATACATGCAAAAATGTCCTCAGGTGAGGATTAAATAAATAAATAAATAAATGACGGACTTCCTGTTAATTCACAATCTCTGAAAGCCACTGGGTCCCCAATACAATGATATTATCACTGAAACTGCTTTTTGATCTATAGCACATTTTACAAGGAATCTGCACAGGATGAAAGATAAGCATTAAGATCAGGTCATGTTGTATTTAAGAACAAAGTAAAGCCCTGACTAGTTTGGCTCAGCGGTTAGAGCATCAGCCCCGGACCAAAAAGGCTTGGGTTCGACTCCAGTCAAGGGCATGTACCTCGGTTGTGGTTCAATCCCTGGCCCTGGTTGGGGTAATGCAGGAGGCAACCAATCAATGTGTTTCTCTCACATTGATATTTCTCTCTCTCTCTCTCTTTTTCTCTCTCTCTCTCTCTCTCCCCCCCTCTCTTCCTCCCACTCCATCTGAAAATCAATGGAAAAATATCCTCAGGTAAGGATTAAAAAAGAAAATCAATAAAAATATATATTAAAAAAATAAAAAATAACAAAGTAAAAAATTAAAATAAGATAATCTAACATTTTCCCCTGGATCAATAATAGCCAAATGCAAAGTACAGCAATCACAAGGGTCAAGTTGTCAAAGAACAAGATATATTAACACAAAGAAGAGTGAGATAGAATCATGGAAAGCTGAAATAATTGTTTCAATAAGGAAAGGCATTTTGATATTAACAAACAAACAAAAACCCTGTTGGGTAACAAAGACTTTCAGATAGATTCTTTTTTTTTTTACTTTCATGTATTAGATTCCCCAAATAACAAAACTAATATCTTATTAATATGAAACCACTAATGCCATAATGAGTGTTATGAAGTATTAAATTCATTATCCACTGAGCTAATGCTAGATAATCACTAAGCTGAGTGAATGCTTCAGGCTGAATCAACAGTGTGCTCAGCACATCCATTTGGGAAGATTGATCCCAAGCGGTTAGGGCCTATTTTTAAAGCATGTTTCCATGACAAAGCCCCCAAATAAGCAGAAATGACCATCTTTATTTTATCTCTTAAGGAAATGATATGCAAAAAGCTTCATCCATTCACCAGTGCTTCATAGCACCAGAAGAAAACTAAAATTCAGGATGGTTCTTCGGTTTAAGATAATTGATGGATTATTTTTTGCTTTTTGGTTTAGTTTTGCAACTATGTAGACGGTTTAAGGCACACTGCTGCCACTTGAATTCAGAAATCAGATAATGCAAATGCAAGCCCACAGAAATTCTGACTGATACATTACATGAAGCATAATTAATTACTTTTATTATTACTAAGACCATTGCTATCTCTCAACAGGCCTTGAAGTTCCCTCTCAAGTCAGAAGAAGAGTCATATAAGGGCTAGGTCAGCCCTGTCTTACTGGCATCTCCATCTGTCCAGGTAAAATGATCATTTGCTCCACTTAGCCCTGAAATCCTGGACCCAGGAAAATACACACACACACACACACACACACACACACACACACACACACACAGGTATTCACATATATATAATATTAAAAGTGGTTTAAGCCTGGCCAATGTGGTTCAATGGTTAGAGCATCGGCCCATGAACCAAAGAGTCATGGGTTTGATTCCTGGTCAACAGCACATACCTGGGCTACAGATTTGATCCCCAGCCCCAGTTGGGGCAGGTGTGGGAGGCAACCAATCAATATGTCTCTCTCACACTGATGTTTCTCTCTCTCTCCCCCTCCCTCCCCTCCACTCTCTCTAAAAATCAATGAGAAAAAAAGTGGTTTAATGTAGTGAATTAATGTTCTTGCTCTTCTTATACTCAAAAGTAATTAATACCATATTTTATATTTAAATATTTAAAAATTCTAATAGATTCAAACTTTTAAAAGAGTACTATTGAACATTAAAGATCAACTTCATTTTGAGATCATTTATGCTGTATTAAAAATGTGCATGTTTCTCCTCATCTTCCATTCAAGAGCCTAAATTTAAAACCCTGTGAGATTACAACAGAGGGAGAGGGACAGATTGAATGTTATCTAGACAAGTTCAAGCCAAAGTTGCTTTCCTCTCTATTCTCAAACACTTCCCATTAATTATATATTTTATCTAGAAAAAACTTTTTTCATTATCATCATGTATCACAGAGCCTCTCAAAAATGTATATAGATAAATATAAAAATTCATTAAGAATTTCCTGAATTCTCTTCAGTCTGACACTATGTTCATCAGAAACTGGTAGTTCGTTCTGACAATGGATGAGCCACATAAAACACTGTTGGTCATGAAACGAATTCCAGAATTGCAAACATTTGTGTGTGGGTTTTTTTTGTTTTGTTTTTTGTTTTTCCGTAGAAATGTGTTTTCTGCAATTGCTCAGAAATCAGAACTGAGGAGAAGACTAAGCTCCTTGTTGAAGACTTCCAAGTATTGGATTAACAGGTAAAATGAGAATCACACTTTCAATAACTGTTGAGCATGTGGGAACACGTGGATACATCCCCAGGGCTTTGAGTGATGTAGGTTTTACCACTTCCTTTTACAGTGTAATTCCATATTTTTGACACGAGAAAAATAAACCCCTAACAAAAACCATTTGCTTTTAAGCAAATCCAGTCTATTTTCAGAGATTTGTGCTGGTCTCTAACATTTGACTTAGTATAAATGACAATAACAACTTTGGTTAATTTCCTTCTCCCTCCAAGATTCTGCCATGAAGCTTACAAATTCTGAAGGCATTTGAATGTTTTGTAATACATCTTTAGCTGCCAACCTAGATTTAACCCAGTGCATATTTTGTACAAACTGGCTGAAAGTACATGGCTCGTGGCACCCATCGTATTGACATCGTTTTTTCTTCCTCCCTCCCTTCCTTCCTTTTCTCCCTCCCCGTTTCCTTTTTTCTTTTTGCAACACTTAGTGAAAAGTCATTGTCACTGTCTAGACTTTTTTCATAATAATCTGCACTTTTCAAAACAAATGTTACATTAAAGTGCTGGGCCCGATCGTGTTCACTTTGGTCCCTGATTTCTCTATTTCTGGCATTCAGCCCTTATGCGAAAGATTTGAAATAAACGTATGCTTTTTATACTTTCTTTTTTTGTAAGGTGACTTTGGGTCCATTTGAACCTGTTGGATTTTAAATATCCTTGGTGGAAATATATGCATTTATTTTTCAGATGGAGTCCAGCTAACCAGAGGGAGGAAAATGGGACTGAGGCCCTTGCAAGGATATTTCATTCAGGGATGGGAAACTCGAGAACTTCGCCCAGAGAGCAGAGGGCTCAGCCCGTAGGTGATGATGGGAACTAAACACAGGAAGCAGCGCGCTGGCCCTTGTTCAGTTGCCTCAGTTGTTTTGTGGTTCTAGCAGTTTCTCTGTGGTGCTCACATGGCTTACTTTGCTGGCTAGCACTGTCACATTACCTGGCTTCCCTCACATACTGCCATCAAAGCCAATCTCAACACTTACCAAGAAGCCAGGGGAACTGTTGAACCCTTTGATATTCAATATTGTCTGATAATTCCCATTTAAAACATTTTATTCTGTGTTTGCATGAGTACATTTATAATGAATATTTCAAACCCCACAAAAAATAGACACACGTTAGATCTTTAAATTGAGTCGTACTATAACATGAAGAAGTCCTCTCCCTTGAGAAACTATTGAGGGCTTCTTTCCTGTCCTTCTGTCCTACAGCTCACCATGGGGTAAATAAGACCAGATGGAATCGAGGTGATCACATAGTAGTTGAGCACATCATAAAATCATCTAGAATTGGGTAGGCCTGGGTTCAGAGCCACGCTTTTTCACTTACTATTGTGTGAACTTGGCCTTGTTACTTGCTCTCTGAGCCTTAGCTCGTCCATCTGCTGATTGGGAAAACGTACCCCGCCTTAGGGGGTTATTATGGACCTCTAGTAAGAAAATGGATGCAAAGAACAGTGTCTCTCACATAATCCATGTGAAGTTTAGCTATAATTTATTTGTTGGAATGAAATCATTTTAAATTTATGAAGAATTTAGACAAGTTATTCACCAAAGAATATGATAGAGCTTTTCAGGCTGTTTCATGCAACTTCACTACAAAAATGAAGCCCCTTCCAAGCTCCAACCCCACCCGCTACTACCTTATTCAGGTGAAATACCACCTGATTCAGAGTAAATGAGTTGTTTTAACCCCATTTAGTCCTCTGCCCTTTTTAAGCTAAGGCTAAAAAAAAGAGCCCATTTTTACAAAATATGAAAGTTGAGCAACAGGGAAATGTTTGGTGGTGGTTGGCAGGCTCAGAAGTAATATTCTGTTTCTCTAGGGGGTTAAATCCTTAGTATCCTAATAACCCCTCTTCTCTCACACATACAGTCTGGTAACTAATTCCAAGCCTCAGTAGTAAGAGACATCGCCTGTCTAAACTCTTTATGAATTCAGACCTAGGCTGCTAGAATCGCCCCCACATTGCAGTCTGGTCCTCAGATGCCTTCCAGGCAGAAGCAAAGCCTTACAGAGTGTTTCAATAGCCGAAGGGCTCACTGTCGTGCTGGTTGGCGTCTTGCTCCAGTACACAGAAAAATTGATTCTTTTAGCAGGTCAAATTATTTTTGTATTTTTCTTTTTTCATGCACAGTAACTCCATTCTTTTACCTGGTCAGTTCCCTTAAGAAAGATTCGGTTAGAGGAACTGAATTTTATTATCTTCTGCCACCAATGCATGGTGCAAAGACAGTTTCATTCTTAAGGAGGGAATCATTTAAGTGTGACCTATTGTGTTAGGCTGGATGCTTTTCATATTAAGCACCAGGAATTAAAGAGGTCTTTAATTTGTCTAAGCCACATTGATAATTTACATTGAAGTGCCCACTGCCTTTTCCAATCAGCTCAACTATTCCCAGATCTTCTAAGGTGAATTTTAAATAATACAAAACCTTTAGCTAATGTCTCTAAAAGGGATGCCTATAATAACACAATGGCTCATAGGAAGATTGTCACATGACTGAAATGACTTCACAAAACTGTACACTAGTTGACTAAAAAACATCCCACCTAAATGGGACTCTCAGAACTTAACTGCAGCACTGGGTCATGCTCAATAATTAACAGCATTGCTGAGATTGTCCAATAGCAGTATAACCCCAGAACTATGATCTCTCGTGTACAGGCTTGAGTCAAGACTAGTATCTTGCTGGATGGTTTGTTACTAAATCCAAAAAGAAAACAATAAAACCCATATGGAAAAGGAGTGTTAGAGATGCAATTGATAGTGGATGTAGCACCTGCCCATAGGCCATAACTGGCCCTTTGAAATGTAGGAAGTGAGCAAAAAGACATAAAAAATATGTAATGTTAATAATATTACATAATAGCCTGGCCAGTGTGGCTCAGTGGATTGAGCATTGTCCCATGGACTGAGAGGTTCTGGTTTGATTCCTGGTCAGGGCACATGCCCAGGTTGCGGGCTTGATCCCCAGTAGGGGGCATGCAGGAGGCAGCTGATCGATGTTTCTCTCTTACATCAGTGTTTCTATATCTCTTTCCTTTCCTCATTCTCTAAAACACCAATAAAAACATATTAAAATAGATATATATTACATAATAAATAATAAAAATAACTATTTGCTGAGCATGTACTATGAAAAATGTTTTATAAACATTATTTTATTGAGCCCTGGCTGGTTTAGCTCAGCAGTTAGAGCGTCAGCCTGAGGACTGAAGAGTCTCGGGTTTGATTCTGGTCAAGGGCACGTACCACAGTTGCAGTTTGATCCCTGGCCCTGGTTGAGGTCATGCAGGAGGCAACCAATCTCTCTCTCTCTCTCTCTCTCTCTCTCTCTCTCTCTCTCTCTCCTCCCTCCCACTCTATCTGAAAATCAATGGAAAAAATATCCTCAGGTGAAGACTGAAAAAAAAATTAAAAAAGAACATTATCTTATTGAATATTCAACATGCCTGGGAAGTATGCACTAATTTATTCCTATTGGAAAGTGAGCCTCAGAGAGATTTGTGTTGCCCAAAGTTCTCAAGACAGGAGGCAGCAAAGCTGAGATTCAGGACCGTTTGACCTCAGGACCATTTGACGTCAGTGTCCACACACGATGCCAGACTTCCAGGCTTCTAAAGAGTGTGAGCTCTGGCCCGGCCGGTGTGGCTCAGAGGTTGAGCACCGACCCAATGCACCAAGAGGTCGCTGGTTCAATTCCCAGTCAGGGCACATGCCCAGGTTGTGGGCCCGATCCCCAGTGGGGGGCATGCAGGAGGCGGCCAATCGATGTTCTCTCTCATTGATATTTCTAGCTCTCTTTCCTTCTCCCTTACTCTCTCTCTAAAATCAATAAAGAAAAAAAAAATTTTTTTTTAATAAATAAATAAAAAGAGTGTGAGCTCTGGACTTTAAGTGGCAAGAACCTGGGCTTCTGTTTGCAAACACTGGCAGCACTGGGCCAGATCAAAAGTGGCACATGACCGCCCTAAGTCGTACATTTGATAACCACAACGAGGCTTCATCCAGCATGATCCTGAAGCACTTTGTCAGGTATGTTTCCCGGCCAAGCAGCACCCTGTCCCGTTGTGCTTTGCAGCGATTTTCCATAATGCATTCTTTTGATTTAGATCATCTATTGTGACTGAGATTAACATGAAAAACATATTTAAAACAGAACGGTTTGGGGGCGTTTGTGGGCTTTCGGGTTTCTTTTTAAAGCCTCTGTGGACGGGAAGCCTGCCTTTGGCCAGCGGCTCTGGCCGTTGTAGTATACCGCCATTCAGCTCGTTCTGATGCAGGTGGGGTGAATGGGGAGGAATACACATTCACGAGGAACCCCAAAATGTCTTCTGCTTTCAGTGATCCCTTTGTAAAGCCTTCTCATACAAAGAACACTTCTGCTAGACTTCAGACAGAAGGATTCTGAGCCGGGACTTGATAGAGGTACTTCATTTTATCTTTTAATAGCCCCCAAACTAAGGGTGGCCTATTTCTCTCCATTCAGGTCTCTGCTTACTTAGCGAGGCCAAGAATTGGAAGAATTACCCCTAATGCTCAGATCCAAAAATAACAACATAATTAAAGCAATAGCATGGTTTTAAAAATGAGCGACGAAAGAACGGACATGCTAGGGTAAGCTTGCCCTGTGTCTGACGATTCCAACCGCTCTGGAAGATTTTTTTAAATGTACTAAGATATAAAAATATGGGTCAAAGGCTGGCCCTGAATAAATAAGCAAGGGAGTCTGTCACGAAGTGTAATTTCCAGCGTCTGTCTCCTGATCTCCTTTACCCAGTCCTCAGCTGGCTCCATGAAGAAACAGCAGTGAGAGGAGCAGAAAGGACCACGTTGTTTTCTCCTCGGGCCCCTCCAGGGCTTCATCGATTTTTGGCAAACTCTAAGGCTGGCAACATCGCGGTGGGGCCACGGTGGGGGTGGGGCTGGGGGTTTGAAGATCCTCAGATGCTTCTTAAGCCACGTAAATACTATCTTTTGGGTTGTTTCCTTCAGGTGCCATCCTTCCAACCGACGGGTCACTGGAGGGTTTTCCCTGGATGGGAAGCACAGTGAGCGCACGCTACGGTTCTAGTGTTTGAGACACTGACAAGCACCCTGCAGGGCAGGCAGGTCGTGCTCTTTGGGCTTTTACACGTTTTGGTGTTCTGTGGGATCAGCCTAGGAGCCCTGCAAATCTGTTCAGTAGTGAGCCCTGTTCCAGTGAAGTCTGGGCTCTCACCACGTGGCTGTGGCCATTTCATCCCAGGGACCTCCCCCGAAAAGTCTGACTCTGAGAGGGGCCTTTCACGCTCCCTCGGAGCCTCAGAGTGCGCTTTCTCACCATCGGAGGTGCTGGTTTGCCCTCACACAGAAACTCAGCACAATTTCATAGTTATTGTTTGTTCTTTTACTTCCTATGGTCTCTTTCTTCTATCAGACTGTAAGGTCTAAGGGCAGAGCCATGCCCGTCTTTCAGTACTGTTCACCAGGGCCTGGGTATGGCAGGTGCTCAGGAAATATTGTCTTCACGATACGTTTAAAATAACATTTGTAATGATGCATACGTCTATGTTCTTTCATGTCTGGTTTTTCACATCCACTACGTCATGTGATTCTCACAAAAGCACTGTGAGACAGGCTATTATCTTAAGTTTATGAACACAGAAACTAAGTCGGGTCATCAAGCTCCTGGTATTCCCACCCTGATGTAGTCTTCTCTCACATCGAATAGTGCTGACGTGTGTACCCAACAGGATAATGCCAAAATGAGGAGTGTACCTTCCAAGGATAGATCATAAAGGACACTGCGGCGTCTGCCTTGCCTTCGTGGATCACTCACACTGGAAGAAACAAACTGCCATGCTGTGAGGGTGCTCACGCAGCCCTGGGACGCACATGGGAACAACGGAGGCTGCCTGTTACCAGCCCAGGTTGCACAGAAGCCGTGTGAGTGAGCAGTCTTGAGCAGATGCTCCTGCCCAGTCAAGGCCTCAGAGGACTGCAACCCTGACCATCATCTTGGTTACAACCTTGCGTGAGCCAGCACCACCCAGATAAGCTGTTCCTGGATTCTTGAATTATAGACACCGAGATAATAAATGTTTATTGTTTTAAGCTGCTAAATTTTAGGGTAATTTGTGATGTAACAATAGATTAGTAATATTCCAAGACTTAGAGAGAAATGACAATTCTAATTTTCTTTCTCATCTTTCCCCTTTTTTATTACTAGCCCCAGCCTTCCTGCCTTCAGCCAAAGAAACTTGAGGTATGTGTGTAGTGAATATAGACCAGAATATATTGTGTGTTCAGTATTATCCCAGCTTTCTCTCACTACAGCCTCTTCTAGCAGGTAAATAATTACCGTGGACATCATCTTAGAGAAAACTAAAAGAAGCTACTCAAAAAACTAGGCAGTTTACTTACAAAGTCAGCTGCCCAATATTTGTCAAGACTATAGTAGCTCTGGGTCAAACCTAGATTTCCCAGGGAATCCTCCAAAATGTTTTCATAGAAAATAGTTATAAACCTATTTAAAGGCATTGGTGGTGGGAAGGCAAGGAGTGTTACGAAAGTTGGAGAGATACAATTTTAATTTGCAATCTAGGCTTTTAAGGACAACATATTCTCACTGGAGCCATTTCAAATATCATTTGAATATTTATATAGTAAGAGTTTGAACAAATGAGTACTGGACATAATATGCCCAGCACAGCATCTGGCTTTATGGTAAGTACTCAAACAATGATAGCTATTAACTATTATAATACTATTATTAGTATTTAAAAAGTGAGAGGCCAGATAATATTATGTCTAAATTTTCTTCCAGCTAAAGGATTTGATGTAAACCCCCAGCTATAGGTTTACATACCTTCTGTTGGGAAGGGACTATTAATGGTGAGGCAAGTGAAGTGGTAGATTCTATGTTGGGACAGGCGTCTTCTCTCTCCAACTCTAAATTTGATGCAGAGCTAAATCCATTTGAAAAAATATATATATGAAAATATATTCAAGGGAAATAGGAATGCTAATATGATGTGAAATTCCAAAACACATAGTAAGACAAATATAATCAGTTCATTTGCAAGGAAAGGAAAGTAGGTAGGAGATATTTTTTTAACTAGGGTACAATTTAAAGTAAAACAAGCTGCCCTGGCCAGTTTGGCTCAGCGGTTAGAGCGTCAGCCCGCAGACCACAGAGTCCCGGGTTCGGTTCCCGCTAAGGGCACGTACCTCGGTTGCGGTTTGTCCCCAGCCCCAGTTGGGGCCGTGTGGGTGGCGACCACTCGATGTGTCTCTCTCACATTGATGTTTCTCTCTCTCTCTTCCTCCCTCTCTCCCTCCCGTTCTATCTGAAGATAAATGCAAAATGTCCTCGGGTGAGGATAAAAAATAAAATAAAATAAAAGTAAAACAAGCATTTGTTACATTTCTTCATTACATAAAAAAAGTAGAGTGACCTCAAAATGTTATAGCTGTTCTAAATTCAGATGCTATAACTAATCGATAATTTAGACATATTTTTGTGAATATAATTGGAAAAAACTGCTTCTTGATGTCACACCTATACAAAATAGAACAATGGAGAGTTAGAGCCAAAACAGCCTCCAGAGACCATGTAACGTGACCTCACATAAAACATGAGAAAACTGAGAACCAAGTAGTGAAGGGCCCTGAAATGTTTAGCTCTTAGTGCTTCCTAAACCACATCATCCCTGAACCACAAAGCCCCCAAGTGGTGTAAGATCGTCAACAGCGATGCCTCAGAAGATGAAGTCCTATCCCTTCGTAAACCTAAGTCACAGAAAGAACAAGCTAGAAGCCACAGTTAAGAAATATCATTGGTAGATAGTGGTAGAAATAAATTAAAAGCAATTGCAGTTACAATAAAAAAACAATTCTTCTAGTTTGATCTAACCTGGATCTAGTGTGATTTCCTCTAAGAAACTGTCGGGGCAGGTGGGGGAGAGGTGAAAGGGTTAAGTCTTTGAAGCCCTTCATTTTTCAGCCACTAGCTGTGGTATCCTGGGTAATTACTGCGGCTTACTTGAGACCACACCTTAGATAAACCTGTAATGCTGGAGTTTTCTGCAAACATTTTCTTTCCTGCAAGCTGTGGCTTGTCTCTTTCGTATATTTGTCCTATGTTTCCAACTTGATTTTCCAGTGGCTAGTTTATACTTGGTTGAGCCAACTAATCGGGGTCTGTTGATTTAGCGTCGTATCTTCTCGGTGCTTGCGTGAGGCAACCATGCCAGCTATGTGGTAACGAACACAATCAGGCCGGATGAATTACTTTCCTATGAGAGCAATAAAGTTTGAAAAAGAAAAAAGGGAGGAGGAAATGGTTCAGGTAAAGGTTAGGATTTGATTTTCCTTCTTTTATTCATTGCTATTTGAAATAATAAAGGCTTTGCTTGCTACTGAAATTTCATTCATTTTGCTTCTTTTTTTTTTTTTCAATATGTTTCATTGATTTTTTTTTAGAGAGAGAGGAAGGGAGAGAGAGAGAGAAACATCAATGTGAGAAGATACATCGGTCAGCAGCCTCCTGCACGCCCCCCACTGGGGATCGAGCCTGCAACCCTGGCATGTGCCCTGGCAGGGAATCAAACCGGGACCTCTCAGTCCATGGGACGACACTCAGTCCGCTGAGCCACACCAGCCAGGTATTCATTTTACTTCTTCAATGGGCATTTAAATGTTCTCATTTTAAGTTCTGTTTTGTAAATAGAGCCTAGTACAAGAACACAGTCTAAGGACAAGGTCGGTACTTGGTGTGACAAAGGAAAGCATGCTTTAGAGGCCAGTTCTCCGTCATGGTGCTCTCCGGAGGTGGAATGACAGTAAGGGAACCACTGTCAGGTCTTCTCAGTCTGTAAAGTACAGAGCAGAGGAGTCTGTGTTTTAGGTTTTAGTGGTTACTAATTATTAGGTACTTCTTGAACTTGCATATCTCTTTGAGAAAAAAATATTTATGACCTCCAGGTCAATGGGGACATATCTTTTTTCCGTTGTAAAGAAAAATGGTATTCCTTTCTCTCCATCTCCCCGCACCTCAGTGCCACCAGACCCAGGAGAAAATGCAGTGGATAATCACAGACTAAGGAAAAAAAAAATGTCTTTTCAATAGTTTCAGAGTCCTGTGAGGTTTGCAAGAGTGGCAGTGTTATTTTCTCAGTTTTGGATGTAGGATGAAAAATTAGGGCAAAGACACAGGCATTCACAACGACAGGCTCAGAGTCCTGAACGAAGCTGACGGCGGTGGCAGGATTACCATCCAGTCCAGCTGCTCTTCAGATGCCCTAAAAGCCACTCTCTGGGTAATTGTTAATGTCAACGTCACCCAACAACACTTCTCACACATACATTAGGGAAATTACTTTAACCGAAGAGTTTGATCACTATCTTACTAAGAAGGTAGTATTTGGGAAATAGAAATTTGTATTGGTCTGAGATGGAAGGAAGAATCACTTTTGAGCCAGAAGATGTCAGGAAAGAAAGCATTAGGGAAAAGAAAATGTAATTACCAACATTTTTTTTTTTAATTTCGAAAGTAATACATGCTTAAGGCAACAAGTAATATAATCTAAAACTATACAGTTTTTAAAGTGAATAATATCCCCTACTGAGACTAGCCAGTATTAGCAGCCTGGTGCATATATTTCAGGTCTTTTTTTTAAAGCTGGAAATATAAAGAGAATGATGGAAGTGGAGGAAGTAGAGCAGGAAGGAAACAATCAAGGTTCAGGAAAGGGGATGGGAGAGCCACCCCTACCAACTTGCTCTCACACTGGCCTCTGCCACAATCGAGATGCTCGTCTCTGCTGGAAGTCTGCAATTTCCGTTTCCCCCAGGTCAGCCTCATTGCCCTAATTGTCCTGGTTTCGGCTCATGAAATCCACACTCTCCATTTGAATCCATTTTCTCCCTATCTAATCTCTGCACTCCACCCCCATTTCCACCCCCATGCTACACACACTCACCCACGACCTCCCCAATCCATGAAGACGAAAACCAGAGCACGCGAGTGATGGAGGAGGGCTCTCCTGCTGCTGTCCCCCGAAAAGAGGCCACTGAGGGCATCCGGCTTCCTAAGACCCAGCGTACTGGCCCCGGAATTTCAGGCTTTGCTGTTTCCTGACATCAGAATGGTCACAAAAGTAGGGTGGATGGCTGCTCGCTGGGTTTTCAAGCCAAATGCCTCTGGAGATGTTCCAGGTCCTGGTGGGGCCTAGTGTTTTGTGGTTGCTACTGCGTCCTAACGGTCAGCTTGATGTAGTTGGTCATTAAGTTGAAGTTTTGGAAAAGTCAGTGGCAGCCTGGGCTAGGAGCCAGTTTCAGGTTGGGCAGCCATATCCCTGCCTCCTCTGCCCTACACACACTCACATTTGAACAGTGTGCCTCCCCGGCGAAACTTCTGCATACAAATCCAGCCAGAGTAAGAGCTGTCCTCTTACGAAACGCCGTGTCAGAGTCCAGCCCATCTGCCGAGCGCGGGACCACTGGAAGCTGTGGTTCTCACAAAGCAGGCGGGTCAAGGACAGGGCCAGGGCCATGAAGTGAGGAGTGAACTAATGACAGTAGCCTGGGAACCCAGAATCTATCCTTAGCTTGGAGGGAAGTTACCAGCTAAGACTGATGTTGTTTTGGGGGGGACCCAAATGATAACATGCCCCCAGAACTTTATCATTCTGTCAGTTACACTTACACTGTTCTTACTGTTTTGGCTCCAGAACAGGGCAAGTCAGTGCCCTCTGAGGAGCGCTGTGCTGACTGCCTGTCCAGAGTAAATCTGAGTACTAAGATCTCTCCACAGTGATCTGAGAAGTTCGGAGTACATTACGGATCACACACGAGAGCGCAGCAGGAGAGCTGCATGAGCAGTGGTCGATTTCCACCTCTCCCTCTCTGATTTGAATGAAATCTAGAGACGTGTTTTACACTATTGAAACTGCTTTTATTTATGTAGTGCTTCTCGTGCCCAGCACTTTACAGACATTATCTCATCTAATCCTATCAACCTTACAAAAAGCCCACAATTTGTCCATGGAGTCAAGGGCAGATTCATTAGACCCTCACTTTGCAAATTTGGATGAATGCTTTGCAGGAATTAAATCATTCTTATTTTTAAATTGGTTATTTATTCCAGCTTCTCCTCTGAGTAATAAGCTGGGTACTGGTGTGAGAATCATATTTGCTTCCTTGACAATTATTTGAGTGTTTAAAAAGTAGGCCTGAAAAGAAAACCTGGGCCTTGTCAAGTCCCCCCAAATCGGCCAGGAAGAGCAAACTGCGCGCTGAGTATAGGGGTCCAGCTCAAGCAGGCCAGCCAACCTCCTAAAAAATACACGATGATTGTTATTTTATTTTAAAAGAATAATCATAACAACTAGAATTTTAACCTCTGAAAGTGGGAGGTGAGCTAAAAAAGACATGTGACATAACTATTTTCATCATACAGTGACTTTCAAAAAACAAAGCTATTCATTTTCTGTAAGTATTGCGGATAACCTAAAAATGCGTCTGAACAACAGATGGCTCCTGTTTGGACAGTCATTCATTTTGGCATTTTTACTTCATATAAGAGAGTATGATGACATTTTTCAAACTAACCTTTGGGCACCTGTTACCTCTGATCATGGAACTGGGGCCACTAGCTATGGATGCCTCCATACTGGGCACCGAGCAGTCGTTTGCCCTCAGAAATAATCTCTTGAGCCATCTCCTTTCTCCTTGTACTTGTCAACCAGTAAGAGGACAACCTGGGCAGGGTCCACACTATTGATTGTTAAGGTACCTCCAAAATAGCATTCCCGCTGTGTTCTATGAGCAAACTGAACTTGTTAAGGATCTATACTTACCAGGCCGCTATGGTCTCTGCTTGTTTTTGCATAGTCTGCCATCCAAACTTTCTAAACTTTAATTGGCCCTTTGCCTTCCCTCTCAATCCAAATTTACAGAGTCTTACCATAAAACTGAAATGAAGAAAGCAGAACTCATCCTGGGATTAGAAATATTGTCAGTTCTGTTGTGCAGAGAATTCTGACTTCCAGGGATGGTAAGTAGATGTAACTGAAATGCATGTGATAGGAAGTGACTCAAAAACAAGGTGGAGGAGTTGACGGTGAGGGTCCAAGAGAGGCGTCTGGGCACCGGGAGGCCTGGGCCAGGGGTTTTCCAGGGAGCAGCTCACAAGCCTGGGCCTGCAGCCTCAGGACGGGGGTAGGGTGTGCGCATGTGCGTGGTGACACCCTGGGGAAGGCGTGTCTGCAACCCCAGTGATCCTGAGGTGATAAAGTCAACACGCCAGCCTGCCAAAATGTGCCACCTAAAATGGACCTATTTCTCACCACACACATAAGGATACCTTTCCTGTTCAAATATTTATTTGGGCTTGCATTCCCAAAAGACTTACTCCTCTGTTAGGGTTAGGCACTTCCCCATTCCCCACTCTCTCTTTGAGGTTATATGAGGATTTCCTTGTCATTTGTCCTAAGGGACTGATGTTTTATTCATTGAAATAGTAGCTGGAATCTGAAAACGGTGGATTCAGGGACACATAAATGAGAGGTTGTAAAAGTCTAAACTGTTAAACAAAGCCAAGTCATATAGTCATATGCTCAGCTCACCATCCTGAAAACATATCTTCTTTTTAAATAGTAATAAAATACTCTCTGAGAGTTTACATCATTGAATTCTCACTTGAGGAATCATTTACGATAAACCTTTTTTCCCTTAAGATTAAATGCTTTAAGAGCAAATTTGCTTTGAATATGAATGTTATGACTCGTGACGTGAGAAAACTACAGCCACATTATAGCTGTGGAAATTTTTCAAAAATAAACTGTTCTCAGAAACATAGAAATGACGCACAAAGGAACTTTTAGATACAAATCTAGAATGGCCCTTCGGCAGGGATCTTTGCTGGATTCTACTGGCCAAAAAGGATAAATAAAATGTAATATAATGCCTAGTAGATACCAGGCACTCTCTCATAAACACTGGTCATTTAACCCTTCGAATAAATCTATGATGAAAGTATTACTATTCCCAGTTTATAGATAAGAATACTGAGGTCCAATGATTAGTCAAAATTGCACTGCCAAGAAAGTGTCAGGGAGAGGATGTAAAATCAGATTTTCTGACTAAAAATGTGGCATTCTTTTCACTACACTGTGACACTTCTTAAGCATGAATATTAGATATTACAGTGGTTGCTTTGAAACGAGGATTAATTTAAATTTGAGCTTTCTTATATCCCAGCACAGAATGAGTTTTAAGGATTCAATTGTACTATAGAGTAGGTGTTTCCCTAATAAAGAAGGCTGCCTTAAATCTCTTTTAAAACAAAGTGGTATATACACAAAAAACAAAGAAATAAAAATTGAAAAATTAATGAAAAGTTTGTAAATTGTCTCAAAACAAAATGGAGGTACATATTATCTGTGAATCTTTCGAATGCTAGAAATGGTTCCCAAAATGACACCCTGAATGAAATATCGTTTTAAAGTATCACCAAAAATTCTAATCCAAAGAACTTTGGAAGGACTGTCTCTTTAGTTTTCTTTAATATAACCCCTGAAATAAATATGCCAGTGCAATACATATTGACCAAGACATGTTGGCTTTGCAGTCATGGTTTGCTATAATATTAAAGACAAATTCCAGTGACCTGTGCAGAAATATGACCTCATAACTAGGTAGGTAATGATACGGTCAACTGCAAAACACAGTCCTCAGGGAGAACTCAAGCTTAAAGTCTGACATTTTGCTTCTTTGTTCTATATGTTTATTTTTACAGTTTCTTAGAGGAAGTAAATTAATATCCTTAAATATTCATTGGCTTAATGCAATGGCCGTTTATGTTCCACTAATGTGTTTGGTTTGCTTCGAACAATACAAATAAGAAGCAGAATGTTTTACCCTGTCAGCCTTAGCAGTTTACTTGTCCGTGGACGTACGTGAGTGCACAAGCAAAGAGTAATTGAAAATAATCGATACGTTTTAGCATATAACTCAAGGTAAATTTAGTTGGGTTTATGGGGAAAATATGTCCAGGAAAGAAATGTCATTATGGGCACTAACAAAGCAAAATTTGGTGCTGGTGTTATGACATTTAAAACACATATTTCAGAAGGTAGTTGGAACTGTTTAAGTCAAGGCTCAAGTGTAACTAACAGTTCTTGATGAGACTGATTCCTCAGCGGTGTCGTTGCCCTGGGTATTAACTCCTCCCACAGATTTCACAGTTTGTGTGTATCAGGTTTAGTCATTTATCTAGTAAAGCAGTTATCATATTCCACTATTCCATGGCTAATCATGGCATAAGCAGTTAGCACTTTTCATCTTCAAAGCTCTTAACAGCAGTTAATTAATATAAATAACCCCCTTAGGAGATAAATTAATCACACTGCAACAGTTCCCATTTCACCAATTGAGAAGCTGAGGTAAAGAGGCTAAGTAATTGGCCCGAAGCCATTGAGAGAACAACATTTGAAGACGACGGTGGCCTGAGGAGCTCAGAGACCTAAAATTTTAATAAAATATTTGCTTTTCCATTAGTCTCTTGTACATCGTATATAATGCCATTCAACCAACAGCTTTCTCCGGATGGCCTAGTGGAAAACAGGGAATTGTTCTGCTTCCTACACTACAAGCATCAGCTTCATTGTCTATGGTAGAAACATAACTGGTGATAAAGAAGTTAAAAATATTATTATCCCGACATGCCAGTCTTCAGATAGAGTTTTACCTTCTGTTTACCTGATCCTATCAAATCAGTCCACATCTGTTTATCACCATCTACTGCCAAATCTATATGGTGATAAACATCTGGTCTCAGAAGTCAAATGGAAATGAATGTCAAACCAACTGACCATTTGCCCACACCACCAAATGCCTAAATTGAGTAGAATTTAGATCGACTTAGCTGAATCCCTAAATGTGCTAACATTGCTTAGAGTTTAGATCAAATCACACTGGATAATTTACAATAAATAATATATAACTAATTCAATATGTTCAATGGCATTTAATGGCATAGTGTGGAAACAGTAAATATGAGGCCTAAGGTACACCCTTTTCGCAGTGTACACTGACTCATACTATGAACTTGTTACTTTTAATTTTTCCCTTCTGATAAAAAAAAAAATCTTAGTATACCCAAAGCTGTTCTTGAATATATGTTGAAACAAGTCTATATGGAAATTTAATGACAAGGTAAAAAATAAATTTGGGGCATTATCATATTAAAATTACTAGAAATCTTATCCATATTTGACAGTCACGGCTCTTTCCAATTTTTGCTTCACTGGAACTATGTGAACCCATGGTTGTATCAATCAGTCAATTCATCCCTACTCAACCAAGCTTCTTGAAAGAATAGGCCACATTTGTCTTCACCTTTTCACTTCCTATTTATTTTGCAACTCAAAGCAATGGGAGCAAAAACATTCACCTGAAATAATTCTCACTAATGAACGTTCACCAAGTAAAAAAATTATGACAGTAAGCAAAACAGCCGTGGCCCCTGCCCGCACAGCTCTGTGGCCTAGCTGCCCTTAAGTCTGCATCCCCTGGGTGGATTGTGGGGGAGGAGGATGGAGTGCATGGCTAAGCACTCTCCCCACTGCCCTCCACTGTCTCCTTCCGTCCACTTAACTTTGCTCCTGCAAGGTTAGGGGAGCCATGGTTTGAATGAGGTTGCAAAACATAGGCCTTGTTCACTGTTCCTCCTTAAATGAAATTTCTGTATGACAGGTCACTGAGATAATAACTGAAGACGACTATTTCTTTCCAGCCTTCTTTATGACCGATAGGGAATGATCTTTTCGGACGCTGTGGTGTTTCCTAACATTACCAGGACTATTCACACCATATCTATCCATGTCCCAGGCAGCGACAGAGTCAGGTTTCCTAACAAGTCATTCAAACATTCAAGAGACGCTGACGTCCTAGCATGTCTGAATCTTCAAGCTCTGAAAAGAAGAGTGAACAGAGCAGAAATGAAATAAAACGTTGAGTCACTCTAAAGGCAATGTTCGTATTTCTTTTTACTTAAACTAAAATAAACTGGAAATGTCTAGTCTGTTTCCAATGAGAAAGTTAAAATAATGAAGGGAATGGATTAGCTAACAGAGAAGGATTGATGAGGAATTAGATGATAATGCAATGTATTAACATCAATGTGTTTTCCAGTCAGCCAGAGATTATTTATTGCAAGTAGGAGAAAATGGAAGAAAAGTTAAATCCCTGAATCTTGATTTTTTTAAAAACAAATTCTTGAATATTTGAAACTAGTCAATAATGGCAAAGTAAGAAAATGTGTTTGTATATAAATATCACATGACATAGTACAACCAGATTCTGACCATGCACACACGTACGCATGCACATTTGCTAAGAATACACCAACCTTGGAGATCAAAATATGCTGCTAGAGAAGATGACTTACATTTTGATACTCAATATCTAGGCTATTATTTTAGCTGTTATATTTCAGAAGTTAATATATGTGAAAGGATGCAAATGTTGACCTATGGTCTTTATAGTGAAACAACATTTTATTTTTAAATGAGAGAATTATGTGTACATACTTAAGGTAGAGAGACAGAGGAAATCAGAGGAGGTGAGAAGGAGATGTAATCATTCACCTCAGAAAGAACAGGCCCAAGCTACCGTAAGCTCTGTGAGGATAGAAATAGTGTTTGTCTTGCTAACTTTAATACTTGCAGCAATTGATAAATGGGTGAATGAATAAACCACTGTTTCCCATCTCACCCAATACCCACGTGGTCAGAGGCGAGATGATGAGGGCAAGAAAGGGAGCAGTGAAAGTGGGAATGGAAAGAAAGGATTGGAACTGAGGAATCTCGTCACCACCTCGTCTCAGTTGAGTGGTGGTGTGTTGTTGAGTCACTGTGAGAATGTGGAATCAACAAGAGTAGCCCATTCCTTCAACAATTATAGACGGAAAGGCAAGGAAAAGGATGAGGTGGTGGCTGGAGGAGGCCGCTGGATCAAGGCAGAGTGTGTTTGTTTAGGGGGAAGAAGGAGTAAACAAAGGGTAAAGATAAGAGAACATGATTTCTGAGGAGCCAGGGACGGGTCCTGCCCACACACAATTTTATTAGCTTAGAGGCCACATGATTTGATTAAAAGACTATTAGAAGGAGGATCAAAAAGCCTTTGTGCTAGCTTTGCCTTTGGTACTCATTCCCCAACTGAGCGAGTTCTCTGACCATCCATTTTATCGTCTATGCAATAAAAAGATGAGGAAATGTGTGATTTTTTTCATCAAAAATCAACCGAGAGGGAAGTTGTTTGGGGAAACACAGCAGAGGAGGAGGCACTGTTAAAATGCTCTGCTGAGGTGCCCTGGGGGGAACCCTGGGAGGCCCACCAATGACCGCGTCCCAGGAGGAGCTGGCAGTTTCCACGCTGCACAGAACTGCAGACCCAACCTGCGCTAGCAGCCCCATCATCCACCTCTTCGTTCTCCTTTCTGCACTGCCTTGGCTGAGCAGGCCTCTGTGGCCCGTTTTCCAAGCCAGAAAGGACAAGCTGAGTCCTGCTATTGGTCCTTTCGTATCAAGACTTAACAATCAGCAAGTTAATAAAGTCTCAAAGATTAGTATCAGTTTGAAAGGCAAAATTCACACAAAACAATTCATTAAGATCATTAAAACAAATGCATTGCTGTGGATGGAATTGAATCCAGGAGACAAAATGGGTTAAAAAAAAAAATTTTTTTTTTAAAGGAATCCTCTAATTGAAAACTGGCAGCGGCAGAAGACACAGGATAGTTAAAACCGTATCTTATCAGAAAATTAGCAAAATGTAATTTTTATTGGGTTTTACAGATGTTATTTTTAACCACATCAAAAATCCCACCTCATGGCTATTGGTACAAATTGTCATAATTACTATAATTTGAAGTCTGAAGGCTGTTGAGATAGTTATCTCATCCCCAGACTAAGTCTGCGTTGGTTGAGCAGCCAGGAGAAGGAGCTCATGTGTTTGTACTTGGTCTAGACTTCATTTGTGTCCTTTATCCAATCTCATTCTTAGGAATATTGAAGAATAATTTTTTTCCCACCTGAAACACTGGAGGAAATCAGGAGGTTAATATTAAGAGTGCTGAGGTCACCTTTAATTAACATACCAATCACCTCACCTCCAATCTGCAAGTAAAGTGTTGTATTTTGTTCTATTTTTACATTTCCTAGTGAACTTGATCATATTTAATGCATATACTAAATTCTGGGCATAATATATTCAACTATCTACATAAGCATGGCTGACAACACTGAAATGAGAAGCAGCTTTTCATACCCCTGACATCCAATTTAACATATTTCCTTGCTACCATATTTTACTCCAGGGAGTAAAAATATGACTAAATATGTCCAAAATACATCTAACCTATAAATCAGAAAACAAGATTAAGAAATGCCTCAGAGGAAATTCTGTGGATAGCTTTCATTCACAGATTCATAGTGATATCATAACGAAAACAATTATGACTGTGTTACGATTTAGATTTGGGGCTAGATTGGCGGAGGGCCCAGCTAAGAGACTGTAGGAACCCTCAGCCAATTTGAAGAGAAGAGTTTCAATATGAGAATAAAGCAGACCAGGCCTAAGGAAGCACTTTCGAACAAGAAAGGAAAGGCTGACATGCCTTTGGGGATTGTCCAAAGCTGAGTCATTTCATTGTCATTGTAGGTCATGAAAAATGTTCAGAATGGTGGTATTTTTTGTATGTGTGTGTGTTTTTCCCCCCAAATTCTCAGCCACCGTTTAACTAAAGTATTGTATGAAGAAGGGGCCTGGATTAAATTCATACATTCAACAGCTATTATGTGCTGCTACTGCTCTAGGCCCTGGAAGAATAGGTGAAGTGGTACTCCCAGTAGAGTAACACAGACAGGAATAACAGACAACAAATACATAGAATATAAGTATGAATATAATGCCAGCTAGTATACATGGGAAGAAAAGTGAAGCGGGATAGGGCATTAAAAGGGGATAAAAAGGGGCAGTTTACATAGGAAAGCCCCCTCGAATGAAATGATTGTGGAGAAAGTCAGGTGGATTTGTGGGGGAAAGGCAGTCCAGACAGAAGAAACATGAAGAGCAAAGGCTCTGAGGTAGGAACATGCTAGGACGGAGTGGTGGGAGACAAGGTGGGAGAGGTAGGCAGGCTACATCCTGTAGGGTTGCGGGCCAGGGTAGGGACTTCAGGTTTTGTTCCAAGTATGGCTGGCAGCTGCTGGAGGGTTTTGAGCAGTGAAGTAGTGCAATCTGACTGAAGCTATAAAAAGGTGATTCTGCTGCTGTTTGGAGGGGAGGAATGGAGGCCATGAAAACAATGATGAGGCTATTGTAGAACTCACCAAGGGAGAATCATGGCGTGGACCTGCATGACAGTACTGAAGGGATGAGAGGTAGGCAGATTCTGAATATATATCTATATAGCTATATATATCTATACATATATATGTAATATATTTAATCCTCACCCAAGGATATTTTTACATTTATCTTCAGACAGAGTGGGAGGGAGGGAGAGAGAGAGAGAGATAGAGAGAGAGAGAGACATCAATGTGAGAGAGACACATCGATTGGTTGCCACCCACATGACACCAACTGGGCCCGGGGACGAACCACAGCCGAGGTATGTGCCTTTGGCCGGAATCGAACCCAGGACTTTTAGCTCTAACCGCTGAGCCAGACCGGCCAGAGCAATATTCTCTTTTGCCTTTGCAAAGTTGAATTGCACTTGTCTTTCCTTTAGAGACAAAATTAAATGTTAAGGAATCATTTAACATGAGACTCAATCCTAGTAACACATCTACCTTCTAGGAAGCAGTTTTCTGTAAACATTAAGCATTCAGCTTAAGCATTCAGAATGATATTGAGTCTGGAGGTTTTTTATTTTAAATTAGGGCTTTTCTGTCACTAGAGGAAAAAGAGAGGAACATAAGTAATTGAACATCTGAAAAACAAATAGTAATGAAACTAGGCAAAAAGATGCCATAAGATGTGAGGGGAGCAGCTGGCTTAGGTATTGGGAGGAAAGGGTGATGATTACTTTTAAAACCAGGGTGTTTGGTTTAAGAGCCAACAGTTGCTTAAACTAAAGGGAGACAGAAGACTGGAACACTAGAAGTGCCTCACATTAAGCTCTTAATTGCTGAGGCATCCATTTCAAAAGACATGCATCTTGAATAAACATATTGCCTTCTGTATGACATGGCTACTAGCAAGACCCCCAGATAAGGAATTAGGCTGCCCCCACCCACAAAGCTCCCTCTTTCAGAAAACGCTGGGTAACCTAGATAACTGACCACTGGAGTCGCCACACTTCTCCCTTCTAGCACCCTGATTCCCTCTCTGATGCTTCAAATTAGCCAATAAAGAGTGAACCCCTGAAACCCTAGACACCCCACCCTTAGACCATGAAGGCAGAATGCCAGGTCTGTGGTACAGCTCCCTCTCTCTTCCTTTGTGCGGACTATGTACCCCCCACAATCTGTGAGTAATAAATCTTGTTCCTCAAAGTTCCCTGATGGTCTTTGCTGAAGTCCAGCACTGGTCCCATTGGGGAAATGTCTGTGGGGACTCCGTACAAGTAATAGGGCGATTGCCCCAGGCACGTTAGCTGACAGCATCACTATCCACAGGCTGAGACTGAGACAACACAGAGATGAAGGTCAATTAAAGCATTGAGGAGCAGATACCCTGATGTGAGGAGTCAGCTCGAGGACCCCCAGAAGATTCTGCTACAGTTCCAGAGCCTGCCACCAAGAGCCCACATCACCCAGGAGCTTGGTAAAGGGCACACAACTCATAGGCAGCTCAGCCATGCAGAGCAAGCCTCACACACACCTTTGGAGGGTTTACGAAACTCTGTGGTTCATCGTGAAAATTCTAAGTGGTCAATATTTTTAAAAAAATTGTTTTTCTTTATTGATTCTTAGAGAGAGAAGAAGGGAGAGGGAGAGAGAAACATCAATGAGAGAATACATCGATTGGCTGCCTCCTGCATGCCCCCCACTGGGGATTGGGCCCACAACCTGGGCATGTGCCCTTGACCTGGGCCCTGAGGCTAAGGCAACTAGATTCCATTCTTATGTAGGTCCCTTGGCTAAGGTGACTAAATGACTCCATTGTTATCATCAATGGACCTTCCTCGATATTTTTCCAATAATAGGTTATTTACCCCTAGAAGTAAAGGAATTTTGCCTAAGATTATAGTTGCCCCACGTGTTGGGAGGCATTTGCAGGTATTTGCAGGTACTTGTGAGCAGTGAATAATGCTAATTTTGACTTCTGTAATTGCTGTCACACCCACTATTGTACTGGTCCCCTGAGGTGGGGGGCAAAAGGGGGATGGGAGCTTCTGTCTTTAAAATCGGAGGAGCAAGAAGAATCTGTGCTGAGGATCTGGGGAAGCTGAATCCCCCTAGCCCGCCGGTGTAATGAAATGCTCCTTTACAATTCGGCTGTGCGTCTCTGGTTATCTTGCGGCCATGTTACAACACCCTGACCGGGAATCAAACTGGCAACCTCTTGGTGCATGGGTCGATGCTCAACCACTGAGCCACACCGGCTGGGTGTGATCAACATTTTTAATTATTGTTATTTTTTGTAAGCTTTATTTAAGAAGGTAGGGGAGTGTATGGTTTATTTTCAATTGGCTTTCATTAGTGGTGAGAATCTCCCTACTGTGTATGAGACAGGGCATTACTAGCAGTGGTTCTCAACCTTCCTAATGCCGCGACCCTTTCATACAGTTCCTCATGTTGTGGTGACCCCCAACCATAAAATTATTTTCATTGCTACTTCATAACTGTAATTTTGCTACTGTTATGTCTTAGGCGACCCCTGTGAAAGGGCCGTTCAACTCCCAAAGGGGTCGCGACCCACAGGTTGAGAACCGCTGCATTAGGGCATTGAAAGAATAAAGCGGAGCATGACAGGGTGCCAGCTCCCGGTGAGTCTGCAGCCCACGGAGTGGGGAGGGGGAGTTTGATAAGAAAAGATGAGTAAAACAAATGCTTACAATACAACATGGTGTGACGAGGTGAAAAAGGGAGAGCCAACTCTGACGGGGGCTGGCAGAGAGATTAGGGAAGGTCTCCAGGAAAGGTGACATTGAGCTGAGCCTTGGATGATAAATAGGAGTGCTCAGGGTGAAAACCATTTAAAAACTTGAACTGCGGCTATTTGGAAACAATCCATTTTTTGAAACACTTCATTCCTTCAATTGCACTAGATAACACATTATTGTATATAAGTCAAAACTATGTAAGTGAACATCTGCAGCTTCAACAAAATTTTTATTTTTATTTTTAATCCTCACCTGAGGATATGCTTAGGGAGAGGAGAGAGGGAGAGAGAGAGAGAGGGAGGAAGGGAAGGAGAGAGAGAGAGAGAGAGAGAGAGAGAGAGAGAGAGAGAGAGATCAGTTGCTTCCTTCAAGTGCTCTGACCAGGGATTGAACCTGAAACCCCTGACCGGGAATCAAACCCACAACCTTTTTGTGTCCAGGACAACGCTTCAACCAACGGAGGCAGAGCAAAGTTTTGAATATTGAATCAACGCTGAAACTTAATCAGGTGTCTGTATCAGGCAGGAAATCCACATTTTAGAAATACAAGTTTTTATTCAATGCTTAGGGTAGAGTGAAATGCTTTCAGTTTAGGGAAAAGGTACTATGAAAACAAGTTATCCTACAGGCTTCCTATGAGTCAGGATTCTAACTTGGTAATATTTAGGCAACAAAATATCTTTTTTTTTTTTTTTAACATTTTATAAATTTAATGGAAGAACATTTACATTAACAGCCACGATACACACACACAACATGCATTTAACCCACTATCTTTGTACTGGTCAAGCACTCTTTGCAATTTCTCTTTAAATCCTTGTTGGAAATTTTTTAGTACTATCATAAGATCATGCTCTTTGACAGAAACTCCTGTGGAATAAGGTTTTAAAAAAAGCCACTTAGATCATATCCAAATTCCCTACTGTTGTAGGAAAATCCATATGCAACAACATTTCAATCCCTAGCAGAACTGAGAGCAAAATGCAGAGTAATGTAAACTGTTTCAAATCTCAGAGGTACTCTGTTTTTCATTCTGTATTATAATCTCTTTGCCAGCTATCAGGGAAGATTGACTGACTGCCCCATTTTTCCTTTTTAATCTGGTTTACCTGTGCTCAGAAACAAAGTAACACAAAGGAATTTTCCAATAACATATGACTAATGAATTAGAAAGTGCTATTTGGTGCCTTGTGAACATTTTTAAATACTGTAAGCCTTTTTCCTCATTAAGATAGCCACCCCCCTGCAAAAAAGTCACTGCAGAAGCATGAAATATGGTAACTAATAAGAACAATTATAATCATTTTCTTTAGAATACAGCAACTAGGAGTGATACGTGTAAATAGCTCCAATATATTCATTTAATATTACTGATAATTAGTGTGAGCACTAAATTAGAATTGCCTTTATCAGCCAGAGCTGTAAAGCTCAGCGACAGCCTGGAGATTATTAGAGGAGCTGATACCTGGTGAACACTATGCCCAGCCTTGCTGATAATGAAGGAGTGTACAGACTTCTAATTCCATAAATAGATTTTTTTTTTTTTAGCATCAGACTTCATCAAAATTTAGCTGAATTAATTAGTAAACTAACACATACTGCAGGTTTGCCTAAATCCTTTTATTCCATGCAGGAGCTAAATACTTTTCCTCATTTGCATCTGTGGGAATATAGAATTGCCCTAATTTTGAAACTTGAACAAACCGAAGAAATGCATTGGGAGTGATTTTTGTAGTAATTTTACCCAGTTATATAAATTGGTAATCTGTTCAGTACACTTTGCCTTTTTTCCCAGAGATTATGAGAAAAATAAGCAAGATTTTTTAGCTCAGAAAAAGGTGCTAAAAAACAAACAAACAAAAAAACCCACAACTTATCTCACAACTCTCTCTGAAAACCTTCTCTTACATGCAAAATAATATAAATTCAGAACAACTCTGAAATGAAGCAAAATAGGTGGAAATTGACTGACTTGGTGATATATCTAAAAGATGTATCTAAAGTTGTATTTTATACAACTGAAACGGACAAAAATGGCAACATCTGGGCGGTATTACAATCTATGACTTGTAGTAGGTGCTTCATACCTGCTTGCTGAATAAAGCAAGTCCAGTGGAATTTTTTAAAAAGTAAACCTTGAATGAAAAGATAAAATTAAGAGTTCTGAATAGACATCACTTACTTCTTTGGGTAAACTAATGTTTTCTAAGTTTGCAATTTTGATATCATGCAAATCCTCCTCTGACACTGCCTTAACACAGGACATCTTCACCTCCCTCCGCCGTGACTGAAACAGTCATACTGGGCTTCCTGTCCCATTTCTTTCTCCCCACTCCCTCCCTCCTGCTCCCATCCATTTTCCATTTTATAGGTTGAGTGACCTTTCTAAAACCTTCCCATATCCCCCCATTCCCTCTGGATAAAGCCCAAAGCATTCAAGATACTTCGTGGTGTACCCACAGCCGATCTCCACAGCCTCCTTCAGCTCCATAACTCAACCTCTGGCATTTGGTGGTCCAGCCATAGTATTCAATTCTGTGCAGTTATTCTACATGCCATGTTTTCACCCCAGGACATTTGCACATGCTGTTCTTGCTGTTGAAAAGCTTTATACCCTCCCTACTCTTGGCCTTTCATCCTTTTATCTGGCTCAACCCTACTTATCTTTTAAAGGTTTTAGCTGAGACATTATCTTCTACATAAGCTTTCCCTGACAGTCTCTCCAGCTTTCTCAAGACTAGATTAGTGTGGTGCCACCCTGTACTTTCATTTAGCTAATGATTCAAAATAGTGGCTTGTTTGTTATTACCTCTTAATAAATTCCTTGAGCCCTAATGCCTAACATGATGCCCAGCACAGAGCAGGCACTCAATTAATATTCTGTATATAAATTAGGAAAACATTCCAACTTTGATGAAGTTGATCTAATAGTAATTTATATTATAAATGATAATACACTGAAAAGAAAAGTATACCAAAAGTTAAGAGGCCTGTATCATTATCCTAGCTCTCTAATTAGCTCTAAATAAATTCACTGTACCCCAATTTTAGCTGCAAAATAGGTATAATACCTACCCCTCCTACCTCACAAGAGGATAGATCCAAAGGGCTCAGGTAAGTGAAAGCACTTTGGAAAATATAAAGCACTAGTCATGCAAGATATTATTATTATCATTATCAGTATTATTCAATGGCTAAATTAACTCTGCCACACCCCTGCTCAAAAGCCCCCCATCTCCACTCTCTCACTTCTCCCCCCTCATTCCCACCCCACTTCCACTTTCAATAGTGTTTCCCAAAGCATGACTTTGGGAATTGGTGATCAATTTCATTGTCATTTCTGTGTTTTGTTGGGGTTTTTCTGACTGGCAGCCGAGCTGCTCTGATTTTGCTCCGTGGGAACTTCTCTTCCCCCGATCTTGGACCATGTGCTCTGGGTGACGTTCACTCTGCCCCAGGACTTCAAATATGAAGGCTGTGATCTAACTAGGCCGATGAGCACCCTGCGTTCTCGTAGCCAATGGACGTGGTCCGTGGGCCTCCCTAAGCCATTACTCAGCCGGTCCAGTTGGAGTGCAGCACGGAACCTCTGCAGGGAGCAAAGACCGCCACACTTTTCTGCTGGGGCAGCCAGGCAGCAAACAGCCCCAGGAGTTGCTGGCAGTCCTCTTGCAACAACAAGGGAAGCCTCCTAGGGACGGGCAAACAGTGACCGAAAATATCTGGTCCTTGGGGGCATTCTCAGCTGCTGATTCCTGCCTCACCTGACATTGGCACTATCCAGCTTTAACCATAACTAGGAAGGTGCATTGCTGCATCTTGACTGTGAATGGGACATCTCTGAGTTTCTTCTCCCAGAAAATGAATTTTTAAAAGTTCTCTCTTCCTTATAAGAATGCTGTGAAGCCCTGGCCGGTTTGGCTCAGCGGTTAGAGCGTCGGCCTGCGGTCCAGAGAGACCCAGGTTCGGTTCCCGCTAAGGGCATGTACCTCGGTTGCAATTTGTTCCCGGCCCTGGTTGGTCGTGCGGGTGGCAGCCACTCGATGTGTCCCTTTCACGTCGATGTTTCTCTCTCTCTCTCTTCCTCTCTCTCCCTCCCACTCTATCTGAACAAAAAATGAAAAAATGTCCTCGGGTGAGGATAAAAAAAAAAAGAATGCTGTGAAAAAGAAGTAAAATTTAAATCCATATTCAACCAATGTTTGCAGAGCAATGAGGTCAAGTTTATAAAAACAGTGGCTACACTTTTATCAGTAAAGGGTTTTGTTAATTCAAAGTATTATTGTAAGTAGAATTACCACCATTGATTTGACTAGTCGCCTACCAGTTCCGCTGCAGGTCTCCAATGTTATTAAAATATGAGATTAATGTATTGGAAAATGGTTTATTTTCTGCAAAATCAGTATCCAAGGGAGAAAAATAAAGTCCATGTGATCTAGGAAAAGCAACCTTAGGAAGTATTTTACTGTTAAATTTCCAGCCTGACTTTTCTCTCTAAACCTTTCAAAAATGTTTTTGGCTCTACAGTTTTGGTGAGATCCAGGTTCACGCAGGCTTGTCAGGATTGCTTTCTTCAGAAGTAAGCAGTTAGATCAGGAAATAAACCACAAAAATTCCTTAATTGCTAGTCACCTAAGTAAGGTCTTATACTTTGGCTGAAAAAATAAACCAAAGGAAAGAAATACCCAGCAATCTTTTTCTAGGTATTTTTTTTTTCCACACAAACTAAGAAAAACACTCTAGCCAGAAAAGGGGTCAAAAGATAGCTCTTCAAACCTGCCTTTCTAGGTAGAATTAGCCATTTAAGCTGTGTCCACATTAGCATTAAGCTAGCAAGCCTGGAGAGGGACTTAACTCATATCACTTTGTCAACGTGTTTATTTAATATTAATCTCCTGTGTTTTAGGAATTGGTCTGAACAAAACTACATTGGAATTGCCTCCAAAAGGCTAACCCATGCCTCAGAAGCATCTTAAACTATTTATTATGATCATTTATTTCGCATTTATTTAAAACTTATACATTTATTTATAATGAATTCCCGTTTACAGAATGTCACTGTGTTATTAGATGGTTGACCGTGGGCCATCTCTCCTGTGTGTTCTTGGTATGGACACAGCTGTCTAGTTCCCAATTCTAGACAGGAAAAATCTCTTAGAGAATTTCACATAAGTAGTTTGTGTTTAATGAATTTATGGTTCAGACACAATTATCAACAGTATCAATCTATTAACAAATAGACTAAAAATGACAGTCATGAAGTTCCCATTTATCACTTCCTACCTGCCAGGCATATGTAGGAAGGTAAAAATATACTTTCTATTTCTTGTAACCACTCTGCAAGGTAGGTTTTATTAAACTGATTTTTAAAAGAAGAAATTGAGGGTTGGAGAGGTTAAAGGACTTTCCACAGTATAAAGGTTTGAATTAGAACATCTTTACACAGCAAGAATAATACAGCCACACAGCTGTCCCTTCTGGTAGAGCCAACACACAAAATTTAGCTTGCTGTTGGCTTTTCTGTTTGCCAGGGCTTGTTTCTTTGTTTTCCTTTTATAATATGTATAATAATGTGCATGTAGATGTGTGAAAAATTAGCATAGTAATTCAATATTGGTACGGAATTTGAAATTAGCACAGAATTTCAAGCCTAACTTACAGGGAATTATTGATGAACCTGGCACTTTAAGATAAAGTTTCCAGAATACAACCCATCCATTGAATCCATGGCAGAAATGAGGCACAGAAGAGAATGCTACACCCCTTTGCTCGGTTCCTAGCTGCAAAGGTGACGCTTGAGGGGCTCAAGAAGGCCGTGGGAATCACCCGGTCCGCACAGTTGCTCCAATGAGATGGAGCACGTCAGCTGGCGACAGGTACTCTGTGACAGCCGTTGGTGACTGGCATAGGATGTGATTTTTAATTCTACGCTGCACAAATTCTGGGGTGTATGTATAATCATCCTGCTTATAGCGAAGTCCAAGTTTTTGTGGCATTAGGGATGGTCAAGGCCTTGACTGTCTTCTCCACTGAAGGTTGGCTGCTGGGGGTAATGCTAGGAGGCGCGTAAGGGCCCCATTTTCAGGCATCATCATCTCCAGCCTGGTTCTGACTGCTCTAGCAGGGGCAGCGTGGACTGGGAAACTTGAAGGGCTAGGATGTCAGCACCTTCCAGCTGCTTTCCTTTTTGCTGGAAATTCTTGGGGACAGGGCATTTGCCCTTCTGTATGACTGTGCTGCTCTCGCTGGGCCAGTCATCAATAAACACGCACCAAGTCCAGGGAAGACTCTTCTGCCGCTGAGAAAAATCTCCTCAAGTTTTCTCACCTCTGTTTCAATGCCAGACAAGGTTTTTACTGCAAACATTTGCTAATCGTTCCCAACAAAGCTTCCCATATGAATAATATCTCCAACTCACAGCAAGATATAATTTTTTAATGCCCTTCCTACCAGGGCACTTGGTGTTGGCACTCTGGCGTTTATTGATAAAATATGTCTTGGGAATAAAACCATCATATAAATAAATATTGTGCAATCTTCAAAAAGAGAGGCCTAAGGAGATGAGTTTCTTTTCTAAAGCTTTTCAGTCAAGTTAATGGAAAAGTTGAAAACTACAAACCCTCTGTTGTCACGCCGATTTCGGCTGTGATAGAATTGTAGCTCGCTGGAAATGCAGGAATCTCAGTGATCTTGCAGCTTGGACGTCATGCCCCAAGGAGGATGAGGTGTCCTTCTCTGTCCTTGGCAGAGCCCTCACCCTCACCCACCCACCTCTATCCCCCCAGGCAGAGCTACCCTGCTTTTACAGGTTGGGATTCTGCATTGGATCTACTGGCCTAAACAGGCTTTGCTGCCTCCTAAGAAATACTTAGAACAAAAAATTTGATTTCCACTCATGATAAGTGTGACACCCTGATTTTCTGAGTGGGAGCATCTGAGGCCCCAGAAGATGAGGTGACTTACCTAATGACTTGACTTGCATACATTGTGAAATGATTGCCACATGAAGTTCAGTCTGCATCCATCATCTCTTGTAGTGTATCTCCTGCACCTCACAGGCTTATGGCCCCACATTTTGATATGAAGCATCAACACACGAAAGGATCCTAGGGGCGATCTCCCCAGAGCTCGAAGGCCCCTCCTCAAGTTTGCAGTGTTAAAACTGATCCGAGTGCTCCTGGACAGAGCAGTTACTCCTGACACATTCTCTGACTGAGGAATGCACATGGAGTCATTGAAACCCACTAGCAGGAAGAGAAAGTGTGTCTTGTTTTTTGCACAACCCGTGGGTCACGTGATAGTTTTTACGACAGAACCTGTTTGATACATGGCTGCTAGGGCTGCATCGCTCAGAGTTTGTTTTGAAGGGACAACCCCTCGGAGCACAGTCCTAGACTCCCCTTGGATCTTTACCTCTGCCACCCCAACCCAAATGAACTTGTTGCTCGTCCCAGAACCCACACACCAGCCTTTTTTAAAAGCCATTTTCTTGTGAGCTTGTCTGAATCTTCAAGGCTCAGGTTCCTCACATCCCACCCCTCCTGAAATCGTCCTTAGCTTCCCAGCCTGGGAGTGGTGTCTTCGTTCTATGTGCCACTCAGGTTATTTACCACTTTTTAATGCTAAAAGTACAAATAACAATAATAGTAAGTAACATGTATTTAGCACCTACTATGTCCCAGAGACAATAACTTTAAGTAGGTATTATCCCTATTTTGTACATGAGAAAATGAAGCTCAGTGAAAACAAGAAACTTACCCAAGATCAAACAGACGGTAAATGACAGAAGGGATATTTGAACCCAGAATTCTATAGTCTGAGCTCTTACCCCTTAGGCTGTACATCCTTGTCTCTCCTCTGGGTTACAAGCTGTCTGAAGATGTGATCAGTTTCTCGTGTCCTAGCACCAAGATTCTTGTACAGCCTTGAACAGATTGGCCTCAATAAGGTAGTGTCATTGTAAGAGTCAGGAAGACCATGTTCGGTAACACACAAAAATCCCTCGGCACTGGAAACCATCGGCAACACACACACACACACACACACACACACACACACACACACCCGAGTCACACAGCATTTGGCTCTTACTGCTGTGTCTGCAGCAGCTTGGCAGTTCTAATATCTGATGGATTAGAGCTGATCTACACTGATTGCTCACACCTGCAATTCAAACTAACCCCTGTTCCGCTTTGTGCAATCAGCCATGCCCAGGTAAGACCATCAGCTTCCCAAATGACAGGCAAACAGAGACCCACCTGACAGGTCTGACCAGACACCTGTGAGATCTGCAAAGTGGGAAGGAAGGGGGAAGGAGAAGGGGGAATTACAAAATTAAAGAACCAAATGTAAATGGTAAAGGAATGAGTGCTTCGTCTACTTCTCAGAAAGATTAGAAGCTTTGTAGATGAAAACATCAAAGGTCCCCAGCTAATGAGTACAGGGCAGTAACTGGTGATGGAATTTTTACAGGCACTAAGATCTGATATTCATGTTTCTATGTATAGGAAGCTTTAGTTAGAGAAGTTAGATACACCTTAGATTATCAAAAGTGCCGAACATAATTGTGCTTTGATTTCCAGTGCTGCCTCCTACCAGCGAGCTCCAGATACGTTTGCTAACATTGACCTGATAATCCTCCCAACATCCCCTTCTGGAGTTCAGGGTGTGGACGGAATCATGCAGTCCACGCAGGGCTGGGCCCACGAGCTCAGAGCATCGTAGCAGGGCCAGAACAATGCGTATCATATTCCTTCTTGATCAAGAAAAGTCCAATTTTGTCTATTACGCTTTCTGTTCTGAATTTCTCCGAAGTCTCAATTTTCAATATGTAATAACTAATAGAAAATGATGTACATGAATATGTGTATGTATGAATGTATGTGTGCATATGTGCTCGGTATTTAGATGATCACAGTCACAGAAGTGAAAGCCATGTCCCCATGCATCCCACTCCCCTCATCCATAACCCATATCGCCTTCCCAGGGGAATAGTACTTAATTCCTGAGTAACTGGCATAGTTCCAGTTTTAACCATAAATAATTGGATTCTGGATTATTTCCTTCTCTGGGGAAAAAAAGCCTCCTAACTTTTTCTAAGTGTCAGATTTTTGCAAAATAAGTTTCACTGAATTTGTTCAAGCTGTATGACTAATGTTTTTCAGGGTGTAAATCAGGAAATAGAAAGGCAGAGTTGAAGGCCTTAAGTTTAAAGGCATTATTTTCAAAATAGAGCCAGATACAAGTGATATTCATCACAACATCTTCCATAATAAGTCACCATTTTCCCTGCTGCTGATGATACTTAATAAAGCACTGAACCGGCGAAATTTATTTTTAATTCGAGGTTTCATTTGAGGCTTGTTGAGGCCTACAAGCTTATAAACATAAAGGCTCGGACTTGTCCTTAGGACAAGCTAGTGACAACCTGAGGCAGCTGTCCTAGAAGTGACTTCCACTCCCCGCAAAAATTATTCCAAGGACTTTCATTAAAGGCAGAATGATGCAACAAATGGCCAGGATCTTCTCATATCTTTTCAGAGCAGTTACATATACTACCTTGTAGTATTTGTGAAGTGTTATTATTACATTAGTCAGATAGTCAAAGTTGGCTCAAAGGGATATATTTGAACTTGAGAGGTTTCAAGTTCCAGTGAGAATACTAAAGCTTGGCTCTCACACTCCCTTCTGGCCAAGCCCTGAGCCAGCCCCGATGATGTGTAAAAACTGCTCGGGGTTGAGGTGATCTCAACCTGAGATCATGAAATCTAGGGCTTTACTCACACCAGACAAAATGATGGGTGAAACCCCTGAAAACGATCTCCCTGACTATCCCCTTTTCCTGACATACCTGTTTCTACTAAGCAGAGGAAGCGCAGAGGCTCAGGGAGCCAAACCACCAGCCCTGCACGTATGACAGAAGAAGTCACTAGAAACCCAGGCTTACCACCTTCCCGTATTCCTCTTTTTTTTTTTTTTTTTTTTGCCTCCGGGTCGTTTCAAGAAAGAACAACTCAAAATGATCACCAGTCGCTACATGTATTTAGCAATCGTATGTCAGACACTGAAATAGATACCTTACACATGACCTCATTTAATTTCAAAAGATGGTGTAGGGACATGGTTAAGAGCAGTGGGCTCTGGTTCCAAGACTGCCTGGGTTCAAATTCTGCATCTTCTGCTTCTTAGCTCTTTGACCTTAAGAAAACTCTCCATGTCTCAATGACCTCTTCTGTGATAGCGAATCCTTCCCTGTGAGGTTTCTGTGAAAATTAAATAATATAATGCTTGTGACATGCGAGTGTAGTGTCTGGCTGGCACACAGTAGGTGCTCAGTACGGATATTACTGTCACAACAATCCTGTGACACAGGTAACGTTAGCACCATTTCACAGATGAAAAGACTGAGACTCGGACTGGATTAATCTGATGGTGCTCCAAGTCTGGTTCCTGGGAACTTGCTAGAAATGCAAATTCTAGAAATGCAAAATTTTAACACTTACCGAATCAGAAACTTTGGGACAGGCCCCTGCGATCTGTGTATACACAGCTCTCTAGGGGAGCCTAAGGCAGGCTGAAGTTTGAGAACAACTGGATAAGTCAACGTGCCCAAAGTTATACAGCTTTTAAGCAATGAAACCAAGGTTCAGTCTGGTTTAAAAGCCTATGTTCTTTCCACCAGACACGCTATAATCTCAGTCCCAGACAGGAATAGTGTGTTTCCTGCACAGTTTTAACCACATTACTGGGATGACTGTCCTCCTTCCTCCATACTCCCAAACATGCTTTCTGCTTCGACAATGCAGCAACCCCTACCCTAGCTCTGCGACAAGAAAACTTCTGTGTCCTTTCCCCAACTCCAGGGCAGTAAAATCGTGGGAGTGGTGAGAGCTGGCATGAAACTGATCAGAGAAACTAACTATCTTGATTGGTGACATTTTCACCCAGAATTTTTAAGCATGTGATTTAAATTAAAAATAGAGGTAATTGGTATATCATTTTTCCTCCCTTCTCCCAAATTCAGGGCGACGTGAGATGACAAACTTACCAGTCGGTCTGGGTCTCCCTCTCAACTTCGCCAGGTCGAGGACAGGTGACAGGCATGGAGGGAGGGACACCAAAATCAAGAACACCTCTTGGCACTGTGCACAGGTGGGCTCAGTCCACATCTGCCGTCTCTACTCTGAAGTCAGAGAACTCGGATCAGACCGTGTCTTTTCGAGAAGAGATGTATTATTAAGTAGAACTAGCATTCGGATCCAAACTTGTGCTATGCATACAACCATGATCTTTGAATCAGCCATCCTGTCTCTTCTCCTTCGTTCGCAACGATGTCTGCAATAACACACTCTCTGGACGGCACTGCTCTTTGTTGGTTTGACATACAGTAGAAGCCATCTCCCCTTACTAGATCCTAATATCAGCATTCAGAGGACGCTGGCAAACGGCTTAGCAATGAAGCTTATGAATCCTTGAACAGAAACAGCTAGAACTTCATAGAAAGTTTCAGGGTGAAACATAAAGGGTACACCAAGCCCATGTTACCTTTTAATTCAAAGTTGCCATCACCATCTCCATTTCTCCATGAGTCATTGTCTCTCCAATGCACCCTTTTACCTTTCCTTGAACTCATAGAGCTGATCTTCCTTGAAACCATCGAAGAGGTCCTGAGTCTGCCACGGATAACAATCCATGGTCCAGCCTGTGCTACAGATACCAAGGCCCCTCCATGCAGGAAAAGCCCATTTCTTCACCTTTCATCTTGCTAACTTCCTTCTGCTGCCTCGATGGCCAAATGGGCTAATTTAGAAGAAGCAATTCTGTCGGGGCTGAAATTTAATCCTCCTGCCAGAAGAGTTTGAACTGATAGGAAGAACCACCTACAGCGTAAAAGATCTTATAAGAAACCACCCCAATCCAGTGTGCTCCTGACCAGCCCCTGCTGTTAGACATCCCTTCTGGACATGGGGTCAGCATGAGTGAGCTGACATGAAGGACAAACCCTGCTGTGGGCGCAGTGAGCGCCACCACACTCTGCGTACAGTGGGCAGAGAGTGCTAGTGTCATTTTTAACTCAACCATCAGTGATGCTGAAATTGCTGCACACAAGCGTTGGTTTGACATACAATAGGAGCGGCTCCTGGTGTTTTGGTGGGAGAAGCTGGGCGTGATGAATAGCTGTGGGATGAGGTCCCGAAGAACAAAAGGCTTGCCTTCGATGGAGGAGACATCCTCGCCGTCCGGAAGCCTGGCGGTGGACACCAAGCTGAATTGGTGGTGTGCTCTTCTAGAAACCAAGCAGACTATAGGCCCCCTGACCTGTTACAGCTCCTTCTTCACACATCAGACCCTAGAGGCAAATCTAACTAAATGTTTCCTCTGGGGCGGTGGGAGGGAGGCAGGGAGCAAAGCTGTGTGTGGTTATCTGGCCAGCTGCCAGGAGTTACTGAAAATATCTCCCCTGCTAACCCAGGTGTAGCTGAAGCCAGAGAGTTTTTGTTTTAATGGTGTTCGTGTTACCAGGCAGCACATAAAAAGTAAAAATACCTACAGTTGGTTTATTAAGGTCTTTTCTGTGATATTCCAGTGAAAGGTAATGGTGCTTTGCATTTAAGAGTAACTAAGTGCAAATAAAATTCAGTCTTTGAGACAACTCTCAGGATGTAAGAAATATCAAAACTAACTGCTACTTGGTCACCAATAACTAAGCCAAAACTTCCTACTGATGTCTTCCCAAAGCCATACCTTGAGAGAGGTAACTATCCCCCTCAAAACGCTACTGTAGACGTGTCTTACTCCCAGAGTCCATATATCTTGCCAATTAATGTAGGCAAAGAGTCTGGTCTACTTTATCCTCCTCCTCCACTTGCTACACACAGCCTTCTTTTGTTACTAAAGGATTCCTGAATAGAAATGTCTCTTCTGTGACCTTACAAAATTCAGATGTGCTGTTATGTTCTAGTCTCACAGTGACTGTCCCCAGATTTGGGGTGTCCTATTTCTTGTTTAGTTGAGACTTTCTGTCTTCCTTACAAAGCTGATTAATCTCGGGTGCCTGGAGTGAAGGCCACGAGGCCAAGTAATATTAAGGCACCAAGAAAACTTCAATAAGTGGTTTAATGTATTTGCAGTGCCCAAAATTAGAACGGCTTCTTTTTCCCTTGGTTTGACAGCCTATTTTTGTGCTACAATTTACAGTTCTTCCCGCTCTAACAACTTGAGTTAATTTCTACTCTGAAAAAAGTCAGAAGCAAAGGAGCTAAGGTAAAGCTCGGGATTGAGATAGATCTGGGTAGGTAGAAGCACAATGGCGAAGCCAGGTAGAATGTCTTCGCGGCTGCTTCCAGGGACCGAGGTGTCTCTGATGCCAAGCATCCTAGCAATGGCAGCTGAAGCACTGAAGCTATGTGAAGACATGGTCCTCTGTGGAGACGGGAGGGGGGGGAGGTTCAGGAGTGGACCTCCCAGATGCAGGATGAAAAAACAGAGGCTGTGCCCAGCCGATGTGGCTCAGTGGATTGAGCGTCGTTCCATGGACTGAGAGGTCCCAGTTCGATTCCCGGTCAGGGCACATGCCCAATTTGTGGGATCGATCCCCAGTAGGGGGCATGCAGGAGGCAGCCAATCAATGTTTCTCTCTCACATTGATGTTTCTATCTCTCTCTCCTTCTCTCTAAAAAAATCAATAAAAACCTATTTTAAAAAAACAGAGGCTGTGATAGCGATAAGCTTTTCCTCTTGCCAGGGCTAGTTAATATGCTACAACCTTCCTAGCACCCTGAAAATAAGGCACTTTCCTTGGAATATGCATTATAGGTACATGTCTTTTGTATATACAAAAAAGTTGTTAGATTATACCACTCAGTATTACAAGTATTTTGAAAATGTTTGTTTTTTCATTAGATCCAAGTTTCATTTTTTATATATCTTATGTATAATTCCTGTGTAAATATATAATGTGAGCTCTCTTACACTGGACCATACTCATCCCATTTAAACATTGACGGAATGAGGAGAAGTGAAGAGTGAAAAGTCGTTGTTAACCTTTACACTGGGACTGGGACAAAGGTGCCTTTTCATGAAGTTAGTGACTCTGAGGTCGCAGGTCCCTGCACTTCACGGACCCCTTCCAAGGCCCCGGGAGGGGCTCAGGCAATGTGTTCACATAGTCATATGTTTTGGGAAATTTTGAAAAAGAAGTTTTAACCTCAACCAGTTAACACGCATCTCTTTCCACTCAGACGTCCCTTCTGTCATGCTTCTCCCGTGCCATGAGATCCAGGTAAGGAGCAATTAATCAGAGGATACATTTCGTCTAGGGTTAACCTTGTATATACCTATATGCTTAGCTAGCCATCCCAATGTAAAGAGCGGGTTCCCAGTCTATGCCGATCAGCACTGTGCTGAGTCACCCGGTGTGTCCTATGGAACCTGGCCCCGGAAGTACATGGATAATGGCGAAGGAATACAATTTGAAATGCACGAAGCTAGAAGGTGGTCTGTGGAGATGTTTCCCAATCATCAAATGCATAACATTATGAGATTTTTTTCTTTGATGTCTCATTAAAATGGATATTCCCTTCTGTCAGCAATATACACAATTAGGTGTGGTGAGAACCAGTCGGGTTGTGAAGGCAGATGTGTTTGGGTTTGAATCTTGTCTAATATCTAACAAGCTTCAGTTTACTCCTCTGCAACAAAGGAATTCTAATACTCTTCTGAGAATAGCTAACTTTGAGCACTTTATTGTGTGCCAAGCATTGGGTGTTACAACAACCCTGTGAGGTGGATACTATCATTTTCATGTTACAGAGACAGTTAAGGAATTCACCCAAGGTCGTATAGTAACAGGTGCCGCTGGATATAACCCCAGCAGTTTGGCTCTGGAGGCAGTCTCCATAGCTACTAGTCGCTTCTGCAATGACATAAGATACCAAATAGAATGTTTCTAACACAGGGCAGGCAGAGTCGCCATCCAGTAAATGATAGAACCAGTTACAGAACCACCACGGGTCCCTCCCCACCGTGGCTGTCACTGTCGATTGCAGTCAGCAGCTCAGCTGCAGAGGCTGCACACTTGTCTCGGCTCCTTTCTCCCACATGGTTCCTTCCTCCAAAAGTAGGTCGTTTTAAATTTTTAATTATTATTAGTCGATCTATATTATTTTTGAATTAGATAATTATAAAATACATTAAATGATGCTATCATACAATTTTAACAAGGCTGTTTTGATGGTTGGCATAATCACTACTATTCCCTAAAAATGTCCTAAAGTTTTATTTGTTATAAATCATTGGCATACATGCATCATCAAAAATATTAAAATTTTTCTAGACTTGCAGTGATATTTTTAATAACAATTGATATTTCCTGAGTAATTATATAACTCTTAGTCTTATTAAAAATACCTTGCTTTGCCCTGGCCAGTTTGGCTCAGCGGTTGGAGCGTTGGCCTGCGGACCAGAGAGTCCCGGGTTCGGTTCCCGCTAGGGGCATGTACCAAAAAAATAAAAAATAAAAAAAATAAAAATAATAATAATAAAAATACCTTGCTTTAATCATAATATATTATATAAATGTTGTAACTTCTGGGATGAGATTATATACCGTACAGGAAGTTTTTCTATTTCTGTTCAGTCACCCATTCATTCAATCAATACTTACTGTTTACTGTGCTCCAGATATTGCCCTAAGTTTTTAAAACCTGTTTGCACATATAACAGTTACATAGTTATATTCAAAGCTTAAATATGACTATATCAAATTTTTTTCCTTTTTTCCAAACTTTTTTAGGTTCATAATTATCATTTTTAGTGCCTATATATGTTGCATTTAAGAATGATTACCATACTGTACCATTCATTAAACTATCCTTGGGAATTTAAATAATGTATTGGCATTGGAAATAATGCTGTAATAAATATCTCTGTACATAAACTCTTCTCTGTCTTTGGATTATTTCTTTACATTAAATTCCTTCAATAAGTCAGGACACTAAACCTTTTTTTCCTTTTGAACAGCTATTGTATTCCAAAGGACTTTAAGAATTCACACTTCCAACTGAAATGTAAGTATTAGGGGAACCGGAAAGTAATGTCGTTTCTGCGTGTTTCGATATTCGGTTGTCATTTATCAGCTCTTTGTGTACTTCAAAATTGTGCCAAAGACATTTTAAGGTTAGAGTGACTTGTTTACTCATAAATAATTAGATCTTAATTTTTTTGTGTGCAATTTATAGTGAAATGGCCAGCCAAATACCAGAAGAGGTATATATCTGGCATTGTATGCTTTTTGAGTTTCACAAGGGTAGTAACGCAATAGTTGCTACCAAAAACATTTGCGATGTTTATCCAAGTGCATTAGATGTTTGTAAATGCCAAAGGTGGTTTTCTAAGTTCAAACCCGGTAATTTTTATCTTTCTGACTAGTATCAATCGGAAAGACCAACAACTTTAGACAATGACATGTTAAGGGCGGAAGTGGAAGCAAATCCGTGTCAGACAATCGAGGAACTGTCAAACACTCTTAACCAACCTCGGTCGACCATCCAAGAACATTTGCAGCAGATTGGTACAGTAAGCAGAGCAGGTGTTTGGGTCCCGCATAATCTGTCCGAAGAAAACAAAGCTAACCGGTCCACCACATGCAACTTATTGCTTCAGCAGCACACAGAAGCGTTTTTTGATCGTTTGATCACTGGAGATGAAAAATGGGTCCTCTGTGATAATCCAAAACGCAAAAGGCAGTGGCTCTCTCTGAATGAATCGCCACGAAGTACAGCTAAGCCAGGTTTACACCCCAAAAAGGCACTTTTATGTGTTTGGTGGAGTATTCACGGGGTCGTTCATTTTGAAGTGCTGAAACCTGGACAAACTGAATGCAGACCTTTACTGTGAACAATTGGATCAAGTAAATCAATCTTTAATTGAAAAGTGCCCAGCGACTGTCACCAGAAAAGGCGTCATTCTGCAACACGATAATGCAAGACCGCACTGCGCAAGACGAACCCTGGAAAAAATTAATGAATTGGGGTGGGAGGTATTGCCTCACCCACCATACTCGCCCGATATTGTGCCATCGGATTTCCATTTCTTCCGATTGCTACAACATTTTCTACGTGACAAAAAATTTGAAAATTTGGATGATGTCCAAAATGCCATCTCCAGATATTTTGCTCAAAAACCAATTGATTTTTATCAATCCGGCATTGAAAATTTGCACACTAGATAGCAAAAGGTTGTTGATAACGAGGGTGATTACATCATTGATTAAAAATAAAAACTTGTTAAAAATTTATCTGTTTGAATTAATGTCGTAAAAACACGACATTACTTTCAGGTCCCCCTAATATATAACAACTGGGTCTATTTAACACTTAACAGTGGCATAGACGCTGTTGAGAGCATATTCATAACTAGAGAGCAACAGATCACAACACCTTGATATTAGTCACATGAAGGCTGAAGATTCCTTGGATACAGTAGAGATGCCTTTATTATCCTTTAACTAATCAATTAAAAGGCAAAAGAAAGCAATTTAAAGTTGGAACATCACCAGTTTAACTGGTTTTATTATATAATTAATTTTGTTTTCTGATACCACCCTTTGAAATATCTTAGGTTATCTTTCTTTTGTCCTTCAAAATGTCTGAACTAATAATTTATTATTTCAGCATGAAGTGGGCAGAGAGTGGTATCTGTGATACTGTGATTTATAATAATACATATTTGGTCTTCATCCCCATTTCTGGCACAGAGCTCCTAAAGCGCTTGGAATTTCCTAAGTGATGAGAGCAATTAAGATGTCTTTTGTTATGTTAATGAGGTGATTTTTTGACCACACCTTAGGATGGGGGCTAGTTGCCAGGGGAACCAACTGAACAATTAGAGGGTTAAAACTTTTAGTCTCACCCACCCCCACCCCCAACCCCCTCACCCACGGAGAAGAGAGGAGCTGAGATTGAGTTTAATCACCAATGGCCAATGATTTATTTTCTGTTTTCTTTTTTTGAATTGTCATAAGAGTTTGAGTCAAACTGACGACATATGCCAGGAGCAAGATTGCAAGTGCTTCCCCAATGGCCAGTGATTTAATCAATCATGTCTGTGTAATAAAACCTTCATGAAACCCCAGGAGGAGGGGCTTGGAGAGCTTCTGGGGGAGGACACGTGGGGCTCTGGTGAAGGGCAGCTTCAGGAGGGCACGGAGCCCCAAGCCCTTTCCTGCACCTTGCCCTGGATGTCTCTTCCGTCTGGCCATTCCTGAGGTATGTCCTTTACCATAGAGCAGTAAAATCTAATCAGTAAAATGTTTCTCTGAGTTCTGTGAGATGTTCTAGCAAATTAAATTGAATCCAAGGAGGGAGTCGTGGGAATCTCCGTTGTATAGCTCGTCGGTCAGAAGCAGAGGAAACCACCTGGACTTGCTGACTGCTACCGGAGGTGGAGGACAGTCTCTGGGACGGCGTCTCTATCTGTCTCCAGGTAGACAGCATCAGAAATGCACTGAGTTGAACCATAGGACACCCCGCTGGTGTCGGAGCTTTGCTTGGTGTGGGGGAAACACCCACACCTTGGAACTGGTTGCAGAACCCTTAGGATCATATACCAGAAACAACAACACATAGTCTAATGTTATATACAATTTTTATTAACCTGTTTCAAATATAAATTTTCGGCTAAAAATTCAAAAGACATACATTTTAATGATATCTGTTTTGAAATGTAATAGATTATGTGGGCAAGCACACACAGAAAGAGGATAATTGTGTGACTTTGCACAGAGTAACACATACACTGTGTCAAACATCAGGTTGCAATGTGTTAAGCATCAATTTATCCTAAAATGTTCAATCATAAATGAAAAATGTACTTTGGCCCCTTGCTGTGCGGTTTCTTTTGCCACACACTCTCCAGCTGTTGCCTGCTGGATTGCACTCAGAATACCTGGCTAGATGCTCTCAAAGTTATCAATCAGACATAGAGGAATCAAGCCTGGTTTGGGTTTCCTGCTTGAGCCAACAGGAAGTAAAAATACATCCTCTGTTATTTTGTCCTAGTTAAAAGTTTTTTTATAAATCTTAAATATCTAGGAAGCAAACAAAAGCTTTCTTTTAAAACAATTGATGAAATCTACGCAGTAATTAATGATTTAAAATGTAAAATAGACACCCTGGACACTTTCTCCTTAAGGAACTCAAAGAGTAGTTTAATTTTAAAGTGCATGAATCAGAGGGAAATAAACACAAATACATTTGCACTCAACTGAATTTGAGAATTGGTGGAGGGTTCAGTGGGGGAGAAAAGAATCCATATTGCCTGTTTCTATTTGGTTATAGACCATAGGAGATTGTAGTTAGCGTTCCTTTCCCTGGAAGTTTCTTCCAGCTCTTGCTTCTTAACAAGAGGAAGCTGACCCTTCACAAGCCAAGACTGGGGAAAGAAGGTTAATCTGCCACATCAGGACCCACTCCCCCTGTTTTATTCTCATTTTTGTGTCTTTACACGTGTCCAGGCTCTACTCCAACCTGCCCAAGCCTGCAAAGCATGAAAAGACCATAAGAAGTTCAGAATAGTCTGGAAGCCAGGTAAGTCACATAAGGCATTCGTTTCAGGAGTGAACAGATAAGGTTCTTTTTTTTTCTAACAGTTTTTTCTTTGTTGATTTTAGAGAGAGAAGAAGGGAGAGGGAGAGAGAGATAGAAACATCGATGACAGAGAACATCGACTGGCCGCCTCCTGCATGCCCCCCATTGGGGGTTGGGCCCACAACCTGGGCATGTGCCCTGACCTGGAATTGAACCGGCGACCTCTTGGTGCATGGGTCGATGCTCAACCACTGAGCCACACCGGCCGGGCGAGATAAGTTCTTAGAAGGAGGTTACCCCAAATTTGAGCTATTCCAGAACAGTCAATTCTCCTCAGAAAACCGGGCATTGAGTGGGCACTGTCCCCATCCCCCCCACCCCACCCCGTGTTCTTTCTCTTTCACCTCCTCTTGCCCATCTCGAAAGCAGTGGCCGGGGAAGGAAGCGGAAGAAGGGAAAGGGAAGGCTTCAGAGTGAGGAAACCCTTCCAGTTTTCCATCTGATGTGGCTGAGTTCGAGTAGTGGAAGAGAAAATAAAAAACTGTCCTAGGGGATCAGAGAGCCCAAGATTTTAAAACTGGCTCAGTTCATTCACCCCTGAATAAATGACTTAACCCCTCTGGGCCTCGGGTTCCTGATCTATTAAATGGGCATGAAATATTTGCCCTTGCTGAGTTAGTATGAGGAAAATACCTGCCACCTGGTAAGTGTTCAAACGCTGTTGGCCTTCCCGTGAGTGCTGGGAGGAGGTGAGTGGGGCATGGGGGAGGAGGAGACGATGCCTCTAGCCTCTCCATGAGTCAAGTGCCCAGTGAATGTCCTGGGTGACCCCAAAGCAGTTACAGTCCATTGGGCATACTTTTTGAAAAGGCATTACATGATCTCAATTAAAAATATCAAGTTCAAGTGAATCCAATTACAAAATAAATATTAAGAAATCAAGTATAAATAAAACTTTTTTTTCATTAAAACAAAATTTTAAAAAATATCAGGTAATACCGGCTTGTTCAGGGATCTTCTCCATAATACTTTGAGGGGCTCCATTAAATCAGGACATCATAGAAATACTAGAGGACTTTTTTAAATTTTTTTTTTTTTATCCTCACCCGAGGACATTTTTGCATTTATTTTCAGACAGAGGGGGAGGGAGAGAGGGAGGAATAGAGAGAGAGAGAAACACCGACATGAGAGAGACACATCGAGTGGTCGCCACCCACACAACCCCAACCGGGGCCGGGAACAAACTGCAACCGAGGTACGTGCCCTTAGCGGGAACTGAACCCAGGACTCTCTGGTCCACGGGGCAACGCTCTAACCGCTGAGCCAAACCGGCCAGGGCTAGAGGACTTTTTTAAAGATGGACCAAATTCACACTGTAGAAAAAAGTTGTACACAATTTTGAAATCAACTTGAATATTTAATATATATATATATTTTAAATTATAATTTAGCCTTTACTGATACAAAGATGGCAAAAATGAAATGAAAAACTATATAAGCAGTGGATGAGAGTAGCACAAAATGTAAATGAAAGTAGAACAGCATTCCCAACCGCATTTTAGCACTTTTAATTTAGACAGTTGTGAAATGTCAAGTTTGAAGGCCCCTTAATAGTTATACAATCCGGCCGAACATCTGCAGCACATTTTAATTTTCGATGCACAGGAGAATTGGAGTCACTTCTGTTTTCTCATTTCCCAAATCACTTTTTAAACTATTTTATCCAATTTTTTGTATATATATATATCTCCACACATAAAGATACACTTATATGCAATCATGACATACATGCCTTTTCAGTTCCCGTTTTTCTCTTACATTTTGTAGGACTTGCCCCGGCCCTCCTCTTCTGCCCACCTCAGAACAGCCCGGCAAAGCACCCAGGTTAACAGCTGCATATATACCCTCCCATGTGTTTTTCCAGGCTTAAGTAATCCTATATACACATGCGTGCACACATACATACAGGTTTTTGTTTTCCTCTTTTCGTTATTTCTTTCATAGAAATAGGATCATCTTTTACACAATATCCAAGGATGCCCTGGTCTGTGCAGACTCAGTCCAATCTTTACCCACATCTCCATCTAAAACTAACAGTTTTATAGTGTTTGGGATACTACCAGAAAAATAAACTAGTATACTTGAGAAATACTTTCAAAAGCAAAGTTGAAATAAATAGATTTTGCAGATCAGTCTTTAGTTAAGTTTGGTATTTTGCACATAGCACTTTGTCAGTAAAATCTTGATTTCTAAACTATTTCTAGTTTTTAGTGTGTGTGGCTAAGAGTTTTGGCCAGGACAAGTACATGTTGGGGGTGGGGTATGGGCACATGTACAGTGAAGGCCAAAGAAAGAGTGGAGACAGAGTGTGATGGGTCACTGTGGATTAGATGTTTGAGTTGCCAAGAAAAATGGGCCAGAGGGTCCACCTCACATTAGCACACCAACTGTCACTCGGTCACCAAGGCTCTTATCTAGTGTCTTATTTGGCGTAGAGTCACAGGAAATCCCTCAAGTCTCCCATTCCACATGTTAGGGCTTCTTCTTAGGACCTCCTCTCCTCACTCAGGTCCCCCATGCCCCAAAGGTCTCATCCTCATTCCCCATTAAAACTGCTTCAAAGAAAAACCCAGAGAGACACGTTCACATTAAGATTGTATTATAAGTAATAAAAGAGCTGCCCGGCCGATGTGGCTCAGTGGTTGAGCATCAACCCATGCACCAAGAGGTCGCCGGTTCAACTCCTAGTCAGGGCACATGCCCAGGTTGTGGGCCCGATCCCCAGTGAGAGGTGTGCAAGAGGCAGCCAATCGATATTCTCGCTCATCGATGTTTCCATTTCTCTCTCCCTCTCAATAAAGAAAAAAAAAATTTTTTTTAAACCTAAACTTTAAAAAAATAAAATAATAATAAGAGAGCTTAAATATTATACCTACCCAGTATTGTTTGTATTTTTATAGAAACCAAAGCATTACTTTAAAAAATTTTCAACAATATAATTTTTGTCAAGGACAATGCACACATAGGAAGAGGGCCTGTGGGGCTCTCCTGAAGGCACACATAAGCCTCCGTAAAAGATGGCCCTAAAAGCTCATAACAGCCCTGGCCGGTTTGGCTCAGTGGTTGGAGCATCGGCCTGCAGACCAGAGTCCCGGGTTCGGTTCCTGCGAAGGGCACGTACCTTGGTTGCAGTTTGTCCCCGGCCCCGGTTGGGGTCGTGTGGGTAGCAACCAGTCGATGTGTCTCTCTCACATCGATGTTTCTCTCTCTCTCTTCCTCCCTCTCTCCCTCCTGCTCTATCTGAAGATAAACGCAAACAAACAAACAAACAAACAAAACCCATAACAAAGAGCACAGGGCTGGGAGTTTAGACAATCTGTGGATGTGGTTCCAGCTCGGCCATGTACCAGACATTGGATTTAACAAATTACTTTGCTGGTCTGGGTCTCAGTTTCCTCCTTTGTAAAACAAAGGTCTTGAACTCTATGACTTCAAGGTCACTTCCAGCTCCAACATACTATGATTGCAACAGTTTTCCAAGCGGACTGCATTATCAGCTGGACTTAAAAGAAGTTGCATGTTTGCTACATGCCATAAAGGACTTCTTGGTAAATCCAGAATGAAAAGCCTTTACTCAGCCCCAGTCACCGCCCCATCCCTCAACCCCCCTCCCACAGGGCAGAGAAAATGGCTCAAGGAAAACTTTACTTCCAGTTCCACAGATATGTTGACCAATTGCTTGACTTATCATAAAACTGTTCCATTTGTTCTCAGTTTTCTTATCTACAAAACTAAACTCTACCTTAGTGACAAGGTGATTTTAGTGAAAAGCTGGTCACGCTGACTCCTGCTCAGTCATCTACAATAGTTTTTCACCAGCTATTGCAGCGAACACTGTGGGTTCCTTTTCCCTACTTTCTATCTGAAGTTCTGTTTTGTTCCAGTGTCTTCTACCTGGCCGTGTCCTTCAGAAGAAGTGGGTCCGTCCCCTTCAGGAAATGAGTCAAGACTGGTCTGAGCCAGGCATGATGGTTGCATTCCCCTTGCCAGTGAATGATTTAGGGTTGGGCATGTGATGCAATTTTGGCCACTGAGGCATGAGGATGAGTCTGATGGGGGCTCCTCAAGAAAGTTTTCCTCACTGATTAAAAAGACACATATCAAGACAGAAAAAAAATAATCTCTTGCTCTTCAGTCCTCTTGCAATCAGAAGAGCAAGTCTGAGGATAAGCCGTCACACTAAAGATGGCCGAGCAGCCCTGGCTGGTTTGGCTCAGTGGTTGGAGCATCGGCCCGCGGACCCCAGAGTCCCGGGTTCGGTTCCCCCTAAGGGCACGTACCTCGGTTGCAGTTTGTCCCTGCCCCGGTTGGGGTTGTGTGGGTGACGACCACTCAATGTGTCTCTCTCACATCGATGTTTCTCTCTCTCTCTTCCTCCCGCTCTATCTGAAGATAAATGCAAAAATGTCCTCGGGTGAGGATAAAAAAAAAGATGGCCAAGCAGAGAAACAGAAGGAGCCTAAGTCCTTAATGACAGAGTTGGCCACTGATTCAGCCATCTTGGAACTCCCTGCCTTTGAGCGTATTATGTATGCTAATAGATTTTCTTAGTGTTTAAGCCGGTAGTGCTGGGGGTTTCAGTTCCTTGCCCACAAGGCTCTTCATGTCTAACTGCCTCATCTCCATCACCACACACCAGGCTACAGTCACCCTAGCCTTTGCTAAAATACCCTCCCCCAAAGTGTCCCCCCTGGTAAACACCACTATACTCATCCTTCATAGTTCATCCTTTTAAAACTGCCCAATCTTCTCAGGCAGACTCTGCTGCCCTACTTTCCCACAGCATTCCGTACATGCCCCCATTATGTTGTCACCATCTGCATGTCCGTTGACCGTGCTAGACTGTGCATTTCTTGAGGGCAGGGGCCTCAAGGGCCTGTTTCTGTTGTATTACCAGCCCCTGAGCATGTGCCTGATTCATGGGCACACAATCAATATCTGCTGAAGGAATGCAGCACCTGCCTTTACCTATCACTTTAGGAATACTGCTCACCCCTGATTTGGAAAATTTAATTCCTTTTTATTTCACTGTTGACCTCTTCCAGTTGGCTATGCCTCAGATTCACAGATTCTGAATAACTGAAGTGTCTGAGACAACATAACTACCAGTTCCTGAAACCTTCACAAACTTTGAGATGTGGCTTTGGAGTTATGTTTCGTAGTCTGACAAACATGTCATCTTCATCAAAAGAAATGAACAATGAAGGGAAATGATGTTTCCCACTCCATTTGGGCAGTGTTGAGAATTCTCTTCCATAGCTCAGCTCCAAGACGAAGACATGCTAAGGCAAAACGGGGCCACCTGGGTTTAGTTTTCAGAGCTGCCAAAACTCTCAAAACAGAAATGTGAAACAGGGAGATTTCAGACCAGAAATCCAAAATCTAAATCTGTTCTGTTTAAGCTCTTTTATCTGTTGAGAAGCTGCTTAGCCAAGATCAGACATCATGTTCTATAACTCCCTCCACTCTGTTGCTTCCACATATACCACACACACACACACACACACACACACAGACGCAGAACAGCAGTCCAGCTTCTTTCTGTAAATATATGCAGCTTGTTCCGGTAGCTCTAGAGAGTGACCATTAAAAAGTCCACATCTGGGGACGGTCGCCCTCCCATAACATTGACTCCAGATTTAAATTGTAGTTTGGAAAAGGAGAGATACAGCCACCATCGGAACATAATATCCCACAAGAGAACTTAGACCTTAAAATGCATATTCCTGAAGAGCCCAGCCACTCAGGTGACTACTAACATGGGTATCTTAAAAGTGTCACCAAAGCCAAATACTGAGAAAGATGTACACCCAGGGATGTTTATAATGGAAAGCACTCTTGACAATGCCGTTGAGGGGAAAAAGCAACTAGAAGTACACGCTGAAAAGCCAGCAGTTATCACACCTTTGGAAAATGAAATTCTCTTAATATATTCACTCATGTTTTATTTAACTAAGACACTACTTTCTACGTTGCCTGGTGATGTTCAGCCTGGGTCCAATTATTATGGACTGCCATGGAAGCCTATCTTTATCACTGCCTTCTTGGGAATTATTTCATTTGTCATTTTCTTCTGGAGAACCATCCTTATTGTAAAGAATCACATACACCAAGTCACTTAACAGCACATTTCTGAGTTGAAGATTCTCAAAAAAGAAAACGCAGACCTTGTACAAGACTTGACTTGGAGGGATGAACACACAATACAATATAAAGATGGTATATTATAGAACCATATATCTGAAACCTAAATAATTTTATTAACCAATATCACCCCAATAAATTCAATAATATATATATATGTATTTGCTTAATAAATATTTTTTAAAGTCCACATCTGCCCAGATGTGAAACAAAAGACACGCCCTTTGATACAAACAATAAGTTGCTGAGAGCTGGAACCCACCAATTTCATCAATTGCTTATTCAGGCCAAAAGCACTGTTTTGGAAATGTAGATCACATTTAGTGGAATGGGGTGAACACTTACACTAGGGTTGAGATGAGTCATTTAAATAGCCCAATGCAAATACCTTATTCATCTTGTGATACCATCAAACTCCTGAGGGTTGCCACACTCCCAGCAGGAAACAACAACAAAAAGTGACAAAGGGGGAAAATGCAGAGAAAGTGTCACTTGCCTGGTAGGCAGGCACCAGAGGCTGAAGGGAGTCTGGGTGAGCAGGATGCTGGCCTGCCATTACAATGAGCAGCCCCCCTCAGCCTTCACAGAGCAAATGGGGAAATTCTCCTCTACTCTTCCCGGAGTCATGGGTCCTCACTCCGTCTGCCTGAAAAACACATGAATGGTAGACCAGAGTCACTCTATCATCAAAATATGCTGCGTACCTACTATGTGCTAGCACTGGGAATGCAAAGAGAAGGCAAAATGTCTCCCCCCAAAGAAGCGCTCATAATAATAGAGAAGACAGACAAAACAGCATGACCGGTGCTAAAACAGAGGTCAAAAAGATACTTCTATTGAGACAGTGGATTCTATCTGGCAGGACGCATGTCTAAAATGCCTTGAAAGATGAGTAGAACTCCCTGGTTGAGTAAGGAAGGACACCCTGGGCCCACTCGAGGCTCAGAAATAAGGCAATGTGTCAAACAATAGGAATATGGGAGTAGCCTTCAGTGGTGGGTTAGAGGCATATAAGTTGAGGATGGGCCCTTACATCTATGCCCAGCCTTAAGCTGCCTCTCCAGCCTCATTTCCTCCCACTCCTTGCTCTTGACTTACCCTCTGGGCACATCCCTAAACTCTGCTCTCATGCCTTTTTAGGCTTTTTCCCTGAACATGCGCCCTACCCTCTGTCTTGACTTTCCCTCATCCTGTTTCCTTTCTCTGCCTGGACCCTTCATCTCCCCATGAAGCCTCCCCAAATCCCTGGGCAGTCCGAGGTGCTTGCCTCGCTGCGCCTCCCATGTGACCACTTGGCAGGATGGACTGTGTCTCTACTTCAAAGAGGCATTGACACGACCCCTGCCTTCAGGGAGCTTGGGCGTCTAAAATTCAAAGCAGGATGCACAAGCCATGACTGCAGTCCTCGGTGTCCAGATGAGCACTGCACGCTGAGCTTCCTTGTTTTGACAAAGGGTCCAGGCTGGTACCGAAGGCCACAGCCTTCAAAGAGCTCCACTTTGGCCATGGCCCTCGACCACCTCTTCCAATGCTAGTGTCCTTCACTGCATTGTCTCAGTCTGTGACCCTAATTGGGTTTAATCTCGTTACTTCTCAATTTTGAGGGTTGTTCCAGTATTTCCTGCCCTACCACCTGTTGTCTTGGGAGACAGCACAACAGCAAGAGCACAGCTTTGATGTCAGGCAGAATGAGGCTTGGATCCCAGCTGCAGCGCCTGATGCCTTGCTGTGAGGATTTAAGATTATGACATTGCACTGCTCCAGGACACAGAACACTCCAAAGCCACAGCTCATGTGGCTGCTGATCAGCCTTGGGGTCATCCATTGCTGCATCCATCTCCAAGCTTCATGTCTCCTGTCCTGAGTTCCACCCACTTTCTCCCTCCCCTTTTCTTCTCCACCTTGTCCCTTGTCCCTCTGCATGAGCAGCAGATCCTACACAACTCTGGGACCTCCCAAGCTTCATGAAGGACATGGCATTTGCGATGCACCTGAAAGATGTGTAGCATTTGGACCTATAGATACAGCAAGAGGAGGGCATACCAACATGTGGGGAATGGTGAATGAAGACAGAGACAAGAGAGAATGTAGTTTGTTTATACAGGGGACTGTAGGGTCTCCATGTGGCTGGATTGTGGGGTCCATGGTGGCTGGATTGTGGGGTCCATGGCAGATATGTTAGAGATCAGAATGGACAGAGTCCGAAACCATCACTTGTGGTTCTGGGGAGGCCACAAGCATGGATTTATGTGTGTGGGGGCGGGGGGGCAAGTTCTAGGGTGGCTGTATCAGGATGCATTGGAAAGGAAGAGATCAAAGGCAGAGGCCACTCCTGGAGAATGGGCTCCAAGATCTGCAACCAATGAGCAAGTGACCTTGAGACTTCAATTGGCTTATCTGCAAAATGAGAGGTTTGACTTCCGTGTGGAGTCACCCAAGTTCAAACACCAGCCTGGCCATTTATCAGAACAGACCTGAGGTAAGAGACTGAATGTTTTGCTCTGTTCATCTCCCTCATCTGTAAAATGACGACAAGAGCAAATACTTCCCCTGCGGTGCTGCGGCAGGGACAGAGTGCTGACGGCCACACTGGGCACACGGCAGGGATTTAAAAAGGGAGAGAAAGAGAAAAGTAGTGACTGTCAAAAGCCCTTCCATCTTGAGGGAAAAAAAGATTCACAGTCTTTCCTATTGCAGAAATGACCACTCAGCAAAAAAAAAATTCTGGAACCCAACCTGGGCTAGTCTGGAATACAACAAGGAAATTTCTTTCTGATCCATTTTTCAAAATAATTGATTTGAGTACATAAGGATCCTTTCCAAGTACAAGTCTTCAGAAAATGTAAATGTATTATTAGGAAGGTAGAAACGCAATTGTAAAAGTCCCAAATAGCAATAAAACTCAAGTAAGCCTTTGAGTTCTCACTCGGACTTGGTGGATTTTCTGGGAGGAAGGGCATCAGGCAGGTGTGCGAGCCCACCACTCGTTTCTTCATGAGACTCCTGGAGACTCTGGAAAGCAAGCAGACCACAGGACAGTAACCAAGTACTTGCCAAAGTCAATCAGACCTCAAATGCCCCCAAATTTTGTCTGTGACAGACCAGTTTGACCTTTTCCAGAATCTAGTGACCAAAAATGTAATGACCTATTTCAAGACTCTGCTTAAGGAGGTCCTGATTTGATTCTTACAGGAGATCCCAGGAGATTCTGGTCTTATTCCACCTTTCCAACACCCCTCACACTGACCTGCCGTTAGGAAAACATTCACTGCGGTGCACTTGGGTTTCTGCACGTCTGTCTACCCCTGAGACTGAACGTATGACACTTCTGCTGTCATTCAACCCCTGCGATCCAGGGCAGCCTGACACCAGAGTGCATGCTCTTGTCATTACACCCATTGCCTCCCAAGGGAGTGAGAAAATAATGCCTGGAATAAACGGATGAATGAGCATGCACGTCCCATGCCATTCTTTTTACCCAGAATGCCCTTTTCTCTCATTTTGAGACTTCCCAGGTCTCCTCTGGGAGGCATTCCCTTTGATCCCCATCAGTTCTGACCAGGTCTTGCCACTGTCCCTTTCTTAGCCTTCCTGCATTCAACGTATATGAGAGGAATCGTCACCTCTTTTCCCTCTTAAGCAGTCTGCTGCACCGAGCAGCTTCCCTCCGGGCTCTCCCGTCTGCTTTCTACCCAGGAAGTCCCCACTCCCCACACCTCCCTCTGCAGGCCCTCCTTTCCCACCGAAGATGCATCTCAAGGTGGACAAAGCAGGCCCAGGTCAGAGATTCTCAGCCGACTATTCACAACCACCTACAGAGGTTTTAAAAAATACCAGATGGGTATGTGTGGACATTGTCTTCTGGAAGGAAGCAGATCCCAAGGAAGAGTTAGAAGTGTTTCCCTTTGGAGAGGACTGAGGGTTAGGTAAAAGGGGTATAAAGACTCTTTTCTGTACTATGATTGTCTTACCTTGGTCATGTATGTCATTTAGTTGTTCTTTTGTTTTGTTTTAAAAGAAAAGAAAATGTCAGATGCTCAGGCTCTGCTGTCAGAGCCGGTTATTTAGTTCATCTGGAAAGGGCCCTAGGCATCTGCACTTTATTGAAAGATCTGGGTGATTTTGATACAAAGGCAGAGTTAGGACCCACGGGACTAGGGGAAAAGTGTGTGTGTGTGTGTGTGTGCGCGCGCACGCGTAGGTGTGAGTGCACATATGATTGTCTCTGACAGGGTAGAGGGTGAAGGCAAGATTCCATAGCTAAAACAATTCCTCATCCCCAATATGCCTTGTTGTAGAAGTTTCCCCTGCCTTCTCCTCCCCCAAAACCAGATCAGACCATGGACTCAGTCAGTCACCTCCCCACAAGAAAGGCCAGAATGGCCCTGGCCAGTGTGACTCGGTGGCTGGAGCATCAGCCCAGACAGGGGCCAGGACCTGGGTTGCAGGTTTACTCCTCAGCTACAGTCGGAGTGTGTGTGGGAGGCAACCAGTCAACATGTCTCTCTCACATCGATGTTTCTCTCTCTCTTCCCTCCTTCTCTCTCTCTTCCACTCTCTCCAAAAAGCAATAGAGAAAACATCCCTGGGTGAGGATAAACAACAACAACGAAAGGCCGGAATGGGGTTTGTTCCCCATTGGAGCGCATGTAATGAATGGTCGTGAGCATGGACTCAGGAGCCAGGCAGCCCACGTTCAAGTCCTGGCCCTAACTGTGTCTTTGGGCACTTCTCTCTGCCTCTATTCCCCACGTAGGCTTGCGTGACAATGACATGTATTGCTCTGTCCAGAGTGCTTCGAGTCAGGCCTGGCGTGGGAAAAGCAAGGTGTAATCACTGGCTATTAGCACAAACAAATGGGGAAAGCAGGTGAGACCACGATTATCATGAAAGTCAGAGCCAGGTCATCCTCTTCTTCTGTGCCCCTGTGGCACCCGTATTCCTGTCCATATAGAATCTTGCCATAATTCCACTCTGTTTACATGCCTGTCTGCGTTCCTGGGGCATTAGAAATGTGATTTAAGTTTTTACTTTTCCGTTTTTAAAACTGGAAAAATTCAGATACTCAAGCTTTGCTGCCAGAGATTTCATTTTTTGTTGTCCCTTGCACACAGAGCATCCTATAAAGCATCCCAAAGAAGGAGTCACTTAGTTATAACACCCAGCTTGCCTTGCAGTGATGCTGAGGCACAGGAGGGTAACCACAACAGAACGGCAGGTCGGAGTCTGAGTGGAGAGCCAGCCCCACGGCAGCAGCCACTCCTGCTTCCCCAGACACCCCGCCTTGCCTTTCTCTCCTTTTTCTGGGGCCAGCTAGATCTCAGATGTGCCTCGGAGAATGCAGAAAGGACTGCACTTGAGCTCTTTACTATCTCTTTGAAACCCAGATAGACACACACACACACACACACACACACACACACACACACCTGTACTTCTCCCTTTCGGAATTAATCAGTTGCCACTTGTTTCATTTTCTGAGTAGAAAGCACAGGTATTTCATGTCCTACGGTTCAGCTGGGCATCTCTCTCTTCCCGAAGGCTGGCCCTGACCTAGCGGTGCTTGACTAGCTCCTGCTCTTGCCCCCGGATTCCTGGCACTCACCTCCCTCGCAGCATTTCAGCATTTCACCACTTTAGGCTGGATTTTGCTCTCTCCTCCTCGGCGAGGGCTCCTTGGCAATGAGTCTTTTCTTTTTCTGTGTCACACGCTCGCAGATTTCAGTGCGTCTCTTGACACACAGCAGCTCAAGGAATGTCCATGGAGGAGATTCCTGCTCCCCTCTGACTGAAGCTGACATTCCGAGACCACTACAGAAAGCAAAGGGGGGTTACCTTGGTGCACAGTCTCCATATAGACGGAGGGGGTGGGGAGGGGGGAGAAGGAAAGAAGGGGGGTTCACTTCTAAGGGAAATTGCTTTTAGAAAGGAGTCTGCAGATCCTTGAAAGAGAGAAATACGTGTGTCCTGTCCTGGTTCTAAAATCCTAGATAACTCACTTCATCGGCAGTGTGGCCCCTTGTTCTTTATTAAAGTTGCATAAGAAGAACCTTGCCACGCTATTGCTACTGTTAATAATGTGTAGGCCGTATCACGTTACAACTTGTATTATGAAAATCGAGCACCTATGCAGGGAAACTGATAGGCCAGAGCTCCCTCGCTCTGTTGATAAGGGAGCAGACCCCCTCTGACCTAAGCTGGCTCCTTCCGGGCCTGTGAATGAACTGCCACCTCGTCAGCCCCAACCCCCTCAGCACACTCGCACCAATCAAAGGAATCGAATCGGCGAGGACCTTCTGCCAAGTGCTGCCGGCCTTCCTCAGAACTGGCCAGCAGTTGGCATGCAGAGACAGGGACACAGTCCAATCCACACTGTTTCGGTTTTTACAAGGACATCTTCCTGTAGTTCCCACTCAGTCTTCCAAACCACACTTGTAAATAGGGTGTCATCCTCACTTCTGTATCTCATCCTCATTCTGGGTGATCTATGAATTCAATGAATGGGGCAGGGGGTGGTGATGGCGAACTTCCCACTAGATACACCACTCTTCTCCCTTGGGGCTGCCCAAGGGCTCCCCTCCAGGACATAGCTCCCCTCTCCTGACTGCCGTGCTCCCTGGTGTACGACATGTCGCCCAGCTTCGGTGGAAGGAGAAAGTTCCCCTCTCCAGTTCTTCAGACCTGGCTTTGCTTGCTCACACCCTCCTCTGGGCACTGGAGCATCCGAGTCCAGCAGTCCGTGGGAGGACACGGAGGTGGGTGCCTCCTCAAGGCCTTCTTTTGCCTACACACACCGAATGAGGGCTGAAGCCAGGGAGGATCTGGTTAACATTCTACAACAGCCTCTCATTCTTTCTGGGAAAACCCTACCCAAAGACACAAACCAATTTTCCTCATTTCAAATGCAAATTGCATGCCACCCCCCCCCCACACACACACACACACCCCCGCTGTGGAGAATTTTTGAGAGGTAAATGGCCACGTTGCGAACGTCCAAGTTCAGCACCACTTTTTAACTTTCCATCACCAGGCCTTATCTTTCCAGAAAACAGATGAAAAGGTCTGAGGGAGGGAGGTGATCCTAGAGATGGGATGGCTTTTATTAAAAGAGTGTTTTCCCAGACCTTAACTAAACCTCATCCACTTTCGTCAGTCAGGGCCGACAGTTGAGAGCAATATTAGAGGAGGTAATTGCATGTATCAGTCAACAGCTTTTGTCCCACAGACGCTGAGAATTACAGTCAAACGGGCACAGGAAAACAGCATACTGGATTAAAGGCAAAAAAGATCTTTCTCCAGTTTCTCCCTATTCACCAGCTGTTATGTTCGGCCTCAGAGACAGAAGCCGCAGTAATATCTGGGGGAAATCTAGCCTACCACAGTCTGGGGTTGTTTCCTCCTTGTTTTCCCTCTGCCTTGAAGGTGATTAATCTTTGACTTTAAAGAGAAACTTTTTCAAAAAGCATTCTATCTTGCCATAGCAACTAAGCTATTAACCATATAGGAATTTTTCTCCCATTAAAGTACGTGAACACATATAAACCTGAACCATCTTCCATTTCTTAGACTGTAAAACAACCACCTCAGAGCCTTTGATGTCACTGGGTAACAGGTCCCAGTAGTTGCTTAAGTAAACAGCTGGCAAGACAGACAGATTTTATGAACATTTGACTGTAAATCACAGGGAGCCAAACTTACGCTGATGAAGAGCTAGCATCGGGGTCCGAAATTCACCCCAGTGGGAGCTGGGAGCTGGAGGGAGAAGCAGAGAGAAGAGTGGCCTTTCCTGGTCCACCTGGCACAAATCCCCACAAGATGAGTGTAATTGTCACCAGATCCCTGGTGCTCCAGACACCAGAGAATTGCCCCACAACCCCAGTATTAAAGGAATGCCCTTTCTCTCAACCATGAGAAAATAACTCAGACTGTCCACAGAGCCACCAGAGACTTTGGACGTGGAAGAGGAAAAGAGAAGGTGCATTCTTAAGGCTAAGTCAAGGATACCTTAGAGAGAACTGGCTGAGCTAGAAAGAAGAGAAACCAACTCCAGGGAGACGGCTGGGACCAGAAAACAGTGGGCCCAAGTCATGTCTGTGTGAGTTAGTGAGACAGGGACCAGAGGCGAGCTTGGCCAGCTTGACTAGGAATCTGACAGAGGCCAGCTGGGACATGGATGCAGTGGGCCAAAGGAGGCTGTTGCTTGCACAGAGTTTGATCCTTAAATCATTGAAATCCTGTGTGCACCAGTCAAGGTCAACCTCATGATGCAACAACACAGTTATTAGCTTCATTTACAGATCAAGAAACTGAGGTTTAGAAAGGTAAGGCAACTCAACCTAGTTACTACAACCAATGAGTACTACGGGCGGGATGCACACTCAGCTCCGTCTCCTCCAAAGCCTTGCTCCTGCCACGAGAGCCGTCTCCCCCTGGGCAAGGTGTGTGTCCAGCAGTACTTGATTGTGGATGCTAAGGATGTAGGGAGCTATAGGATACCCCTGTGGTATCTTCCTGGGGATCAGATGTATTCAAAGATTGGTGGGCGTCAAAAAGAACAGGAGTAGGGTGGGGTAGGATTAAGTAATTGCATCGCTCGGTATTTCATAACACACTTTTTCACATTAATTACATGGCTATGTTGGAGAGCAGGATGGGCTATTTCTATTTTTTAAAAAGACTGAATAAGCAATGAATTAATATGATTCAAAATTCAAATGCTACCACAAAATGGTGCAAAGTAGAAAATTGCTCTCTCACTATCCCCCAAGCCCCAATTTCTAATTCCACTCTCAATAGGCAAATTATTATCTATTTTATTCATTTGCATATATACGTACAGTAGTAAGTATATATATAGGCTTCCCCCCCTTTTTTTTAACATAAACAGGAGCCCACTTAGACATGCTTTTCTGCACTTTGCTCTTTTTCGTTAAACAAGAAATCTCAAAGTTCATATCTGTAAACAAAGTACTTCCTCATTCTTATTTACAGCTGTTAGTATTTCATTACATTGATGCATCATTATTTATTTAACCGGTCTTGTTAGTGGACTTTGAGGATGGTCTGAAAACTTTGCTAGTGCAAACAATGCCTCAATAATAACCTTTTTCACGGATCATTTCACACATTTGGGAATATATATGTGGAATAGATTGCTACAATCAGAACTGCTAGGTCCCAGGCATACGCATTTTAAATGTTGACAGATATTAACAAGTTTCTATCTATAGAAGTTGTACCAGTTGGCAGAGAGCCATTTCTCAGTGTTATCACTCTTCTATGTTGCAATCTGATAGGTGAAAAATGAATTTCACTGTCATGGTAATTTGCATTTCTCTTCTTATGAGTGGGGCTGAGCAGCTTTTCATGTGCTTAAAAGCCATTTCTCTCTTTTTTTCCCCCTGCAAACTGTCCATATCCTGTACTCACTTTTTACAGGGTTCTGGCTTTTTTTAATTGGCCTGTAGATTTCTTTGTAGAGCATGGAACCTAGCCCTTTGTCTAAGACATGAGCTGCACAGTTTCTCCAGGCCTCAGAATCTGCCTTCTCTTCTCTTTCCTATTGAGAACTCGGCCCACAGTGGTGGCATCGGCTCCAGCAGCTTGACCATAGTGACCCTTTCGCACCTGCACTCTCCTGAAATCTACTCACTGTCTGGCCAAGCTTTCTCCCACAGCCTGGGTTCCTCCTCCAGGGCCCGCTCTTCTCCAAATGACATCTAAGGTCCCCTGATGCAGCTGTTACATCTCCAGGCTTCCCTGAGGAGGCAAGGAGAGAGGTGAGAGCTGGCGCTCATTCTCAACACCACACCCAAACCCTGGGTTTACACAAAGTACACTTTTTCTCACCTGTTTAGCACTCCCAATATCATGTAGAGTGACTTGATAACAATCATTACCACATATTGAACATTTACTATGTACCAAGCGCCAGTCGAAGCACTTTACATTATTGACTCATTTCATCCTCAGATTGTCTCACCAGGGTATTTTCATCAACCCATTCTACGGATGACAGCAGAAGTGACAGAAATGTTAAGTAATTTGCCAAGAGCTGTAAGGCAAGTGTGAAGCCAAAATTGGAAGTCAGGCAGTCTGGACTACATATCAGCCCAGCCTGACCCTGACATTGCTATAAACTTCAGCAGCTATCCTGGCCACCACCCAGGCCACATGTATCACACACATGTACACACACACACACACACACACTGCAATACAGAGAAATTTCATTCATTTTATATGAGATTAAAGAGAACATTATATCCTACTACCAAGATGATATGAGGTCCTGTGGGGCTTGTATAAGTATGATATTGCAAACTGAAGGTGTTTTGGATCTTTGCTTGCCTTGATTTAACTGAAAGCCAAATAAGTTGTACGTAAGTCTGGAGAACTAACCATCAACTTTCAAGGAATTAAGGAATAATCGCTTGTAAAAGATGGCCAGAGAAATGCGACATGGGCTGGCCCCACAGGCCTACTTGGAAGTGAAATCCTGTTACTTAAACTTAAAGCACCTCGTGTCCAAGGCAGAAACGCCGCCCACCCTCGGCACGTGCTGCTGGTGCGTTATAGCTCCGTGGCCTAGGTCTGTTAAACCAAACCTCCCTAAATCAAGGGCATGCCTTGGACAGCTGTGGCAAAAGGGGTTTGAAAGCCGGAGTCAATCTCTGGGACAGTGATTCAATGCAGAGACTGGTAAAACACAACTCTCACTAGTTTTTCAGAAGGGATTCCTGCCAGCATGTTTTTTACATACACAGTCAAATTCTGAATTCTTAGCGTCTCATAATCCAGATGATGACTTATCTCAAGCTTTAGTGTCTTCCCTCCAATACCCCTTTTTGATCAGTTGACTGTTAATTCTTCCTTTGGCTGAAGGACAGTCCATTAATGTATCACTCCAAAACACATTCTATGTCCCTATTGCGCTAGGGGCATAGAGATAAAAGGCAAAATGAAAGAGCTCCTACCTGCTAAGATACGGGGATCTGAAACAAAACAAAATGTTTACAGGCAGATGCAGCGCTGAGGAACTTCTGCTTGGATGAAGCGAGAACAGAAAATCCACAGGACGGCCCTCAGACCTGAGAGGAGGCGGGGTGGCCAAGGACACCAGGGGAAGTGACGACTGAGCTAAGCATGGCATTACCAGGCTGGAGGCCGTGGGAAACGTAATGCAGCCACAGGTAAGCCGTGGGCAAAGGCCTGGCAGTGAGGCGGCATCCCTCTCCTGGGAGGCCACGGGAAGTGCCGTGTGGCTGCAGTTGGAAGGGTCCAGGCTGAAGGAGACGCTCAGGAGGGAGGGGCCAGCTTGCAGACAGCCTTGCAGCCAAATGTGTCTTTGGCCCTGAAAGTGGTGAGGACCACAGACATCGACTACGCAGGAGAATGACATAACCAAATTTGGGCTTTCGAGAGGTCTCTCAGAACATAGCAGAAGTGGCTAAGATTATTAAATAGGTGACACTTGAGTATTGCCTTCCAGTCTCCATTTTCAGAGTCTTTTACTTCCCATCTTCTTCTCCCTGACTTCTTCCTCCACAAAGCTGCTCAGGGGGTGGGGGAGGGTGAATAATTCATAACTGAGTGCAAATGATTGATAAGACTTAGTCAATTGGTGTTTTGATAAGAGACAAAATCTTAAGCAAAGGAATGAATCCAAATGTAGAACTTGAAAAAGTCAAATTAAATTGGTCAGATAAGTATCTGGGTGGGAGAGACCCCAGTGGCATTTCCCAAATCACACTAAAGGTCTCGTTCACACAAAACCTCTCACACACGCACCCCACTTCCTCGAGGAGGAGGTAGGAGGCAGGCACTGTGGACAGCGCTGTAGGAGGAATGCCACTCACAAAGTGGGTCGATTAGCTGATCTTCCCAGCCAAAACACATAAGCCCCTGAAAAAGTTCAGGCCCCCATCGAGATACACATTTGGGTTGGTGAAGGTGTGAGGAAACAGACACTTGTTATTGTGGTGAGAGCGTCAGTTGACAAAACCTCTATAGAAGGCCATTTGACAATATCTTTCAAAATTGCAAATGCATATATACTTTGACTTGAAAATTCTACCGAAAATTTTACACACACACACACATGACACACCTGTAAAATCATTTATAGGTAAGATTCTTTATTACACCATTATTTATAATAACATAAGATTGAAAACAACCTAAACATTTATCAATGTGGGACTGTTTAAATAAATTATGGCATATACTTAAAATGGAATAGCATACAGCTATGAAAAAGGCTGAGAAAGTTCATTATGTATTATGTGAAAAGAGTTTCAAGGTATAGCATTAAGTGGAAAATGCAGAGCAGTGCATATATTACACTACCATTTTTCCAAATATGATATTGGGAGCAGGGGGAAGGAACAAAAATATATGTATATGTTTGCGTATGCATAAAACAACTCTGGAAAGAGACAGAAAACGATAATATTCGGTCATCCAGGGGAAGGGGAAATGGGTGCCTGATGGAAGCAAGTCTCATTATGTTCCCTTTTGTACCTTTCAAATCATGTAAGTCCATTACCTATTCAAAACTGTCCCTGTCCTTGAATAGCTCACAGCCAGAACAGATGAACCAGTGTACAAGGGGGAAGAGGTCATTAAAATATCTAACTGGCTATACCACGGAGGTGAAAAAAGAGTCAAACAAATACCTGGTCCTGCGCCAGAGAAAATGCGATTGAAAAGGACCATCTTCCTCCTGCTTCGGTCCGCACTGCTGTGGAACCAGCGGCTCTCCAGGCCCCAGAGTGCAGGTGTGTTCAGACCATGACCAAGCCCCAGAGGTCCTCCCCTCTGAGGAGGCAGAGGTGTGGCGCGGGACTTGCCGCGGGCGCGTGGGAGGTAGGCGGTGTCCTGAGTCTCAGTCTGCACACACCACCAGAAGCACGGTGACTCTGCCCAGTGCTCTGGACTGGCTGCGACACAGTTTGGTCAATGGAGACTTCACTTGCCGATCCTCTTTAGGGGTCCCCACCAACCTGTACACCCACAAACCAGTCAGATGCCGCCTCCTGCCTCCTCAGAGGAGGCAGCTTGCCAGAGGAAGACAGAAAGCATCCTCCCCAGTGTGGAAGCATCAGCAGTAACTGAGTTCACTGGGCCCTTGCCCCACCTCTTCAGACCAGCATCCAAATCTTGGAACTGTCCCTTTGATTGCGGGTGGCCCCTCTGCACAGTTAACAAACGGAAAGCTCTACATTTAGTTATTAATCTCGCTTTAAAGGGAAAATAATGGTCAATCAACTCCTCATCCCCAAGCTTGCTTCAGCCTTAGTTTCTCTTAAGCAATAGAGCAATTTGTTCTCATTTGCAATCCCCACACCCCCCGGCATGCAGCCCTAAACATGGCCTTCAGTACCTTAGGGCTTTAGAAACAGCAGGGCCTAGCCTGAGGCAGCTACATTCCTCAGGAATTTCAGAGGCCTGATGTGCTAACATTTCTTTACTTTTTCCACCAAGCTGCTCTTCCTGTCCAGGACCTTTCATTTGCTCCGCAACTCCACACAGTTAACCAGCGCTCTCCCCTCTGCCCTCATCAGCCTCTTTATTCTTGCTCCTTCCTCTGCACCGAGAGCTGCAGCCCGCCCTAAAACTGCTCCCCCTTGATCCTGCCTGCTCCTTCATCTGTGGTCTGTTCTGTTCTCCCTTTCACCGCTGGGTGCCTCTGGAATAGGAGAGGGAAAAAGCTCACTGCAGCAAATTTAATCGTAAAATAGTTATAATGTAAATAGCAAAAGTGGCAAATATTTATTGAGCACTTACTGTACACCTAGCATGCATGACCTCAGACTAAACAAATTTTCTGTTTTACAGCTATTTTTTGTCTCAAATAATGGTGTGTAGAAACACAGATCATGAATGGTCTCATCACAGCTAGCTCTCCCAGGTGAAAATATTTGATTGTGCAACCACGGGACCACTTTCAAGTATTATTTATAATAGCATAAGATTAAATAGGTGACATGTGGGGGAAAAGGAGAAACATGTGACAAAAATTAATTAATTAATTTAAAAAAATAGGTGGACTGTGAATAGTGTCCTACTCTAGAACACACTATCTGGCTATATGATGTTTGCCCTGTAGCCAGAAATGGGAGGATGGACAACATCTCCCCTCCCACCCTGGGAAGCCACGAGACAAAGCTGCCTCAGCTTTATTTTCATGCCACCAAAACTCAAATTTCAACATCTCTTGTCACAACCACGTCACTCCTGCTTGAAAATGCCACCTACATTTGAAGCTGTTCAACATGACAACACAACACAGCGTTGAGAGTTTGGAGAAGAACGACGTGTGAAGGTGAGCTCTGAAAATCTCACTCCTACCTGCAAAGTTCTTAACAAATTCAGCTGCCTGGGATGGGGACATCTGCTGGCATCATTATAAGGAAACACCACTAGAATAAAAGTCTCATTTAAATGGCTGGGTTGCTGAACACTTACCTTAGTCATTCTATTAACATAGCATCCAAACCTGGCCTCCCTCCCTCACATCTCTCTCCCCTCTCACCAGTCTTCCTTCCACATGCTGCTAGAGTGGTATTTTTAATAAAAATATTTAAATAGAATTAGTAAACACATGGATCATCAGTTACCTATTTTGCCTCCTGATATATTCCCAAAATCAATAGGTATTCATTAAGTGTTTTTAACAAATAAATGAATTAGTGATCAAGAAAAGCATATTAAAACAGGAAGCTTATTTTTGCCTATCAATCCGCATTTTTTGCTATCTGTGTTGGGTATTTTTGTTGTTGCTGTTTTAATGATTTTGTTTTTCCCAGGCTGACAGGAACATGGTAAATTGAGCACTCATATTCTTGACAAGAGGGAACTTGACAACGTCGTTTTTTTTTCAAAGAGCCTTTATATCCTCTCATTTGTAGAAATGAACCCTAAGAAAATAGTCTAAATATGGACAGAAATAAAAGTCTTATATAGAATGTGTTGCCAAATTTTCAAAATGTTTAAAGTTTAGCATAATGAAATGTGAAGTAAACGGAACAGAATATAGTTCTAAAAAAATGGTGATTAAATTCATATATTAATATAACAAGTGAAAAAAAGTAAGAAGACACACACACTATGATAATATCTATGTAAAATATTCAGAGACAATGCAGAAATTACTAAAAAGGGGAAGTAGATTTGATTTCTGGTTCCCCAGTTTATAAATTGTGTAAATTTCGGTGGGTTCATCTCTGTGGCCCAATTTTCTCACATTAATTATAATGTGATGATAATGATAAAATAACTGATTCCTTAGGAGTGTTGTAGGGAGGTAAATAAGTGCTGTAGCTGAGAGAGGATATGCACTCAATAGACATGCTTAATATCACGAGTAGCATGAGGGTGGTGTGCTGAGTGTACAGACATCATGATGGTGGTCTCGTCATCTTTCAACCCACCCTCCGGGACAAATGCCTGGATCTGGATCGCTTCAGTCCATGGTGCTCTTGTTCTCTTCCTCTTAGGAATTCCTATAGGGCTTCCTACTTGAAATGATTGCTTGGCATGTTTTTACGCCACTTGGAGTAAGTACTGATCCCCGATCCCCCCATGGCTCCCAGGAAAGGGGCACTGGAGTCGCTCTTCATGGGTCCTTCAGCTCACAACTGAACGCACCGCGACAAATTAATTTGATCTTTAAAATACATTGATTTGGTGATCTTACAGATAGAAGCACGTAGAATGTCCAGAATTGAATCAACATTAGTTCTTTTTCCATTTGTTCCTTAATCACATTTTATTTCCACAGTCACATAAGAGCTAAAGAAACTAATAAATCCGGGGTTTGGTTTTCTATGGTTGGTATTTCACATCCACTTACATTTACAATTCAGCAGAGCCTGCAGACAGATACATCTTTGTTTTCAAGATTAATTCTGTATCTTTCCTGACAGAAATAAATACAATAAGCGAGGTCAGTGGTGATTAATTTCTAGAACAAAGGATGGACCCGGTGGAAAGCCAGAGCATGGGCCACATTCGACTTCCAGGAAAGAACCCTTTGGAAGACAGGATTCCCTTCAAACTCAGCCCCAATGATGCTCCCAATCCAAAGGTCAATGGTTTTTCTTGAAGTTTTTTGTGCCCACTATATCCAGAGGGCAGGAGCCTGGCAAGCAAATGCCTTTGACTGTGCCAGCTCCTTTTATGTTTTTCACAATTAGCTTATCTCCAGTTATATAAACACATACATAATGACAATCTTTGGTTATGGAGGTATTGCAGGAAAATAAAGGTTACTTTGAGAGTTGATTTTAGGACAAACCAGATGAAAGCATATATGGATCTACAAAATAATAGGCTAATGCTATTGTCTGCTTTCCTTAAATTATTTTATTAGAAGAAACATATTAATTATAATGAAAGCAAACTTGGACTCTGTGGGTTTCTAAAGAAAATTCCTTTGTAGCATCACGGCAGGATTTCCCACGATTTTTCTCTTTCTGATGAAATTAACTCCCCATGGTTGGTCAGTAGGATAATCTAATTTTAGCCAATCAGCTTGGGAGCTGCCGTTGACCTCACAAAGGGAAAGAAAGGTATCTGCAGTCATAGCAACCAGTAGCTCAGCTCTGATCATCTCTGGACCCTTCCGCCTAATGACAGACACTGGTTTGCTTCTTAGATGATTAATCTTTTCCCCTGTGAACCTCCTTGAATACATTAGCCAAACAAGTCTGATAAATTTGTTTATCCCAAGACAATCATTAGAAAATTACCTGCAAAAGTAATTCTCACTGGAGCAGTTTGTGAATGGAAAGCCATATGGCAGATGAGAACAGAAATAAGCAATAAAATCTCTTGCTGTATGTCGCAACAGGTTAGGAAAGTTTTCCCCCTCTAAACTTTCTCATTTTACATTAAATCACAAAAGCACAGCAACCTAAAGGGCATTTTAGAAGAGCAAAAGAATGTTTTATCCAATCACTATTTATTCTTCCAAGCAACATTGCATGCCTACTATGTGTTAGGCCGTGATTTTCAACCAGTGTGCTGCAAGAATTTTAAAACATGCAGTGCCTGGCTATCTAGTCAGAGGCACTGACCTCTTAGATTGTCAAAAACATGACTACAGCCAACACAATAGCCATCCGGTGTGAATGAATCAAAATTATACCTATTTTTTTGGTCAGATTGGCATAAAATATATTTTTTGTTGTGCCAAAGAATTTTAGTAACTAGTTTATGGGATGAAAAAGGTTGGAAATCGCTGTGTTAGGCTCTAGGGACAGGCGATCTGCTAAGATATGCGCGCTCTCTGCTGTCCACAATCTCCCAGTCTGGTGGGAGGAGACAGATGTGTAAATGGATAATTACAGCACACCATAAGGGCTGTAACAGAGACAAACAGCTCTGAGCGCATGGAAGGGAGTGGATAACTGTCTGTTTTCCAGTGTCAACAAAGAATGTCACTGCCATGACATTCTGATTAGGTAAAAAACGATGAGCAGGACTTTTCGAAAACAGGTGAGTATTCTGGGCAAAGAGAACAGCATCAGAAAGACACGGACTTTGGGTGATAGATTCCTGGGCAGCAAATGTCTAGAGCAGCTGGATAGTGGCCACACCTTCTTCCAGGAAAGGAGACTGGAAATGAGGGCTGGGGCCAGGCTGATAGTCCTTTGTGTGCCCTGGACATCACAGGACAATCAGGCCCAGGTCAGAGGTTCCAGAGCAATACTCTGGTCTCAGTAAGACAGCTTCAGAAACAGACTGAAGTGAAAGATGATACGTAGCTGGGCCCATACTTGATAGTGCTCTCCAAACAGACTGAGGAACCCCAGAAGGAGGACATGAGCTCCAGGCCCGACTCAGGCCCTGGGCCAGAGGAGTTCACGTCTGCAGGTCTGTCTGGGGATCCCAGTTCTGGTCTCCACTTCTCTCATATCTTCCAACAAGAGCATCACCCACCAACAAATGTTCCACAAAAGCCTCAGAAGAGTCAATCATTAAGCTCGGGAGTTGGTATTTTCCAAATTTTCAGTAATGAGGATGTTCTGTAATATAAATATACTTTTTCAGAAAACAGAAATTACAAAATTAAAATAAATAAATAAGTTTGAGGTGATTTATAATAGCAAACACACAGCAAACTGGACATAATCATCACAAGTGCTTGTTAGGCATCTGCTCAGTACCAGGCCCGCGCCGAGTCCTCCACAGACCCTGAGCCGTGTCATCCTCCCAGTGACCCCATGATAAAGGGGTTCTATGACTTTCTTCATGTTCCTGATGAGGAAACAGATTTGGAAGTGTATATCTTTAAGAAACTTATAAACGCAATTGCAGTTTCAGATAGCCCCCTTTTTTTAAAAAAAAAAAAGGGAACAAAAACTTTGTCAAGATTCAAGATTTTAAAGAGTATATTGCCTTGAAGCTATAGTGTTATGACCAAAAATATAAAAAAGGAAATTCTATCCAATGACCATATTCTGAGCACCTGTGTGCCGGGCTCTAGAATACAAGATCTCATAGGGGAGGCACGTGGACAACTGAGTGTCAGATGATTGACGTGTGGTAAGAGTGGGCTGTGCAGAGTGGTACAGGGCTCAGCGGAGGCAGAAATCAGCCCGTGCGCACCAACCACTGCAGCACCAGCTCCCCTTCTCCAGCCTGAGACCTGATCATTAGTACTTCCTTTACACCGCATCACCACCTCAGGGGGCGCTGTTCCCCTCCCCCAGCCTTTTATAGAAGAGGAAGATATAGCTCAGAGTTTAGGGAGTTTATCCAGAGTCCCATACTTATTTAAATGATAGCTCTAGGATTTGAGCCCAGGTCTGTGTGATTCTAAAGTTGGTGCTTTTCACTACATTTATATCACAAAAATATACTCTCTGCCCATTTCCCAAGTGAGTTTTTTACCATTGGACAATTAACCTGCCTTCAGAAACAAATCCTCCCCCTTTAGGTTCTTCTCTAAATCTGCCTCACTCACTCCCATTTCCTTGTTTTGTTCATTCCCCCACACCAGCAGGCCAAGAGATGGGATTTTCCAGAGGACCAGGAGATGCTGGAGGACAGAATGCCACTCCGTGAAAGAACTTGTGTTTCAATTCCAAAGACACAAGCTACGTGTTTAATTTTCTTCTTTGGATCTCTAGACCCTGGAGTTTTGCTGGCAACACAATTTTTCCTTTGTTTCTCTCTTTTTAATTCTGCAAATCCATATTCTACCATTTTACAAAGAAGCTTTCCATTAATAATGATAGGTCCTCTGTTCTTTCCCCTCTAAAACCCACAGGATTAGAACTACTGACCTTAATCTTAGTTCTGTAAAGGTAATGCAATGTGTTTAAAACTCAAGGAGACAGGAAGCCATAGCAGTATGTGAGGACAGAAGGCCTCATCATTTAACCCAGAACTGCCACAAACTCTGAGGAGCAAAGGCAAAAAAAAAAAAAAAAATTGGACATCTTATGCAAAACATTTTTCATTCACTTTCTTGCATTAGCCAGAGGGAGATGACCTTGAAGACAGCTCTTTCTGAGCAGAAAGCTTGAGTGTCTTAGAGGTGCATCCTCGCCCTCTTATTCACCTTAAGTGCCCATGGGGAAAAATAACAAGGCTCCCTGGGGCATGGGACACTCCAAGGGGTGTAGCTACTCCACGGGAGCAGAGCCAGCAGAATGAGGAGTGTTTGGTTCCGAGGCAGAGTCCATTTGGATTAAACAAAGGATCTAACCAGTAGTTGGGGGCCTGGACAGAGTTCTGATCCCTAGAACAAGAGGACTGGCTGATAGCCTCTGATAAGCATGCTGAGGTCCAGAAAGGACAACCATTTCCTGCAATGAACTAGAGGAAAAACCAGGAGCCGGGACAGAAACTCCAACAGATCACACACCAGTGCCTCTAGAACAGTTTCCTATCTGCTATTCTCTCAGCCTCTAAGGTTTCTTCTAAACCACGTTGCATACCACTGACACAAAAATTGTTTCATATTCCTGCTCAAGAACCTACTATAGCTCCCCATTGCTTCCTATTACTGAGGTGATCATAAATCCTTGTTTGATAAATAGTCCTGGCTGACACTTTTTATCCTTGTGTTATTACTAATGGCATCTCCTATCATCCTCACTAGTGTTCCAATTTGGATAATTATGCAGTCACCATGTCTTCTACCAACTGCAAACTCCTGTGCCCAATTTGACCTCCTCTTTTATGCTCAGTAGGGCTCAAATTATTTTATGTTCATGGTGACCCATTGAAGGAATTAAATTGGATCCACCATTATTACTTGGTTCTTCCTTCAACACTGCAAAGAGCTAATTACTGTCCTGACTATACTGCACCACAGTTCTTAAACATTCCAGTAAGATGTACAATTATAAGTCACATGTTCCGATATTTTTGGAGGTGACTGAAATAAACACAGGTGTGTTGGAATCCTGACTGTGTGCCTTACAAACTATGTGGTCATGAGCAAATAATATATCCTCTCTCAACCTGAGATTCCTCATCTGTAAATTAGGGATAATCATAGAAACCAACTGATAGAGTTAGTCATAAGCTTTGGTAAGAAGATGCAGGTAGAGTGCTTACCATGTACATGCTGACTAATGGTGGAGGTCATCATCACCCGTTCCCACCATCTGCTCAGCACAATGATACACTATATACATTGGTCATAATTCAGAGGCAATCTGGGGTATGTTTGTGTCTTAGGTGGGGTTTGCTTTACTGGAGGAGTGTTCTCAGGAGAGAAGGAGTAAAGGATTTAGGATAGAGTATATGGGGAGGAAGGGGGAGAAGCAAAGCAAGAATGTGATCTCAGCTTCTGCCGAACTGCAGTCTGTGTGAGCTCTGGAACACAAAACACATAACCAAGAGAGTCCCAGCTTGAGCAAAGGGTTTGTACCCCATGCATAATGGTCATTGGCCAAGATCTGGAGGGGTGTATCCTCCCTGGAAATTAATGCAGCTGAGGGCTGGTCCACCAGCTGATAAAGTGGATGCTGTTTGGGCACCAACAGCATCCTTTAGTCTGTGATACCCACAAGAACACATGGATGTCCCACTCTGCCTATACAACCTCATGAAGACTTTGAAGGTTTGTGCATCTAATATGTGTGGCTGAAGGCAAGTCACTTAATTTCTCTAAACCTCACTTCTTTTATCTGAAAATGAAGTTGGTAAAACTTAACACTGTAGGTTATTCTCAAGATTTAGAAATAACTTGTTCCTAATCCTGATACCAAAAGGGATGGGACTGCATATCTTTTTCCTACAGCCAGATCTCTCTATGTGCATAGTACCTGGTTTCTTCTACTTATATGTCTTTCTTTAATCCTCACTTGAGGATGTGTTTTTATTGATTTTAGAGAGTGAGAGGGGAGAGAGAGAGAGTGAGAGAGAAGCATCGATGTGAGAAACATTGATCAGCTGCCTCCCATATGTGCCTGGACCAACCCCAACTGGGGATCAAACCCGCAACCTTTTGGTTGACGCTCCAACCAACTGAGCCATCCAGCCAGGGTTCTATCTATACGTCTTTGCTCGAGTTTCTCTCCTCTCCAAACTCTCCCAAGAAAATGGTGCCTAAGCACATATACACAACACACACACACCCTTCCTCTCAAATGGTACCCGCCCCAAAATAACCTCCAGTGTATCCTCTACTTAAGCTTCCCATTTCCAAATCCTTCCCACCTCTCCCCTCAACCTCACCCATTTCTTCAACTCATACTGTCCCACCCTCCTCTGAAATCCCTTTCATTTAACTCCATCTAGCTTAACAGCTCATTGATTTCTAATTGTCTAATATTTACTTGATCTCTCCCAACCAGATTTAAAATTTTTACTCCTCTGTCCCCACTCTAGAATTTAGGCATCCAGGACTAGGCATCTAGTGGGGACTCAATCTATTCTTTTGGTTCAACTAAGAATTATTGATCAGAAGAACAACATAATACCTTGGTTGACCATTTCAGTTCTCAGGATTCTCAACACTAGCAATATCCTTCCCTGTGATCCAGAGGTTCGGCTGCCAACGCGGACCAATAGTGCATGTAAAATGAATGATAATGGCTTCCCCTGTCATTTAGCTCACAGATGAATCTTAGGTGAGATTTTTCTATTGGGTTCTGACGGTTTCTGAAAATTGGTGCCCCAGGAGGCGCAAAGTGGAATGCCCAACACAGCTCTGATTATCACAGGCAGCTTATGCACACGCTATAACAACGGCATGCCAGGCTGCTCTCGGCATCCTGAAGTCCTCTATTAAATCAAACTCTTAAGTATTTAAGTAGTATGGATGTGCCCTAATTTATGCAAGATGTACGTTTCTGTTTCTGGAGAGTTGATACAAATTGAAATTTGGGGTGCGAGGGAGCCAAATTAGATTTGAAATTCCCTCGGAGCACTCTTTAATCGATGGCATTGTGCTGTTGCAAATTTCTCCTGTCAATAAATATCCATTCATTTGTTTATTTAACTTTAATGTAGCATTTTTTGGCCTTTCCAAATCGGGATATACCCATGTCTTCTCTCTCAGGCTTTTAGAAAAATAAATAAAATTAAAACCTACTGTGATTCAATACTATTTTTGGTCAACTTTTCCCCCAATATGAAACAGGTTACTTTACCTGTTTACTTTCAAGTACTTCTTATTTTTATATAATAATTTCCATTTTACAGATAAGAAAATGAAAATTCAGAGAGGTTAAATACCCAAGGTTACCCAGTATATCAGTTTGCTACTGCTGCCATCACAAAGTGGCTTAAACAACAGAAATGTACTTTCTCACAGTTCTGGAGGCGAGACTTCTGAGATCAAGGTGTTGACAAGGTTGGCTTGGTCCAAGGCCTTTCTCCTTGGCTTGCAGATGGCCTTCTTCTCCCTGTGTCTTCACATGGTCTTTCTTCTGTGCCTGTCAATGGGTTAATCTCCTCTTCTTCTAAGGATACCAGTCATATTTGATTAGGGCCCACACTAATGACCTCATTTAACTTAAATTATCTTTTTAAAGGCCCTATCTTCAAATACAATCACATTCTGAGGTACTGGAGGTTAATACTATGATTTTAGGGGACTACAATTCAGCCCACAACACACAATAAATAAACGAAGAGCCCAGACTAGAACCCAGCAACCAAAGGCCTAATCCAAGGTTCTCTTCCACTGTACCATTCTGTTTGTGTTTATTCCTAATTACATGCTGTGTGTGGAATTATTTTAAGACTAAGGTATCAAGTAAAAATAAGATTTCATTTCCAATCTTATGTTTCTTTTTTTTTTAAGATTTTTAAATTTATTTTTAGAGAAAGAGGAAAGGAGAAGGAGAGAGAGAGAGAAACATCAATGTGAGAGTGAAACATCAATTGGCTGCCTCCTACACACCCCCTACTAGGGATCAAGCCCGAAAACCAGGCATGTGCCCTGAGTGCCCTGGCCGGGAATCAAACCAGCAATGCTTCAGTACATGGGACGATGCCCAACCAACTGAGTCACACTGGCCAGGGCTACATTCCTGTTTTATATATGGCATTTCTGCTATAACACAATATATGTGTAACTGAACAAAAACCTTGCCTTCTGCAAAATTCCACATGAAAAATAACAGAGTTTATAGGGAAAATGGTGTTAGGTAGACCACTCAAGATCTGTAGAACTTTGTAATAGAGCACCAATAAAACATTAACAGTCCTTTAACAGTCTTTAGCTATTAAATCTCTATTGACATTAGCACCCAACCTAAAATTAGTCTCCATCATCTGCAGCCTTAAATCCCAGAGTTCGGGTGTCATCTTCTTCAAGATGTAAGTATCAAATCACACTTACTTCCAACAGAGACCACCTCATCAAAAATTAAAAACCTCAGTGCAGTCTTCATAAAGATGATGTCCTCATATTCTCCTTACCCTGCTCCTGGGGACCAGTGAGCCATGAAGGAGTCCTAATCTATTTATTTATTTATTTATTTATTTATTTATTTATTTATTTATTTATTTTTATCCTTACTCGAGGACATTTTTGCATTTATCTTCAGATAGAGCGGGAGGGAGAGAGGGAGGAAGAGAGAGAGAGAAACATCAATGTGAGAGAGACACATGGAGGAGTCCTAATCTATAAAGACCATACATGCTTCTATCTCCAAGAACTGGTAACATGATAATTATCATACTGAGATCTGAGAGGTACCAAACACATACTAGGTGGCAGGCCCCAGCTCAGTCTCTTACACAGCTGTAATCCTCATGCAAAGGAGAGATTTTTATCCTCTTTTCAGCTGAGGACACCGAGGCTCACAGCAATTATGGGACTTCTCTAAACACACACACACATACATCCAACAGTGTGGCCAGGATTAACTCCTGGATGTTACTAGTTCAAAAATCTTTACCTATTCCATACTTCACAGATAAACTGGCCAATTAGATTTAGGTCTAACCATTTAACCAGCCACCAGTTATTTTGTTTTCGTTTGTTGTTTTTTGGTTTTTTTTCTTTACTGATTTTAGAGAGAAGAGGAACGGAGAGGGAGAGAGAGACAGAAACATCGGTGAGAGAGAACATCGATTGGCCTCCTCCTGCATGTCCCCAACTGGGGATTTGGCCCACAACCTCGGCATGTGCCCTGACCCGGAATCGAACGGCGACCTCGTGGTGCATGGGTCCACACTCAACCACTGAGCCACATCAGCTGGGCCAGCCACTAGTTCTAGGAAACTGTAAGAATTGCCACCATCCTCACTGCCTTATTCCCAAAACTGAACACTCTAATCAAAATGCACTGTCTGACTTCCGGTCAAGATGGCGGCGTAGGTAAACGCGGTATCGCGTCTTCCCACAACCACATCAAAATTACAACTAAACTACAGCACAACCATCATTCAAAACCACCTCAGATCGAGCTAAATGGAAGTCCTACAACTACAAAACTAAAGCAGCAGCCACACAGAGACTGGTAGGAGGGGCGGAGGCACGATGGGCTGGTCCCCCACCCACGTGTAGTGGATAAAAATCAGGAGGACACCTTGGCTGTGAAGGTCCTCCCCGAGGAGTGGGGGGTGAGGGGTCCCCAAACCACACCAGGTGCCCAGCTCAGGGTTCCAGTGCCAGGAAGAGAAGTCCCCATCACTTCTGGCTGGAAAAACCAGCTGGAACTGAGGCTGAGGCAGCTGGAGCCCCAGGCAGCTTCTCTTAAAGGGCCCGCACACGGATTTACTTAGACTGGACTTACTCAGACTTGCTCTCTCTAAGCTCAGAGGGGAGACAGCTTGAAAGGCACCAGAGACATACAGGGAAGAACTGAGCTGTTTGTCCTCAGGATGAGGGCTGGAGAGGCAGCTTTCTCTCAGACAGACATGCTGGCGGAAACCTTTGTTCCTTTGGTGAGCCCTTCCCAGGGGCAAAAGACTGGTGCCATATCTGGGACTCCAGCAACCTAGCTCACACTGTTTGCTCTGCCCTGGTGATTCCCTGAGGCCCTGTCCCACCCAACTTTCGGGCCCACCCAAGCTGTTTCCAAAGGCTTTACCATAGGATTGGCCTGTGTTGGATCCTGCTTCAGAGTTTCCTAAAATCTCTCAAACAAGCAGCATCTGGTCTCAGCGAGCCCCATACCTCTCGCTAAGTGGCCCCAGGACTGGTATTAGAAGCAGCCAGCCTTGGTTCACAGCTTGGCTTTTTCTGGGCACCTCCAAGCCCAGAACAAGAAGTAGCCATCACCAGATCACTTTGTAGCTTATGCTGGGTGGTCCCAGGTAGAACACAGGTGGAGGTTGATGTTGCCCCAGAGCCAGCACACCCAACGGACAGTTTCAGACCACATCAAAGCACCACCACCCAACCACCTTCACAAGTGACACACTCAAGGAGTGGATTCAGTGGGTACCAGAACCCTGATGAAGTAAGTCTTGCTCTGTGTGTTGGGCCCCTACACAGCTGATCCTCCAAGGTAGTCAGAGGCCAGTGGTCAGTGGGCACAGCCAGTCCTTGCAGCTGATCAGCCTGAGTAAATCCCTCCCATTGACATGCCAACAGCAATCAAGACTCAATTACAACAGAAGAGTGTACAGTCCACACTAGGATTTCACCTCGAGGGCCCAGCTGGGGTGATCAGGGAGGCTGTGCCACTGGATCCTACAGGACACCTACAACAGTAGGCCACCCTATGAAGCCTAGGAGACATAGCAACTCTACTAAATACATAGAAACAATCACAGGGAAGCAGCAAAATGAGGAGACACAGAAACATGTCCCAAATGAAAGAACAGAACAAAACTCCAGGAAAAGAATTAAACAAAATGGAGATAAGCAATCAATCTGATGCAGAGTTCAAAACACTGGTTATAAGGATGCTCAAGGAACTTAGTGAGACCTTCAAGGAACTTAAGGAGACCTCCAAGGAACTTAGTGAGAACACCAACAACATAAAAAAGGACTAGTCAGAAATGAAGGATGCACTAACTGAAATAAAGAATAATTTACAGGGAATCAATAGTAGAGTAGGTAAAGCCAAGAAGCAAACCATCGATTTGGAATATAGGGGAGCAAAAAAAAAAAAAACAATCAGAACAGCAAAAAGAAAAAAGAATCAAAAAAAAAAAAAAATGAGCATAGTGTAAGGAGCCTCTGGGACAACTTCAAATGTGCCAAAATTCACATCATAGGAGTGCCAGGAGGAGGAGAGAGCGAGCAAGAAATTGAAACCTATTTGAAAAAATAATGACAGAAAACTTCCCTAACTTGGTGAAGGAAACAGACATACAAGTCCAGGAAACACAGGAAACAAGATGAACTCAAAGAGGTCCACACCAAGACACATCATCATCAAAATGCCAAAGGTTAAAGACAAAGATTCTTAAAAGCAGCAAAAGAGCCTTGGTTGGTTTGGCTCAGCGGTCAGCCCGTGGACCAGAGAGGCCCGGGTTCAGTTCCCGCTAAGGGCACGTACCTTGGTTGCAGTTTGTCCCGGGTGTGGGTGGCAACCAATCGATGTGTCTGTCTCACATCAATGTTTCCCTTTCTCTTTCTTCCTCTCTCCCTCCAGCTCTATCTGAAGATAAATGCAAAAAGAAAGAAAGAAAAGCAGCAAGAGAAAAGCAGTCCGTTACCTACAAAGGAGCTCCCAAAACACTGTCAGCTGACTTCTCAAAAGAAACTTTGCAGGCTAGAAAGGAGTGGCAAGAGATATTCAAGGTGATGAAAAGCAACAACCTACAACCAAGATTACTCTATCCTACAAAGCTATCATTTTGAATCAATGGACATATCAAGAGTTTCCCAGACAAGAAAAAGCTAAAGGATTTCATCATCACCAAACCAGTATTATATGAAATGTTGAAGGGTCTTCTTGAAGGAGAAGAAGAACAAAAATATGAACAATAAAATGACAATAAATACATATCTATCAACAATTGGATCTACAAACAAAATGAGCAAGCAGAACAGAAACAGATTCATAGATACAGAGAACTTTTTGTTGCTTGCCAGATGGGCGGGGGCTGGAGGGATGGGTGAAAAAGATGAAGGAATTAGGAAGTACAAATTGGTTGTTAGACTGATGAACCTCAAAGAGAAGGGTCGGGGGGCGGGATGAGATAAACCAAAGAACTTCTGTGCATATATGCATAACCAATGGACACCACAATAGTGTGAGGAAGGCAGGAGGGGGGCAGGCTTGGGGAGGGGGGTCAGTGGGGGAAAAAAGGGGGACATCTGTAATACATTCAACAATAAAGATGAGTTTTTGTTGTTTTTTTTTTAATGCTTTCTGACCCTCTTAAAGTGTGATGAGTTTTTACTTCTCATGAGACAGGAAATAGAGCAACCGAGATGGTCCATCAATGTTTTACACAGACTGATGCCATGCAGACCCTCAATCCCTCCTGTGGGCTTTGATTTTATTTTTTTACCTAAATCTAGAATTTTATGGTAATCTCTTCATTTTCATCATGTTAGTGTAAACCCATTATTTCAGGAATTGGTTATCCTTTTTTTTTTAATCCTCACCCAAGGATATTTTTCCATTTATCTTCAGATACAGTGGGAAATGGGGGGAGAGAGAGAGAGAGAAACATTGATGTAAGAAAGACACATTGATTGGTTGCCTCCTGCATGACCCCAACCAGGGCTGGGGACCAGAACCGCAACCCAGGTAGGTGCCCTTGACCCAAATTGAACCCACGACTCTTTGGTCCCCAGGCTGACACTCTAACCACTGAGCCTAACCGGCCAGGGAGGAACTGGTTATCTTTTTACACCTGTCATCTCTTCTATTAACTTCCTCTCACAATCTGGACTTCTCTGCAAATTTGATGAATATTACATATGCCCCCATTTAAGTCATTAATAAAGACACTGAACAGGGTAGAATCAAGGTTAGGATCCTTCCCTCTTCTAAAGAATCTCTCTCTGTGACCACAGAGTTATACTGTTAATCCATCCAACTCTGTCATCCAGGTTTGTATGAGAGGCTGTATCTCTTGCTGAGAATAAGATACAGTTTTGATCAATGCATTTGGTTCTTCAACAAAACCAGTAACCACTAAGAACTCTGTTTTTCTTCTAGGTACTTAGAAATCATTGGACTTATCATTTGTTTTCAATTATTGCCAAGAATTGGCGTTGAAATTTAGTAGTCCGACTGTTGCTCCTCTTGTGAACAGCAATAGCACATATTCATTTCCTGTCTGTTGGCCCCACTCACATTGTTGTCAATATCTCGTTAAATTTTATCAGCAGTGGATTGGGTGGCCATTTCTGTTAACTCTAAACATCCTACATATGTCATTCAAAATTGGAGGCATGAATTTATTTGAAGGCATGGACTTATTTAGATTTAAAGTTTTTATTCTATCTTAGTCAAATGTATCCTGTCTAGAATGTTCATCCTACATATTAGAGTCTGGAGACCATGCCCCTTAATAGAGAAGAAAGGGGTCGAATATATCTGTCTTCTTTCCATAGTCTATTAATATTACAATATCTTTCCCAAGTAGTACATCTTTTTCTTCTTTCTCTGAATGTCCTTTTCGTGGTTTTTGGTGTTTCATGAGGTCTATTGCATTTTAAAACTACATTTAGAAGATGGATTTCTTACATCTTCTAAACAAGATTGTACTTTTTTTTTTTTGCATTTATCCTCGTTTATGTGGCCATTCTTCCATGGTTCCTTAAAGTTTGAGCTCATTAAGGAACTCCCTGGGCAATCACTTCTCTCTTTTGAGATACCTCCTTAGTATTTTGAATGACTTCTTTAAGATTCTGGAATACAATCTTGTGTTTTTGTCTCAAACCACTTTGAATACAAAAGAACCTAGAAAAATCATTGAATAATATCTGTAAAGAGTTGAAAGAAAATAGCTGTCGACCTATAATTCTATAACCAACTAAACTGTCATTCAAAATAAAAGACAAATAAGAATTAGAGAGATCATAATATGTAGAAATCATCACTGAAAGAAATGCTAAAGGAATCTACTAAAAAAAAAGCACTACTAAAAAAAATAAATAAATAAAATAAATGGAAGAAGCAGGATGCAAAAAGTAAACTAAAAGCATATAAATTCGCCCTGGCCGGTTTGGCTCAGTGGTTAGAGCGTCGGCCCACGGACCAGAGAGTCCCAGGTTCGATTCCCACTAAGAGCACGTGCCTTGGTTGCAGTTTGTCCCCGGCCCTGGTTGGGGTTGTGTGGGTGGCAGCCAGTCAATGTGTCTCTCTCACATTGATGTTTCTCTCTCTCTCTCTCTCTTCCTCCCTCTCTCCCTCCTGCTCTGTCTGAAGATAAATACGAAAATGTCCTCGGGTGAGGAAAATAAATAAATAAATAAATAAATAAATAAATAAATAAATAAATGCATATAAATTCATGTTAAAAATCTAAGAGTAACTGCTAAAAATTTAAAAATAGATTCTAAAATGTTTAACCCAGTTAAGAAGAATTTAGAAAATGTAATTAATCCAAAAAAGGCAAGAAATTAGAAAGAAGCATACAAACCATAGTAAATAGAATATACAAACAGAAATAAATTTAAATAAATAAGCAATCACAATAAAAGTAATTATTTTAAATTCATCAGGTAAAACACAGAGGTTATCAAATTGGAGTACAAAAGTCCAGGTGTAGCTACTCAAGAGAGGCACATCAAAAACAAATTGATATTAAGAAACATTTTTAGCCCTGGCCGGTTTGGCTCAGTGGTTAAAGCATCAGCCCATAGACCAAAGAGTCGCGGGTTCAATTTTGGTCAAGGGCACGTACCTCGGTTACGGTTCAGTCCCTGGCCCTTGTCCGGGTCATGCGGAAGGCAACCAGTCGATGTGTGTCTCTCTCTCTCCCTCCCACTCTATCTGAAGATATATAGAAAAATATTCTCGGGTGAGGATTAAAAAAAAAAAAAAGGAAAGATTTTAAAATACATATTGGTTTAATATTAAGACTGAAATTGCTAAAGCTTTGCCATGCCAGACACTGACATTCTAAGCAAGCACTTTAAAAATGTGATCAGAGTTGTCTTTAATACAATATATATGGTACTTTTATATATGTGTGTATGTATATGTGTACATATATATACACGTAGTATATGTGTGTGCTGTATACAGTGGAGCTGGGATTTCCAGACAAGTCTCCTTTTTGCCTTCTAGAAAGGATCTCTAAATCATGTAAGCCATGTTCTTAAGTGTCGTGATCCAAATCTTGCCTTCAAGTAAGTGACAAGCTAAACACATTTTTATGGTCTGGAAGAAAACATACACACACATGAAGACAGCCTGTAGCCATCGACTGTTACTACTGAAAAGACTTGAGTGATTCTCCAGAATACGTTCTTTTGAAGATCATACATACTTTGGAGAATCTGAACAGAAAGTTATGGACCCAGGAAAAAGAGTAATATCCATAAACAAAAGTAAGCATATTATTTATGGGGATTTACGGACACTCGTCCCCCAAAAGCCAATCCTTGAAGCACACACTAACAGCCAAAGATGTACCTCACCCCCCAGTTTACAAACCTGTAGCGACAAGATAAACAGAAAGAACTGCTAAGGGAAAAGGCATTGTGTCCCAGGCTGCCCAACCAGTTTGTGGCAGCAGCAGGACACGGAGATGAGACCTGGCTCCCTCAAAGCCTCACGCAGTGTTCTACCACGTTCATCATACATCCCCCCACACTGTCGGAGTCATTCCCTGAAACAGCACTTCTAAAATAAATGATGGAGCTTGACAAAAATGCCAGGTAACAACTCCTTCTATTCCGTCTATTCTCAGAGCTATTTTAAATAAAATCCTTAAGCCAAATTATCAGTGAACTATTAGCTCAATGAATGCAGAAGGGTTATATGGCCCAAATTATGACCGAAGAGTCATCATAATGTATGTTTTGTCTAGAGGCCTTGAAGATATATCATGCCTTAAAAATCAGGCATAGACATAAAAAGAAAACTTGGAGCAATTAGGGTAAGGCAGGTTGGTCTTTTAAATTATCATCCTTTCTAATAAAGAACTTTCCCAGTGTTAGAAATTTACCTGTCTCTTAAAAGCACCTTGAGCTATCAGAAAAAAATTACTTCATGAGTATATATCATTATTAATAATTATATAAAGATTTTTTAACTTAATGAATATAGAAATGATCTTCCAATTCATACAAAACTGGTCAGAAGAGTCTTCCTCTAAGATTTTTTGAGGAACTTGGGTAGAGGGCATGGCTAGAGAGATGGAAACAAGAAAATCTCCTTTGACTTCAGGAACCGAATTATGTTTGTTTTCCTGCTTTAAAATTAAATTTCTATACTTCACTTTAATTATCATTGAAAAATGTAGTTGTTTAATAAAATGACCCAAACTTTTAAATGAAATCTGAAGTAAGCAGGGAAATCATTTTATGTTTTAGCTATTAAAGTATCCTGGCATTTTCTGGAGTTTGTTAAAATGGGGGAAATAAATTAACATTTATGTCCCCCCATAAATATGAAGGACCCTGTCTCCTATTGCTTATCAATTCTGACATCTGGTCCTGAAAGCCTGTCTCGTTGTCAAAAAGAGACACTATATTTGGGAATTCCATGACTGACTGCATCCAGAGACAAACTCAAATTCTAATATTGCTACTCTCAGTTTAATTTCTGAACTCTCGGTATGGAATGAGTGAATGAAAAACATGCAAAGTTGATTCAAATAGTGTGCTTGATGGGACCTGTGAAAGAGCAGAACTAGCCCTGGCCAGCTTGGCTCAGCGGTTAGAGCGTCGGCCCGCGGACCGGAGAGTCCCAGGTTCGGTTCCCGCTAAGGGCACGTACCTCAGTTGCAGTTTGTCCTTGGCCCCGGTTGGGGTCGTGTGGGTGGCAGCCACTCAATGTGTGTCTCTCACATCAACGTTTCTCTCTCTCTTTTTCCCTCTCTCCCTCCTGTTCTATCTGAAGATAAAAGAAAAAAAAATATCCTTGGGTGAGGATAAAAAAAAAAAGAACAGAACTAAAAAGCTAACTCTCCCAACTCCCAGGCTGTAGACTCTATGAGCCCCTTGACTTGCTCACAGCCATGTCCCTTGTGCTTAGCACAGTCTGAAAAAATATTGATTACAGCAATAAATTAAGGTATAAATTTTCCTGGTATACATATGTTCTTTACTTGAAGCATCTAGGTTCCAGCATCTGGAAGAATTGATTTAAAGCTTTTAAAAAGAAAAAAAGAAAAAAGGCAGTCCCTAAGTAAACAGAGGAGGAAGAGGGGGAAAAGGGGATTGCACCTCAAAACATAGTCCAAAATTCCAATTCAATGTGTAGTGAATGTCCACTTAATAAAGTTATCTGCCTGATAATGTTAAGTTTCAAAATGTGCACATGAGAGTTCTCAGGATCACCTGGGCCAATAACTACGTACTCAAGTCTGGATAAGAACAAGAAAAGAGCCAGGAACACCAAGCAACTCTGACTCATGGGAAAGTCATTCCTGTCAACCACCTCTATTTCCCTCCTTGCCCAACGTTATCCTTCCACCTTTCAGATCCTTTGTCAACTCCTGATACTCTCCCCGTCATTTACTATTACACCCACAGTGTCACCCCTTGCTTGGCTTTTGGTCTCTGGGTTTCCCTTCCACCCCACCTAGAACCTTTGGATCCCCACATGTAGGCTTGGCTCCCTCAGAAATTCTAGGAGTTCTATAAGCCAACAGCAAGTTTTGAGTGATTTTAAGACCATACGGTAGTTTTCTCATCTTTGTCTCTTTGGCAAACTCACCAACTACATATAAAGGTACACTCATGTGTATGTGCATGAGCTATATGCTAATACACACACATACACATACAGAAACACACACACACACACACACACACACACATCTTGTGTAATCATAGAAGCCGAAAAACCACTTTCTAATATCTAGTCTAAAATCTTAAATGACCTTTTCTTTTCGTGGTACAGCATTGTAATCACTATTATTCATATTGGTGACCACTGACGTTGCAAGACATTAATGTGCTTTATGATACAGCAAAGACTAGTAATTTCTGAACAGTTTTAGTGGTCATTGAACTTGAACCAGGTGAAAGTTGGCACTTCCTGCCTGAAGGATGCTGACCTGGCTCACTCAATCTAAGAGTTAGGTGACCAAATGTCCATTGGTTCCTGAGGACTGAGGTTTCTTTTCTCAATGACCCTTGAATGCAGTCTTAACTGATGTGAAAATGGAGTTTATTGAAAAAATAATAAAAATAACTCTTATAAAATCAACTTAAGTTCTCTTGTCCATCTTGCATCTATTTTCTATACACCCATGTATGACTTATTATATGTAAAAGTTTAGAACTGCCTGGCACATACTAAGTGCTATATAAGGGTTCACTATTATGACAGAGAAAGAGTATCATGGACAAAAGTTACAGTGCTCTTTGGATAATGTGGCTTTGCCATGTCTGGGTTTTCCCCTCCTGTTTGCCTCTGTACCATCCAACATTGCCTCCTGTTTTCTTTTCTTGTTACGTGCTCTGTGCTCATCTTGCCTTCTGCATCCACAATGAAATGCTAACTGGAAAATCAAAAAGCACATAGCACTCTAGGCAAGTACCCAAAATTCAATTAAGAGAACATTAAGATTTTTAAACCTCAATTAATAAGAATTTTTTTTCTTAGTATAAATTAATATATTTTTTGGTGGTCTTTTTATTATTATTAATTTATTTTTGTTACAGATGTTTCTCCTTTTTTCCCCATTGACACTCTCCTCCCCATCCTCCCCACCCCCATCCCCAGCTCTTTTGTCCATGTCCATCAGTTATGCATACATGCGTATAAGTTCTGTGGTTTGTCTCTTCCCTCCTCCCCCACCCCCTCTTCTCAGGGTTGTCATGCTGTACCCTACTTCCACGTCTCTGGGTCTACTCTGTTCCTCAGACTGTTATGTTCATTATATTCCACAAATAAGTGAGATCATGTGATATTTGTTTTTCTCTGCTTGGCTTGTTTCGCTTAGGATAATATTCTCCAGGTCCCTCCATGTCGTCTCAAAGGATAAGAGATCTTTCTTTCTTACAGCTGCATAGTACTCCGTTGTGTATATGTACCACAGATTTTTTTATCCATTCTTCCACTGATGGACACTTGGGCTGTTTCCAGATCTTAGCTATTGTAAATAGTGCTGCTATGAACATAGGGGTACATGTATTCTTTCTGATTGGTGTTTCAGGCCTCTTAGGGTATATTCCTAGAAGTAGGATCACTGGGTGAAATGGCAATTCAATTTTCAATTTTTTGAAGTAACACCATAGTGTTTTCCACAGTGGCTACACCAGTCTGCATTCCCACCAGCAGTGTACTAGAGTCCTCTTTTCTCCACACCCTCGCCGACACTTGTTTGATGATTTGTTGATGGCAGCCATTCTGACAGGTGTGAGGTGATACCTCATTGTTGTTTTAATTTGCATCTCTCTGATGATTAGTGATGTTGAGCATTTCTTCATATGTCTCTTAGCCATTTGTATGTCCTGTTTGGAGAGGTGTCTATTTAGGTCCTCTGCCCATTTTTTAATTGGGTTCTTTGTCTTCCTTTTGTTGAGTTGCATGAGCACTCTATATATTTTGGAAATTAACCCCTTATCTGATGTATCATTGGCAATTATGCTCTCCCATACAGTGAGTTCCCTTTCCGTTTTGATGGTTGTTTCTTTTGCTGTGCAGAAGCTTTTCAGTTTGATGTAGTTCCATGTGTTCATTTTTTCCTTTGTTTCTGTTGCCTTCGGTGATGAATCAGTGAAGATTCTGCTGCATATGATGTCCGAAATTTTGTTGCCTCCATTTTCTTCTAGGATTTTTGAGTCACATTTAAGTCTTTTATTCATTTTGAGTTTATTCTTGTGTATGGTGTAAATTGATGGTCTAGTTTCATTTTTTTGCATGTAGCTGTCCAATTTTCCAAACACCATTTATTAAAGAGGCTGTCTTTACTCCATTGTATGCTCTTGCCACCTTTGTCAAATATTAATTGAGCATAATGTCTTGGGTCAATTTCTGGATTCTCTGTTCTGTTCCACTGGTCTATATGCCTGTTCTTGTGCCAGTACCAGGCTGTTTTGATTATAGTAGCTTTGTAGTATAAGCTGATATCCGGTATTGTGATCCCACCTACTTTGTCCTTCTTTTTCAAGATTGCTGTAGCTATTCGGGGTCTTTTTTGGTTCCATATGAACTTTTGAAGTATTTGCTCTAGTTCTGTGAAATATGTCACTGGTATTTTGATGGGGATTGCATTGAATCTATAGATTGCTTTGGGTAATATGGACATTTTAATGATGTTAATTCTTCCAATCCATGAACAAGGTATGTACTTCCACTTTTTTATATCTTCCTCTATTTCTTTTTTCAATGTCCTGTAGTTTTCTGCAAATAGGTCCTTTACTTCTTTGGTTAAATTTATTCCTAGGTATATTAATTTTTTTGCCGAGATGGTAAATGGGATTTTTTTAGTTTTGCTTTCTGTGAGTTCGTCATTGGTGTTTTAGAATGCCATCGATTTCTTGACATTAATTTTGTATCCTGCTACTTTGCCAAATTCATTTATTAAGTCTAGTAGATTTCTGATGGAGTCTTTAGGGTTTTCTATGTATAATATCATGTCATCTGCGAATAGTGACAGTTCCACTTCCTCCTTTCCAATGTGGATCCCTTTTATTTTTTCTTCATGTCTGATTGCTGTGGCTAAGACTTCCAGTACTATGCTAAATAAGAGTGGCAAAAGTGGGCATCCCTGTCTTGTTCCTGTTCTTAAGGGAAATGTTTTTAGTTTTTGCCCATTGAGTATGATGTTGGCTGTAGGTCTTTCATATATGGCCTTTATTATGTCGAGATATGATCCCTCTATTCCCACATTGCTGAGCGTTTTTATCAGAAATGGGTGCTGGATTTTGTCGAATGCTTTTTCAGCATCTATTGCTATGATCATGTGGTTTTCATCTTTCATTTTGTTTATGTGGTGTATCACATTTATTGATTTGCGAATATTGAACCAGTCTTGCATCCCTGGAATGAATCCTACTTGGTCATGGTGAATAATTTTTTTGATGTATTGCTGGATCCGATTTGCTAGTATTTTGTTCAGGATTTTGGCATCTATGTTCATCAGGGATGTTGGCCTGTAGTTTTCTTTCTTTGTAGTGTCTTTTTCTGGTTTTGGAATTAGAATTATGCTGGCCTCATAAAACGAGTTTGGAAGTCTTCCTTCTTCTTGAATTTTTAGAAATAGTTTGAGGAGAATGGGTGTTAGTTCTTCTTTGAATGTTCGGTAAAACTCCCCCGTGAAGCCGTCAGGGCCTGGGCTTTTGTTTGCTGGGAGATTCTTGATTACGTCTTCAATTTCCTTAGTTGTTATTGGTCTGTTCAAGTTGTCTCTCTCTTCCCGGTTCAGTTTTGGGAGACTATGTGTTTCTAGAAATTTGTCCATTTCACTTAGATTGTCCAATTTTTGCCATATAAATGTTGATAGCATTTAACGATCTTTTGTATTTCTGTGATGTCAGTTGTTACTTCTCCTCTTTCATTTCTGATTTTGTGTATTTGGGTTCTCTCTCTTTGTTTCTTGGTGAGTCTAGCTGAGGGTCCATCAATCTTGTTTATCTTTTCAAAAAACCAGCTCGTTGTTTCATTGATCCTTTGAATTGTTTTTTTGGTCTCTATGTCATTTATTTCTGCTCTGATCTTTACTATTTCCTTCCTTCTACTTGCTCTGGGGTTATCTTTTAGTTTGCTTTCTAGTTCTTTAAGTTGTGAGGTTAGATAGTCTATTAGAAATTTTTCTTGTTTCTTGAGATAGGCCTGTAGTGCTATGAACTTCCCTCTCAGAACTGCTTTCACTGCATCCCATAGATTTTGTGTTGTTGTGTATTAATTTTCATTGGTTTCCAGGAAGTTTTAATTTCTTCCTTATTCTCCTCGGTAACCCATTCATTGTTTAATAACATGCTATTTAGCCTCCATGTGTTCAAATGTCTTTGCATGTTCTTGTTGCAATTGATTTCTAGTTTCATGCCATTGTGATCTGAGAAGATGCTTGATATGATTTCAATCTTCTTGAACTTGTAGAGACTTAGTTTGTGTCCTAACATATGGTCTGTCTTTGAGAATGTCCCATGTGCACTTGAGAAGAATGTGAATTCTGTAGTTTTGGGGTGTAATTCTCTGTAGATATCTATTAAATCCATTTGGTCTAGTGTTTCATTTAGAGTTTCTGTTTCCTTGTTAACTTTTTGTCTAGAGGATCTATCCAGTGATGTCAGTGGGGTGTTGAAGTCCCCTGCTATGATTATATTGCTGTCGATTGCTCCTTTGAAGTCCTCCAGAAGATTTTTAATATATTTTGGTGCTCCTATATTGGGTGCATATATGTTTACCAAGGTTATATCTTCCTGTTGGATAGATCCTTTCAATATTATGTAGTGACCTTCTTTGTCTCTAGTTATGGCCTTCATTTTGAAATCTATTTTATCAGATATGAGTATTGCTACCCCAGCTTTTTTTTCCTTTCCGTTTGCTATGAAGATTTTTTTCCATCTCTTCACTTTCAACCTATGTGAGTCTTTTGTTGTGAGGTGGGTCTCTTGTAAACAACATATATATGGGTCATACTTTCTTATCCAATCAGCTACTCTGTGTCTTTTGATCGGAGCATTTAATCCATTTACATTTAAGATGATTATTGATATGTACTTATTTAGTGCCATTTTTGTTTAGTGTGGTTATATTTTCCTTCCTATATCTTCTACTAATTACAGCAGTCCTTTTAACATTTCTTGCAGTGCTGGTTTGGTGCTAATGTATTTCCTTAGCCTTTTTTTTTTGTCTGGGAAGCTCTTTATTTGACCCTCTATTTTGAATGATATCCTTGCTGGGTAGAGTAGTCTTGGATTCAGATCCTTGTTTTTCATGACCTTGATTATTTCATGCCATTCCCTTCTGGCCTGTAGTGTTTCTGTTGAGAAGTCAGCTGATAGCCTTATGGGGGTTCCTTTGTAGGTAACCTGTTGCTTATCTCTTGCTGTCTTTAGGATTCTCTCTTTGTCTTTAATTTTTGGCATTTTAATTACTATGTGTCTTGGTGTGGGTCTGTTTGGGTTCTTCTTACTTGGGGCTCTCTGTGCTTCTTGAACTTGAATGCCTTCTTTCTTCACCAAATTAGGGAAGTTTTCTGTCACTATTTCTTTAAATATATTCTCTAACCCTTGCTCATTTTCTTCTTCTTCAGGGACTCCTATGATGTGAATATTATTACGTTTCCAGTTGTCCCACAGTTCTCTTAAGCTGTCTACCCGTTTTTTCATTGTTTTTTCCTTTTGGTTTTTTGATTGGTTGATTTTTTCTACCCTGTCTTCTAATTCACTGATCCGGTCCTCAGCTTCCTCTACTCTGCTGGTCAGTCCTTCCAATGTGTTCTTCATTTCTGCTATGACATTCTTCATTTCTTCTTGGTGCTTCTTGATTTCCAATTGGTTGATTTTCAATGTTTCTATGTCTTTACTCATGGTGTTGATACCCTTACTTATGCTGTTGAGCTTCCTCAAGATCATGGCTCTGAATTCTAGCTCTGTTAACCTGCTTAACTCCATTTCATTTATCTCGTCTTCGGTAGAGTTCTCTTGTTCTTTCACTTGGTATTTGTTTCTTTGTTCCACCATTTTGGCTATCTTAGTGGGTTTTGGAGCCTGCCAAATTTTCCCTGTGGGTGTTGGTGTTCTGCTGTTTGTGGCTCCCTCTACTGGGTTTGGATGAGCGTGGGAGGACCCACGTTAAACACCACTGTCAAGTCTTACTTTTCTGGGTAGATTTGCAAGCCCAGAAAAGGTTAAGTTATCCTCTAGCTTTTTGCCTAGAGACTATTAGTCGTGGTTACTCGAAGAGCCTTGGGTTCTCAGTTGAATAAAAAACTCCCTCAGGTGTTCAGCATGAGAGGATTTCTCGAGGGTGGGGCAGATGCTGGTAGTTAATGAGCCTCAATTTGAATTTCAATGGCCCACCTGGGTGTGGCTGAATCCTTGGGAGGGGCTGCTGCCTCTCCCCAGAGCCCTGGGAAGGAGTAAGATGGCCACTGTCCTGCATGGCTACAACTCAGCAAAAGCTCTGAGCACCCTCCAAATCCCAAGTGTCCCCACACAGTTCCAGTCCAGTCCGCCTTCCCTCTGCCAGAGCCCAAAGTGAGTGACTGTGGCTACTTTAGTGCTCTGTCCCGGCCCTCTGTGCTGTGGAGCCGGCTTGGGCTTTAACCCGGAGGGCGGTGCTCACAGCTAAGACTGCTGCTGTCTGTGGGCTCCCAGCCCCCCTCTCGTGCCTCCTCAATCCTACCAGGATCGATTCAGTGTCCCTGGTTGTATGGTCCTCGCAAGCAGCTTTTCTGTTGCTTTTTCCCCGACGATTTGTCTTTATTTTAGTTGTAACTCCAGTTTGGTCCTGGAAGATCGTCTGTGTAGCTTCCATTCACTCCACCGCCATTTTGGAATCCTCCTTAATTAATAAGAATTTATTCACTGATTTTCTTTTCCTATCAATGTTATGTACATTTCTGCACCCAGAATGAGCTTATTTGACATCTCACAGTAATTCTCCCCAAACTTCTGGAGACATCCTTGCAAGCCTGTAATCAGGTCCCCACTGACTGTGGAAGACACTATTTACAGAGCTCAGCAGGTTTGGAAAGGAAACTTGTTCTGGAAAAGTGCTTTTCCTATCTCTCTTCCTTTCAAACTATGCGACTCAAAGATATAGTTTGCTATCAGCAAGAGGAGAGAATGCTATTTTAATTGTTACATATGTGCCATACATTGAATGACTATTAACTGTTTTGTTGATTTATCTTTGCATCTCAATATAATAATAGGTTCACAATAAATTTTTATTTTATAAAGGAATGAAAGTCAGTAAAGCAGATTTTACTCACCAACACATCTAATCTTATATCATTCTAACATAAATGGAAGTTTATTACATGTACTACAATTGCTTTATATTACTTCACGAAGAGAGAAATATCATAAGGTATTCATCACCTGAAACAAATATATCTCTTCATATGTCCCTGACCAAAGCAATTATGGAACTGAATTGGTTCAGAGAGTACAGTCACCCTGGACTCCATTCCAGCGTGATTTGATCCTATTGTTAAAATCATTTTACTCACACCTAAATCAAAGAGCCTTTTCTTCCTCCACCTCCCAGGGTGAATGAAGGCCTCACCTCGTGACATTTCACCATCATTTAGTTAACTACTCCTTAGACAGATACTACCCAAAACAAGTTTTCTTTTCCTTTCTTTTTTAAACTAAAACAACAGGCAATACGTGACTTTTGAAATTAGCAAATAAAAATTACAGTATATTTTCACTAGAAAGAAAAGGCCATAAAATATGCAGTAAATGCTTTCTTAAAGCATAATCTATCTGGAAAAGTTAAAATGGAGAGTTCTGAGAAAATTAAACAATGTAGTAAGTCTAATTTTAGCCTGCCTTCCTTCTATTCAAATATGAGTTCCTTATTTCTTGGAAACTTAAAAAGAAGAGTTCTAGCCAGTGGCTCAGGTGGTTGAAGCATTGACCACCGAAAAGTTGTGGATTCAATTCCCAGTCAGGGCACATACCCAGGTTATGGGTTCTATCCCCAGTTGGGACACATATAGGAGGCAACTGATCGATGTTTCTCTCTCTCTCTCCCTTCCTTTCTCTCTAAAATTAATAAACATAGCCTTGGGTGAGGATAAAAATAATAATAATAAAAAGAATGCTGAGCAGATTAAATGATGAAAAGAAATATGTTCAACCTCTTGTGACATAGGCATAGACAACTAAGAAGGGTGATGAATCCTGACTTTTTATTTAAAAATTCAAAGCTTGGGAACCTTTCAGTCAGAGTTCACAGACCAACAGCCTCAGGCTGAATCTGGCCCAGTTGCCACAGGCAAATGTGCGTAAGAGATACCAACATTTAGAAATCATAGATTTCCTGTGAAAAGTTTAGATTTCTAGTTTCTCCAAAAAACTGGGTTATGAGCTCCTCTGATCTGAAGGTTTCTTCACCCAGGGTGGGAGATTGAAATGGGGATGCCAAGGCCTCCCAAGGTGTCCTCATTTGCATACATCTCCTTAGAGCTGCTTTGGAAGTCACTCAGCTGAGTCCGACTTACCATTCTTGCCAATCCTAAGACTTGGACCAAGAACAGACTAAAATCTAGATGCAAAAGGATATAAATTCTGCCATTTGTAGTACCTGTTTGTTTATCCATTTTATAGTTGGGAACAGCATGACAACTCTCTAGCCCCAAAAGCTGTTCTTAGCATTCATGGGCACCCTTGTATTTGAACAACATTCACATTGAAACAGGGTTGTTGTCCTTAGAACTTGGTCTGCTGGCACACTCGAACGGGTTGTAAATTCTTCGAGAGGACTGAAAGCTATGCCAGACCCCCTTCCACCATCTCCTCACACCATCACAGCCCTGCAGGTGATGAATACGTGAGTCAGGGAGGTGGGCTGAGTCTGAAGGGAAGAGTCACAGTTGGAGTAAAACCACTTGTTACCTTCACTTGCATATACAAGTAAGTGACATGGCATGGCATTGTTTAAGAACATACAGAGGAAGCCCAAAGCATTGAGGTCACTTCCTAAAATATCCCGATTACATTGTGGTTTCATAAAATAGGTTTCAGAGCCCAAGTTACCTGAATATCTGCCTCTATTCATTTCACAGCCTACATTCAGTTTAGGGAGGAAATATGTAAACAGTAAGAAATGAAATGTTTCTTTGCCATAATTGATTTCCCTTCTTCTTTAAGAGGTTAAAAATCAGTGATAGTTTTCATTTGGGGTGGGGGAATCAATTTTCAGTAAGCATAACATTTTTAAGACCAAAACCATTTAAATGTAAAACTGAAGCTACTTTAAAGTAACTCAAGAAGACAAAAATAAAAGTTGTAAGGACTCAGAATCAAAACAAATTCATTTTACAGAATAAACTATTTTTCTATAGCAATAAAATACAATGTTCCTTAGGGAGTTTGGGAAATTTTGCAAAGTTCTAATTGATAAGCTTTGCAAGAGAAAGACTGCTTTTTGAGGTAGTAAATCGCCTACTGACATATTCTCCACAAAGCTTCAGTGTTTAATACCAAGCTGCTGGGATACGAGTACAAAGACATCAATTATCTCAAAATAGATTGGGGCAGAGTCCAGTTCACTTATTAGTTCTGTAAGCTATGTCCACAGGGGACAGAGAGAAGTAGAGATTTGGCAATCAGCTGGTTAATTTGATCACTGTAGAAAACTGCACGGTATAATTTAGGTCGGAAACATACCCTGACCTGGTGTTCCTAATTTGGAACATTCATCATATTAATCAAATAATCGTCAAGTCTCAATTTCACTATACCCTGTAAACAGAGTCCCAGTATCAATGATCAAGTTTTCACTTATAATTATAAACAAAATACAACATTACATTATCTGGGCACCTGCAACTTTTAGGTTGTGCCCCATTTTCTACGCAGCCCTTCCAAAACATCTTCACTCCCCCTAACCCACTGGCCTACTTCCCCTCATCTTACCCCTGGCCTGCCAAGGTGACCTTGCCTCTGGGCACAGGGAGAACATGGAGGCCGTCAGGTAGGAACTCCCTCAGCTCCCCCTCGCAACACGAGCACACATACTCCTCATAGCCGCACCCTCCTTAACTCCTATCCCAACAGGAGAATTTTCTGTTTACTTTTCCAAAACTACCTTCTAGCACCTTCTCTAGATCTCATCAATACTACTTCTCAGGGACCTTGTTCCATCTTCTTTATTTTCAATCTTTCCCTTTGTTCTATTTCAGTCGACTCAACATACAAACAAATGAACCCTCTCTCGGGTTAAAATGGCATCTTTGTATACCACTATTAAGAGTTTAAATTAGTAGGACCTTTCTGGAAAGCAATCTGACAATAGGTAACTAAATGCCTTAGAAAAGTTCAGGTCTTTTCACCCGATAAATATCTCTTCTGTGAATCAGGTCTAGGAAAATAGTACAAAATATGCACCAAGCTTAATTTCAAAGCTATTCCTGATAGCGGGACGGAGAAAAACTAAACATTTAACATCAGGTGTAAAGAGTAACTTTTCTGAAGAGTTTTTAATGTTGGGGGAAATATCAAGTGAGACAGTTATACAAATAAAATTGAAAGTTGTCTGTAAGATCTAGCAGGTGAATGTAATACCTGTATAGCACAGGATGTGTCCTCTATAAATGACACTTTTCAAATATCCTAAGATGATAAGTGTCTGTCTGCATCACTGCTCAGCAACTAACACAGTACACATCGTGGACAACTAATAAATATTTGTTGAGTGAATGAACAATTATGAGCTCTGCTTTTGCACATACAGAAGACTGGCTTCAGCATCTGTCCCTGCATAAATCACCAAGGTGGATTTGGATGATCTAATTGGCTAGAACCCTTCCTTGCCTCCCTTACTGCTCCCTGGGTGCTTCTCCATATGGAGTTATTTAATTAGACAGAGATAAAACTTCTCATTCATTCACTCAGCAGAGTTTATATTCACTCATTTGGTCTCTTCTCAACTAGGTTAAAATGAATGGAAAGAACTGGAATAATAATTTAAAAAATGGCAGTGTGTTTGAATTAGGCTGGTGGAATTATGGATTATCATTTTGGCTTTTTATACCTTTTAAAATACTTTTTAATTACTGTCCTAATTTTCTACAATGAACATGTACTCTACCGATAATTCGAAAACAAAACAGTTTAAAAATAAAACCCTGTATTGACTCCACATACCCCTGTGGCTTTATGCCTCCTCTCTTGACAAGCAATCCTCTTGAAACTGTCCCCTACACCCCTGGCCTCCCCTTTCTCACCCTCAGAGTCACCTCTTGACCCACCACCACACTAAAATTGGCGCTGCTGTGATCACCAAAGACTTCAGAGTTGTTAAACCCAGTGGTTACTTCTCTGTCCTCATCTCGCTGGACATTTTGGCAGCACTTGACACCTACACACACCATCTGCTTGAAACTCTTTCATCCTTTGGATTCCAGGACAACAGTCTTATCTTTTATCCTTTTCTTACCTATCTTTTCCCTCTGTCACACACTAAATGATGGCCATCCCAGAGTCTCTATTTATCCCTCTTCTCACTATATATGAACTTCAGGTCATCTTGCCACCCCCTTACTTCAGCCATTCTGTGTGATGATAACTCTCTGAACTTACTTCTCTAGTCTGTTCTATGTTCCAACTGATGTAGATAAATAGATAATATAGACACATAAATAATGAGTATATGACCCACCAAATGATATACATATTCACCAAAATCTGAAAATGCCAGGGCTAAACCAGAAAACCTACAGTAAACGAGGTGTTGCTTTTTGGTTTAACGACTTCACCTCATCTGATTTTCTTCATTCTGTCATTTGGCAAATATTAAATGCCTACTGTGTGCCAGAGACTGTACAAGTTACTAGGAATTTTTTTAATGAGCGAGATCAATACGTTTCCGTCTTGTGTGGAAAACAGACGTGAAGCCAAAATTAGCTGCTCACAGATGTGGCAAGTGCCAGGAAGACCAGACAGAGGGTGATTCTATAAGCTACTTGAGGGCAAGAACATAATGATTCTTCGCTGAATTGAACGTTAACATTTTAAACATTTCAATGAGAAATTAAAGTGTAATTATCTAAATAAATATGTATACCTAAATAAATATGTATACCTAAATAAATTTGTATTTCAAAAAATAACCCACGGCAAAAAAAAAAACCACACAATTAATAAAATGTTATATAGAAAAAAGAAAAACAAAGTATTCACTAGAAGAACATCACGAATATCATCCTCTTTTTGCCAACAGTATAAATTCTTCTAATCGATCATTTTTTCTACTCTACTACATAAAATCAGCTAGGTTTATTGAAGCCTGAATGATGTTTTGGTCACAGAAATATCCAGGTGCTCTATGGCTTGGGAGTGGCTTAAGTTCTCTTAGCTCTTTCATTGGTTGAGTTAAACATCAGAGGTATACTTTCCCCACCCACCTCTGACCCTTTGAGCCAATCTGGACACACACACTTGTCCACACACCTGCCTGGGGCCCTCTGCACAAGCTGGCAAGCTTGGCCTCCTGGTACTGCAGCCCCCCCTCTCCCTCCTGGCCTTTGGCTCTGTCTCGCTTCTGGACCCCCTGGGGAGGTCCCAGCATGGTCACAGCCTCCTCAGAACCCAGCCACCAGATTCAAACGTCACTAAAATATTCTAAAGCGGAGGGCGAGACCTCTGAAGATTTGCTGGTATGTGAGCAATCAGGGACCCCTGCCCAGGCTACTGAGCTCAACGTGTTAGAACATAAAACCAGTGAGACCAAGATCACAGAATTTTTCTTTTTTTTCTGTATTGATTTTAGAGAGAGAGGAAGTGAGATGGAGAGATAGAAACATTGATGAGAAAGAACATCAATTGGCCGCCTCCTGCATGCCCCCCCCCCACTGGAGATTGGGCCCACAACCTGGGCATGTGCCCTAACTGGAAATTGAACTGGCACCCTCTCAGTGCTGGGTCAACGCTCAACCACTAAGCAACACTGGCCAGGCACAGAATTTTTCTTAACAAGTCAGTCAGCTCTGACCTCGCCTAAGGGACAAAACATGTTTTAAGTTTCCCTATGTCTTTTCTCAGTCCCCAGTATGAGGAAACTTTGCATTGGGAGATAGAAAATGTTCCTCCAGGAACCAGGTGACTAGGGGAAATGGTGAAAGGAATATTTTTTTACTTTGAGAACTTTCCACTGTTAGACCAAAAATCCATTTAAAAATAAAAAACACAGACTCATAGAAACAGAGGCCAAAGAAATGGTCAGCAGAGGGGAGGGGACGAGGAGAGGGGTGAAAAGGTGAAGGGGGATGTAGTCAATAATATCATGGTAAGTTTGCACGGTGACATGATTAGCTGAATTTGTAAGCTATAAAAATGTCAAATCACTGTATTGTTTCCTGACACTAGTATAATAATATAATACTGTATACCAACTGTATACTTAAATTCAAAATTTTAAATAGTTACAATAATATTGTCTTGCATTTTAAGCAATTGAAAAATAGCTAGCCTTTCCTGACTGACTAAATAAAAACTCAGAGTTAACTTTCTCACTTCAGTGCCAGTGTCAGAACTTGGAACCTAGAGGCCAGGAGTTCCAACATCAGTTCTCAGTCACTATCCGCCCTGCCTCCCACCCTCTCCTACTCCCCCTCCTCTTCTTCGCCCTGCCCCAGCTTCCCTGCCTCCTTTAACCTGTGTGTCTGCTGCTCTCTATAACACTGCTGAATTCCTAGGGCCTTACACAGTTGTTTGGCATTTAAATTGCACATATATTTCTTAATAGATGCTTATTAATCTTTTCCAACTGTTTTACAGATCCAGACAAAAATGTAGATTTAATCCTGGTCAAATGTCTTGCAAACACATCCCTTTGGTCACAAAGCTGAGAGGATAAGACTACAAGGACAGGGCAGCACAGGTCATGAGAGCATCAATTCCGGAACATGAAAGCTACCAATTGTGCATTCACTTAGCAAACGTTTACTAGCCTCTCCCACGGGCATGACCATGAAGTTGGGTGGCCTTTATTTCATCTCCCTAGATTACATTTAAATAGCCCTTTCACAACATTGATCCATTAATTCATCATTGATTCCTTAATTCAATAATGAAATAGATTAAATTAATTAACTGAACAACACTGATTCACTAATTAAACAAGTAAAGGCCCTTTTTTGTGGCAAGCACTGAGCAGACACTAGGGATACAAAGTGAAATGAGATATGGTCCGTGTCAGGGTCAGTTTTGGGGGGAAACTGGTTGGCCGGTTACGTTCCTGGGCAGCAGTCTGACTGAGGAGATGTACACCGAGAATGTGTATTTCTCTAAAGAGTGGTAGTACCTATGAGGCTCTGAAAAGAAAAAATGGGGAGAAAACAGGCAGGGATGATGAAAATCAGCGACTCAGTCCATCTGCCTCTCACGCAGCCTAAGCCACGGCCTTCGGTCCACCCTGATCAGGCAGATTATGGAGTGAGACTCTGAAGAACATCTTCTCATGAGAGTCACTCATTGGGGCACTCAAAGCACAAGCAGGACAGCTGTAGAGCCCAGGGGACAAAGTGCCCACAGGGCCGGAGAGAGCACCATTTCTCCCCCGACTCTGCCACAGACTCTGCTTCTTTAGGACCCTGTACCAAAGAAGCAGTCTTGTCACAGAGACCCGCGACTGGGCCAAGGGCAAGGTGACCTAACAGGTTACCAGACTGGGAAAACATGCATAAACTTGTTCCCTCTCTGGAACCTGGAGGAGATGTTGAGGGGAGCTGGGGTCCTACAATCCTGTAAGGGGACTTAACGGGTCATTATTACCTGGTTCATAATCTTCACGAGATCTTGTTTATACTCAAAGGCTGATAGAGCTTGGGTCCACTTGGGTTATATTTAAATTGTGCTGAAAGCTATCTCCATGTTTCACTCTTTGACCCTATCTTGTCCACAGAATTACTGGATTTTTTAAAAATCCAAAATATGACCTACTAAACTGTAATATCCTTGAGGACAAGAACTCTATCTCATATCTCTGGATCCATTATTCCCACTGTAATTCTTGTGTTCAACAAATGTTGAACCGTTATCTTAAATAACAACAGGGAGCATCGAGTCCATAGGAAAAACGCAGCATAGTCACATTTAAAGGTTAACAAGTGGCCACTCTGCGTAGTCCAAAGGATAACCTGTTTCTTGGTGTGGTAGCATCTCTACTAATTGACCTTTGTTAGAAAAATTGTGAAAATTAAGTCCAGGTCAAAAGATTTTAAAAGCTGATGGAAATATTTACATACACAAAAGAAAGACCATACAATAGTAAAGAATGGAATGAGAAAATATCTACTTTAGGAATGAAAGCAATAAAGGGCCTCTGTCCTAAATGTAAAGAGCCCCCCACTAGCACTACACTGATCGCTGTCACCATTCTGCCTTTAGCATCATCTTCTTCCAGGACCCAAGGACCATAGAGTGTTAAGAGTTAAGGGAAATTTTCAGATCGTCGTTATCCAATCCTCTCATTTTACAGTGTCCAAAGGTCTTTAGAGCGTTAAACTTTAGGGCTCTAAAATTTTGATTCTGTAAATCAAAAGACTGCTTTCTATAAAGGTTTTACAGCATTTGCATGAAAGAAACTCCCTTAATGAGTCTGGGTGGCTAGAATAGAAGGACATAAACTGGTGTCTTACAAGCAACAGAAATTTATTTCCCACAGTTTGGGAGATGAAGTCCAAGATCAGGGTGCCTGGTCGGGTTCTGGTATGGACCCTCTTCCAGGTTGCAGACAGCTGACTCTTGTTATAGCCTCCCATGGCAGAAAGAGGAGCGAGCTCTCTGGGGTCCCTTTTATAAGGCACTAATCCCATTCATGAGGGTTCAGCCCTCATGATCTAATTACCTCCCAAAGGCCCTGCTCCCTAATACCATCACATTGAGGGTTAGGATTTCAACATATTAATTGGGGGGGGAACACAATATTCACTCCATTGCAAGAACTATTTCAATAAAAAGATTCTTAAAAGCTGCTGAGATTCATATCTGAACAAAATCAGGTATCAAAATAAAGTTATTTCCATAGTACCATGTAGCAGTAGAATTGCAGGATCAAAGGCATGAACATTTTAAATTTTAGTAGATATTGTCAAAAGCACTCCAAAAGGGCTGTAAAAATTTACCCAGTGGAAGGCAAGCTCTTATTTCTTATTTTATCTCTCCTGTACTATATATGACATTAAGTTAATAACTCGCAGGCAAAATCAAAATTGAAAAGAGTTGTAAACATAAACAACCCTCCTCTTTGTACATCCCCCATGCTCACCCCAAGAGATACCCACGTGTCCAACAAAGATGACCAGTGTCCCAAAGGGCTTTCTAGAGATACAACAGAAAGACAGAGGAGAATGCTGAAATTCAGACTAACCAAAAGCAATTGTTGAGGGTGAGACCTTGGAGATAAATAAAAAACCATTACAATTTTACTATCTAATCTATAAAAATACACATATACACAAAAATACATAAATAACAAGGTCATTGAAGCATAGTTTGTAATACCCCCCAAAAAAATACCTTCAAGTTTTCACTTGGAGACTGATGAAATGCATTCTGGGTAGAGCTCTAGCCATCAGAAGGACAGTAGTGTCAAAGAAAGATGTCTCTGATAAATTAAGAAAAATAAGTGACAGTACAATTTGAATGCATAACCCCCTTGCGTATGAATATGACTGTGCAAGTGTGTTTGTGTGTGCACATACATGGTTACAAAGAAAAAGTGACAAACCAAATGACTGTCAGTGGAGACCTCTTGAAGAAGGTGGCAGGAGTGGGACAGCAGCACTGAGGGGCTTCTACTTTTTCCTCTAGACACTAGGTAAACTCTGTGTATAATTTACTTGTGTAAATACTTTATCAATCAGAAAAAATATATGTACCCCCATGTTCATAGCAGTGCTATTTACAATAGCTAAGATCTGGAAACAGCCCAAGTGTCCATCAATAGATGAGTGGATAAAAAAGCTGTAGTACATATACACAATGGAGTACTATGCAGCTGTAAGAAAGAAAGATCTCTTATCATTTGAGATGACATGGAGGGACCTGGAGAGTATTATGCTAAGCGAAATAAGCCAAGCAGAGAAAGACAAATATCACATGATCTCACCTATTTGTGGAATATAATGAACTAAACAAACTGATGAACAAAATTGACCCAGAGACATAGAGGTAGGGTACAGACTGACAAACCTCAGAAGAGGGGGTGTTGAGGGATAAGAGATAAAGCACAGAACTTATATGCATGTATGCATAACCAATGGACATAGACAACAAAGCTGGGGATGGGCAGGGGGCATGGGGAGGAGGGTGTCAATGGGGGAAAAAGGAGAAACATCTGTAACAAAAACAAATTAATAAAAATAATTTAAAAAAATACTTTATGACGAGCAGACACTGCTTCTGTCATTTTTTCATAAAGTGCCATTAGGTGAGTTGCTAAGACATGTCCCATTCATGAGGAAAGGAGTTGTGGGTACCGAGGAGGCTCTCGTTTTTCCCAGGGACATAGGCCAGAGATTTCCACAAACACCGTCAGGTCAGCACCACAGTGCTCGGTGATTAAAACGTGCTCCTGAGCTGCCATTGACCGTATAATCTAGCTCTCAGTGGGGTTCAAATATATCACAGCTTGACTCAATTCCATTTTATAGGATACAATTTCACCCCGAGCCGGGAATCCAGGCCCCCTCGATGACAGATCTTTATTGGGCATCTGCCTCCGAGAGCCTGTGCCATGAGGCGGATGGAATTAGTGCACCAGAATTAGTGGGAGATGAGGAAGTATTTTTTAAAGAATATATTGATTTCGAATGGCAAAACACCTTCCCCTAGAAAACAATCTAAACCATAGCATAGTGTACAGTGGAAATTATCTTTCTTTAAAAATGTTCATTCAGAAAACTCTCTCAATCTGAAAGCCTCAGCTAGGCTGGCCAGCGTCGTTTCCCCAGGTCTCCTGGAACGTGCCGCTGCTCACAGTGGCCCGAAGCAGCGGTGGTCAGCGGAGCGAAGGAGCGCAGCACACCACCTAAGCAGCCGGCACCGTGCCTTCCCAGGAAGACAACACAAATTCACTGGCTTTACTCTCAATTCAGAAATCCAAAAACACTCTACATGGAGATTTTTTTAATCTAATTTTACTCCTAAAACTAACCAGACCTGAATTCAAGTTGTAGAAAACCTGATTGGAACTCACTGAAGCTACCTATGGTCTTCATTTCATGTACTGTAAATGTTCAGTATGTTTAAAAATATTAACAGATGCATATCATGAAACACTAGTGATCTTGACTCTGGGGCAATTATATTCATCCAGAATATTCCTTGTATTATCTTTCTAAAATAAAATTTAAAAGTATCCATTTAAAACATATCTGGTCCTGCCCTGGCCGGTTTGGCTCAGCGGTTAGAGCGTCGGCCTGCGGTCCAGAGAGACCCAGGTTCGGTTCCCGCTAAGGGCATGTACCTCGGTTGCAGTTTGTCCCCGGCCCTGGTTGGTCATGCGGGTGGCAGCCACTCGATGTGTCCCTTTCACGTCGATGTTTCTCTCTCTCTCTCCTCCTGTCTCTCCTTCCCACTCTATCTGAACAAAAAATGAAAAAATGTCCTCGGTTGAGGATAAAAAAAAAAAAACATATCTGGTCCTAAGAATTTCAAAAATAAGGAATCAGGACCTATATATGTTATGCTGAATGAAGGTTTAAAGGACATGAGTTTCAAGTTCCCCCAATAATCAAGAACAATGTGGCTCTTGAGCACACACACACATGCACACACACACACACACACACACACACATGTGCACCTGCACATTACGGGCTACTAAATAATAGCTTCATAGAAAAATAAAAAGTGTGACTAGGAATGAAGAACAGCAAGTGGAACAAGGCCCATGTCAAAACCATTAGTAATGGGAAATGACTCTTTACTGCTCTGGTTCTGAGAGCCACTGCTCTCCGTTGGCTAAATAATATAACACATTGAGAACATTCTATTCATGGGATAGTAAATAAATATGACCTCCTCAAAGGAAACCTTTTCTGATCCTTCTAAAATGAGCATGATTTCACATTTCCCTTGGGGAAGACTGAGACAATAAGGGTAGAAGGGAACTTTTATTTTCTTTAGTATGTTCTATACTTGAATTTTTTCACAGAAAGCATGTACCACTTTTGCAGTTTGAAAACACCGTTTAAACACTCTTCCTGGCCCTTGAATAAATATCACTTCTTGGCAATCCCTGATACTCGGGAAGCCATGTTTTTAGTAAAAGGAGACTAAATTACTTTGGGGAAAAAATGTAATAGAGTTCTCTATCAGCCAGCAGTTTTGTTGTTCTGGTAGCTTAACAGCAATAACAATAATATTCTTTATACACATAGTTTTCTACTGTGACAGCCCTATAATGTAATGTTGCCACTCCTATGGGGCTCTGAAGCTCAAGAGGTCAAGTCACCTGCCCAAGGCCACCCAGGTAGACAGAGTGGGAGTGAGGCCTATCACTTTAAATCTGGTATTTTTATTCAGCTACGTACCTCATCAAGGATGATAATGAATATAATGGTGACCCTGAGGCACAGGATCCTAAAGGCCTTATGAATCATCAAAAAAAGATTTCATTATGTTTAGTGCACTTTGGGTCTTACCCATATTTTATTGTGTTATAATCCCTGAAAAGTGTTCAACCCCATATAGCATACACTGTCACCCTTATTAAGAATATTTGATTAACCAGAAACCCTCTGGCCAGGCTGAAACATGGAGAAATTACTCTAAATGGATCTCCTTCATGTGTTAAGAGTCTTTACTTTCCTCTGAAAGGGAAGATACCTCTCTGCACTGACTCCCCTGAAACTTCACCTCAGAAAGCCCTCGATCTTCTTTTTCCCCTAAGACCAGCTCTGCCCAGCCTTCACACACGGTCAGGAGGAGGTGGCCTGAGAGGGCACCAGCAGAGCACTCGGGGTGCTACAGCCTCGAGGCTCCCCTCCCTGCTCCCTCCTATGGCTGGGAAGCTGGTGACAATCCCTGGGCACCACACCCTCACTCTGGCTGGGCATTCCCACAGCCTGTAAATGGGAATACTCACAGTGAAAGCAAGGGGTGAGTAAATGAAAGAAAGTCTAGGCTCAGGCTGAAGGCTGGCAGTCACAACACTTTGAGGAAGAGCAAACATGGGCCTTTGATCTTGGGAGTGGACTTCCTCATGACACCACGGACCACTCCAGCCAGAAGAATGGAGTTTGGGGTTGATCTGCTCAACTAACATAGGTTAAAACAGACCTGAGTTTTCAATGGGAATACAAGAGATAAAACTCTTAAGATTGGGAATCAGGCAGCTCATGCTGGAAATAAACAGGCACACTTATGTGTAGTGATAGCCCATTTTAGAACCGGACAAACAGTCAAAACCTACCTTGGACTCTAGTTGGATGACTTGGGATAAGCTACTTAATCTCTATGCCTCAACTTCCTTGTCTATAAAATCAAGGTAGGGATAATACTTACCTTGATAGTGTGATTAAAAATTAATCTACATAAAGTTCCTATATCATCCCTGGCACATAGCAAATGCTTATTAAAAGATAGATATTATTACTATCAAACTCTCATTGTGGTTCTGCCACAAAAATGAGAAAGTGAAATAGGTGATTCCTCAAGGTCCTTCTAGGTCTAAAACTATGATTCTGTTGTTTAAATTAGCAAGCTGGCAATATAACTTGATTACTATGACAAGCCCATGAGATTTCATTGGTTAGGAATTCATTTCAGGGACTTATTCCAGGGCCCATTTTTAGGTCTCCAAAACCCACAATTTCTGCTGCCCAAGGAATCTAGAGGAGACTCCAGACTGCCAGGTTAGTAAGTCCTGACCCAGGTGCTAGGCCCATGTCCACTGTAGAAGTCATTAACCACAACGAGGAAATGAAAGAAGCATAGTTCCCACCCCTACATTATTTCTTCTTAAAGGCTTTTTTTTTATATACCTTCTATTGATAAAAATAACGCATGCCCTTGTGGGATGGAAAGTGCAAAAAAACAAACAAAAAAACAAAAAACAAAACTATCAGCTACAATTGTACACGCAGCTGTGAATACTTCAGTTTACTCCAGATCTTTTATCTGTACATATTCCTCTTTATGTGAGTGAGCACATTACTGCGTGTTAAACTGCCTGTTTCACTTACATTTTAACAACCACCAATCCCCTTGGCCGCCGGCTCTCTGCGGAGCTTGAAGCTTGTGGTTGTAGCTCCACGCACACATTTACCCAGCCCTTCTCCTCAAACCCCTGGGGGGGAAAGAGCACCAGAGAAATCAGTAGTCACCTGCCCCTCCCTTAGACTCCTTCAACACCATGATTGTCAGAGAATCCAAGGTTATTCCTAGGACGCAGTTCTCCAATGGCTCTTGACGATCTCCCTGGGGAACTGGATGTAGAGGGAGGAAGGGCTTAATTCCTCACTGACCCCTGAGGTTCTGCACCTGATCCTTAGGCAATGGATGGAAAAGTTTGAAGGGTGGAAAGCTATGTTCATGGAGCAGCTAGAGTAGAAAAGCAAAGAGTCTCCCAATACCTATAGTTCATGTGGTGGCCCACCTGAAATGAGACAGGGACAGGGGGTCCAGGTGACAGGCCATACATTCTTCTGAACACCTCGTAGAGATGTACCCTCACAGGCACCTCATAGGGAAAACCCCCTCAGGCTAGGCGATCACAGGAGAATGCAGTCATGAGTTTCCTGTGGCTGTGTGTGTGTGTGTGTGTGTGTGTGTGTGTGTGTGTGTGTGAGAGAGAGAGAGAGAGAGAGAGAGAGAGAGAGAGAGAGAGAGAAGAGACAGAGAGAGAGGAAGGGGGCATAAGGATATAATTCATTCCCTTAAAGAACATAACATTACACTACATAAATTTCTTGCATCAAATCTTTAGACTTACCTTTCAACTTGAATTTTGAATTTGCTGTTGATGGCCTTGTGGTTCTCTCTCCTCTGAGGCCCAGTACAGTCCTCCTCAGGGCTGGCCATCTCAGAGGCACATGGCAATGAGACAGCTGTGATTGGTTTCTGTAGGAGTCTCTGCAGTTCGTCAGGGCCCCTCATAATGACTTCTAGAAAGCCGGAGAAGACCCTGGAAAACCAAAGTACGCAACATGGTTATAATGGGTTAGACACTAAAAAAAAAAAAAAAAAAAAAAAGGTGCCCAGAGGTGCTGACGAAATCAAGGTACATCATAGTTCTCAGGAAAGTTTGCCGCTGCCAATGTTTTTCCCACCAACTACTTAAATGTTGTCTCTCTTTTAAGGCTTTTCTATGAAGGTTCCTTTAAACCTCCTCAGGTCACCTTCCCAGAAGCCCTTTCTTCCTCTGAATCACTAGTGTTCTTACTACTGGTACTATTTCCAAATGCCACTGCCCTGCACTATTGGTCACTACGTCCCAGTCTTCCACATGGATTATTCTCTCTTTAAAATTAAGAACCTTCTCTTGATTCTGAAAACTCCCTCAGCCTTCAGAGCAGCGCCTGGTAATGTGATGCTCGGTTCCAACTAGAGCCCCAAGGGGAGCACTGAGCACCCCTGACCTCCAACGGCTCTATCTGTTCTCAACCCCACCTCATTTCCTATCTGTTCTCAACCCCGCCTCATTTCCTCGCCACCTGCCTCCTAATCCCCAATCCTAACACTTCTCTCTATCCAACAGAGAAACATTTCCCCTTCTAATGCCCAACTCAAGTGGCAGGGACCCCAAATGATATTTGCTTTGTTTTGTCTTTCAGTTTTATTTCAGAATCCTCTCACTTACAAGGCACAGAGCCCTCTCGGGGAATGTGGTCCAGGTGGGTTCAAATGCCTGTTCTTGGAAACACCACATCGTTCCAGTGACAATACCTGCAGTGAGTCTAGTCCAGCATGCAAAGCTCCTACTCCGGGTCATTTTTCTCTCAGGAATGTGACTTCATCAGCAGCTCCCAGCCCAGTCCATCTGTTGCAACTGTCAGAGTCTGAATCGCAACTGCCAAGGGCATTCAAATTCTTTCCCATGGTGCTCCTGAGCACCAGGCCAATCCAACCGTGAGATGTCATCTTTGTCACCCTGAGCGTTCTGTGACAGTTAGGAGGTTTTTCCACCGGGGGCACAGGGAGGACCCTTGGCAGAGGAGGGCATGCTCATCAGGTCAATGAATTAGAATCTTAGTGCTGACATATTCCAAACCTTTGACCAAGACATGGAGAAATTCCTGGGGAATTTGGGTAGATAGGTTTCCAGTGGGGACTCCGAGAGCTAATGTTGTACAGGGCAACTCTTTTAAAATGAAGAAGTTCACTTCTTTTAAAATTTTTGGTTTAATGCTACAGAGGTGTTGAAAAGGTGTATTAACCGATTCTAATGAGCATTTTGTTGCTTTTTAATGTCTGTCTTTGGGAGACAGTGTCGACTCTAACAAATTACATGCATTTGTGGTCAGCCACCCCTCACAGGCTGCCCTGAACAGCTTGGTTTCTGCCCCCAGGATGGGTTGTGAGCTCTAACAATAACTAGTCTCCCATATAATATTGCTGAATAAGTCCTTCCTGGTAGCTTTATAATAATAATATTTTTAAAAGAATCTGTATTGTTCTGTTTGGCTCTTTTGAGATTCCTAGTATCTCATTACGTCAGGGGAGCCTTTGTTTCCTCAAGGTAAAGAAACAAAAAACAGAAACCCACATATTACTGCCCTTTTTATTTAGCTGTCACAATAGTGGCAGAGGGAGAGTCACTGTGTGCAGAAAACAATAGTCACCCGATCCTTCACATTAAAATGTGGTACCTAATTATTGTTTTTAAGGGCAATTAATGAGTGGTACTTGTAGGTGATTAAGTACATTTGGGTTTGGAAGACCAATGGGATGAGAAGCAAGCCACTCTGCTTAGTAGCAGTGTGGAGAGAGGGAATCTGCATCTGCCTCGAGTCCCATCCTACCCCACCCACAGTGCCTTCTCGTAGGGTTAACAATGGGTTGAAGATGCCTGGGAAACCACCCAGCCGATAGAGCCCATTCACAAAGGACATCCTGAGTCTGCTGTGCATCACCACAGACTCAGCTCAGCAGCCAGGGAGAACAAAAAAGGACTTGAGTGTATTTACAGCTGGCGAGGCTGAATAGAAGGGCCCTGAAAATGTCAAAGTTCAGGAGTCCCTCCCCTAGGTCAGGTATTATTCCAGATACTGAGGAGACAAAGTAAATAATAACCCTCCCTAGACCTCAGGAAACTCCACCTTGCAACAAAGGTAGACCTACATATACTGCTATCAATTGAATATTAGTCCCCCACCAAATTCTAGCCCCCAAGCTGAGGGTAGGAGATGGGGCATTTGGGAGGACATTAGGTCATGAGGGCAGAACCTTCATGAATGGGATTAGTGCCCTTACAAAAGAGATCCCAGAGAGCTCCCTTCCTCCCTTCTGCAACGTAAGAACGCAATGAGAAGTTTGCAACCCGGAAGAGGGCCATCCCTTGACCATGCTGGCACCCTGATCTCAGACTTCCAGCCCCCAGAACTGTAAGAAATAAATATTTATTGTTTATAAGCTACTCAGTCTATGGTATTTTGTTATAGCAGCCTGAATGGACCAAGACAGACAACCAAAAAAGCAAAGTGATGTGTTGAAGCAGAAGGGTGAACAAAGCATTACGGGAGCACAAAGATGAGAATGGCTCATTCCGGCCAGTTAGGAGGCCCTGCAGGGAGGGAGGAAAGGGCTCTGTAGAGGAAGGGGCATGTGAGCCAGGCTTTCAAAGAGGAAGGCTTTGCAGGTAGAGGATGGACTAGCTGGTAGAGGAAACACAGACAACACAGTATGAGACATTAAAGCGTGTAAGCCACAGGGCTCAACTTTACAAAAGTGTTTCATGCTTTCTCGAAGATGTCCCTTTCTTCATGCTCTAAGTTGCTGTAAAAATAATGTGTGTTAAATACCTTTCTCTAATCCAGCCAGAGCTTGAACATCGAGTTTGTGCAACATAAAAAACACCTGTTCCCCCAACTCTAGGACCTAAGATTTTTGCTCAAAGAGTGGACACCAATTTAAAGAGCAACTTTGGGAAACCTGAGTGATAAAGTGAAGAGAAAGAGTTCAGAAATAGGGTATGTTTCCTCACTGAAAGCCACTATTCAGCAGGTCCCCTCAGCCATTATTTCGCTCACTTTACCTGCACGGTTTTAAGCACTAAGGCTACAAAGATGAATTAGATGTGGCTACTTTCTAGGAGCCCACAAATAAGTGAACAAAAATAAAATGGCTGAAAAGCAAGACGTGGGTTTGTTTTGTTGATACTGAAGGGCTAGAACTGGTGAGTGACAATGCTATCTCTAGTCTGGGACAGAATAAGTGAACTTCTCTTCCACTTTATCCTTCGCGTCCTCAGCTCATCCGTGGTGGTTGCGATCTGCCGCCTCCCCGCACAAGTCCACATTTCCACGGTGACAGAAAGTCTCCACGTCTCCTTAGAGTGTGTTTTAAATTTGACAAAAGCACATGCACTGAAATTTCCTACAGTGAAACGTTCCTTTTGTGATATGGTATGAAGTGTAGTTAGGTAATTTAAATGCCTTTACTCACATGTCAATTTCATACGAGTTCTCAAAATGTAATTTATCAGTTCTTAAAGTTCAAAATGTGAAAACTTTCAGCCTACATCACACCAAGCAAAACATTGTGCTGCTTAATTTTGAATTGTGCTTACTAATCCTTTTGGAAATATTTAAATTCAGCCATGAATGTAGATCCTTGGTGAACACAGATTTAACTGACTAGGAATTAGTTATTAACAGGCTAGAAGTATAATTATGAAAACTGCAAAACCAGGATTTACAATACTGATTGTAGTACCCACAAAGAAAAAAAAAAGCGGATTACAAAGTATTATGCTTAGATATGTGTCTAATATACATTATTCATATATATTCATATATATATACAAAGAGGAAAAGAACTGGATGGAGAACATACATATATATATATATATCCCAAGAAGTAAAATGATAAGATATCTGACTTTAAAAGAAAAAGAAATAGCCTGGCCAGTGTGGCTCAGTGGTGGAGTGCTGACCCATGCACCAAGAGGTCGCTGGTTTGATTTCCGGTCAGGGCACATGCCTGGGTTTTGGGCTCGATCCCCGGTAGGGGGCATACAGAAGGCAGCCAATAGATGTCTCATTGATGTTTTTGTCTCTCTTCCTCTCTCTCTAAAAATCAATAAAAACATATTTTAAAAAATATTTAAAAGAAATAATGTGTTGATTTCTTAACAATGCACTATAAATCTATCCATCAAATTCTTTAAACATTGAAATTTTAACCCAGCAATTTCCCTTCCAAGACTCTATGCTAAGGAGATAGGAACCAGGATTGAAATGCAGACTATAAGATTTACCGAGTCCGTCAACATGTATTTTGTGAGCGCCCACTGTGGACCAGGCGCTGCGTGGGACACAGGTCTCCAGCTGTGCACGTGGCCAGTCCTCAGGGGCCTCTCATCGCCAACGAGATCGCCTGATGGCCCAGCTTTTTTTTTTTTTTCTTTTCTTTTCTTAAAAGCACCTCTCTTCCCTACTGCTCAGGATCCCTGGGTGGAAGGCAGAAATCTTCCATTTAAAAGCTTCGCCAGGTGATTCTGATGCTGTCAGCCTGGAACCAATCTCGGGCACCATTGGTGAGGTGGCTCACCATCGTGTCGTTTGCGATAGTGCAAATCAAGTAACTTCAATAATAAAAAAAAAAATTAATGAAATAAGGGTAGTTTCTATGATGACATTTTATACAGACATTCAAAATCCTATTTTTAAAACTAAGGTCTGGGGAAATTCTCATGACAAAACAGTGCTTGAAAAAAGAGGTTGGAAAGCTTCATATCCATTATGATCACAATGTTATTACATAAAATATAGGTGGAGAGGGAAAAAAAAAAAGACTGGAAGAAAATTGGCCAAAACAGGAACGTTGATATTTATTATGTTATAGCAACATGTTTTATTTTCTATTTTTCACATCTCTAAATTTTTCCAAATTCTCTACAGAATGAACATGTATTGCTTTAATAATGAGGAAAAAAAAATACCTTTTAAAACAAAAAACAAGGAATTACCATTCCTCCCCAGTGGCCAAACGCAGCGGAGAGCAGGGTACGGAGGCAGCGGAAACGCAGGGCCCTCTCCAGGGTGGGCCTAGGGTTTGCGACCCCTTGGTTTATGGGAGGCAGGACTTGAGGAAGTAGGTTTGCTGGTCCTCTTTTTACAGATGAAGAAAGGAAGGCTTGGAAAGCTCCATTCACTTATTATTCAAAAACTTCTTACAGAGCCCACAAGCCAGGTAGGCACAGCGTGACCAGGCCTCAGTCTCCCCGCCAGCACCCCCTAGACTGGAAATTCCATTCAGGAATTGGCTCCAAGCTAGAGAGTGGCAAAGCTAGCATGTGAATCCAGGCCTTTCTGCTTTCAAGACTCAGAACAGCACTGCTGTTCTTAACCGTGTGTTCAAGATATATCAGACCGCCTTGGGTCTCAGCTCGGGGCTTCCAAGACGGGCCTGAAAGGAGCCAGCCACATGCTCAGGCTTTCTTATCCTCGGCTCACCCTTTGCGGTCCTGCATGCCATCACAGCACGCGTGTACAGACCTAGAACGGCACAGGGCCTTCACCTCCCATCAGAGAGTGGGGGAAAGCTTGTGAATAAAAACAAAAGGATTTTATCATAGTGAAACTTTCACCATGTCACTCCGATGCTCCCGCACTTTTCAGGCATTCCCCCATGGCCTGCCAGCATGGTCACTCGAGGCCCTCCACTGCCCGACCCAATCCCATCCATGTGTGCCTTGCCCTTCAAGCACTTACTGGGCTAGGCATCTTTTTTTTTAGTTTTTTAATTGATTTGAAAGAGAGAGAGAGAGATCAATTTGTTGTTCCACTTACTTAGGCATTCATTGGTGGATTCTTGTATGTGCCCTGACTAGGGATCGAACCCCAAACCTTGGTGTATCGAGATGACACTCTAACCAGCTTGAGCTGCTGACCAGGATGGGCTGTGCATCTTTATTGGCTCCGTGGCTTTGGGCAGCTTACTTAATATCATTAAGTTGCATTTTCTTATTTATGAAAAGGAAAGAGTATTATCTCATCAGAATCTATTAGAAGTTAAATAATGTTTCCTATCGAGCACTTAGCAAGGGCCAAAAGTAAAGTGATCTGTAATTTATATGTGTATGTAAATGTGGTGACAGAAAATTCAAAAGACACAGAGTAGACTTCTGACAGCAGCCACTTAACCTCTACGAGGGGAAAGAAAGAGTACATGATTATTTGCCAAGGGTTGGGAGGGGTGGAGATGGGAGTATTCTTTGAATCTTTTATAATAATACTATATTTGTGTATTACCTACATAATAGAAAAGACAAAAATAGGCTGCCAAAGGGGGGGATAAACAATTAAAATTTTGTTAGAAATAATTGTTTTAGAAATGATACAAGCAAAAATATTTGCCAAAGTCTGACCACCAGGTTAAAGAAATTGATTGTTTTAAATCTCTTATTTGCCTCTCTCTCTCTCTCTCTCTCTCTCTCTCTCTCTCTCTCTCTGTGTGTGTGTGTGTGTGTGTGTGTGTGTGTGTGTGTGGTTTAAAGGCTGCTTTCCTTTAGGTCATTATGTTTACACTGCCACTTTACTCTGCCTTATCTGAGATAAATTCCTTTGCTAATGTGTTTTTAAAAATTAGAAAGTTTCCTTACTTAAAAGCCACCAATCAACGAGATCAACTTTGTTAACAAGTGCACTGAGCAAAATCTGATTTGGGTGGAATGGCAGGCCCAGGAAATGAAAAATTCCCATCACCTGGCATTTCAGAATGTGACAGTAGTCACTTAACAGAGTTCCCTTTATCTTTCCAAAGGAGAGCCTTTCAGAATAGAAGTTGCCTAATTGTTTCAGGACATCCAGGTGAAGCCAGGCTGCGCTCACCTGCTTCTCTCCTCATTGTTCCCTTGAACGCTTACCTGCCCGCACCTCTGCAGCCCTACCTGCAGCGGCTTAGAGGGCCAGCCCGGGGGCTGCTCCTCCCCGCCGGCGTGCTGCGTCCTGCTCTGAGACCCTGAAGAGGCTTTGTGGTATCATAACTTTCAGACAGACAAGCTGCTAAAGTAAACAGCAGGGGAGAGGAACGCCAGGCCACACACCTAACAGACACCTACATTTCAACCATTAGCACATGTCAGAATGGTTTAAGATTGATTAAAATAAATAGTCTCCCTGCCGTCATAAGCCCCACTCCCATCCCTAAAGGAGTTTCTCTTTTTTCACTTCCTCAAAAAACACCAGTAATCAGATAGCAACAGTCTCAGAAATGTCAGAAATACAGGGGCAATGGTCGCGTTCCAGGACTAGAATGTGGTGGGATATCGAGGAGAAAATACGCCAGCAGACACAGAACATTCAGCTGGCTCTCCGAGCATCCCGGGATAAAGATCGGAAAATGATAGTAACGTGATCAAAGGGCTATGTGGGCAGTTATTTTGTAGAAGCTAGTTTTAGGCAGTGTCTTCATCTGTCAGCTAAATTCTAAACATCAAAATATGATTTTGTTTGAGTCCAAAATTCAGGAAGAGGTTGGGGATATACACGATGGAGGTATACGGCTGTGTCTCCGACTGGAGAAAGGGTTGGCCATTATCTGGATAAATCAGGTTTTAAAGTCTGGACTTCTACTAATTCGACCTGCTTTTAAATCCGTGTTTTGGATAAGATTTTTCAGTGAGACATTATTTGCTCAATTGTGTACTATCTGGAAAAAAAAACAAGAACACAGATTAGAGTGAATACATTTTGCCTTTTCTCTTAGCATCTTTTCAGGGCAAAGAGAAGTCAGGTTAGAAAACTTTGTGGCATCCAGCTCCTTCTGCCCTCCCCTCATCCCAAATAAAAGTCTCCATACAGTACTCCTTGACTCAATTTGGAGCGGTCTCTCGACATTCACTTTTTCTATGAGAAATGCTGAGAACAGGCTGGTTTTCCGCAACAATTCTTCCACTAAACCCTGCTTTTCAGTGTAAGACCTAAAATGAAACTGTGAACATACATATGAGAACACTGGGCTATTCGGTTTCCATTTTGGCTGCTTCTGGCTTGATTTGATTAAAGTCCACTCACAGTATACTTCCAGGGTCTTACTTTCTCATTCTTCCATCACAGTTTAATCCTTAATTTCCTCTACTGCTGGAATGCTTCATGCTGAATGATTGGATTAGACTCGCAGCACTTCAGGATGTACTCGAGTCCGCTCGGTGGTCCAAGACTCCTTTAATTGATAAATGGATTTTCTGAGTTTATCGATATTAAATGTTGCCTCCTTACTTTCTTCAATTAATACAAACTATTTTCAAAGAAGACACAATTTTGCAGAAGAGGGAGGGGGATGTTGAGAGAATACAACTTACACTCACTTTTTTTTTTTTTTGCTTTAAAACAAACATTGCATTTATTCTTTGTCTCCAGCTTTCATGGACTTTTTGTCTTTTCTCTCTTTTAGATCTGTGTATGTTCACAACACCTGTCTCTCCGGGAAGCACATATCCTATTTCTTCAGCTCACCAGAAGTAGACATATATATTATTTCCCTGAGGGTTAGAGAAAGCTATCAGAACTTGGCAACATATAAAGTAAATACCCACTAATTGCAATACATTCATTTAAATCAGGTCTTTATCCTCCTTAGGCATTGTAGTAGGTGGCTTCCTTTGAAGTCTTGTTGAATTTGTCCAAAATTACCTTGCCCGAGGCAGACGGCTGTTTGGAACATTTGTTCTGAACCGATCCCCAAAGCAGTAAATCTTAGCATTGGTAATGGCTCACATGCCACAAAGAGGAAATGTCCTGGGTAGGGCATGGATCCAGGCTTAGATCCTCCATTGTATGCAAAGAAAAGAAAGAGAGAGCGAGAGATAACTGCACAACTCTCAGGGATATAATGCTATTGTACAACTCTGATGATGTTATAAACCACAAACCCTGTACATTACTGAAACACAGGAGCAAAAGCCTCCCCATGAATTTCTTGTCTCTTTTTCCTGCTACATCCATTCATGCACACATGCACACATCTTTCATTTAACAGCGATTTTGTTAATGTTATTTGTTTGCTTGCTTGCTTTAGATACAAGTAGCTTATACCCCTCATTACTTTAAACTCATCTTCGGAATTTTATTTTACCTACATGAGAGAATCATGTTCTACGGGCATCAAGATATCATACCTGTCGTAGACTCTCATCATCCCCACAAATACACTGATAATCTGATGCAAACAATCACACTCTGAGATCTTCGGACACATTCAAGGTTTTGTTGAGGCTGTGTTCCATACTTTTACCATGTATACAAAATAGCTTTCCAGTTGCAAGTCTTTGCTTCTATTATATCAGAAACTGCTTTGCAGTAGGCAAAGGAGCTAACTGACCTTGTATCAAATGATTCTCTAGTTAATTGCCAACAGGACAGTCTGATGACATGGCCAGCTTTCTTGAATACTGGTAAAATCCAGATCAGGGTGGGAAGCAGTTTAAGAGCCATTTGAAAGTACATCATGGGACACATTGGGTCATATCAAGTCATTGGAAGATGCTCCAGTGACATCTCCGTCTTTGGGTGATGACAGGAGAAGGAGAGTGAATAAGAGTTATGAACCTCATCATGATATCAAGCTAAAGAGTTAACTAGGCTTTATCAAAATGAGGGAGTAAAACAAGGTGACAGGGGAGCCAGTGGGCAGGCGATTTTATTCAATAAAAAGAAGGAAATTCCCAGGATGGTGGAAAAAGGTGGGATGACAATTGTGTAGTAGGCCAGGGTGGGAGGAGGATGTCCATCCAGATTATAGAAGGTAGCAGACTCTGGGAGAATGAATCCAAAAAAAATGAACTTGATTGAATACCTGATGTGCTTAAATATATTGAGAAAAGATTTTGACTGCTGGAGGGTATGTAAATATAAGTTGGTAACAAATATTAAAAAAATACTAAACTAAAAAAATAAATAAATAAATTGAAAGCAAGAACTATTAACTTCAGAGAAAACAGAGTCTGAAAGCCTTACCTAATACTCCGAAGTGGTCTCCATGATATGTTGTTAAGTTAAATGCTTTCATTGCTCTAAGAACACCCATCTGATCATATTAAAAGAAAAAAGGGGAAAGGCAGATCATAAAATAAAAATAATATCTATGAATATATGTGTTTATATTTTTAAACATATTTTTTAAATGTCATCAAATGTCTTGTAGAACTAGATGTCATTTTTTAATTGCACAAGTAAGCTAATGCTATATCTATTATTCTGCTTTTCTCATCTTAAAAATATATCTTGAGGCTTTTTACATATCAATACATACAGAGCTACTTAATTCTTTTTAATGGGTATCGCGTTATATGGATGTTCCATGATTTATTTACCTAGTTTCACATTGATGAATAGCTAGACTTATTTTATGCTATTTTGTCTATTAGGTATTAGTATTTAACCTTGCACATGTTTATAACTTATTTGATTGTGAACTCTTCATTATAGCATGAAGCTTATTGCATATTTGTTTATGTCACACACTGTGTGTAAGCACTAGAAAGTAATATGAGCTTCAATGATGGTGTCTACTTTGCCCTCAATTTGAAAGGCTCCTTGAAAAATGCAGTTTTGGTGCTACAAATGTCCACAGTGTTACTTCTGAAGTAAGTCGGTGAATAGATGGCAGTAGCTCATCATTGTTCTTAGAGTAAGCAAAGAGCTCTTTACAAGACTACAGACCATTTAGCACTTTATGAATCAGAGAGAAGACTTGAAACTATACTCAGAGGTGAAGAAACAGTCACCATAGTGAAAGAAGGCATAAGATACTTTGTGGCCTGAAGATGTGGCTTGATTTTGTCTTTATGGATCTTATTTTTCCTTGGGGCCGTTAGATTTTTATTTGAAGGTAGAAGAGAACATTATGATTGAACGGCATGCCATGTACCAACAAACAGAGCTACTGTAGTCTCCCATATGTTTTACTCTTCTACATCATTAGAGAGTGTCACCACAGTAGGTTTAAGGGATTGGTCAACACCCAGCAACAGCCAAGGCTCCAAATGTAGCATATATATCAGAGGTGAATATTCCCTGCCATTTTAAAGGCTAATTCCCAGGACATCAGGAAGTAAATAATGCGAGTACTAAAATTTTAAGAACAAAACCACTTTATCAGATAAAATAGATTCTCTTTTCCCCTATTTTTGAAGTCAAGGAGAAAAGCATTAATGGTCAATTCAGAGATCCTGAAAACTATATTTTGAAATAACAAGAAATATTGGTATCTAATTCTGTGGTCATGGGTATGGTTATTTCTTTGAAATTTAAGTGGGCTCCCTTCACACTCACTCCTGCTCACACACAGACAAACAAGGGCACACACACAGGTGTGAGAAGCCCAATCACGCCAGGATTAGCTGTTCCTCAAAAGGCTCAGTAATGATCTGAAATCTGAAGCCCTACTTGAACTTTTCTACTAATTCAGTAATTACTGCTGTGCCTGAAATTGGCCCCTTTCCTGCAATTACTCAACATGCACTTTCAGTCAAAGAGGTTAACACCTGAATTTAGATTCTAATTAGCACCTAAGGTGGAATTTTTTGTTTAAAGCTTATTAAAATGGGGACTTTTCCCAGCATAAGATTTCACTAGTCTACACAGGTAAACACATGTAGATCAACTTGTTTCTTGTTATCTTAAGAGCAACAGAGGTTAGAGGGAAAGCAACATCAACATGCCATCATTTAAGAGACTAACCTCAGAATAAATCAAATTCAATCAATATCTGGAGTTGTCGAGCTAAACAGACGCTCAATACACTCAAAGCCCACTATTTCCAAATCCCCCTTTAAAGAAATTATTTCTCTCAAGGGAAGACATAAATAAATGGAGGTTAAAAAGCAAGTCAACTTGGTGTCATTGGCTTTCAGGGTTATCTCTATTTTTCCCCCTCTCTTTTCCTAAACACTAATATTTAAAAGATAACAATCACAAAAGCCTCAGAATTATGTGAGAGCAGGTCGTCTTCAATGCCTCAGGCAACAAGTAGTGCCAGTTTCACCTCAACCACTGGTGTGTCTTCGACTTAAGTATGTCCCCTCTGCCACATCCCTGAGAAGTGGTCACCCAGTCATGGCTTGGACACCTCCAGCAATGGGAAACTCACTGCTTACTAAGGCAGTTCGTCTTCTCACTAGGCACCCTGAAAACAAGGATTCCACAAGTGATAGCTTATAAGCACACTGGATTTGGGGGTATTCTCCTCATTCAGTTGACTCATAATAAGCTCTCAATACATACTGCTGTTTAACAATTACTCTCCCACCTTGCACTTATGCAATTGACATGTTTAAATCCAAGTTCAAGAACTTCTATTTATCTCTTTCAAATTTTCCTCTACTTCAGTCTCAGCTCCTTGTTCAACTAATCAAGATAATTTAGGTTGACTGTGCTGTCTGCTTTCTTGTCATCTACAAATATAATAAGCATCCTTTCTTTGTTCCCATTCAAAGATAAACATTGCATATAGGGTCTCTGAACATCCAAGTTGACTCAGCTAACACTGCAATACAGAAATGAAACTCTTGTGACTTGTCAGTTATTCTGAGAGTCATGTCATATTCAGAGCCAAGTCAAGTAGCTGTTGTGTCTCCAAAAACAAAGGCAACAGAGTTAAGCGGTGGGAAGTGATACAACCACTTGCATTAGTCTGCTAAGGTTGCCATAACAAAGTACTACAGACTGGGTAGCTTGAAAAATAGAAATTTATTTTCTCACAGTTCCGGAGGCTAGAAGTCTGAGATCAAGGTGTCGGCTGGGTTGGTTTCTTCCGAGGTCTTTCTCCTTGGCTTGTAGATGGCCTTCTCTCCCTTTGTGTTCATATGGTCTTTCCTCTGTACATCTCTGTAGCATAATCTTCTCTTCTTATGAGAACACTAGTCATATTGGGTTAGGGCCCAAACAAAGATGTCATTTTAACTTAATTACCTTTTTAAAGATTCTATCTCCAAATACAGTCACCTCCTGAGGTACTGGGGATTAGGACTCCAACATATGGATGATGGGGAAACAATGCATCCCAGAGCAACACTTAGACATTTCTCTCCATGTCCTGAGCTGTGGGTTGCCTATGCTCCTTTAAGGTCGATTTCTCTAAATGCTCATGTTTAACCTCACTAACTTTGCACTCCTGTTCATTTAATGCTCATATGTTTTTAAAGCCTTATAGCTATACTTCAGACTCTGCCTTCAAATGGATTGAAGACTGAATATGAATATTAATGTGTCTAACCTCTTTAAATGCTGCAGCTACTTCACAAAAGGTACTCTTTGCTGATGGGCCTACTTACTGCATTAAGTGATATTATAATTTAGGCTTTAATGAGCATCAATATATAAATATACATCAATTTAAGAAGTTACATCATATTTACTTATATTCCTGCCACTATATTCAATCTTTCTTTGAAAGAACATAATGAATATGAACATAGATAGCCTCAGTTATCTTGCACCAGGTATAACTAAGGAAATTTGGTTATTTGACCTTCAGTGAGAGTGAGGTCAATTATATGCCATAGACAGAACCTTTGACCCAAATGTTTATTCTCTTTTGCGGGGGGAGGGCTTAATTTTATTTTATTTTATTGTTGAAGGTATTACAGATGTGTTTATCTCTTTTAAATGTCTTATCACAGTGGAACCCTATATTTAAAAAAAAGGGGGGGGCAGCTCAAGCCCCACAGGAATAAGAGTAAGGCTGCAGGAATATCTCAGGATAGTGGATGTTGTCTACATTCAGTCACTAACTACACCCTCTGTGTCTCCAAATTTCTTAAATCTAGAAATCATGAGCACATAATAGGTACTGTATATATTTATAAATGAATAAAATAGTTTTTTAAAAAAAAAAAAACAAGCTAGCGTAATTTCCTTTTGACCACACTGTAAACTATAATGTTTCTTTATAGTTACTGTGTGTCTGCCAGCACTTAGACAAAAACTCTTATCATAATGGAAAATTACTTTAGTTGTACCATGTAATAAAGATAATAATATATTAAATAGAGCAAAAATTTGAATTGAAGACAGCCACTGGGCTTAAGAATTAGAATTAAAGTAAAATAAAATAAGTCCCTTTTAAAAATATTTTGCTGTCTTTTCCCCAATAACAGAATGGAAACTTTATCCATATCTTCATTAACCTCAACCCCAAGGAGGCAGCACAGTGACTAAGGGAATGGATGCTGGAGCCGGGCTGCCTGCATGAAATTCTAGCCCTCCCACTCGCTCACTATTGGCATGGGAGAGTTATTTAAGCCTCACTAGCCTCACCTGTAACGTGAAGATTATATTAGTACCTACTGCTTAGGACTGTTGCAAAGATTAAATGAGGTGAGCCCTTAGGACAATGCCCAGCATGGAGTAAGCACTCTATAAATCTTAGCCATCATTGCCTTCTGTATGCTCCCTGACTGGGGATCAAACCTGCAACCCTTCGGTGCACGAGATAACCCTCAACCATCACAGCCACTCCAGCCGGACTATTATCTTTATTTATACAAGAGAAAACAAAGACCTGCCAAGGTCAACTGGCTATTAAATGATGAAATTGAGATTTCTGTCTAACTCCTATTTCTGCTCTAACTTCTGCTATATATGTACTACTAACAGAAATTGCTTGTCTCCCAATGGCCATGGGCACATAGCTGGCAGTGGGGGATTGGACTGTCCTTTAGAGAATCCAATCATTACACAGTTCTTTTCTCTTCTTTTCTTTTTAATCCTCACCCGAGGATATTTTTTTCATTAATTTTCAGAGAGAGTGGAAGGAAGGGGGGTGGGAGAGAAACATCAATGTAAGAGAGATACATCATTGGTTGCCTCTCGAATGAGCCCCTACTGAGGCAGGGAATTGAACCCACGACCCTTCGGTCCAAGGGCTGACGCTCTAACCACTGAGAAATACCAGCCAGGGCCACGGTTCATTATTTTATGCTAATGAATGTGGCAAATTCAGGCATAATTTGGTCAAACTCCTGAAGTGGGGACAGGCAGGGCACCAAGGGCAGAGTAGAGGCAGTTCCTGAAGTCAGGGCGTCGGTGGCATTGATTCTGAGCCATCTGTCTATGAACAGCAGGATGCCAGCAAGTGACAGTTTAGGTTAGGGCAGTGGTCTTTGAGGACAGAGGCCTTGTCTTCTCCAACTGTGTGACATGCCCAATAGAGCATAATAAATACTCAATAATAACTGTTTGTTAAATTGAATTATCTTGAACTAAATCGAACAGGCCAGCTATCCTCACTAGTATTGCTTGAGAAGCATGAAAGGCCTCACCCCTGCCTTCACAGCCACACATGCCAAATTAACTTATTTATTTATTTGTTCGTCAGATAGTAATTGAGTGCTTTCCATGGGCATATTCAATAATAAGCAAGACAGGCAGTGTCCTGCTATCACAGAGCTTAAAGTCTGATGGTGGAAGAAATGGATAATTAAGCAAGTAATCATATACAGTACAATAAGTGCTCTGAGAGGTAAGTAAGAGGTGTCACAGGAGCACTTGGCAGAGAGACCGAAATAAGATGGGGGGCAGTGTATCACAGGGTGCATGGCCCATAGACGTGAGGCTGGAGAGCTGAGCAGAGCCTTGCGGGCCTTGATGTGGAGTTTGGGCTCTACTGAGTGATGATCGTGGGGTCTTGTCTGCTCTTAAGTGTTTTGAATCTTGGGAGTGACATGTTCTGACTTGCATTTCAAAAAGGGTCAGGCCCAGCTGGTGTGGCTCAGTGGTTGAGCATCGACCCATGCACCCAGAGGTCATCGGTTCGATTCCTGGTCAGGGCACATGCCCAGGTTGTGGGCCCGATCCCTAGTGCGGGACATGCAGGAGGCAGCCAATTGATGTTTTCTCTCATCAATGTTTCTCTCTCTCCCCCTCTCCCTTCCTCTCTTTCTAAAATCAATAAAGAAAAGAAAAAATTTTAAAAAAAAGATCAGTCGGGCTCTGGTATAGAGGATGGGACAAGGTTGGAGGTTGGTGTGGAAAGGGAAGATCATGCTTCTGCAGGAGGCTAGGCAGGAGAGGATGGTGGCCTAGGTTCAGGGAAGAAGAAAATGGAAAGATTAGAGAGCGATTTCGGTAGTGAAGAAAGTGTGTGGAAGTTGAGAGTGAGAGAACAATCAAAGATGAGCTGAGTTTTGTCAGGGAAACTGGGATGACTACGGTTCCATTCATTGAAATATTAAGAAGATGAGTCCAGGTTTAAGTACACCGACTTTGGAACACCATGGGACATCCCAGTTAGCAGGTATGTAAGAGAACCTGAAGCCAGGAGTAGAAATAAAGGTGTTGTGTGCTGAGATGGGATTTATGATAAAGTGGCCATTGATTGGTTGAGTCCACAGGGAGACAAAGAAGTGAATATGGGGAAGGACATTGAGGACTACTATTAGTTAAGGTAGTGGACTCCAAACTCTAAAATGCATTTGAATCATGGGGTAAATTGTTAAAAATACAGGGCCTCCCCCATGAGTTTCCAATTCAGAAAGTCTGACCTGAGGCCTGGGAGCTTGCTTCTGCTGGTGAGTCTGCTGCAGACGGACTAGGGACTGCACCTTTACAAACACTGCTTTTGGAGATGGGCAGGGGGGAGAGAAACACTTAATGAAATCTAAGAAAGAGCAGCTAGAGTGGAAGGAGGATTAGAATATGGAATCCTGGCTCCAAAAAAGACAACTTCAGCGAGTCACACCACCCTGACTCTCCACCAGCCTGCCTGCGCTGGCCACCACTAATGTTACAGCACTGAAGGTCCCTTCAACACAGATGCAAACGTGTTACCTAAAACGAGTCACACATTGTTGGCCCTTACAGATCCAGTCTGTATCCAAAACCTTTGAAGCCGTATGTTTCAGAACTCAGAATCTGAGCAGTATTAGAAGCCTGCTTATACCATATATTATTTAAATCTCCACTGAGGCCTGAGATAGCATCTAATTATCAAATGCAAAAATATTTCTGCAGCAAAAGGTACAAATATTTACACTAAGTGAAATAAATAAAGAGCTTCACATCAGGTGAAGCCAGGTGGTAGCAAAATGAACCTAAGTTGGATCAAACTTTACCTAAGCTGAATTACAAAACAAAACAAAACAAAAATAACCTCAGAATATTATGAATTTCAAACCTATATTAAAGGATCATAGATCTCTGGCTGTGCCTTGCTATGAATGTTAGACTATAGGTAATTTTGCTGTAGCACTTCTTTTGCAAACACTGATTTATTCCAACACCATTTGATATATTAGGAAACAATTTGAGTATAACTCAAATTTCGCATTTACTTATGTACAATTTTGTCTGCAGGAAATACTAGGTGAACACAGAAAACTGTATCCAGCTGAAGCAACAAGGAAAAGAATGCACACAACACACACACACCGTAAACTACCAGCTACCTCAGCTCACCACGTGCTAGCCTACAAGGTTGCATTTGCTGTTCTTTCACACTTGTGAGCTTTTCTGTACAGACACTCATTCAGCATCCCAAACCAGTCTGCGTGTCCTGGTTCAAAACACCAAGCAGTGCATGCATCTATATGTGAAGTCCTCAAACGCAAATCACCAAACCCCGCAAAAGGGGTTCATTTTTAGGCTAGTAGTGCCTGCTTCGGTTGCTTCAAACATCATTACAATTTTCAAAGCTTTCAGCTATCCAGTGAAGCTGCAAGTAAATGAGAACATTAGAAAGGACTTTCTAGCCATGATACAAAAGTTCATTAAAGAGGGCTATACGTTAGGTCAAATTTTTTTTATTTTGATGAAACATTTATTATAAATAGCTACTTAGAAAGATCTACAGGTCAAAGGCAGAAAACCATGCTCCAGGATTTAAGGCTGTGAATGATCACTCCACTGTGATCTTTGGTGCCAATACCAAACTGAGGACAATGAATTACACCCATCCATATCTATCATTACAATTTTTTGTTGATTTCAGATAACCCTCCTTCTAGCACTTCACAGTAACTCCTCAGAGATAACCCTTCCAGTGCCCACTTCTACAAGTAAGCATCAGCAGTATTTATGTACCTCATAACCATTTGACATTGCTTCCACTGTGCTACCATTTTTATTAGGTTCCTATCTTTTTATGTGTCACTGAGAAAGTTTCTGAGTGTTGCCTCTTTAATCCCATCTTCCCACAAGCACTATGGTTTTTACTGTGCAATTACACAAAGCATGAATATTCTCAGAAGTGTATCTATCATGTTATAACAGACCTGACTGTACCATTGGCATTCATCAGGATCCTAAAGGAATGAGATAGAGAACAAATAAATCTTTTTTTTTTTCCAGTGAGAGAGGAAGGGAGAGAGAGAGAAACATCAACCGGCTGCCTCCTGCACACCCCGCCCCGAGGATCAAGCCCACAACCCGGGCATGTGGCCTGACCGGGAATCGAACTGGGACCTCTCAGTCCATGGGATGACACTCAATCCACTGAGCCACACCAGCCAGGCTGGAACAAATAAATCTTGACGGGGAGAAAGGTAAAAAATAATCCTACAGGTTATAATCCTACTGTGATACCCCCACTCTTAACCAAAATGTGTGTGATGTATGATAGAAGTAGAATAAACAGAAAAATTAATGTCATTATTTCTGAATGATGGATAGAGAGTAACTCATTGTTTTTATCCTTTAATGAATATTCCAAGTTTTCTTCAATTAGTAACTACTACCTTTTAACATAAGTAAGTACATAAATTGCTGGCTTTTGTTGTTTGCGTTACCACTTTCTTGTTTCTTTTGAAATATGAATCCCAACCAATCAATCTGGCCTCAGGTAGGAAATGACAGCTGTGGTACCCCCACTGGAAATTACTAGCTGCCTGAGTTGGGGTGGGAGTGCATCTGAAGAATCAGGCTTTCCTTTCTTCACAAGTTTGCCCTGAGCTAGCCCAGCCCATCGCTTACCCCTCAAGCCCATCCAGGCTCCCAAGCCACCAGTCTCAGGTCCTCCCCTCAAGTGGATGAGAGTTGGCTAGACTTCCTTTCCAGATCGACTGCCAACTATTGGACCAATCGCTAAAAGGCAGAGTGTACGTCAAAACCAAATACCAATCTTCAGGTCTTAGATCCTATCCTTTTTCTTAGAAAATCCAGCCTTAATCCAGTTTGCATTTTTCTGCAAAAGCAGCTTATTCACTAATGGAACAGTCAGATTCCTCCACTTGTTCATTTGTTCACACAGAAAAGCTGCCTGGGAGACCACCTGTATCGGAAGGGCAGCGGACTAAAGGGTTGTTTTTTCTGAAAACAGAATTTCAAGGTAATTCTCAGGATTTCGCACATGTCAGAGTCTCATTTATCCATAGAACAACGGGCAGCCTCCACGGGGTAGTTTCCTTGTATTCTGCGGAAGTCTCACCAAAGGGCGGCCAGAAATAAAATACGTGCTGGCATCTGAACCTATGAGGTTTCCCTTCCCTCACCTGATACACAGAATTCACCAATATCTAGAATTCACCCATTCAGAAATCTGTGTTGGGCCCAAGTCTAAAGTAATTATTCATATATGACCCCAGTGACGTTAAAGGGAATTTGATCAAATAAGGAACTACTAAATCATACTGCAAAGACGAAATATGGTAGGCAGTTAATTTGCAAACTAGAGTGGCTTCTGCAAAGTAGCTAAAAGGCTCCCTTCTCAGAAAGATTAAACTTTGGAAACTGCTGAATAATATTTAAGAGTCACCATGTGTTTTTACTTGATGTTTTATTTTGTCTCCTTATCAATGTCTAACAGTGAAGCTGTAAATAAGAAGCTGTTTTATAATATAAATGACTTCTTATAAGAAAAAAAAACTGGAAAAATTCTTTTTTTTAAATATGTTTTCTTTATTGATTTGAGAGAGAGAGGAAAGGAGAGCAATAGATAGAAACATCAATGAGAGAGAACATAAGTTGACCGCCTCCTGCATGCCCCCCACTGGGGACTGGGCTCACAACCTGGGCATGTGCCCTGACCAGGAATCAAACTGGCAACCTCTCGGTGCATGGGTTGATGCTCAATCACTGAGCCACACCGGCTGGGCCTGGAAAAATTCTTTACCTTGGATGTCCCAAACTTAATTAAGTACTGGACCTGTTACCATAGGCCACAGTGTCCATGTTATGGCCAGTCAACTTTTGGTGTTAGAATGGACTGTAGCACTTGGAAATAAATATTGTTTTCTTTATATGACTAACAAAGTGTGTAAAAATGTTTGTTTCCTACAATAAGTTCTTTTATGCCTCTAAGGAGGTTTGAAGAAAACCCATGTATAGTCAGATATTCAAGAGCTCACAGTAACAATCCTAACGGGTACTGGTAGAGGAACAAAAGTCAAGAGAGATTCCTGATGTTGTTAGATACACGCGTGGTACACGTAGAAACTCCCATCTCTGTGTTCCACGTGCTCTTCTTCTCATGTTCGTATCAGTTCAGCATGTGGCATGACACATTTAAGAATATTAAGTTAATTTTACTTTCCTTGGTCTGGTTTCTAGGGGTTATTGAGTTATTGCCTTGATTAAATTAGTTCTATCTTTTTGAACAACTTGTGCGGCTAATCTAAGTTTTGATTTGGGTTTTTTGTTTGTTTGTTTGTCCATTGGAACAGTAAGTCTAAATGGACTTCGTCTCTGACTGGGTAACCCTGACTATACTGTTATGTTCCCAATACTGTCTCTGGCTCATAGGGAGAATAGGAACATAATCAAACCAATGCAAAGAGCTTCTGGACTTCAACAGAAGGCTGCGATCAGCCCTGACAAGCCCTTGTTCATCTTTCTCCCAGTACTAGAGAGATGATTCAGTAGTAATAAGATGATTCACCATTATCTCACAAGCAATTATAAAAAATACCTTTTTGTGTGTGGGTTAAAAAAAAAATAGTTTAGAGGTCAGGCTGATGAAATAAATTTCAAGAAGACCTAGACTCCATATTCTGTTTATATAAAGGTGAGGTCGGTTTTTAAGCCTCTTCTCATTGCTAAAACTCTCCTGAAGTCCACCTAATATGTTTTCTTCTATCATAACGACTGGAACAGAGCCATACGGAAGATGATAGCTGTGCTCTATTCAGTACCCACTCCGTGCTCCCATGCCTAGTACGTGCTCTGCTTTGCCAATGAGAGAACTAGGGCCCAGAGATGCTCAGTCCTGCCTGAGGTCAAACAGCCATAAATTGCAGAGACAGGATTCAAGGTGAGGAAAGCCTAACCCCAAAGTGTTTCCACTGCACTTAGGTGGATAGCTTTACAGAAATAGACCTTCACAACTCTAAAGAAGGAGTTATTTTTTGCCCTGGCCGGCTGTACTGCCGCTGCTGTGCTCTTCCTAATTCTAGGGCCATTGCAGCTTTGGGAAGGTGGGCCTATGCATCTGGGTTTGAAAAAGAGGCCAGTTGTCATAATCAGAGAATTGGAGCCAAAAGCTTGGTGAACCATGGATTTGTCAGGGGAAAAAATTGTTAGGCTGTGTTTTTTTGAGTTATGGGAAGAAGAGTGGCTCAGCGGTTGGAGCGTCAGCCTACAGACCAGAGAGTCCCAGGTTCGGTTCCCGTTAAGGGTACGTACCAAAAAAAAAAAAAAAAAAGAAAGAGTTATTTTTCACCCAAGCTTCTTCACCCCTTAGGAGGTAATTATAAAATAACCTTGCTTTGGGGCCTGGGCTCTGGTGGCAGATAATCTGCCATTTATTGATGTATGACCTGGGGCAAGTCACATCAATTCTGTAAGCCTCAGTGTTTATATTTTTAAAAATACAGATCTTGCCTGGCTGGTGTGACTCAGTGGTTGAGCATCGAACCATGTACCAAGAGGTCGCCAGTTCGATTCCCAGTCGGGGCACATGACCAGTTTGTGGGCCAAGTTTCCAGTGGGGGGCATGCAGGAGACAGCCAGTCAATGTTCTCTCTCATCAATGTTTCCATCTCTCTCTCTCTCTTCCTCTCTCTCTAAAATCAATAAAGAAAAATACTTTAAAAAATAATTAAAAATACAGATCTTGATACTAGTATGTCAAAATGTGATTGGGAAGGTTAAATGTGATAATGTTCGTAAGGTCCTAGTATGTGTTAAGTATGCAATAAGGGACCATTATTACTAAATATTACTTTCACTGCCTTACCCACTGGCTCCAGAGATATGATATTTTCACCACATAATTGCAAAGCGTTAACTTCTCTCCCTCTCAAGTCTCCTCCTCTTCCTCTCCCTTTGTTTCTAATTTCCTTTTATATTTTTTCAGCTTCTTCTTTCTTTGAAATTTTATACTTAACTTTTTATTACAGAAAATTTCAAACATAAAAAATTAGAGATTAGAAACTCTCAAATATCCATCACCCAGCTCCAATAATTATTGTTGTAGCTAATCTTCTAAAAGCTAACACTAGATAGAAAAAATCCTCTTCAGTTTACTTGTTAGATGGGATCACTTGAGTTTCTCTTATTGAAATCTCAACTACCCCAGGAATTATTTTCAAATGTATAAATGCTGCTCACAGTTTTCTTCCCTTTAGCTTATTTTTTAAAAAAGAAAGAAAGAAAAAAAGAAAGAATCCAGTCTCTTTGGAATCATGGTTTATAGTATTACAAGCTGTAAAAATTTTATAAAAGATTTATGATCCATCAAATTCTCAAACTCAGCATGGAATCAAGGCAAGTATATGAACTTGAGTAGGGCCTGAGATCTGTGAAAAGTTTATAAATCCTCTGGGAAGTTTTTTCCTGAACCTGGTCCAAGGGTTGGATTCTAAACAAAATACAAAGAAAATTAGTTAAACCAAGCTTTATCCCCCAGTTAGAAGAATTCCCCATAGCTCCATCAACAAAAATTGGGCCTTTGTCCTCAAATGCAGGCCTCCGAAGTCTAGGTTGTTGGTGCAGAACCACTGAAGCTATTGCAAACCACATCTCATGAACTCGGAAAATGATTTCTTAGTAATGGCAAACTAATTATGTGATTACTAGGCTCCCTTCATGTGCCATTAGTCATAGGAAGCTGGAAAATATGCCTGTTTTCAAGGCAAATTGCTCATTTTGAATTGTGTCTCAAGATGTAGATTCTCATCTGTAGGTCTAAACTAAAAAATTCCAGCCAAAGTTTCAATTAAAACTTCTAAACAGCCATCCTTTGCCAGGCCAGCAAATGGTCTGTGATGACTTGGGGAATCTTCTAAATAGGACCAGGGATGGAAAGACTCGAGTCTTCTGCATATTTTCTTCCTTCCCTACAAATACTTCAGGGGGAATAAAATCACAACCACTCTTCTTCCCATAACTCAGAAAAACACAGCCTCACTATTTTTTCCCCTGACAAATCCATGGTTCACCAAGCTTTTGGCTCCAATTCTCTGATTATGACAACTGGCCTCTTTTTCAAATCCAGATGTATGGGCCCATCTTCCCAAAGCTGCAATGGCCCTAGAATTAGGAAGAATACAGTAATGGTAGGAACAGGGCTGGGGAGAGTTTATACACTGTGGATGTAAGAGAACCCACCCGCATGTGGTTTAAAGAAAAGAAACAGCACCCCTCCCCCCAAAAAATGGGGGAGTAGAATATGGCTGCAGGACAAGCAAGGGAGAATGATAGACTTCAAACCTGCTGGATCAGGAACTCCTTAGGGCACAAACCACGTCCCATTCATTTTTGTAACCACAGGGCTTGGCACACAGTAGGAATGCAATGAATGTTTGGTAAAATTCAATTTAATTGAAATGAGAAGAAACAGATTGACCCAATGTAGCTTGCAGTGTCTCTAAACATAATTAATTCTGGAGATTCTCAAAATCATCTGAGATTTGCTTGCAGGCTCAGTAATAATTTTCATCTAATGACAGCTTCTCAGACCAGATATGAATTTCATTAAAAGAATCAGCATGCCAGCAGCTAGAATGTGAACAAAACGTTAAAGAAGATCTGTATATCACCAGGGTCAGGGGACAGAACAGGATATAGGTTAATTATGCTCTATCAAGCTTTTGCTGTTTGGAATTTGTTTCCGAGAACAGGAGCGAATCTGTTCCCGATCTGAATAATCAGTGTGATAAATAGAATTCTACGAGAGTGTGTGCAGCTAGGGCCTGAGCTGCTAGCTGCTGGGACACTCAGCTGCGGCCAGTCTGGGCTCTTCGGGCACACCCTAGACCCTGCAGCACAAAGCTGCACGCAGTAATAGACCCACAAGAAATGTCAGCCAAATGGAAATTCATTGCCGAGGCCGGGCTTTGGTCCCCTTTAAAACAACTCTATGAGGCAGTCTCATTTTTACAGTGACGTTTGCTGTTTTAAGTTCCAAATAGCACTCAAGTTTGATCTTGTTTCAGCACCTAACTTTTCATTCAGGTGTGGCCTCAGCAAAGCTGATAACAACGACGCACTTTCCCTGACCTTGTCCTAACTTTCCTGTAAACAGGTATGGTATGAAAAAAAACGCAGAATGGTAACCTAATACCAACTCCAACTCTGGGGTGGCAGCGAAGTTGCTCTATTGTGTCTCAAGGAATGCTTTCTGCTACCACTTTAATGTAGTCAAAAGACAGGGCGTGACGCTGGAGGTCTAGGAGACAAGACTGTCAGTTGCATCTTTTCATAAACCAAAGATGAGCGCTGTACCAATAAACATGTGGGCCTCCCATTGTTCCGTGGCTAAGTATCAGGAAGTTTTGGTAGCACAGACAATGCGAAATGCTAGAGACAAAAATTATTACTTGAATCAGTACAAGTTACATTGGCTGTGTTGATTTAAGATGCCTCTATTAGCTACTGTTCCAAGTCAGGGCTTGATTTCTTTTTGTCGTGTTTGCTTTCTTCCCAAGTGAACAAACAAAATTAGTACAAGACCGGAAACAAGAGAGTACATAAACCAGGTAGGTGGGATTTAATTGAGTTAAACCTTTAAGCTTTGCAGAAAGCTAGACTGGAGGGGGTGGGGAGAGGGGGCAGGCAAAAAAAAAAATGCTGACTGGAGGCTTAAACTCCATGCTTTCATCTCTGGGGTGAAATATGAGTCTTTACAAGATCTCACATTAGGTACTCTGCATGAACAAGCATAGCTTGACTGTGTTCAAATGTGATGTTTTATATTTTCAAGTGCTCTTTGGTGGACGTATGTTTCTGTTATCATAAGGAAAAATTAATTTTTGTTATATTAACTATTTGAAAAGTGACCATTGAGGAAAGCTGTGTGCTACAGATGAAGGTCATTTGATTCAGGGGTTGGGCTTCGGGTCCTAGCTCTGTCCACTCCTGGCTCTAAGGAACTGGAAAAGTTCTTTATTTCTCTGAAGAGCAATTTCCTCCCCTGTCACATGGTAAGTGATAGCACCTTCGTTTTCACAGAGTTGTGATGGGGATTAAAACAGTAAGAAGTACCCAAAACATACCAGCCACTCAGCATGTGGCAGCCATTGCCGTGACATTAACTAAGAAACTCCTCTCATCCCACAACTGTTGTAAAAGATGATAATAATAGCCCTGGTCCTGTGGCTCAATTGGTTGAGTGTCATCCCATGCACCAAAAGGTTGTCGGTTCGATTCCTGGTCAGGGCACATGCCCAGGTTGCAGGTTCAAGCCCTGGTCGGGGTGTGTATGGGAGGCAGCTGATCAATGTTTTTCTTTCTCTCTCCTCCTCCCTTCCTCTGATTTTCTTAGAGAGAGAGGAAGGGAGAGAAAGTTAGAAACACCGATGTGAGCAAGAAACATTGATCGACAGCCTCCTTCACGCCCCCTACTAGGGATCGAGCAGGGAATGTGCACTGACCAGGAATCGAACCGGAATCTCTCAGTCCATGGGACAATGCTCAGTCCACTGAGCCACACTAGTCGGGCAATAAATACATGTTTTAAAATAATAATAATAAGAAGAAGAATAAGCCAACACCATTCTGCAAGAGAACGTTTTTAAAAGACCAGCTAATTCTATACAACCATGTATTTTTTTAAATGATAAGTGAGAAGCACAGTATGGACATGAAGGAATGTTTTTAAAAACAGTGCAATTGGAGAAAACAAAAACAAAAAACTGTACAATTGAGTGAAAAGAGCCAGAAGCCAAGACAGAAGACCGACAGCTCTGAGAAGTGGTCCAGTCTTAGACAAGTCTCCTTGTACCTCAGTCTCCCCACCAGTCAAATGAGATGATAGGGCCATCTTGGCCTAGCCCATGTCATGGTTGTGCGATTCAAATGAGAAAAACGCAAGAAAGAGCTTTTAAATTTAGTTAAAAGAGCTATATGTGCGAATGATGGATGTTATTATAATTCCATAGTTTGAAATTATAAATATTAATATCTGCTCAAGTTCAGTCATGCTTTTGAAACAAAACCTACCTAACCTACAGATCCCAAACAAAACAAAAAAGACCTTGACTGGTATAAAAAGATAAGTTCCTGAAACCTACCAAGGGAAAAAAATCCTACTTCTATATATGCTTTTATAGAAGATTCAGATAATGCAGTAGGTACTGGTTCTCTGTGTGTTCCAGAACAATGGCCAAAATATCACTGAATCTGTAAAATCAAATAGGCAAGCAAGCATTATCTACAATAACAACCCGTGGCCTTTTCTAGAATTTTAATACAACTCTTTGTTTATTCATTGTACATAGTCTCCTTGTTTCATTTATTTATTTCTTGTGAATGAATGAGTCAGAAATGGAAGGTCCTGGCAGACAGGGACCCTGGGACATGCCTTCACATATGGCTGGTGAATAATTGATTTAAAATAATCATTTTAAACGACATACATTCATTGCTGGTGTCAGTTTCATTGTTACTAGCCTTTGGAAAGCAATATGGCAAAATCTATTAAGAGCCATTAAAATGCCCATATATTTTCACCCAGTCATCACACCCCTGGGAATTTATTCTAAGGAAATAATTCATGCACAAAAGTGTTTGTTGCAGTTTCATATGTAAAGGTGAAATCACTTAAATGTTCAACCATGGTAATAACATATAAATAATTATCATAAAGATAATGCAGCATGCAGAACCATAGTAATAATAAAACATTAAACTAAAAATGAAAAATATACAATGGTACCCTAACATGATTTCAAGTCTGTAAAAATTTGGTATGTGTATAATGACCAGAAATAATATGCAAAAATAAAAACAAAATGTTAAGAAGTTGAGATACATATTTTTTCCTAACTATGCTATTTTTCACAATTAAAGAAATAGTGATTTAAATAGTTCTCATTTGAATAGGGCTTTGAGGCTATCAAAACACTGCATTAACTTATTTGATTTTCACAACAGCGCTGGAGAGGTGGCAAGGGCTCACCCACTGCTACTGGACACATGGAGAAAACAAGGCTCAGAGAGATGCCAGTCATGTCTAGAGGTCCTCTTAGAAAATGGCTGTGCCAAGTCTTGAACCAAGTGTGCCTCCTGACCCTTACTCCAGTGTTCTTGCCCTAGAGTGCCCATTGAGGTTCACCTCAAGGAGACTGATTACTCCAGCCTGGACTAGTCAGGTCATTTGGGTGAAGTACTTCAACCCAACCCAGCCATTAAGGTGCCTGGTCTTTGAAAGTTCATTTACCTAAAAAGGTCCCACCCCAACACAAAGGCTACTCAACAAAGGCTGATCCCCCAGCCAGCATGGATTATTTTTCAAGTATCCTAAATTCTTTGGACCAGGAGTAATTTTGTAGGAAACATAGCATTCTTTGATTTAGTATTGGATAGCAACTTATATCATACAAATATCAGTACAAATATTGATTTAAACTGAAAAACAACCAGCTTACTTGTATATTCATAAACTTCATGAATGGGCTGAAAGCAATAATCAGTCGCCCCCCGAAAAGTAAAATTGGACACATAAATTCCAGAATGAGCTTTACCCTCCAAACATCAGGGACTGCAGTAAAATCTGACTGGATCAGGTACCTACCCCTCTAGTAAACCTAGTCGCATGTGGCCAGTGCTTCTAGGAAAAGACTACATTTTCTTGAAAAGCCAAAGAGAAAACATCATTTAAATTTGATTTTGAACACTCAGAACCTCCCACTCTTTTCATGACCTCCTAGCGACCACTGATGTGACTGTTGTCCTTGCAGAACCAAATCCAAAGGGGAAAAGGAGAAAACTGAAGGAAGGGGGAGGGGGATGGAGAAAAGAAGGACGAAAAGAGAAGAGGAAATACTTCAACCAAATGAAAAATGCCTAAGAATTAAGATTATGGGGAAATGGTGGATGAATTAATACTGTGACTTATGAAACATTGACGTGCCCAACATACGGTAGCACTTTAATAAATAGTAGATTGAGGATGAGTTTCTCTTTATAGACGTATTCTGGCCAATAAATGGATATACCAAACACAATAATAATATAATAAATGAATAAGAAATGATAGATTTGGAGTCTCATCATTTCAGAGCCACGAATGAATGAATGGATCTAGGCAAAGATTGTTAACAACTGCTAACCTCAAAAATAGAGACTCAATATGTGCTCCTGATGGAAGAACCAAACACTACCTATGAAATAACTCTGCCAAAAAATCAAATCTGATTCCAGTCAGGCCTCTAGATCCAAATACCAATTCATGAGAAATACAGACAGAAGTCAGAGAACTATGTTAAGTACACTACAGGGATATAATCCACAAAATTCAGACTGTGGAAAACTCTGCAGGCCAAATGATCTTGCAACAAAAGAATTTATGTCACATGGAGAGAGAGAGAAAGAGATCTACAGACTGCAAGAGACTTAAAAAACATATCAACAGCCCTGGCTGGTTATAGCGTCAGCCCGTGGACCAGAGAGGCCCGGGTGTGGTTCCCGCTAAGGGCATGTACCTCGGTTGCAGTTTGTCCCCGGCCCCGGTTGGGGTCATGTGGGTGGCGGCCAGTCGATGTGTCTCTCTCACATCGATGATTCTCTCTCTCTCTTCCTCCCTCTCTCCCTCTCACTCTGTCTGAAGATGAATGCAAAAATGCCCTCGGGTGAGGATAAAACAAAACAAAACAAAAAAACATCAACAAATCATAACATGTGGACTTTATTTGGACACTGATTTAAATAAACTATGAAGACAATAGAAAATATGTGAGGTAGTTGCAAACTAAATACTGACTAGGTATTTGATGGTATTAAAGAATTATTGTTAATTTTAAGATATGATAATACTATTGTGTGATTTTGCTCTGAGTCTTTATTTTTATACAAGCTGAACTATTTATGGATGAAATGATATGATCCCTGGGATTTGCTTTAAAATAGTATGGGAAGGGAGAGTAGGGGGTTGTGATGAAATAAGGATTCATGAGTTGAAGCTGAGTGGAGATGGGTACATGGGGGTTCAGTATACTATTCTATTTACATTGTTTTAGAATCTTGCTTAATAGTTTTTTAAAAAATAGATAGTGTCAATAAATGTTAGTTTCCTTCTTCCCCTTCTCCCATTAACAAAGTAAAAAATTTAATATATAGCCTGGACTGAAAGAGAAGGACTAGAGCTGCATAATTTTTTTAAAGAGCAAAAGATACCTTTGGTATGCTACAGAGTAGAGAACAGTGAATGAAATCACCTTTTGCTTTTTCTTAAATTTAAATGTTGTTTCTCTGTTTAAAAGAAATGGAATAGATGAAAGGAAAGAGGAAAGAAGGAAGAGACTGTGAGTGTCGGCATAAGGAGGGAATAATATAGACTAGTATCTAGATTGGAATAAGCCATTTGCAAATTATTAAGTAAGGCTGTGAAACTGTTTATAATGAAATTAAAATATTGATGATTGAATAAGCATCAGATTTTTACTCAGCCAGTTCTGGGTTCTTCAGCACTACAGATTTCAGACCCTAATGACTTCAGTTCTTGAATCTGTTTCCTCATCTGTAAAAGGAAGGACAATCACGCTTACCTTGCTGAGTTCATGCAGAGATGAGACAAGGACATGAATGTGTGGCCCACAGTGGGCCATGAGTAAATGATAGCCTGCCTCTCCGTCTACTGAAGCCAAAGGCCTTGCTGACTAAAGGTAATAATGAAAAGACCAAAGATATCGGGTGAGAGATCACTTGGCCTTTGAACACTAGGGGCTCCCGCATTCGTGGTTCTGTGGCTTATCTAAGACATTGCCATTCACCCATGAGATCTGCCACCCAATTGTCTGTTCATCCACTACAAGCCTACAGGGTGAAGAGTTGGCAAAGTTTATGAGCAAACCCAAAATGTCTCTACGGACTAAAATGACTAGTATGCTGGCTGGGAATCAGTGCCCTACACAAACTCAAACATTTGGGCTAGAATTTTTGCATCCTCAGAACAGTCATCAGCAACAAATATTTGGCAAAAAGATTTCCTTTCTGTGATAAAGTCTGTTTTACCTTGGCTGCTGTAATCCCGCACCCCCATGCATAGGTACCCTGCCAAGGTATTCATTTACCATAATGTGGGCTGGGGACTGGAATGAGCATGGATGCCAATTTCCAACACATTCCGTCCCAAAGACTATGGCTTCCTAAGGGAAGATGGGTGCTTCCTATCATTTGATCCTTTCTCGACCACGCCACAAGTTTTAATCTTTTTGTTAAGTAGGTGCCGACTGCCAAGCACAAAGTGGAAAGCTCCAAGAGCACTATATAATCTGTTTCCTTTCTTAAATACATTATTATCATTATCATAGTAACACAGTCTCTGTATCTTAAAGTTCAAATAAACAAAAAGAAGAAAATTAAATTCCCTGCTATCCCACTCATAGATAACTAATGCTAGCGTTTTAACAATTTAATGACTATGTATTATTCCATTATATGGACATATTATAAATTATTTAACAATCCCCTGTACTGGGCACTGGGGTGCTTCTACGTTTTTACTAACATAATCAAATTTCTTAAAATAATAAAAAATGTTGGTGTGAGTTTGGGAGATTTTTGCTTTAGTAGTTCCAGACCTAACCTGTAATCCAAATAGGCTAAATGCAACCAAGAAAGCCTAGAACTAAAGTTCAAAACCTCTTTGAACTCTGGCGATTGCATTCATGTGCCTCAGAAGACCTGCACCTGTGCGGCCACGTCCCCGGCTCGGCCGCAGTTCCCAAGGTGGAGGATGCCACGGGATGGGGCAGCAGCTTTGTTCCCCGGAATCCTGTGGGAGCATTCATCTTGGGGCTCAAGCAATGTCATGTTTGCAGAGCCTGAGTCAGAACCTCCGCCACCCACTGAGTGAAAAGCACTTTTACTCTAGCTTTGTTTCAAGTTTTGCCACGAAAATAAAATGAATGTGGGGAAGGGTAAGAGAAACTACCAAACTTCAGGCGTCTTTTCATTTCCAGTTGAGTGGCCAAGGCTCCATCTCCTGCTTCTGGGCTTCTCAGCACCCACTCCCATCAGTCGGTGGAGCTGCTCCGACTCTCACGCAATCCTTGACATCCAGCGTTATATCCTAGGTGGTTTTGTCCAAAAGGAAATGTCTCCTGAACAAAAGCAGTAAACCAGGAAGCAACTGTGAAAGTAAGTCAGACCTTGTTGGGGTAGAAAGTCATTCCCAGAATGCTGGCTTGTCCCAGTGTTGATTTTTCTGCACAAACAATGTAAAACACAAAAGCTGGCAGCAAAGACTCATTATAAAAAAAGGGAAAAACACATGTGTGTGCATAAATATATACACATTTCCTTACGAATATTTTGGAAACATGAGGCCTGAAGGAATAGCTAGTGTTTTATGGGGGGGGGGGGGAGAATGAGCGAGACGTAGGGACAGAGAGAGAGTGCAGGGCACACAAGGACAATTACTAAGGCAGGGGAGAAAAAGATTTAGAGAATTCTCTGCTAAACCTGGATTATCACACTGCTTTTGAGTGTTTGCAATAAATACTTTTTTTTTTTCCTCCAAGCAAATTAGGTGGGGCGGGGGGGGGGGGGGAGGGGGGGGGCTCGGGCTGGGCAGGGGGAAGTGGAATATCCTGCCTCCCAGCCCCTTGCTCTGCCTGACAGTACCTGTCAAAAAGATAAGATCTTTCAATGAATTACAGAAGGTGAAAGGCCAATCCCTTCTAGGCATCTAGCTGTGATTTACATCAGTATAATTATATCTTCTATTGCTGTGGGAAATTGACTATACCTACAGGGAAATGCTACTAATATATAGGAAGTTTCTTTGTTAATTACTACAGAATACAAACCTGCAACTTCATTTCTGGATCAGTCTCATATTGTGCTTCAGTGGGAGGAGTGTGGTCTCTATAAATGGAGACATTTTTTCATCGTGAATAAGAACCTCAAGGTAGAATTGGGTTAGTACTAAAGAGAAAAGGAAGCCAAAGGATTAATATTAATTCTGGTAATTCTTTAATTGTGGATGTGCATGCGTGTGTGCGTGTGTACACTTGCACACCCTGGGAGGGGGTTGTATCATTAATCCCACAAATCTTTCTATGTTTATTTCCTTATACAACATTGCTTACCAAACAGATTGTACCCTTGATATTATTTAAATAACATTTAATTTGACCTTTCAATGAGTATCATCATCATTTGATGTTTTGCTTCTTTGTATAATGTTCCCTTTTCTATTTTATGTACCCTAGAATGTGATTAATATGTGTGCATCACACACACATATGAACATAAATATGTGGATATGTACACACACATATATGCATATATACACATATAAAATATTTTTATTTAGCCAAAGTCATGTCTGTGCTCTTTATCTTTCCTTGAATTTTAATTAACTGTTCTTCCCAATTTAAACATTAGTCTCATGTGATGTATTAATTTGAGAACGAGGCTCATGCTGCTTACTACCTGGGATAATTTGAGTACTAAAAAAACAAACTGTGAATGCAGTTAATACTCACTCAGCTGCCCCGCTTCTCTCACAAATGGTTCTATTTTATTCTATAGAAAGGATCCTTAGAATCTAATTTTATAGCATACTAACTGACTTAGTTTAAGAATTAATCTGACATAATTTGTAACTACATAAGCTAATTTAAATGACCAATTTAGACACTCATATATTTTTTTATCCAGATTATCTCCATAATGGAATGTTTCATACATCACGCTTCCTATAAAAGTTATTTAGGGCATCACTCTTTACTTTTAGCAACAGGTTCCTCATCAAGGTTTCAGTGTCCCTTTACGGAAGATATATTCTGGCAGACTGCATTTTCCAAAAATGGCTGCAACGCTATCTCCCGACCCACATGCTCTGGTTACAATATATTGATGTTCCTCCCATCAAAAGATGGGGTTTATATTCCAGTCCCTTAAATCTGGGCTTTTGTCTATTGCGGCGGAAGTGATAACTCTGTGACTTCTGACACTGATGGTAAAAGGCGATACAGCTCCCCCCTGGCTCCTTTGGACTATTCACCCCTGGGACCTAGCTGCCATGCTGCAAGGAAGCCCAAGCAGCCGGACAGAGAGGCCTCAGGGACATGTCCTGGCCGATAGACCCAGCTGGGTTCCCACCCGACAGCCAGCATCAGCCACCAGATATGTGAGTGAATGCACCTCCAAAAGCTGATTCCTGTGTCCTGCCATCATCACACTCATCTCTGGATTCACTGACTCCCAGCTGCTACCACATTGACTTCTGCTGCCCACAGGATGTTGGGAAAGGGATTGGGAACAGGCCAGCAGAGTCTGGGGTAAGGACAGTCCAACCTTTTTCCTATTCCTTCCTTATCCAGTCCTGTGCTACTGAAGGAAGGCTAAACAAATCTCACTTGGGTCCCTCTCCTTTTCCAGCCTCCAACCATTTGCTCAAGCTTTTTCTTCCACTACTACCTCTTCTCTCCTTAAAGACTCAGTTGAAATGATCTCCCCTTCCAAAGAGCATGCCCTGAGCCCTTCACCTGGAGTACCACTCATGTGTACCAGTTAAGGTTATATCACCACGGGTTGCAGAGGAAGCCCAGGGGTGGACCGCATTTGACACACTCCAAAGTCAGTGGGGTTGCTGCTCTGCATTACGTGCATATGAGTTCTGCAAATGTTATTTTCGGCCAGATGAGCTTTACTTGCTTCCATCTTTGGCGTATATCAAGGCAGCAGTCAACTTAAACCCCCAAATCTTTTTCCATTGTTCCCCATTTAGTAATTTCCTAACATGGACTTCTTCTGCCTAAGACTTGTATCTAAATTCAGAAATGTCCCTATGAGCTTCTTGACAACAGGGATGTGTACCCACCATGATATGGTATGTACCTGATATTGTAGGTGCTTCAGAAATTTTTGGCTTGGGAGAATCTTCTCCCCCATCCAGTATTCTAACTAATAAGATTATTTTGTATCTTGAATCAATCATGTTTATATTAGCTGTTGATATTTCATATTCTGCAAATTTCCCAAGCTTACCTGCTATGATTCCACACAACTTTGTTGTGTTTCTTTTTGTTTTTGTTTTTTTATCCTCACTTGAGGACATTTTTCCATTTTTTGTTCAGACAGATTGAGAGGGAGAGAGAGGAAGAGAGAAACATTGACATGAAAGGGACACATCGAGTGGCTGCCACTCGCACGACCCAACCAGGGCCGGGGACAAACTGCAACCAAGGCATATGCCCTGAGCGGGAACCAAACCCGGGTCTCTCTGGACCACAGGCCGATGCTCTAACTGCTGAGCCAAACTGGCCAGGGAGTACTTTTTTTTTTTAAGTGCTGAATAGAATAAGTTCAGAGGTGGAAACTTTGTTGCAAAGACTTCAGTATCTTTTAATATACCTAACAATACTATCCTTTGGCTCAATTTCATTACCATCAATCAAAATCATTATGGTAGACATGTTCATAAATCTGAAATTCTTCTTGAATTAATTTATTTACTTATTCATTCACTTATTTATTCATAAACATTTGTTAGACACTTATACATGCCAGGCACTGTACTAAGAACTAGAAACAGAGAAATAAATATAACTGAGTATTTGAGAAACACTAGTCAAAAGGACTATGAGGAGTGCAGCTTTGTCTGAGTTAGTAAAAAAATGGAAACAACCTAATGTTATCGATACTGAAATAATTAAGTTTTGATACCAACACAGTGTATATTACATTTATAATTTATAACATACATTTATAATTTAATGATACAAGATTCTCCAAGACATTAGAGTTTTTAAAACGACAAGTTGCCAATTGATATGATATGCTACAAAACTATTTATATCAACAATTTTTTCTGAAAACAATATGTTTAAATATTTGTAAGTACATGGAAAGAAAGACACCTGAGAGGACACGCACCAAACCAGTGAGGGGGGGGGCGTCTGGGTGGAAAGCTGTGGTTCAGGAGCCTTTATCTTTACCTGTATTATTTGGATATTTAAAAAGAATTCTTTCATATATTACTAGTGTTATTTTAAATAAATATTTACAATGAATAAGTTTTAAAAAATAATTGCAATACAGGGTAAGTGCTAAAATAGAGATATGAACAAGGTACTATGTGGCCTAAAGGAAGGCAAAAATAACCTATTCCATGAAGTTTCCCCTCCACTAAATATAATATACCTTTATTAGAATATCCACTAAATAAAATATACCTTTATTCTTTTTTTATTTTCAGAAATAAAGTATATATTTCAAGTGTTCATGACATAGACACCCAGGGACTTAGATTAAAACCACTGTGGTGATTTAGGGTAACTTTAGAATCCTGGTTCATGTGCAGAAGTTAGAACCAAATGATGAAGCTCTCAAGTTGATCAGTTGCTCCTGCTGGCGGCTCTGTGGTGTCGGCACTGAGAGCCTCATCCGGCAGGTGAGGAAACGGGCAAAGGAAAAGCGCGTGCCTTGTCCAGAACAGCTGGATCGTCAGTGGCAGGAGCGGAATTTCCAAGTCAGAGGATCCACTGGGATTGATTGATCCCGCGTTCAAATGAAGAGTCAGGTGATCATAGGTGACAGTTTAGAGGCATCCCCTATTCCCAAGAAGCATACCAAAATGTGGCTGCCCCCACCCATTCGATTTCTTTCCAGGGCAGTGGGGCTCATGCCCCCAGGACAAGCAGGACATCTCGGTGTGCTGTCCACAGCCAAGTCACAGAAGGAGGCCAGTCTCCAGGCACCTCCTGAGCCGCTTCTCCAAGCTCGCTCTTCTGCTGCACATCAAACGCAAACTCAGCCACTGCACAGCATGAACCGCTCTGCCCCAGCACGTCCCTCTCTTTAACAATTTCGCTGCCTTTATCTCAAGCTAGAAGATCCAATGATTTGAATAAACCTCTCAGCATTTTTTTTCCTTGATAAAGAAAAAAAGTTCATTTTATTCCCTACTTAGCTTCACAAGTAAAAAGTATCCATGAATGTTTGTGCCTGTGACATGCAAATTCATAGATAAAGCCCCTGTCACTCTCATTTATTCCCAACAGGTGAGTCCAGAGTGCGGCTGCAGATGCGAGGCTGAGTACCTCGGCTTTTTTCCCTCCCTGATTTAACTGAGACCTGGAATGTTATTTGATGCCGTTTTCTGTATTTAATTAATTTAACATTCCAGATTTTTAATTTGCATTTAATTTAACATTTCAGATTTTTAATTTACCAGATATTGTTTATCAAATATTCATTTCAGAGACTTTCACCGTATATACAGTGCATACCCCTCTTTAATTAGTGTGCAGTAAATTAATTCTTCTATCCTTGCTCCTTCATCAGATATTGGATTAAGGAAGTTGCACTGTTTCAACACAGCACATAAACTCATTTATTAAACCGAGATGGTAAATTTCCCCATGTATGCGCATTGCTGGTCTGCTTTCATGCTTAACCTGATAAAAGCTGTTGTGGTTAAAACCAGAAATCTGTTATTATTTAAAACCTGCTGCCTGGTTTGACAATGGGAGTATTCGGTTTTGTATTCTATCCAATTATTGGATCCAGTTTTGTTCTTTTCTTGCTCCTGGAGCTGTAACTCTGCCCCTTCCCCCGCCCCCAGCCTTCTTCCTCTGTCTCCCCTCATCCATGTTATCACCCTTTCCCTCCCTGGGGGTGCTTGTTGAAGTGAGATTACACTTGTCACAGCTCTCTGTTAACTTTCTCTCTGACTCAGACTATCCCAAGTTACAAACTTAACTTTCTTATTCCTACATTTTACAGTTGACTCTCCTCTTTCCACCTTCGTATCTCCTATCAAATAATAACCAGTTCCCAGTGTGACACTGTATTAAAATTCTGTTGGCTAGGATCGCTGTGGAGGGAGGGGTGTTATCTCTCCCATTATATTGTAAGCTATTTGAGGACACATTTTCTTCAACTTTGCATCCCAAACAGAGCCTAGCATACTGCCTTGCACAAACAGGCAAACAGTAAATATTTTTTGGATATCTGGATAGATGAATGGATAGACAGATGGATGAATGGATGGATGGATGGATGGATAGATGGATGGATGGATGGAAGGATAGCAAAATATCTACTGTGCCTGGCACTAAATTAGTTCTTTAAACTATGTTTTCTTATTTAAATATTTTGTATAATGGGGAAGTGTCTCCATTTAACTGATGAGGACACTGGGGCATAGAGATTTAAGTTAGGATTCATTCATGACCTTTCTCCTAGCAAGGAGCTGAGCCCAAATTTGAACCCCTATCTGCCTGATCCTCCTGAAGTACTGCATGTGAACCGGACTGGCTCCATAATTTGTGGGACTGTTATGGTCTGAACGTGTCCCCCAAAAATTCATATGTTGAAATACTAATGCCCAATATGATGATATTAGGAGGTGGAAACTTTGGTGGGTGATTAGGTCATGAGCGAGATTAGTGCCCTTATAAAAGAGACCCTAGGGAGATCCTTGGCCTCTTTCACCACATGAGGTAGCAGGTAGGGACTGGGGAAACAGTGTGCTTCGCTCTCCAATACCCTCATTGACCAATCAAATAAAACAAACTCTAAGCCCAGCCGGTGTAGCTCAGTGGTTGAGTGTTGACCCATGCATCAGGAGGTCACTGGTTCAATTCCCCGTCAGGGCACATGCCCAGGTTGTGGGCCAAATCCCCAGTAAGAGGCATGCAGGAGGCAGCCAATCGATGTTCACTCTCATCAATGTTTCTATCTCTCGCTCCCTCTCCCTTCCTCTCTCTCTAAAATCAATAAAGAAAAACATTAAAAAAAAAAAAACAAATTCTAAGAATAAATATTCTGCACTTGCTACTCCAATGAAACAGATTAAACATACAGGCAGGTAAGAAAGAGCCAGATGCTAGACAGGAACCATAAGGAGTCAAGTGGTAAGAGTCCAGCATCTGAACCTGAGAGCCAAAGCTGAGAGTGGTGACCCATAAAGAAGTCTCCTCTTTGAACTTCCATGAGCCGATACCAGGGCCAGCTTGGTGTGAGCCAAATCTAAGGAGCCCCAGTGTGAAATTCAGCACTTTATATGGCCACAAACTAAATGACTGCTCCTCCCCACCTCTATGGCCTTCTCACCATGGCTATTATTCTTTTCAAAGGAAGAGTAATGATATGTTGATGAGTTTTTAAAGAAGTCTTTAAGACAGCGTTTCAGAGGCGGTGGCCATTGATAAAATATCACAAAACAGAGACAAGAAAACCTTTGAAATGTTGTGGAACGGCACAAGCTAGTATTGGCAACTCTTCTTGTGACTTAGGGAAGCGTATTTAAAAAACAACAAATATTAAAACCAGCGCTGAGGGACTTCCAGATGAGACCATACACCATGTTAAGGGCAAACACGTACTCTGACTATTGAAAGAAAAGTTTTGGTTCTTTGAAGAATCCCCAGGGTCTAACTTAGTCACTCACATGGAGAAGGACTGAGGAAAGGAAGATGTTCCAAGGAGAAAGATGAGACAAGTTGAGAAAGGACAACGGCAAGTTTCGTTCCTTCGTCATACATAGATGATGGCATTCGTGTGATTCTTTATTGAGTAGTGCTTTAGCGTTTTATACCACCTTTACCTTTATCTCTGAGGAACTTTGGAGCCCTGGTGTCACTAAGTCCAGAACTGAAGTGTAAGCATTGGATTTCCCTTTATCATCTACTCCGACCACCTGCACAGCCCCGTGTTCCTGGCGGTGCCCTGCTTGAGGACTGGCGCCTGGGGGTTGTCAGCCAGGAGACCCTGTTGTCATTTGCTGTGAGGCATTCCTTTTTAAACAAACTTTTTATTTTGGATTAAGTTTAGATTTACTGAAAAGTGACTAAGATAATGCAGAGAGTTCTCATAGACTCGTCACCTATTTCCCCATAATATTAACATCTTGCGTAACCATGGTACATTTATCAAAACTAAAAAATTAACATTGGTGCATTACTATTAACTAAAATCCAGATTTTATTCAGGGTCCACTGGCTTTTCCATTTATGTATTTCTTTAAAAAATAATTAATAGACATTTTGGGGTATAACTTAAGATTTGCAGAAAAATTGAGCAAGTAGTACACGTCCTACATACTTATCCCATCCCTGCCCCTCCACCCCTGGGACACCGTTTCCCCTATTATTAACATCTTGCATTACTGAGGTACATTTGTTAATACTGATACATTATTATTAACTAAAGTTCATAGTTTGCAGTACAGTTCCCTCTTTGTGTTGTACATTCTACGGATGCCTAATGATACTTATCCGTTATTACAGTATCATACGGAGATTCCCACTGCCCTGATACCCCATGCTTCACGTGTTTATCCCTCCGGCTCTTCCCCAGACCCCCGGATAACTATTAACCCTTTTACTGTCTCTTTAGTTTTGCCCTTTTCAAAATCTCATACAGTTAGATTCACACAGCTTTTCAGATTGGTGTCTTTCCCTTAGCAATGTGCACTTGAGATTCTCCCAGGTCTTCATGGCTTGGCTAATGAATGTCCTTTATTTGTTCCAGGATCCAATCCAGGGTACCACATTTAATATGGAGGCATTTTTAACACTCGCTTTTCTATGGTCAAAATTCTTTTCAAAGCAAAAGATTCAGTTTAGTTTCCTTAGGTCATTTTCCCCCAACACTTAATGTTATATTTATTTCTTTAATATATATTAATTGAGCTCTTACCATGTGCCAGACATTGTCTTAAACAAGAAATACAGATTTAAACAAGCTGTAAAGAACCCTTGCACCCATAGAGTTTAAAAACCATTCCTAAAATCATAATTTCTACATACCATTCTATTTTGGAACAGTTTATTTTAAAACAGATCACCTCCAAATTTTCTCTATTTATAGTAACACTGTGATGAATACAAATCTTTGGTCATAACTCATTATGTCCTAGGAGAGGGTGTTAAAAGTGAAAAAGATAGGCACATGTTAAAGATATTTGCTGGATGGTGCCATCTTCCTGATGAGAAAGGACATTGCCATTGACACACTCCCCGGCATGAAATTCTTATCTTTATAGTAATTGCTATCTCCCCTCTTACATCCTCCCCCTGTTCTCTGTGGTTGCCCTCAGTTTCTTAGCCTCCTTCCAATGCAAGCATTCTAAGCAGCCAGCCCCCTCCCAAGCTGGCTCTTGGCTCTAGAGTGATTCTGCACTCTGCCTCCCACCAAAACTCCTTTCTCTGTGTGTGTGCATTCTCACTTCAGAGCATTCCATTCCATCAGGGGCACGCACTTAACTTCTTTCAGCCCAGGTTAACTTCTTTCTTCTTTTTTAATATTTTTTTATTGATTTGAGAGAGAGGGGCAGGGAGAGGGAGAGAGAGATAGAAACATCAATGAGAGAGAAACATCAATAGACTGCCTCCTGCATGGCCCCTGCTGGGGATCGAGCCTCAAGCCAAGCATGTGCCCTGACCGGGAATCAAACCAGTGACCTCTTGGTGCATGGTCGGGGCTCAATCACTGAAGCCACACGGGCCGGGCCAGGCCAGGTCACCTTCTTTAAGCACTGTGAAACTGGCACACTCTAATGATGATGGTTAACCTCTATGCAGGGTTTGCATGTTTACAACCATTAATTGCTCCCAGGTGACCAAGCTGTACTTCCATGACTCCAGGAGGTGATGCTAGACTATTAAAAGTATGTAAACTGGCCCTGGCCGGTTTAGCTCAGCGGTAGGGCATTGGCCCACGGACCAATGAGTCTCGAGTTTGATTCCGGCCAAGGGCGCATACCTTGGTTGTGGTTCATCCCCAGCCCTGGTCAGGGTTGTGCGGGAGGCAACCAGTCAATGAGTCCCTCTCATGTCGATGTTTCTCTCCCTCTCTCCCCCTCCCACTCTGTCTGAAGATAAATAGAAAAATATCCTCAGGTGAGGATTAAAAAAATAATAATAAAAGTATGTAAACTGGGGACACATTTTTTGTGATTTATCTCAAAACCCATTTTTTATTGTTTTATTTTATTTTATTTTATTTGGTACGTGCCCCTAGCAGGAACTGAACCCGGACTCTCTGGTCTGCAGGCCAACGCTCCAACCGCTGAGCCAAACTGGCCAGGGCTCAAAACCCATTTTTTAAAACTCCTTAATATTTCACTTTATTCTTATAAGTATGTACCTAAGATATAGTCCCCTCATTCTGAAAAGGTCATTGTCTTTATCCTAAAGAACACAGTGATATGTACTAAAAATAATATGGTCTTTGGAAGTGGACAGACCTAAGTTGAAAAATCAGTGCAACCATTTGTCAATCGTGTGACCTTGAACAAATGAATATGACCTCTTCAAGCCCAAATTCCTCATTTCTAAATTGGGGCACTAAGAACAGCTAACCCTTGCATAGAACTAGTCTCCCATGTGCCAGCACTGTTGATTTTATTCTCATTACAACCAAATGAGGCAAGTTCAATTACTATCATTCCCATTCTACAGAGAAGCAAACTAAGGCAGAGATAAGGTAAGTGACCTGCCCAAGGCCATGCAGCTAGTAAGCAGCAAAGCTGGGGTTCAAACCTGGAGAAACTGGCTCCGGAGTCTAAATTCTTGACCTTTACATACATGTCCTCTCACTGGTACTGCATGAGATAATTATGATTCAATGAAACCACATATATTAAGAATCTATTACATAACGTGCACGGCACATAATGAATTGATATTTCCTTTTGCCTGTTACCATTGTAATGTTGTTATCTTCCTGGTCCTGGGTATTCAAATCCCAGCCAGACAGCTATAGTACCAGCAGACCATTCTGTGTACGGACAGAGGCAGCACAGCACACACAGAGGGTTTGGAGCAGCTGGGCAATCTTAGAGGGCGGCGTGAACGGGAGAGGTGAGACTGTTCAGTGCATGGAAGTGAGATCGCGGAGGGCCGTGAGTGTCCATGGGGAGGCAGTATAATGTAGGGTAAATAATATGGGCTTTGGAACCAGCAGGGTTCGAACCCCAGCTCTGTCTACCTCATAGGGTAGTCAGGAGGATTAAATGAGATATGGTAAAAATGACACCCTATCTTCCCTTCTTAAATTCACCCACACTCAATAATTGGACACTGTCCAGCAGTCCAGATAGAAATAAGACTAACCTCAGAGTAAACAATTTAAAAAATCAATAGTTCTATCTTAGATTTAGTCGACAAATGAACTGCATCTGCCTCCGTTGATACCAAGCTACCAGGAAGGTCTGGTGGGGTCTGAGAATAAGGCAGACTCTGGGGAGGGGGGAGGTAGATAAATGTGGTAGGTGGTGGTATGTCCCTAAAGCAGTGTGCTTGTTAAGGCTTCACCAAAACCTGGATGAAACAATCCTCATGGTTCTCAACCATTTATTGCTCAGATTCTATACCCGCCTTCTGATGAACACCTAGAGGCCCCAAAGAGTGTCCAGGCAGAGTGCACAGAAATATTCCTGGCCCTAGAAAGAAAGATTCCCTCTATAAATATATAGAAATCAACCCTGTGAACTAAGAGCTACTGCTGTCCACAAGGTAAAATAATCCTTATTCTCTTAACCTCCCTTTGATTCTATCATCAGGAAAACTTTGGAAACCTCACCTGGAATCTCTGACTGCCCGAGCACCTACTGAGTGCCAGGCATGAGCTTGGCACAGGGAGGAATTAAACACTGAAATGACATAGTCCCTGCTAAAACAACTTAAAATCTAGTAGAGATAATAAAGCAAATGCACCAAGAACTAAAATAAGGTCCAAGTCAGACAAAATGCCATCTCATTATCACCTTGGAAAACCCCCCAAGGCCAGGTGCAGGCCTCCTAGTCCTATTCAACTTAAGGAGGTGATAATGAGGAGAAAATGTTCTTGCCCATTAAATGAGTTCTTAACGTGTAGACTGAGACTAGCTGCTAAACGGTGGAATTCTCCCTTTCAAGTGACATAACACATGTTATCTTTTCTGATGTATGTTTTACAAAGACTATTTCCACAAAAGGGGAAAAAAGAAAAAGTGCATACATAGAGGAGTAGAAGCATAATTTATTTATAGATAAAGAAAGGGCAAGAGGAGCCCATGGCAGAGGCCGTTAGTCCTCACAGTGATAAATGAATGAATCAACATGCACAGCTCGGCGTTGCCAAACCAGGGCGGTGCTGGTGTGGCTGACGGCCGTGAGGGTCCGCACTAGCCCACAGCCCACCCTCATACACTCCTCACCTTTGCCTGCAACATCCTACCTGCCTTCTCAGCCCACACTCAGACAGGGTCTCTGCATCGAGCTTTCCCGCCCTCCACTAATAGAAGGTGTGCTTTCCTCCTCTGACTTCTCACCTGTGTTGACTCAAAGGCCTTAATGGCATTCCTCACCTTTTGTCCTGCAGGTGGAAGGCAGGTAGCAAAAAGAATATTAGAAATTGATTCAGAAAACCTGGGTTGGAATCTGGATCTTGCTCCCAGTGAACTGTAGAACTGTGGGGAAATCGTAATTCCTCATCTCAACAAATGGGAAATTATATGCACTTCGAAGGGTGACTGGAAGTTGAACTGAGGTCGCCTGTGACAGTGGTGGGCCAGCCCGAAGCACTGCCCGAAGCTGAACCTGGCAGGAAAGCACAGTCTGTGCACTTTATCAGGGACGGTTTCAAAGGAAAGAATCTCTTTCTTAAGGAAGACGAGGAAGAAGATTTTTTTTTTTAATTTATTGATTTTAGAGAAAGAGAGAGGAAGGGAGAGAGAAAGAGAGACTTGTTGCTCCACTTATTTATGCGTTCATTGGTTGATTCTGTATGTGCCCTGATAGGGGATCGAACCCACAACCTTGGCATATCAGGATGGTGCTCTAACCAACTGAGCTACCCAGCCGGGGCCAGGAAGATAATTTGATAAAACGATTCACAGAGGGGGCACCTAACATACTTATAATCTCCTAGAGGTAGGAAAACATTCAAACTTAAAATAATTGATATCCCTTATGCTTATGACAGTGGCCAGAAAGAATTACAGATCTGAGAATAGTACAATAAATTGTGTTAATAAGCTAAATTATATTTTCATTTTAATATATAAACAATAGAGACTTCACTTTAGATAAACAATAACCTCAGCATGGATCCCAATCCGGAGCCTTACTATATAGTCTATGCTGGGGACGACGCGGCTGGGTCTCCCAGAAGCAGTTTTATTAGAGCTAAACTTAGGAACTTATGGGCCAGCAGTAACTGCTTAAAAGCAATCCAAGGCTGAGAATAATGTAGTGAGGGAAACATCAGACTGAGAATCAGGGAACCCAAGTCCCAGTTTTTTGTCACTCATGTTTGCGACCCCATTAGGAGGGTTCTGAGCCTCGGCCTGTTTCTTCATTTCTTTTTCTTTTCTTTAATCCTCACCCAAGGATATTTTTCCATTTGATTTTTAGATAGCGTGGAAGGGAGAAAGGGAGAAACATTGATAGGTTGCCTTCCCGTACCACCTGGACCAGGGCCAGGGATCGAATCTACAACCCAGGTAGGTGCCCTTGGCTGGGAATTGAACCTGAGACCCTTTGGTCTGAGGGCCTACCTCTAAACTGCTTAGCCAAACCAACCAGGGCTTGTCTGTTCATTTCTGTAAAGAAATGGAGCCATGAGTGTCCATTCAGAGCCCTTTTGGCCCTGTGCTTCCCTAGCAACCATCAGACTAACAACATTCAGGAGGTCAGTGGTGGGCCCAGGTGAAAGCCATTGCTCCCTGCCCCACCTGGAGTCCACACTGTGCGTCTCCATTCCACTCGCAGCACTCAGCAAGCCCTGTGCGTGCACTAGAGCTAGACAGCCGTCATCACAGACGATGCCCATCAGGGTGACCAAAAAAGAACAGCCAAGGAATCAAAACATATGAAAACTGAAAGGAATTTACAGATTATCTGGTTCCAGCCCTTTCTTGGTTTTTTTTTTTGGTTTTTTTTTAGCCTCACCTGAGGATATTTTTCCATTTTTATTCAGATAGAGTGGGAAGGAGAAAGAGAGAGAAACATCGATTAGAGAGAACATCGATTGGCTCCCTCCTGCATGCCCCCCACTGGGGATCAGGCCCACAACCTGGGCATGTGTCCTGACCGGGAATCGAACTGGCAACCTCTTGGTGCATGTGTCAAAGCTCAACCACTGAGCCACACCGGTCGGGTGAACAAATCAGTTTTCTACCAGGGCTTGTCTTCCCAGGACTTTGCAGTTGGGTGCATTTCTGTGGCATCCTTACTCCTTTTTGTTGGAACAGAAAGAGCCCAGGCCAGGGGCCAGGAGGCCTGGGTTCCACTCCCAACTTCGCAACTATGGGGAGGGTTAGAGTGGAGGGAAAAAAAATTTTTTTTTAAAGAATTTCTTTATGCATCTCTCAGAATATCTTTTACCTAGGCATGGGAATAACTTTACTCATTTTCTCATTCAGAAATATGTTATTTTTGAGGATAGGAAATAAAATTAATTGTTTTGGATAATGTTCCAATTCAGAAGATAAAAAGGTGAATGCAGGCAGAGGCTGTTTGAAATAAAGCTGGGGAAGCTCCTGTTTTCGAGTCCTTCATGAGCAGGGGCTTCTTACAAGATACCGGGAAGGCCCTACAATGGTTCACATGGTCCTATGATTGTATAAAATTTGCAGAAGTGAAATATTTGTGCATTCTTTTTCTTAGAAGGCAATAAGCTACTGACGGATCCTCTTGGTATTATATGAGTAGGAAGTGATTGCAGACAGCCTGAAAATGGACAAAAAGCAAATCTAGACATGCATGTTTCAGGGTTCAGTAGTAAACTTCATGTTTCTTACAGATTCAAAATGAGGAGACATTTTCTGTTTGAACTGTATGGTATTCCTTATTCATTTAATAAAAAAAAAAAAAAAGAAGGCAATAAGCCCCAGGCCCAGAAAACCCACATCCATGTTTGTATTCTGGGCTGAATTCTCTTTTGTCCCTCCCCTCCCCTTTCTTCCCCTCCCCTCCCTTCCCATTCCCACCCCTCCCCTCTCCTTCCCTCCCCTTCCCTCCCCTCCCCTCCCCTGCCCTGCCTTCCCCTCCCTTCCCCTCCCCTCCCCTCTCCTTCCCTTCCTTTCCCTTCTCCTCCCCTCTGTCCCCTTCCCTCCCCTCCCCTCCCCTCCCCTCCCCTCTCCTTCCCTTCCTTTCCCTTCTCCTGCCCTCTGTCCCCTTCTCTCCCCTCCCTCCCCTCCCCTCCCCTCCCCTCCCTCCCCTCCCCTCCCCTCCCCTCCCCTCCCCTCCCTTCCCCTCCTTCCTTTCTTCTGGGACTGGAAGAAGGAAGTTTCGTTTTTGTTTTTAATGAAAAGAAATGTACACCTTAAGAAAAGATCGTGTCCGCCCTGGCCGGTTTGGCTCAGTGATTGGAGCGACAGCCTGCGGACCAGAGAGTCTCGAGTTCGATCCCGCTAGGGGCACGTACACACAAAAAAAAAAGATCACGTCCGAGGAATGAAAAGTAAGAATGTGTAAAGAGCAAACTGAGTGGAACCACCCCAGTGCCCTTGCCTGAGACAGGGGGGAGAGTCCTGCTGTCACAGTGTGGTGGAGTTTGCTGAAAATGCAGTTTATTTTATTGTTTTTGAAATATATTGAGTTGAAAACTCCAAATACTGTTTGTCTCATAAAAGTTTCACTTGTTTTGCCCTGGCCGGTTCCTGCAGACCAAAGAGTCACGGGTTCAATTCTGGTCAAGGGCACATACCTCGGTTGCAGTTCGTCCTGGCCCTGGTCGGGGTTGTGCAGAAGGCAACCAGTCGATGTGTCTCATGTTGATGCTTCTCTCTCTCTCTCACCTTCCTCCCTCCCACTCTATCTGAGAATAAATGGAAAATATCCTCGGGTGAGGATTAAAAAAAAAAAGAATATATACTAAGAAGCCAGAAACACCAATCAGAAAGAATATATGCACCCCTATGTTCATAGCAGTGCTACTTACAATAGCTAAGATCTGGAAACAGCCCAAGGGCCCATCAGTAGATGAGTGGATAAAAAAGCTGTGGTACTTTTTCCGGCTGATGTAGCTCAGTGGTTGAGCATCGACCCATACACCAAGAGGTCGCCGGTTCTATTCCTGGCCAGGACACATGCCCAGGTTGTGGGCCCAAACCCCAGTGGGAGGCATGCAGGAGGCGGCCAATCAATGTTCTCTCTCATTGATGTTTCTATCTCTCCCTCTCACTCCTCTCTCTCTAAAAATCATAAAGGAAAAAAAAAAGCTGTGGTACATATACACAATGGAACACTATGCAGCTGTAAGAAAGAGAGATCTCTTACCCTTTGAGACGACATGGAGGGACCTGGAGAATATTATGCTAAGTGAAATAAACCAGTCAGAGAAAAACAAGTATCACATGATCTCACTTATTTGTGTAATATAATGAACACAATAATCTGTCGAACAAAATAGTTCCAGAGACATGGAAGTAGAGAACAGACTGCCTAACCTTAGAAGGAAGAGGGGCGGGAGGTGAGAAGAGAAAACTTATATGCATGTATGCATAACCAATGGACACAGACAACAGTGCAGTGAAGGGGGGGGCAGCAGGAGCAGGGAGGGGGATGTCAATGGGAGGAAAAAAAGGAGGGACATCTGTAATACTGTCAACAATAAAGATATATAAATCAAATAAAATAGTGAAAATAAAATAGAAACCTCTGTGAAGGAACAGCAGGTGTTTCACTTCCTTTGTCCTAAGAAAAAAGAAAACTCAAATACTGTAAGTATGAGTCACTCGTAATGCAAATGAAGACCGCGGAGGTCCTCTCACAGGCTGGATGCACAGTGACCTCCCAGGTACGGAGAACTCTTGCTCCTTGCATTCTGGAGAGTTAAGAGTCAACCTAAAGACAAGATGATTCAGTAAAACATCCTTTTCCTCTCGAGGTTCTAAAATGCAATGTTTCCCAAACTTGCCAGATGGGAATTATCTGAGCCAATTGTCACAAAGCTGATTTCCAGGGCTTAGGTGGAGTCCAGGAATCTGTATTTTTAGCAAGCATCCAGGTGATTCTTATCACCGTCCCAAAGCCCAGGCTCAGAGTAGCTGGAATAAATACAGCAGTCGTGGGAAAATGTATTTAACCTGTACACAGCTGGGAAGCCACTGGGAGTCATGGCTTAGAATTTCATCTTCAAGCCAAGATGTTAAACATATCAATGAATGTGCAGTCCTTATTATCACCCATAATGGTTTCCTTCTCTGTGTCTTAGGGGAATGCCATATGCCCCGAGTTCCTGGCAGCAGAAAACCAAAATATTAACAGAATAAATTAGTTCAAATTAGACGCGTGCTGCTGAACTCTGCTAAGGTATTTGGAATAGTAACAAACTTGGGCCTGGCCAAGGATCATTAATAGCATTGTCCTCTGAGCATATTCTCTGAATAAAAACCCTCAGATTTTGCTTTCAACTGGCCCAGGTTTAGCATCTTCATCATCCTGCAAAGAAAGCAAGGGGTTGGCTTTGCCAGTTCCTCAAAGCCGTCTCTGTGATGCCTGCAGTCAGAGTCACCTTGGGGACAGTGCCAGTACCCGTGGCCGCCTCCTCCCCTTGCCTGCCAGAGTAGGTCATGCCAGTTCCAGCGTGACCCAGACAGCTGAAGAATGCCAGCCAGGCAGAGGAGGGTCCCATCTTTGCCTGGAGTAAGAAAAAGACTCACTTTTTCCTCTCCAGGGATGCTCTCCAACTAAGATGAGCTGCCAAGACCCAAGGTCAAGCCTGTCACACACGTTAATGGTGGGAAAAATCCCAGAATTATGAATAAAATATAAACCTGTGAGAAAGTGCCTCCTTACTATCAGGGACTGGGCCCTCTCACATGCTATTAATATGTCATGGTTCTGTTTCCTGAACACTAATGTAATTCTTTATTAGTAGTAGTAGTAGTATCATTAATTTTTGAGAGGATAATACATTCACATCTTCAAAATAAACAAGATAGAAGGTGAAAAATCTCCCTTCTACCCTTGTTTTCCATCTGCCTAGTTACCTTCCTTCTGCCCCAGCACTGCCACTGTATTTAGTTTCTTGTGCATTCTTCTAAAATTTATGTAAAAATAAGCAAATGCAAATATATATTCATACTTTCTCACTTTTTACACAAAAGATAACATCCGAGTCTTTCTATTTTTGAAACTTGATTTTTTTTCTCACCCAACAAATGTATCTTAGAACTCTTTCCACATTGGTACAGAGAGCCTCTTCGTTCTTGTTCATAAATGCGTAGTATGCCATTATAGGATGCATCAACTTGTAGTGAAACTATTCGTTTTCAGTCTGTTTTCCCGGCAGTGAAATAAAACCCAAAAGTTAAGTAAGCCCAGGAACACCAAGAGGGTCAGTGAAGGTACCTGCAGGACTTCTGGCGATCCTCAGATGGATGGGATTTAGGAAATATATTCTGTTCCATATAATTGCAAAATAGTATTTAATATACCATGTTATGCAATAAAAGCAACCAGAAAGCATCTGAGAGAAATCAGAAAAAAATGTGAACCGAAATCTGGGTTAATGATGGTAAAGAAAGGAGAAACAAGAAAGACAGAAGACCAGCTCTGTTTCTGTCGCTCCCGTCCGGCTTCCTCAAACTTCTCTCAGTTCTGGGAGAGACTGAGGCTTGTTCGAAAAGCCTCCTTGAGAATACGGACTCAAGGGGGCTCATTAGGAGGGGGAGAGCAGAGGTCAGGTAAAGGGGAGACAAAGGGCCAGGAGAGCATTCTGCACGTTTCTTAAGTAGGATTTTCATCGTAGTATTTTCTCCAGGTTGTGACTTTATAAAAGGAAAACTTTGGGTCACAACAATATTTAGAGGCATGTCTTTTCTTTTTATTTTATTTTTTATTAAGCCCTGAACTATTAAGTCATAAGCTGTTTGTGATGTTCCCTTTGCAGTATTTTTCTCTCAGGAGAGGACAAAAAAAGGGATTTCATCTCTGGCTAAAGACTGACAAATACATCAGTAAGTACATTTCAAAGTCATCTTAAACTTCAAAATAAATAAGCTCCAAACACTGCTAACAGGTTGGGATAACTTCTACATGATCCCCACTTTGGCACTTTAGATGGCATTCAGTGACCTGGGATGTTAGAACATTTAGCCAAAACTAAATGAGCTTACTCTATGCTGATGATAAGACTATAAACTGGGACTACATTCCTGGAGGGCAAATAGTCACAGTTAGACACAGAAGCTGCATTTCTAAGAATCTACGCTAAGGAAATTCTGTACTTTCACTACAGGACTGAAAAGTTATAGGAAAGTGGATTTAGCAGGTGTTCTCAAATATTATGATCTCAGGACCTCTTTACACTGTTAAAAATTATCAAGTACTCCACAGAGCTTTTGTTTACATAGGTTGTATCTATTAATATTTGCTATATTCGAAATTTGAACTGAGAAATTGAACTAGAAACTCAAACAGGCGCTCAAGGGCTTTTCCTCCAGATGTTCCTTGTTACTGCAGCATTAATTAGAAGTGCTTTGTGAGTACTTCTCATTTCATCACACAGAATACTAATAGGGCGTGTACTCAGGGTTGAAAGAGAATAAAATTAATAATTCATTAAATAATTTATTATTTATTAATTAAACAATTAGTTAAATGAATATTTAAATAAAGTATTTAACTGTTCTTTTATTCTCTAATTATTATTTAGTTATTATTTATTATTTAATTGCTAAGTATTATTCCTCACAGCAGTATGCAAAATTAGACAATAAAGTCTACAAGACTAATGGGAAAATAGGTTTGGAGGCCAACACGCAAAAACTTTTTTTGTCAGCGACACAGTAAGAAAAAAAAAGGAGCTTAATAAACAGCAACAGCACAGATTTACACAAGTTATATGCATTTTATAAATATGACGCTTTACCTTGAAAGAGACCTGAGGCTTGCTGCGGAGGCGATCAGGCTGCCGGCTGCCCCCGGCTCCCAGCTCACCACCCTCTGTGGGAGGCAAAAAGCAATAGAGGAAAGAAGGGTGAGACAAAGGTGAGATAAGGAGAGGAAAATAAGAGAGAACGGAGAAGAGTAATACAAAATAGGCTGAGGGAAGTGGGAAAGATTACGGCCAGGGAGGGTATGGCTGGGCCAGGGTGCCAGGGAAGGGAAGGGCTGCCAGCTGTGGGGAAGAGGTGGAAGGAGGGCCACCTGAACCAGGACAAAAAGTTCAACACAGGTGTCAGTGGCTGTGGCCCGCTGTCCTTGTGAGGGTGTGTGTGGGGGGACGTATTATATGTGTTCCTATGAGGTTCGATTCAGCTGCGTCCAGTTTTCTGCTTCCACCTAGTGTTTCTCCCAGAAGAAACTGTGCATACCCAAACCCGCTCAGACTGCGCCATAACGTCAACGTGTTGGGACAAAGTCACCTTTTCAAAACGAATGTATACCAGAACTCACTGCATTTAGATAATCTTTATGAATCTGGAAACATGTCCATCATGGTGACATTAGTTTTATCTTGGTATAGGATTGTACATGATTTAAATTTTCTTCCTTCTGCTAATTTGTATTTGCTAAGTTTTCTTCAAGCAACATGTATCAATTTGTAATAAGAAATTGGCGGAGGTGGGGGGCGGGGGTTAAGTTTAAAAATCGAGCCAGAGATTGTGATCTGGTTCTAAAAATCAACTAGAAAACTGATTCTCTCCCTGAGCCAACCAAAAATGTCATCAGTGATCTCTGGAGGTCACACTGGAGCTCCATTCTGCACAGTCCAGGTCCAAGAACCAAGAGGTGAAACTCCCAGGCACCTGAGGACTTGTCCTGCCCAACCTCTTCATTTTCCATTGAAGGAGGTGAATGACCTGTCCAAGGTCATGTAACTGGCTGGTGACAAAGCTGGAACAAAGTCACAAAGTCTCCCAGCTTTCAGTTTAACTATCCTTTTCACTCTTTTTTTTCCCCCTAACAGTCACAGAGGTATTGTGGAATTGGGATTCGTTTACACAATACTGAATCAACAAATCATTTCAGTCCAAAGAAGCTAATGAACAAAACAAAACTGTCAACTAGGTGAAAAATAAAAATCATGCCAACTTCTTGTTTTACACTGTATAGACAAAACAGCTAGTAATTATGTGGATGTTTCCCTTTTCAACCGGTTGCTTTGGCATTAGCTTCTCATAGTCTCTGTGTTAGAAAAAAACAAACACGGCGCTGGGGGGAAAGAAGGAAAATCTTATTTTCTAAAGGCAAATTCAGCTCCTTAAAACCCTACTACCCACATACAAAACTGAATTTGTGCATTAGATTGAACTGTACTTACCAGTAACAATCAATACTCTACGCAAGAAAACAGACCCATTCAGAAGTCACCTCTGCTTGATATGGATGCTTCCATATGTTTAAGTATCTTCAATCACTGATCTAGTAAAAATGAAATAAGAAACATGGAACACTTTTATGCCACTCTGAAGCAAAGAAAAAACTGCATTGTATCTCAATAACACCAAAATGGTTTCATTTACCTGCTTCAAATCATTATCTATTATCAACTATAGAAAATTTTCTATTTGTTTTTTAATATGCAGTTTACATACAACTCACCAAGCTACAAACCTCAGTGAGTACATCAGGAAAAAAGACAAGGTGGGGCAAAAGTAGGTATACAGTTGTAAGTATTTGAAACAAAGAGTTTATTCCAGTAGTATTATTTATTAACCATTGCATTATTTTCCCTTACACACAACTGTAAATGTACTTTTGCCCACCCCAGTGTATACCTTTGGAATTAGAAAGGATGGGAAACCTGGCCGTGCCAAATCCCGGCGGCTGTGGAGATCCTGAGGGGAACTAATGAAAGAGGCTGGTTTCCGGCCTTCAACAATTAAGTAATCAGCTGCCTTTGGTTACCCTAACAACTCACACAGACAAGGAGATTACCAGGCAAACAGGCTGCAGCAATTCAGGATCCAGAGCCAACTGGAGTGCTGAAACGACACATATTCCCAGGGCAGTCACTGCCTTCTTGTTTAAAAAAGAAGGAAGTGAAATTATTTTCTAATAGTCCAGGACTTGGCAGATGTTTGCTGCGGTGCTCTCATTGCAGCAACGCGTGCACAGAAAGCAGCCCGCAGCGCAGCTGAGGGCAGGGCTCGGCTTCCAGCCTCACCGAGTTCCGTCTGTCTGATGACTACAGCCCGGCTCTCCCCTTAAATCATATTCACTGATGCTTTTATTTTTGTTTAGATTAGAATGATAATGCTCAGAAAAGTTAATTCTGGAAAATGATAATGCTCAGAAAAGTTAATTCTGGAAAATACAAAATAATAAGAGGAATAATAATAATGAAGAAAATAAAGTTCACAACAGAATCCCACCACTCATCAAAATATCATGTTATATACCTTAAATACATATAATTTTTACTTGTTGAATATACCTTAATAAAGCTAGAAAAAAAATAATAAATGGACGCCCTGGCTGGTTTGGCTCAGTGGTTAGAGTGTCACCCGTGGACCAGAGAGTCCCGGGTTCAGCTCCTGCTAAGGGCACGTACCTCAGTTGCAATTTGTCCCCAGCCCCGGTTGGGGTCGTGGGTGCCAGTCGATGTTTCTCTTTCTCTTCCCCCCCTTCCCCTCCCGCTCTGTCTGAAGATAAATGCAAAATAATGTCCTCAGGTGAGGATAAAAAAAATAATCATAAGAAGAATAAATGGGTAAATAAATAAAAGAATCTCACCACCCAGAGAAAACATTTTTATGTATATACCCCAAATCTTTTTGCTATGAATATATACTTCACATAATTGCATCAAACTATATGTCATTTTACAGCCTGCTTTTTTTTCACTTGCATAAATGCTCACAATTTTCTCACAACTCTTTAAGTTCTTTGGAGACTTTTTTTTTTTTTTTTATCCTCACCGAGGACGTTTTTGCATTTATCTTCAGATAGAGCGGGAAGGAGAGAGAGGGGAAGAGAGAGAGAGAAACATCGACTGGTTGCCACCCACACGACCCCAACCGGGGCCGGGGACAAACTGCAACCGAGGCACGTGCCCTTAGCGGGAACCGAACCCAGGACTCTCTGGTCCACCAGCCAACACTCTAACGGCTGAGCCAAACTGACCAGGGCTGGAAACTTTTTTTAAGTGGTTATATAACATTTCATTATATACATAGTATACCTGCAGTTTATTTTCTTATTTTCCCAGGATTTGATATTGAGGTTGGATTTAAATTGTCACTTAGAAAGATGCCTTTAAAATGTACTTAAAATGCATAGACACCAACAGGCTAAAATTGAAAGTATGGAAAAAGATTTTTTTTAAAGCTTAAGAAAGCTGGAATGTGAGAAAAAGGTAAAGAAACAAAATGGAGTCACCATAGCCAAGCTAACAAAAATCACTTAAATCAGAATGGGCTGAAATATGAGGAATAGGTTTTATTTTACTTTAACTAACCCAAAGACTTAAACTTTTGAACTTGTCAGTTGTGCATCAATTCCTAGAGATACATATAAATCCTATAGATTACAGTCTGAAGGATTTAGGAAGGAATGTTCACGTGTACAGACCACTAGACATCTGGAAGATTACCAATCCAGGAACTAAGAATGCAGACTGATTCGTCTCAAGAATATAATTTTTACTATAAAAACCATTAATTTTTCTCTTTTCTTCAGATTACTCTGGGTATTACCTGATAGTGTTTTATGATTTGCAAATCTTCAGACCCTTGAATAAAATTTTGTCATTTAATTCTAGCGAAGCCTCCTGATTCACTTACGCTTGGTTAACAAATGTCTATATTAATATCAGACACAGTAGATTTCAGAACAAGGAATATTACTAGAGATAAAGAGAGATATTTTATAATAGTCTAAGATCAATTCAAGAAAACAACATTTAATGCTCAATGCACACAACAGCAAAGTTTCAAAGTTCATGAAGCAAAAACGTATAGAAGTGAAAGGAAAAACAAATCCATATCATTGGCAATTGCAACATTTCTCCAATAGTCAGAAAGGCTGTAGGAGACTTGAACAGTACTACGGACAAACTAGCTCTTATCGACATTTATAGAATACTCCATCCGGCAATAATAAATGAGGCATTTTTAGAATGTCTTCCTGGAGGATGAAGACAATTACATATTAAAATGTCTCAATGGGAGCCCTGGCCGGTTTGGCTCAGCGGTTAGAGCGTCGGCCCGCAGACCAGAGAGACCCGGGTTCGGTTCCCACTAAGGGCATGTACCTCGGTTGCAGTTTGTCCCCTACCCCCAAGTGTGGGTGGCAACCAGTCGATGTGTCTCTCTCACATCGATGTTTCTCTCTCTCTTCCTCCCTATCTCCCTCCCACTCTATCTGAAGATAAATGCAAAAATGTCCTCGGGTGAGGATAAAAAAAAAAAAAAGTGGTGACTGCCCTGGCTCAGTTGGCTGAGCATCGCCCTGTGCACTGGAAGGCTGCCCGTACCGGGTCAGGGCACATACTTGGGTTGAGGGTTAGATCCCTGGTGGGGGTATAGGAAGGCAACTGATCGATGTTTCTCTCTCACATCAATGGTTTCTCTCTCTCTCTCTCTTTCTACCTCTCTCTAATTCATGTCCTTGGATGAGGATAAAAAAAAAAGAGGTGGTGATTACATGAGCCTATTAGGGTTGGCTCTGGACCTCCTGAGAGGCCTTGACTTCCCTTTTTTCTTGCTCCACCCCTTTCTGTGAGGCTTCTTCTCACTACATCCCATCCCATGAGGTGATACATGCCCTAGTTGTTTTCCTACTCTGTCTACTTCAAAGCCTCCTTTTGGGAAAGAATCATTTTTGTCATTTTCTTCTTAATATGAATATGTGTCAAAATTCCTTATCCTGAGAATTAAGCCTTATTTTTAAAGCATTATCATCAGTTAAAAGAATTTCAACCATCTGCTTTCAGATGCACTTAATCCAAGAAAAGGTGTTTGTGTTTTAGCAGAAGACCCTTTTAAAGTCTATAAAAGTGATCAGATAGATAACACCTACTCAGAGAATCATCAGATTAAAAGTTGGAAAGAATCCAAGCTGAAACTTCATCAACTCCATATCCTAGGTACAACTCACACCCATCGAACACCCTCCAGCTCTCGCTTAAAACACTAGTAACAAAACATCTTCCTCATTCTAGTTTTAGTCAGTCTTAATTATAATAGAGATTTTCATTTCTTACATAATTGTTGCACATATAATTTTCAAAATTATAGTGCAAAATATAAATTTATAATGTCTTTTTTTTAAAATAGTGCTAAATGAAATCTATAATAAGAGATTTACCTCACACACCAAATCCTCTTCTGTAAATGGGGATAATACTATCACATGTATAAGGTTGTTAAAACAAGCTTAAATGAGTTAATAAAAATAAAACTTGTGGAATAATGCCTGGCACAGTGTTGGCTAGTTTCATTATGATTGACTGTGGCTTCTCAGAGAAATATGATGAGGAAGCCTGAGGCTGCTTCCCAGGGCCACGAGTCCGTGGGGTCTGCCATGGCGCAGTGCACAGGTGCACACAGCTACCCAACACTTGTGCACTGCACAGTGACGGCAGCTCTAAAAGGATTTGTGCAAATTGACAAGCACCAGAAGACAACAAGATAATTTAATCGCTGAGGCATTAAAAGTAATCTAATCTTTGCTAATTTTTTCCCTCTAAATTTTTTTTCAGTTATTACAATGTTGCAACTACAGATTAAAATAAAGTAAAGCCCCCCCAAAAATCCCACCCTTATTTTGGATTAAAACTTCCATCTATAATATCCATTGAGGTCCTCTTGTGCCATATAAAAATAAACCTAGCCCTGGCCAGTTTGCTCAGTGATCACAGCATCGGCCCTCAGACCAATGAGACTCGAGTTCAATTCCAGTCGAGGGCATGTACCTCGGTTGCAGTTTGTTCCCGGCCCTGGTCAGGTCGTGTGGGAGGCAACCAGTCCATGTGTCTCTTTCACATCAATGTTTCTGTTTCTCTCTCTCTCTCTCTCTCTCTCTCCCCCTCCCTCCCTCCCTCCCTCCTTCTCTCCCTTCCTCCGACCCTCCTACTCTATCTGAAGATAAATGCAAAAATATCCTCAGGTGAGGATTAAAATAAATAAATAAATAAAAATAAACCTAATGTCTTCTCTGCTGCGGTCTGAATATTCATATATTGAAATCCTAACCCCCAAAGATGCTGATATTAGTACTGGGGCCTTTGGGAGTGTAAACTGTGAGGGTGGATCTCTCGTGAACAGGGTTAGTGCCCTATCAAGGAGGCTCCAGGGCTTCCCTGGCACCTTCCACGCTGTGAGGAGACATGCGAAGTCTGTGACCCAGAAGAAGACCCTCACTCAACCATGCTGGCCTCCTGATCCTGCACTTCCCAGCCTCCAGACTGTGAGAAAGAAGTCTCTGTCCTGCACCAGCCACCTAGTCTCCTAGTCTGTGGTGCTTGGTAATGGCAACCTGAACAAGAGAAGGCCTCTCCCTTGCTCCAAACACTTGACATCTGTTAGTTCTCCTTCGTCCCTGCCATGTGGAGGAAAGTCATCCAGGCAAAAGCCTCCTGCTTTCATGTTTTAATATAAGAAATGCTTACCATATTATTAATTATTGTTCATATAATTTTTTACAGTTTCATACTGCATCATGATTTACTTCTGAGCCCCTACAGTTGAACATTTAATTCACTTCCATTTTTCACTCATAAATAAAATGTCAATGAATATCGTTGCTGACAAACTTGTGGATTCATTTCTGATTATTTCCTCGAGCTGCTAGGCCACGCGTCTGATGCCTTGCTGTCGATGCCCTGCAGGCCAGCAGCGTTGGGGCAGCGGCCGAACACACTGCTTGTTCACAGTGAGCTCTCGTCAACAAAAATCACCCTCCTTTTCACACTTGTTGCTGTTTAACCACATCTCTACCCAGAGCCCAAAACATTTTGCTTTTAACCCATCATTCCAAGCCTATCAAAATTATTTTTTTAAAGTTTTTATGTCGTCTGGCCAGTGTGGCTCGCTGGTTGAGCATCGACCCATGCACCAAGAGGTCACCGGTTCGATTCCTGGTCAGGTCACATGCCCAGGTTGTGGGCCCAATCCCCAGTGGGGGGCATGCAGGAGGCGGCCAATCAACGTTCTCTCTCATTGATGTTTCTATCTCTCCCTCTCACTTCCTCTCTCTCTCTAAAATCAATAAAGGAAAAACAAAATAAAAATAAAAAGTTTTTATGTCTTAGTTTCCAAAGCAGGACAAGTTCTGTGTAGGAAATGTGGGAAAACACACAGGCTCAGAGAGGCAAATAAAAAAATATTTGCTAGCCCACAAACCAAAAAACAAATTCTTTTGCAGATTTAAGACCACACAATTTTTCAACTTGCCTGGAACTCCTTACCTTATAGCAGAAGGACTCTATCCATGTGGTCTCCTGTCCCTCACAGTTAGACTCGAAGACGCTTCAGAAGTCTGGCTGGATCAGCCTTGCCTACTCTAGCAATTCCTGGCTTTCTCCCAATTCAAAAGGTTCACAGCTTTTTGCGGATGCCTTACATGTCATCACCTCAGGTCCGTTCTCAACGTATATTTCCTGTCTAGCTGCCAAAGGAATGGGCTCTATTCCCGGCGATACTGGAGGGGGTGGCCCCATTAGCCTACTATTGATATCAGTGCAACTGCTGGTTTCAGCAGATATTTGTTGTGGACCTACTAGGTGCCCAGCTCCAAGCGTGGACTCCCTGGTTTATTGAAAATACAAAACAAGCTGCTTCCTTCAAAGAGCTCAGAGTTCAGTGGGTCTGTATGAAATGGGAGGAGGGAGTAGAAACATCCCTTAGGGAGTAATTCACAAACTGTCTACACAGCACAGTACACGGTTTTAAAGCTAATGAACATAAAGAGTAGCCTCATCTCGCTCTCTTGGCGAAGCTGATCTCTCCCTCATTTGTACTGGAGGGACCCTGTCAGCACCTCCAGCAGAGCACTTTTCTCACCTGTGGCCTTGTTCTGGGCGCCGTCCGACCCAGTGCCCCAGCACCGTGCTGCACGCCTCGGGCCAGGGCAGGGCCCGAACAAAGCAGGCACCCAGCAAGTCTCACTGTGAGCAGGCACATCTACGTGCGATTGCAGCAGGGAAAAAGACTTTTGAAATAACAAATACCTGCCACCTTAAAAGCTGCCACTATCGCTTTGAAACAGCAGTTAAGGATAGCAGGGAGAAGAAAATAAAAATTGTTTTCAAACATCATCTTCACTATTTTACAACTTTGCCACCGTCACCTTTGGATTTCCTGGCAAAGACTACGCATCTGGGCAGGGAAACCTATGGAAGGGAAATGTAAATGCCACACAATCTGAGTGATAAACTCCCCTCGGGTTTCAGAAGAGAGAGAATAAAAGCCCACAAGTGCTAATCTAACTTCATCTGACACAATAAAGACAAACTAATGTAGACTTTCTGGAAAGTCAGGAGCTGAGTAAGCTATAGTGCTTGAAAAAAAAAAGGTAAACAGTCCCTACTTCTGGTCATTATCTTCTGAAGTGCACGAGACATTAAATAAACAGTCATATTACGTTCAAAATACTTCTAAGATGAAAAAGACTGTCAGCCAAGCATTTGCAGAAGAGAATGGCAAAGAAAAGAGAACATCACAGAAGGAAGACATCCGGAAAATAAAATCATTTAGCAGGCTTTCAGAACTGACAGGTTCTGAAGGAGGCAGGTTTCTTCCCACCTAAAAAATTTTTTTAAAAGAGGGAAAAAGCTTTTAAAACTAATTTTTTCAATGTTTATTTATTTTGGTGCTTTCAGGGCTGGAGAAGATTTTGGACATGCTTAAGTCCAACTCTCCCTTTCCCCCACTGATAGGAGAAACTGAGGCCCTACAGACATTTCAAAGTCAAGAGCAAGGATCCCAGTCTAGAACTCCTGGTCTGGTGCCCAGATCACAAGCACGTAGTCACCCCTGAACTGGATTTAAGGGGCCATACTCAAAAGGTTCAGGGAAAATTCCAGGGCTTTTGAAAAACAAGACATGACAAGTAAATGCACAAAACCAGATCCTGTATTGAGAACAAATTCTATAAAGGACATTATTGAAATAATTTTTGAAATTTAAATATCAGTAATAAGTTTAATAAATGTTAAATTTCCTGAATTTGTAACTACTTGTGGTCAGGCCAGTGTTGCTCAGTGGTTAAGCATTGACCCATGCACCAAGAGGTCACTGGTTCAATTCCTGGTCAGGACACATGCCCGGGTTGTGGGCCAAATCCCCAGTGGGTCACATGCAGGAGGCGGCCAATTGATGTTCTCTCTCATCGATGTTCCCATATCTCTCTCCCTCTCCCTTCCTCTCTCTCTCTGAAATCAATAAAGGAAAAAAATTTAAATCCTTGCACTTAAAAAAAATAATAAAACTACTTGTGGTTGTGTAAGAAAATGTTTTTGTTCTTAGGAGATACACATTGAAGTCTTTAGGGGTAAAGAGGTATAGAGGCTGGAACTTCTTCTTGAATAATTCAGAAGAAACACATTTTTTAAAGAGAAAGAAATAAAACCAATTGGGCAAAATATGAACAATTGGTGAATCTGGGTGAAGGGCATATAAGAATTGTATGTTTCTCAAAACTCTTCTGTAAATTGGGATTATTTCAGAATAAAATATTATTAAATCTTTTTAAAACTATATATTCTGGCCCTGCCCTGTGTGGTTCAGTGGTCAGAGCACCGGCCCTTGCCCTGGAGGGTCTAGATTCAATTCCCAGTCAAGAGCATGTACCTGAGCTGCAGGTTCGATTCCCAGCCCTGCTCGGGGCAAGTGCGGGAGGCAACCAATTGATGTGTCTCTCTCACATTGATGTTTCCCTCTCCCCGCCCCTCTCCCTCCCTCTCTCCCTCCTTTCCACTCTCTAAAAATCAGTTGGGGAAAAAATATCATCTGGTGAGGATTAACAACAACAAAACACTATATATTCTGGATACTTACTCTAGCCCACTGATCAAAACTACTTCCATGACCCTTTCCTGACTAGGCCTACTCTGAAGAGGAAGGTGACAGGTACTTACCTCGCAGTCTGCAAGACCACAGCAATGTCCTCCAGCCAGAGCTCTGGTCCATTGCAGCCGATGAGCACTGCATTCCAGTCAGGACCAGCTGCAGGCAGTCGAGTTAGCTTAGGGCACAAGCCCTGGGACCAGACAAACTGCCAGTCCCAGCTTTGCCCCTCACGGGCCTTGTGACTGAGGGCAGGTGCATCTCTCTGCATCTCAGCATCCCATTAAATGGTGCTGACAAGACCCACTTCACAGAGTGATGGTGAGGATCAAATTACAGAATCCATGCAAACCTCGAAGCCTGACATGTAGTACAGTTTCAGGCGGAAATTGTTGTTGTGATTATTGATGGGTCTGAGTTTGGATGTGTAGGCTGCCAGGAAACACCTCCTTCACTCGATCATTCATTTATCCTTTTGTTCAAATCCACAGACTTTTACCGTGACCAGGACTGTGCCAGGCACAGGGTGTTCAGCAATGATTCCCCCCCTCAAAGGGCTCGTATTCCAGGAGGAGTTGACAGTAAATGGGCAGTTACACCGAAGCGTGACCAGGGGTGTGAATGGCCAGCATGCGGCTGTTCAGCACAGGGTAGGAACACGGGGACAGGCGCCTCAGCCCGCCTCGGGGGGCCAGGGAGGAGGTACCATCGCAGCTGAGACCTAGAGGATGAGTGGGAGTTAGGGAAGCAAGGTGGGTCAGAGGGAAGGACATTCCAGTCACTGGGAGCAGAAAATATAAAGAGAGAGGGTTTGTGGTGCCTTCAGGAGACAACGGTACAGATATATAATAACAGCAGAGGCGCTAATTGAGCTGGAAGGGGTATAGTGAGAAATGATTGCTGGGGATGAGGCGCAACAGTACGTTAGAGCCAAAGGGAGAAGGTCCTCAGATGTTAAGGAGCTGGGTTGTCCTGAAGAAACCTCTGAAAGGTTGTAAGCAAAAGACGGATAAAGCTGATCAGAATTTTACAAAAATTATTCTGGCTGCTGTAACTGGTTCCTCCCAGACCAAGGCCATGGATGGAACTCTGGCTGGAGATGATGGTGATAGGAGCTAGGCAGGACTCCAGATGAACCTGGAGGAGAATAAAAGGATTTTGTACTTGCCTGAGGATAGTTTAGAAGAGGGAGGAGTCTAGGAAAACCTAGGTTTCTAGGTCATGAGTGCTATTTCTTTGGCTGGATGCTGTCCCCATTAACTGAAACAGAAAATATCATGCAGAGGGTGATGAACACATAGGGAAGCAATGTTCTTCTGCTACTAGAAATTGCTAGATTTATCAGTCACATGGGGCGGGTAGGGTGCATCTGGGTGGGAAGGGAGGGAAAGAAAGAAGGTGGGGCAGATGAGTACAATTCTAAAAGCGTAGAAAGTGATATAAGGATAAATTTGTGTCTTCTCACAGTTTTGCCAAGGGCCAGGTTGACAAATTCAACATTTTGAGATCTTGTAATCTTCCCACCAAGAACTATGTAAAGAGCTAAGAACTGAAGTGTTTTGTTTTTTCTTTGTTGATGTTTAGAGAGAGGGGAAGGGAGAGGGAGGGATAGAAACATCGATGAGAAAGAACATCAATTGGCCACCTCCTGCATATCCCCACTGGGGATTTGGCCCACAACCTGGGCATGTGTCCTGACCAGGAATCCAACTGGTGACCTCTTGGTGCATGGGTCGACACTCAACCACTGAGCCACACAGGCCGGGCAGAACTGCAGAAGTTTTAAGATGTATACATTCTAGGAGCCAGCAATTCCACTTCTAGGAACATGTCCTACAACTATACTGGCATTTATGAGCATAAAATGAACATACAAAGTCTACCAATGGGAAATTAATAAATCAACTGTGATAGAACTTTCCTGTGGAATACATATAGCTATTTAAAAAATGAGGTAGTAGGTGTAAATCTTCATGAGGAATGGGAAAATGTCTGAAATTTATTAAATTAAAAAGCAGACAAAGAATAGAATGCCACCTATAATATCCCATTGCTGTTAAATTAACTAAAGCACTCCATGTGGGTTTGGGAGCAGAAGCTGTATTATGTATGTGTGCATGTGTGTGTGTGCAATATAAAGAAATGCAAAGATATACATTAAATGGTAGCATCCCAGTCATGAGAATGGAATTGGAGAGAGAAAAGGTTAGGGGTAAGATAAAAGGGAACCTATATCTTCATTCAAATATTCTGTTATGTTTGAATTTCTTTTATCATAAGCATGGCTTCATACTACATGTGAATATATATATATTTTTAAATAAGTTTTTATTTTAGAGAGAAAGGAAGGAAGAGGGAGAGAGAGAGAGAAACACTGATATGAGAGAGAAACATGAATCGGTTACTTCCTGTACTCACCTGACTGAGACTGAACCCACAATCTGGGCATGTGCCCTGACTGTGAATTGAACTGGCAGCCTTTCAGTGCACAGGATGATGCTCAACCAACTGAGCCACACCAGCTAGGGTGTGTGTGTGTGTGTGTGTGTGTGTGTGTGTGTGTGTATTTGTGTGTGTATATATATATACTTTTTTTTTATCCTCACCCGAGGACATTTTTCCATTTATCTTTTAGACAGATTAGGAGGGAGGGAGAGAGGGAGAGAGAGAGAGAAACATCGGTGTGAGAGAGACACATTGACTGGTTGCCTTCCATGCAACCCCGACCAGGGCCGGGGACGAACCGCAACCGAGGTACGTGCCCTTGGCAGGAATCGAACCTGGGTCTCATTGGTCCGCGGGCTGACACTCTAACCATTGAACCAAACCAGCCAGGGCTTTTTTAAAACATCTAAAAGTTGGAAGAGGACTTGGGGAGATACAAAGAGAGTTCATTCAATGAATATTTATTCAGGTTCTACTGCAGCGGTTCTCAACCTGTGGGTTGCGACCCCTTTGGGGATCGAATGACCCTTTCACAGGGGTCGCCTAAGACCATCAGAAAACACATATTTCCGATGGTCTTAGGAACCGAGACCCGCTCCTCTATCCGTCTCCAGGCGGGTCGCCCACATGCAGATACGCCCACATACAACATGAAGAACTGTATTAAAGGGTCCCGGCATTAGGAAGGTTGAGAACCACTGTTCTACTGTGTATCAGACACTAAGTAGACATTAGTGAACAATAGCAAGGGTGTTCCCCTCGTAGTTTACAGTCTAGCAGTGAAGAGAGACCATTAAACATGTGATTATACTAAGGAATGGCAGCACTTTGGCCAAGAGTAGGCATTAAGACCCAATGGGGCACATAGGAAGCCTAAGACGAATCAAGGATAACTTTCTGGTGGGGGAGTACCATCTAAACTGAAACCTGGAAGATTAGCAGGAATTAGGCGAGAGTTTCCAGAAGCGGACACTGCTGGATGGAGGCTGAAGAGATGGTTGGCGAGCAGCTGGGTACAGTTGGGGCCTAGTGGGAGAGGCAGAGAGTGAGAGATAAAGCTGGTCAGGCTATAAAAGGGCATGTGTGTGCCACGCCACACGGTTTGGATTTTATCTTCAATGTGAGGACCATTGACAACCATTAAGTAAGGCAGTGAGATCTTCAGAATTGCCTTTCAGGAAGATCACTCTGTCAGCAGCTATTCTCAATGTGTGCTCAAGCACATGGATGGGATCAGCTGGAGAGAAAAGGGTAGAAAGGAAGATCCAGGATCCCTGGCTTGGAAAAGAGACTGTAGAAGAGCAAGTTTGGTGACATTGGACCAGTTGTTTTGATACAGGCAAGAGATGCAAGTAACAGAAATGGGAAGAAAAGCAGCTGATAATGTGGTAGAGAAGGAAAACCAATACATACAACTAATCATATTAAATATTCAGGTGGGCGGAGGTAAGTGCTGGAAGTGAAGTCTGAAGACTAACCCTGCAGGATGGAGTAAGGAGTAGCTGACCCCACCTGGGAGGACCAAAGAGGCTCTGGAGGAGGTGCTATTTGAAATGCGCTGTGGACCCCAAGAAGAAGAGTCATTTGATGGGAACCCCGAGAAGACATTTATCTGCTGAGATGGACTCCCCATGGTCAACCAAGGGTCCACATTTTATAAATAATAAGAGCTTAGTGGCCATTTGCTGACAAGGGCTTCTCGTGTAGTCTGTATACTGAGAAGAACCTCGAACTGAACTCAGCTTCCCACACTACACCCTGCTTGTTTGTATCGCCTGAGTCAACCACTGCAGGGAAACTCTGGGTTTGTCTTTCTACCAACAGACTGAGGCCTACCCTGTCCAATCAGAACTGCATGACTTGGACACCTCATTTACATAAAACAGACCTAATTGACGACCTGGGCAGAAACTTTTGCTATAGAAGGTGACCTCCCCTTTGTCTCAGTGAACACAATTTACATTGCTACCTGAATCTGTGTCTTCTCAGCTCCAGGTCCTTTTTGGTTAAGTAAATGCTTTTTATTTTTATTACAGTGTAAAACTAATTTTGGTTTACAGTATGGTAAAGGATGCATAGGACCTTCAAAAGGCAACAACACACAGGAGAATGTTTTGTTAGAGGGAACTGCGTGAGCAGAGGTATGACGACAGAAAAGTCCAGGAAGAAGTTCAGTAGAACTGGAGGACCTGGTGCTTGTGATTATGTGATGGAAAACCAGATGAAAAAGTGAGTTAGGATCAGATAAGTGTGCCAAGCTCTGTCTTTCATACACTTGGCACAATGTGTATTTGCTTGTCTATTGTCTGAAACCCCACTAGAATGAAAGTTCCGTGAAGGAGGGACCTCATCAGTCTCATTTACCACTATCGCCCAAAGCCTGCTTCCCTGCCTGGTCTCTAGTAAGTGCTCAGCAAACATTTGTTGATTGAATAAATGAGTAAATTAGCAAATGAAAATGTAAAGCACTTAATATAGAGGATGGCACAAAGTAGGTATTTAATAAATGGTAACTGTTATTCATAATGATAGTTATTATCATCATCATGCATTGGGAAGAACTGGAAGAAAAAGACCTGATGGGTGGGGGAAGTTGGCCAGTTACCTAAAGTGTCTTGTTTAAAATATATCATCACTCTTCAAAGTTCACTGACTATACCATAAACTTAAAATCTTTAGCAAGGCATTCAAAGTCTTTCATTCTTTAATTCCAACATAATTTTTAAAAAGTACAAGGTTCACCCTGGCTGAGTGGCTCAGTTGGTTGGAGCGTCACCCTCGTACACCAAAAAGGGTTCAGGTTCTATTCCTAGTCAGGGCCCTTATGGGAGACAACTGACTGATGTTTCTTTCCTCTCTCTCTCTCTCTCTCTCTCTCTCTCTCTCTCTCTTTCTCTCTTTCTCTCTCTCTCTCTCTCATCAATAAATATATTCTCTGTTTAGGATTTTTAAAAAAAAGTACAAGATTCATTTACTTAGGCTATTCTTCCCCATTTCCTACCCCCAACAGTTTCATTCTTCCTGGTTCCTGGTTCCAGGTAGCAAACTCAAATGCTTTAGGTGGTGGAGGGGAGACAGATAATTAACATAAACACATTAAATAAATAATAATAACAATATCTAGCATTTAGCCCATGCCCCAAAATTATGCTAAACTAATTACTCCTTAACAACCCACAAGTAGGTATTATTCTTATTCCCATTCTGCAGGGTGAGCAATTTACCCGAAGTCGAGTTCCCAGTGGGGGAGCTGGAGGCCACAGGATCGATTCACCACTCCACCATTTTCCTTGTGAGCACTGCAGAGCTCCAAGGAAAGGCACCGAATCCAAAATGTGGATTTTATCCTGAAGGCAGTGATGAGTCAGGATCCAGTTTGGAGGGATGATCCTGACTATATTTGGGGATTGGCTCACAGTCACATGTCTCTAGAGCACAGGGTTCATTTAGGGTGACAAAGCAAGATAAAACTGGGAAGTTACTTGGAGCCTGATACCAGGAAACTGTCCTTTACTTGATAAGAAATGGAGACACAAAGGGAGTTGTGCAAGGAGTGACACAACTGGGTAAGTATTTATCAGGCACCTATTCTGGGAAAACACTGTCCCAGGTACTTGGCAATATAATCATTGTATGTGTCTACATGTGATTAGTCCTGCCTTCAGTGTGTTTATTGCCTAGGAGGGAGGTGGAGCATTCACACACTGAGACACCAAGTAAGGGGAACCTGACAAAAGCCAATCAGCCCAACAGAAAAGTGTCAGGTTCCCAGGAGCAGGCGGGAAGGTGAAGAGCTGGCAGGCAGGGAGCTGAAGGGTAGGTAATTCAGTTCCCAGCCCCCAGGCTCCTGTCCTGTTGTAAGTACAGTACTAAGCCTTTATCACCTCCTCACCTGAAATCTGCATTCCCATTCATATTAACTTCTCCATGGAACCAGAAATCTCTGGTTGGAACGATTCCCTGAAAACCAATCTAGTCATTTGCATTAAATTAACCCTAACCACCCCAGGCTGACTTCACCTGTTTGTGGCTTCCCCCAGATTCTGAGATTCCGGCCGCTCTAATATAATTGTCATCTGTAAAATGGTGAGGAAAGATAAAACCTCTGTTGCTTTGCCTGGGTGTAAAATCTAAACAGGAGAAACGGTCTTTTTTTTTTAATATAAGAAATCACTCTTTAAGAAAAACATTTGCTCAACTAGTGTTTTTTCTACCCAATTACAAGTTATAAATGCAAAGAACAAATATAAACAGTGTACTATAGAGAATAAATCCTCCATAACCCCACCCGCCAGACATAACCACTATTAGCAATATGTATCACTCCTGATGTCTAACTTTTAGACCAATAGATTAGAGCTAGAGAAGTGGATAGATAAATAACTAATCTACAAATGCATAAACCAATGAGCAATACATGCTGTTTTGCATCTTTTTTAATAGTAAATATTGTTGATATCTATTTTTAACACTTAACATCACTTCTCAATTTTCCAGAAATCCTCTTTGCTAAAATGCAAAGCCAATTCTTTTTTTTTAATTAATTTTTTTTATCACCCAGCAATATAGCTTTCACTCATTCTCAATGCCATATAGTATTCTAATATATACAAACCCTATTTTTCTTATCAAATCCCACACCCATAAATAATTGTTTTCCCTCCATTATTTGTTTATGCATTGACTTATGTATCGCTATTACAAAAACACTTTGTTTAACATCCTTGTCTGTGTATGTTTGCACAGCTGTGCTAATAATGCTATGGGATAATTTCTTTAAAGAAGTCTCCAAGAATCCATCTTTATTTGAATCGATATTGGAACCACTCTACATGGACAAAAATTTCTCCTTCTCCACCACCTCACCACAAGAGATATTAACACCCTGTTCACTTTTAACTAAGATCAATCAACTGACTTTAGAGGGGTAAAGGCCCATAGTGGGGTTTCAGAAATATTCTTATTGCTGGGGTCCCAGGAGACAAAAAGAAAATGTTTTTTAAATATGTTTTTATTGATTTTTAGAGAGAGAGGAAGGCGAGAAGAGAGAGACATCCATGTGAGATAGAAACATCAATCAGCTGCCTCCTGTACACACCCCGACGAGGGATCGAACCCACAACCTGGGTATGTGCCCTGACCTAGAATCCAACCGACAACATTTTGGTGTACAGGACAACGCTCTACCAACTGAGCCACACCAGCCAGGGTGAGGCCAAAAATTTTGTAAGAGCAACTGTATATTTTCATAAAACAGGAAAACACGTCACAACTTACCTGCAAAATGAAAACAGAGACAGCATATTAATAAGTGCCATCTTGCAGCTGCGTCACCAACGTGCACAGATTCTGATTGTGGGGCTGTCCGAATCCAGGCATCCGACTCAGAATGAACCAGGGAAGATTAATTTGAGGCAGGAGACTACAGAAGTAAAGGACCTTGCTGGATGGAGAAATGCTTTTCAATGGGAAATGATAATGCCCTAGTTTGGAAAGAGTAACCTGGAAATTCTCTAGCGTTCAGCTGGAAATTTTATAGTGCTCTAGGAGCTTATCTTGGGGGCCACTACATAGAATACATTGTTATCGGACAAAATAAGTACTTTTGTGGTTAGGTAAGGCAGTGCTAGAAACTCTGAAGGGTGGCTTTTCTCTGGGAAATCACACTTGCTTCTAACACAAGAGCTGGTGGCTGTGTGCCACCAACACTCAACAGTCACATGGACACTCCTGCACCTAGAGGCCCCAACAGCAGGAAGACGGGTACAATGCATTGGTCAGTCCAGTCAATAGGCCTGTGTTTGGGTGATGGCTTGGACACTGAGGAACCCTGGGCAAGCCACTTCACATAGCTGAACTCTGTCCTAGTTCTTGTCAAGTGAAGGCGTCCACAGGATGCTTCCCAGGGTGTTTTTCAGCTCTGAAAACTGTCCGATGGTTAGTCAATGAAAAGTTACTAATTCTCGATGTTGGTGTGTATCAGAGTGGCCTGGAAAGCTGATGAAGAGCTCAGAGGATAGGCCCAGGCCCTGGTGTGTTTGTCAAGTTCCTTGGGGATTCTGATAATAACCAAAGTTTGAGAACCATTGAATTAGGGGGAAAATGAGAGAGCAGAGTTTTTTGAAAGCATATAGCTATTGTGAGAATTAGTGGTATGATACAATAAAGTGTTAAGTGCTACTAAAACATCTTTTTTTTTTTTTTAAATCATAAGGTCTTATTTACCCAACAACTTCTGGGAAGGATAAATTGTTAATGTGGTCATATCTTTGCCCACCAGTAAAGAATGTCTCCTGTACTGGGAAAACCCATCCCAGTAGACAGTTTGACCACCTGGCCCATAACAATCACTCTTAGATACGAGTCTCTCTTTTCTCAGATGTGTTGCAGGCATCTCCGCTGCTAAGCCCACTGATACCAACTCTTCCACCAGTCATCTCACTTTATTTGTTTGTTTGCTTATTTATTTATTTTGAGGGGGCTCTACACTTACCAGGTATTTCACTTTAAAGCTTTCAGAAGCCTGCAGATTCATTTTATTTCAGTTCACAATTCCCCAGTGGGGCAGCAGGACAAGTGCCACTATGTCCATTTGAGGATGCTAATTCCCCAGGGTCCCCAAATGCCCTCTTAGAGACACTGAACTATAAAAATAAGCCCATTGAGGAGAAGGGATGACGTCTTGTTCACTGTTGTATCCTAATCACCTTGGATAGAAATTCATTCATAGAGTAGATACTCATAAGGATTAACTATGGATTCTCATTTTTGCTACTCATATCCAAAAGATGCTATACTTGATCTCAGCAAGGACTGCTTCTTATTCGTCTCCACCAGAACTTCAAGAAGGCAGAGATTTTTGTCTGGTTTGGTGATTGCTGTGTTCTAAATGCCTAAAACAGGGTCTGGCACATATTAGATACTGAGTAATTAAAAAAAAAATAAACAAATACATTTGTATCCTAACCTAGTGCCTGGACCAGAAATATCCTTACTAAGTGTGTGGTAGATGAAATACTATGAGGAAAAGAAAGGAGAGAGGGGAAGAACCTTAAATATTCAAGACAATAAAATCAAATTATCTCTCTTTAAGAGAATAATTATTAAACATCCACTAGAGACTACTCAACTATCAATAAAATGACTATGTGCTATTTGTTTTTTAAGCATGTATATGTATTTCTTTGATAAGAAATAGATATTTAAATTATATATATATGCTTTTTCACAAGATAAATAAAAAGCAGCTTTGCAATATAATTAGAACTAAGTAAGATACACAAGTGTTAAAAAGACTAGAATCTGGATTATGTCAGGATAAATGAGTTAATGGCCGATTTTTATGTTCTTTTTTTTTCTTATCCATATTTTGTGAATTTTCTATATTACAATGCATTGTTTATGTAATGAGGAGAAAAAAGAGAAAGAAATGGAAGGAAATACATTCAAATTCTAACATTGGTTTCATGTGGTGGTGAGGATATGAGTTATGTTTTTTAAATTATTTTCTGCATCTTTAAATGTTTTTGACTATCTGTGTTACTTATCCAATGAAAACAAAATGATTATCAGAAACTTGCAAGACTCTAATTTGCTATGCAGTCTGAGATACACTCTGTAAAATCAAATATTTGCCAGTAACTTGAAGCACACACCAAATGTCAGAATTTGAAAAAGGAAACTTTTGCAGGTTATCAGTAAAAACCATAGTTGTGACTTTCCAGAAAATCCCGGGAACTTTCAGCTATGGGCACCAAAATATGCCCTAGAGTGCAGCTGGTGGGGTAGGGAGAGGGGGCAGGGGCCCAGTGGGGAGGCCGCTGTGAAATCCTTAATATTCCCATAGAACTTCGATGGCAGGGATGATTGATGGATGATATATAATTAATTTCACTTGACAAGCATAAAGAAAAATTTTCCTTGAGCCACTGTAACCTGAGCTAATGAAACCCTATTTAACTAAGGGTGTGTATTTAGACTGGATCTTACCTTAGTGACTTAGCCATTAGTAGGAATTCATTGTTTACCTTCAGGATTCTTATCAGTACTTAGACTCTGTTTGCATGCGATTTTCTCCTGATTGCTCAACATGCTCAGTGTTATATGATTTGGGAATAAATGCAAATAATGCAAGATCACAAAAAGCTAATCTCAACTATCTAATCTGTTTAGAACTTTATGATTTTCTCTCCTCTTCCAGGACACATTATGGCTTGCTCTGGAAAGATCCCGAGAACAAACAAGACACCTGTTTGAGGTCTTGTAAAATATCAGATCTCTCCTTTCCCTGGAAGGCTTTTGGAGATTCAAGCCATGTCATCACACTTAAACATCCTGCCCCGATTAGTCCTCCAACCCCTGTGGGGCAACACCACCTTGACGAATCAACCTCAAGAATCTGCTGCCCATGAGACCCCCTTTATAGACAGTTCCAGGAAAAAGATGAGCTCTAAGAAATCAAGAAAATTTTTGTGGGCCTGCAGCTGGTTAACCCTGGACAGGGAGCCAGGCATGGATTCTGGTTGTACTTTGCCCTGCTCAGATGACCTTGGATGAGTCACCAACTTTTAGGGACCTTGATCATTTGTACAAGGACGGGATTGAAGTAGATGACCTCTAAAGTCTGTTTCGGTTCTAAAATTCTGACTCAGAAGAAATTCCCATGGTCGGTGGCAGGAGGGCCCAGGGTGGGCGGTGGGCCCTTCCTTCACAGTAAGAGAAATAGGAACTTACCCAGGGTCTGAGCGTCAGGGAAAATGTTAGGTATTCCCATCCAGACCTACCCTTGGAAAACTAAGGCTTGAGAGTATAAACTCGACACTCCTTAACCGCATCTCGAAATAAAAGGCCCGGGTGCATCAGGTGAGCTGGCATTTATCTTTCTCCTGGATGGTTGGAGCTGTGTTTTTATTTCCATGGCAAAGGAACAAGCTCGTAGGTGTGCCATGTGGAGTGGTCATGAATAATCAGGGGGCAGTGACAGCTGAACAGCAAAAGGGCTGGCTCTGTGGGCCCTCAGAGTTTGGCAGCCTGGAGAATACGTCAAACAGAGACTCACTCTAGGGATGCTGCACCCATCACCCAGTGCCTGGGGCAGGCTACACGCCCCAGCACTGACTACACATCCCCACCCAAACGTCCCTGTCCTCTGCCAGGTATGCTCACAGGGGTGGCGCAGATCTGTGGTGGGGAAGGAGGGAGTATTCTGGGAGCAGCTTCCTCCCCCGTCTCTGCCCAGGGGCCAGCCTGCTTTGATCTCCAGGCAGAAGAGGGGTTTTTGATGTCTACTTAGCCCTCACCTCTACGCGTCCTATCTTTAGTGGGCACTGCGACCCTCCCTCAGCCTGCCTGGGGACCCGAGGCTCTCTGCCTTCCTGCGTTCTGCCAGCGCGGCAGGTGCCTCAGAATGCAGAGGGAGCAGTAGCATCAGCCCTATTTCCCTCTCTGCCTCCTCCCTGCATGCACTCCCACCTCTGCATCAATACAGGGTCAATCTCCCCCCAGATCATCCTGTCACTTACCAGCTCAAATATCCAGTTTCACCTTATTTTCTAGTAAATTAAATCCAAATTCCTTAGCCAAACCTCAGTAGGCTTTGTTACCAACCTTGCTTCTAAGTTTTCTCTAACATTTGCCAGGTACCCCAACTCAAAGGGAGAATCCTCCCAAGGCGGCACAGGCACCCATCTGCACATTTTGCCCGCTTTACACACACACACACACACACACACACTGCCTTTGCAGAACTCCTCATCCTGCACATTCCACTTTAAATGACTCTCCTCTTGGGAAGCCCACCTAGCATCTCTCCGCCTAAGAATAGTGATATTCTCTTATGTAATCACAGTATTCACACCTGCTTGGAGACATCAGCACTTTCTAACTAAAATCAGAGGATGCATTTTTAAAGAACAAAGAATCACTAACAATTACATCTCTTTTATCTCTGTATATCTGTGGCATAATATATGCTACAAAGCAAGTTCTCAATGAACCAAGAGTGGAGGTCAACCAGGTACTGCAGACTAATTCTTCCATACCTCTGGGTTGCTAAGGCGAAAAGCAGACATGAGTATTGGAAATTGGAGTCCACAAGTTAACAATAACACGGTTCTTCCTCTTAAAGGACAAACTTCTTTCCAGTGAAGGATAATTATTCTTCAAAAATCAAGATGCTATATCTGGGCCACTTTTTTCTGTCACAGACTCTGATGAGAAACTAGGGAAATGTATGGACTTTTTATGTATACATAAAAATGTTCATGTATACAACCAGACAAATATTTATGTACAATTTTTTAACTTCTTATTTGGCAATACAATTATAAATTTCAAAAAGTTGAAAAAAATAAATAGCATAAAAAACATCCTTGCCCGGCGGGTGTGGCTCAGTGGTTGAGCATGGACCCATGAACCAAGAGGTCGCCGGTTTGATTCCCGGTCAGGGCACATGCCCATGTTGTGGGCCCGATCCCCAGTGGGGGTATGCAGGAGGTGGCCAGTCGATGTTCTCTCTCATCGATGTTTCTATTTCTCTCTCCCTCTCCTTGCCTCTCTCTCTAAAACCAATAAAGAAAAAAAAAACACTAAAAAAAGAAAAGAAACATCCATCTACCCTTTACCCAAATTCACCTATTAACACCATTTATTTTATCATTTGATCCCTCTAGCTTGTTCATTCTCATTCTGTATGTGTGTGTGTATTTTTAATTATATATAGAATTTTTTCCTGAACAATTTGAGGGTTAGTAACATAACCCAAGCCATTTACTCCTAAATATTTCAGTGTCTAGTTCCTAAGAAGAGGAATATTCTCTTATGTAATCACAGTATAATTATCAACATCATAAACTTGTATATTTTTATCTAATCCACCATTCCTAGTTCGATTCTGTCAGTTGCTCTAACATTATCTTTTACAGCACTGGTTTTTCCTCCAGGACAGTATCCAGTCTAGAAACAGGTGTTGCATTAACTGTCATGTCTCTTAAACTCCTTTAATCTAGAACACTTCCACAGACTTTGTCTTGTTTTCATATTGACATTTAAAAAAACTAATTTGAGAGAGAGAGAGGGAGAGAGAGAGAGAGAGAGAGAGAGAGAGAGAGAGAGAGAAACATCAATCAGCTGCCTCCCACATGCCCCCGACCGGGGATCAAACCTGAAACCTGGGCATGTGCCCTGAATGGGAACTGGCGACTTTGGTGTCTTGGACGATGCTCAACTAACTGAGCCAACCAGCCAGGGCTGATATTGATATTTTTAAAAAGTAAAGATCCCACCCTGGCTGGTGTGGCTCAGCGGTGAGAGCATCGGCCTGAGGACCAAAGAGTCTCGGGTTCGATTCGGGTCAAGGGCATGTACCTCGGTTGCGGTTCGGTCCCGGCCCTGGTTGGGGTCATGCGGGAGGCAGGAGGCAACCAATTGATGTGTCTCTCTCACATCGATGTCTCTCTCTCTCTCTCTCCCTCCCTCCCACTCTATCTAAAGATAAATAGAAAAATATCCTCAGGTGAAGATTAGGAAAAAAAAAAAGTAAAGATCCCTCATTATTTATTTTTTAATTAAATAGGACACTCTTCGTTTTGTGTTTGTCTCAGGTTTCTTCATGATTAGATCAAGGCTTTGCATTTTGGGCTGGCAAACTATAGAGGGGTTCCTGTGTCCTTCACAGAGTATGTCCATCTATTCTTCATGGATGACATTCATTTTGATCACCCAGGAAGGGCGTCGCCCAGTATCTCCACTGTGTATGGCTGTGCTTTGTTCCCTTGCAACCCTGACAGCCCGTGAGGAGACCCCTGAAGATGCTCCCATCAGATTTACTTTAGTACAATTGAAAGTCGTTCACAGCCCTGGAAGGCCATCAGTGCACCCTGCGTTAAGAACACCAGTTATGTGTTTGCCCTTTTTCTCGGTAGAGGCAGTGAATGTGCCTTAGGTGGATCACACACATTTCCCAGCTCTAGACAGAGGGTGGAATCAGAACTCCACCTCTTGCCGGCTCTGCACCTTTCCACCTAGGTTGCTGTGAGGATTAATTAAGTCACAAAGACAAAGTCCCTGGCATGTGGCCTGTATTTGGTCAATGTTAGTCCCCTTTCCTTTCTTATGAATCATTTAACGCTGTTAAGGTAGAGTGCCCCGGGCCCAAGGACCCAAAGGAAAGTCATGCCTGTGGAGGACCCAACCACAGATGGGGATTCCTGTGACCTTGGGCACATTTCTTAACCTCTCTGTGCACCAGTTTCTGCATCTGCAAATAGTGACTATAACACCACCTAACCTGTAGCGCTGTGAGTGTTCAATGAATTAGCACATGTAAAGTGCTTAGGAAAGTTCCAAGCACAGAGTAGGCACTGCATAAATGTTAACACTTACAGATGGAATATAAACTCCATTAGGGCAATGGTTTTGCTCTCTGTTATCTCCCTGCCGCCTAGAAGAGTGTCTTGCATAGACCAAGCAACAATACTCCAAGCAATGATTCAGAAATGCTAAGAAATCTGAATTCTCCTGCTGATGCACAATTTCCTACTTGGCCTGATGTTGCCTGCAGCTGGCCGAGACACTTCTCAGCCCTGATTAGGACCAAACTCTTTGAGGAATACTTTGCTCTTACCCACTCCCAGCAGGCAATTCCTCAGTTGGAGGCTTTGTTCTCTTATCACAGGACAGGAGAGCAAAGGCCAGAGTCTGGTATAGCCAACCTGGGCAGGCTGCACAGTTTGCTTGGTGGAAAAGCTTCACCACCCACCAAAGTCCTCACCCCCAGCAGAAGGAGAAATACCCACACAGCGGCCCTACCTAACATGCAGCCTCCTTCCAGAACAGTGTGACCTCTGGTTTAACTACCTTAATTGCAAGGCAGGGATTCCCAAGCAGTAGGTCACTTCAGCAGGTTGTGTGTTGCAAATGCGTACTGAGAGTAAGCGCTGTCTTCAGGCTGAACAAACTAGTGTGTCTCCTTCACAGATGAGCCACGTCCTCAGCAAGCTTGAGGATGGAGAATGGAATTTCTTTTTATTTTATTTTATCTTGTTTTTTGGTTAATCCTCACCTGAGGATATTTTTGCATTGATTTTTAGATAGAGTGGAAGGGAGGGATGGAGAGAGAGAGAGAAACATTGATGTGAGAGAGACACATTGATTGGTTGCCTCTGGAATGACCCCAACTGGGGCTGGGAATTGAACCTGCAACCCAGGCATGTACCCTTGACCCAGAATCAAACCCTCAACCCTTTGGTCCTTGGGCCGAAACCGGCCAGGGCAAAAGACTGGAATTTCTGAAAGTACAGTTTCCTGTGCCTGCTCAGAGTTGCTGGAAGTGCAGGTCCCAGGGCCTCCCTTCAGAATGACTGAATCAGCATTTGGAGGGTGAGGTTGAAAGGGGGAGGAGGGGGTGGAGATGGGGGCGGAAAGGTGAAGGGGTAGAGTGGTGAGGTGGAGCAGAGCAGGAATCTGCCATTTTGTTTTTTTATTAATAAACTTTATATCTTAAACTGGTTTTAAGGTTCACAGCAAAACTGAGCAAAGAGTTCCCAAAACACCCCCTGACCTCAAACACTCACGACCTCCCCCACTGCTGACATCCTCTGCCACCGTGGTCCCTTTGCTACAGTCAATGAACCTACCGGGCACTTCATTATTATCCACAACCTGTGGTTTACATAGGCCTTATTCTGGGTGTTGTACATTCTGTGGGTTTGGACAAATGTATGATGACATGTATTCACATTATAGTCTCAAGCAGAATAGTTTCGCTGCCCTAAAAATCTTCTGTGCTCTGCTTATTCTCTCCTCAAACCCTTGGTAACCACTGATCTTTTTACTGTTTCCATAGTTGTGCCTTTTCCAGAATGCCTACAGTTGGAATCATGCAATATGTAGTCATTTCAAATTGGCTTCTTTCACTTAGAAATACACTGTTAAGCCCTGGCCGGTTTGGCTCAACGGTTGGAGCGTAGGCCTGAGGACTAGAGAGTGCTGGGTTCGGTTCCCTCTAGGGGCACGTACCAAAAAATAAATAAATAAATAAACAAACAAATAAATAAATAAATAAATAAATAAAATCACAAACGTTAAAAAAAAAAAAAAGAAAAAGAAAAAGAAATACACTGCTAAAATGCCTCCATGTCTTTTTGTGGCTCTATAGCTCATTTCTTTTTAGCGCTAAGTAATATTCCATTGTCTGGATGTACCACACTTGGTTTATCCATTCACCTGCTAAAGAACATCTTGGTTGCTTCCAGGTTTGGGCAATTATAAATAAAGCTACTCTAAACATCCATGTGTAGATTTTGTGTGAACAGAAGTTTTAACTCACTTAGGTAAATAGGAAGGAGTGTAACTGCTGAATCGTATGGTCAGAGTATGTTTAGTTTTGTAGAAACTGCCAAACTGTCTTCCAAAGTGGTTGTACCCTTTTGCATTCCTATCAGCAATGAATCAGAGTTCCTGTCACTCCACATCCTTGCTAGAATTTGGTGGTGTTGCGGTTTTCAATTTTGGCCATTCTCATATGTGTATCGAGGCATCTTGTTTTATCTTTTTTTTTTTTTTTGAGAGTACATGCCCTTAGCGGGAACCGAACCTGGGTCTCTCTGGTCCGCAGGCTGATGCTCTAACCGCTGAGCCAAACCGGCCAGGGCAAGGCATCTTGTTTTAATTTGCAAACTCCCCAGTGACATGATGTTCAACACCTTTTCATATACTTACTTACCATCTGTTTATTTTCTTTTGTGAGGTGTCTATCCAGGTTTTTTGCCATTTTTTTAATTGGGTTGAACATTTTTTTGTTGTCGAGTTTTAAGAGTTCTTACACATTTTGGATAACATTCCTGTATCAGGTGCATCTTTTGCAAATATCGTCTCCTTTGGGAAGTGTCTTCTCATTCTCTTGAGGAATCTGCCTTTTATCCAGCGTATTCACGCGTGCAATAAAGTTTGAGAGTCACTGGTGCCTGAGGGGTGAGGAAGTCTTTTCTTTGGCCATTGAAGCACAACAAAGCACTTTATTTTGCTTATGAACACAATCCTATAAATAACAAAAGTGATAAATGTATAATGAGTATAATGAAAACGTACATTTGTGAACATCATAAAATATCTTTACTCGTTCTTGTCCAATTTTACGAAAATGGGTAGAGCATTAGAAAAACTCAAGAGACCTGGGATCTAAAGGGAATTCTGCTACTATTCAGCCAAATGACCTTGGACAGATCTCTGTCCATCTCTAGACCCCAGCTTACTCAGGTGTAAAATGAAGGGGATGATTAGATGAGCTATAAAGTTCCCTCTGGGTCCGGCCAGTGTGGCTCAGTGGTTGAGCATCGCCCCATGCACCAGGAGGTCGCCAGTTCGATTCCTGGTCAGGGCACATGCCCAGGTTGTGGGCCTGATCCCCACTGGGGGGCATGCAGGAGGCGGCCAATTGATGTTCTTTCTCATCGATGTTTCTATCTCTCTCTCCCTCTCCCTACTTCTCTCTCTAAAGTTAATAATGGAAAAAATAAAATAAATAAATAAAGTTCCCTCTGGTCCTGTGGTTCCATCTTTTCCATCAAAGCCAAGGCCAGGAGCATATTTCTTTCAGTGAAACTTCTGAGTAAATATGGGTGGGTACATATTAATAAGAAATGCCTTTGATTTGGCATCCCCTAGACTTTGGGTAACAATTATCAGAGTCAGGATTTAATGCAGATTTTCTAATGCACAGATTAAACATGGTTAGTGTTCCTACCAAAGTGCTACTGTGGTCGATAAAACAAACTCAGCTTGATAATGGCTAAATTTAAATGAGAAAGTATGTGTGTACATACACACAATTACATATAGGGCAGAACATAGGGAATTTCAGACTCAACAGAGTTTGTGAATGCAAAGAGAAACAAAAATAGAAACCATCAAATAGCCAGATGGCTGAGCTTTCTATTTTTATATATCATGAGTTCTGTGGGAGTGTGTCAATGAGGAGAACTAAGAAAAATGTGGTAACCTTGAGTGTTTCTGTTTTTTAAACAAAACAGTATCACACAGGGTTTCAAATAGCAAAGAAATTATATAATGAAATGAAAGAAGTGAATGCTTTTACGTGCCTCAAGCCCAGCCTTTAATATTACGCCGTGATTCAAAGCACTGATCAAATGTTCTTAATGCTTGACGCTGCGAGTTATTTACAATGACTGTAAGATTTCCAAGAAATACCTAAATTAGTGGGTGAAGTTACCTTCCCCCCCTTTCTCAAATTTCTACACTCAACTTCTTTTCAAATGTTGTAATATAGTCATAACGTAGCCACAAAACGTGACAGAATAAACACATCCGTGGGTCATCAATGAGCCAAACTTTGTGAAACATCTAAGAAAATGTGTTTGGAGAAGGACTGCACAGTTTAGAAGAATTTTAGTGTAACCCACAAATCAGTAACCCAGTCAAAAGATTACTCACTTAAGAATGATATAATTACTTTCAGTTTGCTTAAAGCCAGCAAAAAGTTGACACAGCGATTAAACAAAAATGGGTGAAAAAAATAGAGTTACATTATACCGACTAAATTCAGGCTGTTCCAAGGAGTAGGCCCAAGGCTTATTTGAGGAAAGATTATCTTGACAAATTGGATAAACATTTTCTGCATGACAGGACGCTGATGGAGAGTCTGTTCTGCAAGCACACCTGGTGGTGGTTTGCTTAGTGTTTGACCAAGGTGTTCAGCTCCCCCGAGTTCTCCCAGGGGCTTTGTTTACTGTTTGGCAGGTAGAGGCAGAGCCTGGGTAGGCCTTGGTAACGGTTGTTGGGCTCTGCAGATGTCTTACCCCACCCCAGCCCCACCCCCAGCCCCATCTCCCATTTGGGCTAAAACAACTCTTGGCTAGACCAGTCCACAAAAGCCAACACCAGACTTTAACAAACAGTTCATGCTTAAGGAGGCTAGCAGTCTAATGTCCCTGAGGCAAATAAAAATGGCAAATGCAAATAACTGCACCAGCACCCCCTCTACCTTCCTTGGCTTCTCTCCGTAGTCTACTGGGATGGAGAGGTCAGGTCTCACACAGGGCATTGCTATGGATGCAAATTTTCCAGCACACAAATCATCCTAGTACCAGGATGGAGAAAGTGTGAATTCAGTGCTTTCCTACTTAAAACCATGCTTATCGGGGCCCAAATGAGCACATATGGGCAGATTGGTGGCCTTCCCTAAGCTTTCTGGAGACTTTTATGTTCTCAAGTTACCTAAATATCTGTGAGCACCCCCCAAAAGTCTTTGCTATGGCTTGGCATCCTTGAGAAGCAATCGCTTTCTGGAGGCAGTAATTTGTAGATGGCTTCCAAGGGTCAGTCATTCAGTAACTCTTTGTGCGGCTTTATCATGCAGGGAAGCACTAATTTGGGAGCAGCACACCCAGAGATGTCACTAGGCAGTCCAGGGGCTCCCACTGCATCCAGGCCCCCCACAGTGAAATGAACACACAGCCACACTGCTGCGTCAATTTGGTTCAACTAAAATTGCCTTGTGTCAACTAATTTAAGTCACTTTGTAGCTCATCCAGTGGTTCCAAGTGTAAAGGCCTAACATTACCACGTAGGATATGCTGGTTAGAAATCACATAGAAATACCAGTGGTTTGCATTTAAATCTGTAATTCCTTGGGAAGTCACTCCCTGGTACCATGCCATGAAGCACCATGGAGCTCCACCCTCTAGCAGAGTCCACTTTGCAGTCCTGAAGCTAAAACTCTAATTTTACAGATTATAAATCCATTCTCCCCTTCTCGACATGAATAGTTCTCACTTCTTTCTCTACCCCACTGCATTATTCCTCTGCCTAACCCTTAACTATTATTTTTATTTATTTTTTAGCAAGTAAACAAACCAAATAAAGTAAAATCAAATACTGGGGAATATCCAGAACAATGAAATTCCTTGATTCAAAGTCATCTGACATTTAATGTGTGTCTACTGCATCCCTAGACACATCTTGTATAATCCTCATCCAGTGACGTAGGTATTATTTACCTTTACCTTAAAGATGTAGGATCGCAAGGTTAGAAGACGTTACATGGCAAGTCCATGTTCACGTGGCTGGAATGTCCAGAAGCCAGGAGTGAATTTCAGTGACTTTCTGTCTGGCCCAGTCCTGCTGCTCATTGTACAAGACTCCAACTCCTGTGTCTTTTAATGTTTGATTGAGTCAAACCTGATGAGTTTTTCGCTAGTATGTTAGGGCATAACAACAAAAAAATTTTGCAATGATATATGTTGAGTATATCTTAGATTCTCAGCCCATTTGAAATAAATTTTAAAATGCATTTTCCTGACAAGCCCCCCCCCCCCCCCCACCACCAATGGGAAATGTTTTGGTATGATTTGGTGAGTTGAAATCCTTATTCTAACTCTGTGACCATTATGTCATCACTTACCTTTCGGTGGCCTCAGCTTCTGAATCTTTAAATGGGAATAAAAATACATACCTCCCTGGGTTGTTAAGCTTTATTATGATATTAATTTTTCTGCTACTTCTCCTTAGACATTATCTGTCTCTCTAGATATAATAGGAGATCCTTTTAAGCATAGACTTCATTGTCATTATCTATGTATCTTCTATTCATTTAATCAGATTATGCATATACTGCTTGTTGAATAAATAATTATGTGATAGCACTTGTCCTATGGTAGAATCTCAATAAATGTTCATTTATTTTCCTTTTCTTTTTATTAAGAACTAATTATCTATTGTAGAACACAGAAAACTGCTCAAATCATTAACATTAGACACAGAGACAGAAATAGAAGAGATACACAATTATGCTCCTTTCTCATGGAGGCCAAGGATTCTCTCCCGATGACCCATAGCGGTACAGGTAGGAATACGCACAGTTTGCACCGCTGCATGCTCCCCACAAGACCAGGTCATAATGGAAGACTCAATGTCCAAATTATCAGAGAAAGAAAAGAGCACAATCAATCATCTCGCATGTTTCAGAAACTATTTAAAAAAAAAAACAAACAGTTGAAAAAATGGTCTTGCTATTCCCCAGGCATTGCTTTCCTGTATAATTCATGTGGTTGCAGCTTTTCCACCCTGTTAAGCTATCAAGACTCTGCATAGGCACAAAAGAAGCCAAAGGAAAATGGTTTAACTTGAAGGAAAGCAATTATCCATTTACATTTTATACATGAGTAACATTGGGAATCACATCCTTTGCTGAGATCAGTCTGAGTCCCAGAGCAGTTGATCTCAGAGAATACTAAAGCATTTGCCTGTGGCCTTGAATTGTTCAGATAGAAGGTGCCAAAAGGGGACAGACAAATTAGAGAAAGAATATACTCTTGAGGGGACAAAATGACAAAGGACATGGTTATACCGGGTAGTTGTCATAATATCTTGGGTCAGTAGCTTTAGTTATTAATTTTCATAACCATTTCTTTCATCAACTGAGGGTTGTAGGGTTTGTCTTTCTAAGGAATTTTCAGCTTTATGTCACAATGTTTTTATGATAGGATTTTCCTGCAGCAGAATTCTGCTGGCAAAAATCACACCACTGTGCTGGCCAGTCATGACCACAAATCACAAGGACTCCTTTATATCTTGTCTTCTGTTCTCAAACTTCCTACTTCTCCCCCACACTCTCAGCTCCCAGTTTTATTCTCAGCCAAAGAGTTTACCTCGCCCTTCATCTAGAGCAGCGGTTCTCAACCTTCCTAACGCCACGGCCCTTTAATACAGTTCCTCATGTTGTGGTGACCCCCAACCATAAAATTATTTACATTGCTACTTCATAACTGTAATTTTGCTACTGTTATGTCTTAGGCGACCCCTGTGAAAGGATCGTTTGACCCCCAAAGTGGTCGCAACCCACAGGTTGAGAACCGCTGATCTAGAGCTATGTGGTCCTATAATATAGTAGCCGCTAGCTAAATGTGGCTACTTAAATTTAAAGTAGCTTAATTAAAACTGCAATTCCTCCATTGTACTAGCCACATTATAAGTTCTGTGTAGCTACATATGTCCAGTGACTACCATACTGAAAAATGCAGATATAGAACATGTCCATCATCTCAGAAATTTCTATTGAATACTTCTTGTCTAGTGTAGAAGAATTCCCTCATTTACTCATCACTCTTAGACCCGTCTGCAATATATCTTCCTCGTGTGTCAGTGGAAGAAGTGTCCTGATCCTCTAAGAGAACCGGCTCCTCTTCTTGTCCTCTGAATCTCATTTTCTCTCACTAACTCAAGGACATTTTCATATCATCTTTCTATTTTGTTATTTTTCCCCTTTATACTAAATTATTCTCATTGAAAATATGAACATCTATCTTAAATCTTTAAAAAAATTTTTTTTCTTTATTGATTTTTTTTAGAGAGAGAAGAAGTGAGAGGGAGAGAGATAGAAATATCAGTGAGAGAGAACATTGGCTGCCTCCTGCATGCCCCCCACTAGGGATTTGGCCCACAACCTGGGCATGTGTCCTGACCAGGAATCAAACTGGCAACCTCTTGGTGCATGGGTCGATGCTCAACCACTGAGCCACACCAGCCAGACTTAAATCTTTTTTTTTAAATAATATTTTTCACTTCTGGGAAGATAAAGTAGGCATACTTTTTTCTACTATTTCTGCTAAGTACAATTAAAACTCTGGATATTGTATATATAAGAAACATGAAATGACTGAAAAGTGAAGAGAAATTGCTAGGAACTTTGGGGCCCAAAGGAAAACACAGTGGTGAATTCCTTGGGTTTTCTTTTTGCCTCATATCTCAGACTTGGAGATGAAGAAGCTGGCAACCCAGAAATGTCAACGGGTACAGACAAAACACCAACAAAACCCTAGCCAAAGAACCAGGAAAAGGGCAGCCTAGCAAAACAGAAAACTTTTAGACAATAATTGCTCTACACCAGCCAAACACCACAGGGAAAAAAAACAAAAAAACTATGGCTCCATCTCCACCCAGATCAGCAAAAGCCAAGTTGGGAGCCTAGAATTCCATTTTCATGAGTCTTCAAGGAGGTACCCCAACACCCCCACTGGGATGATCTCACAGAAGGCCAAGTAGGGAGCTGGGATTTCATCCCTACCTGCAGTAACAAGGCACTCTTCCCCATCCCCACCAAGGAAGGGTCAGGAAAGGCCTAATGAAGAGTCAGGATTTTCACCAGTGCCCAGTATTAATGAGGTCACCCCACTGCTATGTCACTGGAGACTATCTGAGGATCTGGAATTTTCTACCCCTTAGTAATAAGAAACACCTTATCTCAGGTGGCAACAGAGGCTGAATGAGTAGCCTCAATTTCTACCTCAACCTGGCAGTAATAAGGTAGTTCCTCTTTTTCCCCTGCAAGAGAGGTATCAGAGAAAGCCAACTGAAACAGAATATTTAAATAAGATACAGTCTCAAAACATAACATGAAAATATCCTGTTTTAAATAAAAAATTATGCCAAGAACCAGGAACATCTTGAAACAAATAGCTGTCAACACCAACATGACAGAGATGTTAGAATCATCTGACAAAGGCTTTAAAGCAACCATTGTTAAAATGCTTAATGAACAACCACAAGCATGCTTAGCACAAATAAAAAATTTTAAAAGCTGAGCAAAGAAATAGAAGATACAAAAAAAAAAAAAAAACTAAAAGAAAATTTTAGAACTAAAAACACAAAAATTTAAATTTAAAAACTCAGAGGATGGGCTCAACAGCATAATGGAAGGGTCAGGGGAAAGTATTAGGGAACTAGAAGAAAGAACAATATAAATTACCCAAGCTGAACAACAGAGAAAAAATAGACTTAAAATAAAGAACAGACCCTCAAAGACCTATAGGACCATACCAAAAGATCTAACATTGGTATCATCAGAATTCCAGGAGAGGAGAAAGAAAGCAGGATCGAAAAAGTCCTCGAAGAAATAATGACTAAAAACTTACCATATTTGGGAATGGGTATACATTTATAGGTTCAAGAAACTGAGCAAACTCAAAACAGTATAAATCCGAAGAAATACATGCCAGGATATATCATAATTAAACTCCTGAAAACTTTTTTTTTTTAAATCTTGAAAACAGCTAGAGAAAAGCACTGCCTTACCTATAGGGGAGAAACAATTAGAATGACAACAGATTTCTCATTGGAAACTATAGAGGCCAGAAAAAAAGTGACTCTATTTTTCAAGAGCTGAAATAAATCTTTTTTTTTTTTTTGGTTAATCCTCACCTGAGGATATTTCTCCATTGATTTTTTTCAGATAGAGTGGAAGGCAGGGAAGGAGAGAGAGGGAGAAACATCGATGTGAGAGAGACACATCAGTTGGTTGCCTCCTGCAAGACCAGGGCCAGGGATTCAGCCTGCAACCCAGGTGCATGCCCTTGACCGGGAATCGAATCCAAGACCCTTCAGTCAGAGGGCTGATGCTCTAACCACTGAAATGAAAGCCATGTGTGTCCATTCAGGGCTCTTTTGGCCCCATACTTCTCCAGCAACCATCAAATTAACAATATTTCAGCAGGACAAGAAATTCTTATCTAGAATCCTATGTCTAGTAAAAATATCCTTGAGGAATGAAGGAAAAAAAATCAAGATATTCTCAGATTTAATAAACTAATAGAATTTGTTGCTATCAGTCCTAGTCAGACCTTCTTGAAAAGAGTAGGTAATTGGAGTTCTCTAAACAGAAATAAAACAAGTTTTTCTTCTTTTAGAAGGAAACTTGGAACATCAAGAGGAAAAGAACATGGTAAGTAAAATATGGGTAAAATCAATAGGCTTTCCTTTTCTTCTTGAGTTGTCTAAATTGTTACCTAGATCTAGCATTTTTTAAAAAAGCCATACAATGAGGTACACTCAAAAACAATAGTTAAATTAAACTGGAATTTTAAAAATATTCAAATAACCTATAGGAAGGCAAGAAGAAGAAAACAGAAAACCAAGTATAAAATGGCATACTTAAGCCCTATTACATGTCAATAATTGCATTAAATGTAAATGGTCTAAATATACCAATCAAAATACAGATTGGCACAGTAGATTAAAAACATAACCTAACTATATGCTGTCTATAAGAAACTCCAAATATAATAATATAGTCAGGTTGAAAGATATATCATGTAAACATTTATCAAAGGAAAGCAGGATTGGCTATATTAACATCAGATAAAGTAGACGTCAGAGTAAAGAAAATTACCAGAGATGGAGAGCTATATTATATAATGATAAATGCTCAATCCACCAAGCAGAGATAGCGATCCTAAATGTATATTCACCAAACAACAGAGCTGCAAAATATGTGAAGCAAAACCGATAAAACCGAAAAGTGAAATAGACAAATTTACAATGATAGTTGGAGACTTCAACCCTCTCTTAACAACTGATAGACAGAAAGTCAGCAAAGATACAAAAGACCTCAACAACACCATCAGCCAACAGTATCTAATCATCATTTGTAGAACACTCCACCCAACAACAGCAGAGTAGATTTTTTTTTCTTATGCTCATGGAACACATATCAAGTTGGCTATATCCTGGGCCGAAAAAAGAAAAAGCTATTCTCCAACCAAAATGTAACCAAAGTGCAAATCAATAATAGAACTATAACAAGAAAATCTTGAAACATTTAGAAACTACACAGCACACTTCCAAATAATCCATGAGTCAAAGAGTAAAATCTCAAGGAAAATTTAAAAATACATTGAACTGAATGAAAATAAATACATATTTTTAAATTACCCTGATACCAAAACTAGACAAAGACTAGACCAAAACAAAACAAAACAAAAAAAACCCTCTATAGACCATATCCTTCATGAATGTAGATTAAAAAAAAAAACTTTACAAACTATTAGCAAAATGTTGTTGTTTTTTTCCCTTAATCCTCACCCAAGGATATGTTTATTGATTTGAGAGTGAGAGTGAGAAAAACATCACTCGCCCTGACCAGGAATCAAACCTGCAACCCTTTTGATGTACCAGACGACACTCCAATCTACTGAGCCATCTCGACAGGGCACTATTAGCAAACAGAAACCAGCAATACGTAAAAAGAATTCTTCACGTGACCAAGTGGGGTTTATTCCAGCCCTGCAAAACTGGCTTAATGTATTTAGGGAAAAGGATGGAGGGTGGGAGGGGTGGGAAGAGCTAAACCAAAGAACTTATATGCATATATGCACAACCAATGGACACAGACATTAGGCTGGGAAAAGCAGGAGGGGGGTGAGAGCAGGGAGGAGAGGGTCAATGGGACAAAAAGTGGGACATCTGTAATACTTTCAACAAGTTAAAAAACTGGTTTAATATTCAAAACTCAATTAATGTAATCTACCATATTAATAGGCTAAAGAAGAAAATATCACATGATTATATCAATGGATATAGAAAAACAATTTGACAAAATTTAACACCCATTCTTGAGAAAAACTTTCAGATAAATAGAATTAGAGGGGAACGTCCTCAACTTAATAAAGAATATCTGCAAAGAACCCACAGGCAACATTATACTTAATGGAGAAAAACTGAATGCTCTTCCTCTAAGATGGGGAACAAGCTAAAGACATACATTTTCACCACGATTATACAAAACAGTGCTGGAAATTTTGGCCAGTGCAGAAAGTCGAAACAAGTAAGCCTTCCCTGGCCCGTTTGGCTCAGTGGTTAGAGCATTGGCCCACAGACCCAAGAGTCTCAGGTTCAATTCTGGTCAAGGGCACGTACCTCCATTGCAGTTCAGTCCCCGGCCCTCTGGTCGAGGTCATGTGGGAGGCAACCAACTGATGTGTCTCTCTCACATAGATGTCTCTCCATCTCTCTCTCTCTCTCTCTCCCTCCCTCCCACTCTATCTGAAGATAAATAGAAAAATATCTTCAGATGAGGATTTTAAAACAACAAGTAAGCCCTGGCCCTGGTCGGGTAGCTCAGATGGTTAGAATATCATCCCAATACACCAAGATTGTAGGTTTGATCCTCAGTCAGGACACATACAAGAATCAACCAATGAATGCACAAATAAATGGAACAACAAATCGATATTTCTCTCTCTCTCCCTTCCTCTCTCTATATAAAATCAATTTTTTAAGTTAAAAAAAGGTAAATAAAAAGCACAGAGATCAGAAAGGGAAAGGTAAAAGTGTCCCTATTTGAAAATAACACGTTTACAGAAAAAATCCGAAATATCTGCCTCCCGTCAAACCCTTCTAGTACTAATAAGACAGTTCAACAAGATCACAGAATATAAGATCAACTACAAAATCAATTATATTTCTTTAAACTAGCAATGAACAAATAAACATCAAAATTAAAAATATAATAGCATTTAGAATTTTTCCAAAAAAAAGAAATATTTATGTGTTAATGTAACAAAATATAAATACAATTTGTACATAAAAACTACAAAACACTGATAAAACAAATCAAGATGTTCTAAGCAAATGTTGAGATATACCATGCTGATGGATTAAAAAGAAACAACATAGTAAAGATGTCCATTCTCCACCTATCAAGTCCCAGCAAGATTTTTTGTAGATATAAACAAAATTACAGTTAACTCTTACACAACTCAGGGGTTAGGAGTGCTGACCCCCGTGTAGTTGAAAATCCATGTACAACTTTTGACTTCCAAAAAACTTAACCACTAAGCCTACTGTTGACCAGAAGCCTTACCGATAATATAAAGTCAATTAACACATAGTTTATATGTGTATTATATACTGTAGTCTTACAATAAAGTAAGTTAGAGAAAAGAAAATGTTATTAAGAAAAGCATAAGAAAAATACATTTACAGTATTTATTGAAAAAAATCCATGTATAAGTGGACCCATGAAGTTCAAACTTCAGTTGTTCAAGGGTCTATCTATTCTAAAATGTATGTGGAACCCAGCCAGTGTGGCTCAGTGGCTGAGCATCGACCCATGCACCAAGAGGTCACCGGTTTGGTTCCCAGTCAGGGCACATGTCCAGGTTGTGGGCCCAATCCCCAGTGAGGGGCATGCAGGAGGCAGTCAATTGATGTTCTTTCTCATCAATGTTTCTATCTCTCTCTCCCTCTCCCTTCCTCTCTCTCTAAAAAAAAAAAAAAAAAAAAATCCATAAAGAAAAAAAAAATTAATAGAGGAACACCAAGCTCCCACACCCAGTCTGTGGATGTCAGTGAGAAGAGCCAGGTGGCCTGGCAGGAAGGGGATAGGACAAGCAAAGGAGCCGTAGAAGTAGGAGGTGCACCAAGCAACTTCAAGTCCCCTGTGTCACGAAGCATCAGCAAAAGTCTGAAGAGAAGACTCTACAGAGGTGAACAGAAAACAGGTCAAAGAAAGTTCCATGACCCTACTGAAAGCCCCAGCTTTACTCTTGTAACTATGAGAAGCTGTTGGGCAGTTTTTAACTTCTGGAGCAACATGGTCAGAGCTGTTGCATTAGATGGGTTTCCTGGTGACTGTGAAGATGATGGATCTGAGGGGGAGAAGAATGGAGCTAGGGAGACAGTTGTGTGGGCATGGGAGGAGGAAGGAAGTGTAAAAATTCGGGCAAGAGATAATGAAGGAAAGAAATCAGGCAGTAAGGATCAACAATATATAAAGGATAAATTGATAAGACTGTGATTCATTGAACATGGTTATGGAGACAGAAATGAAGACAAGGATCTAGTTATGGTGTTCCCTCTGTCGTTTCTGTCTTGGATAACCAGGTAGGTAGGGTGGGTGGGGGAGGGGTGGTCAGCACGAGAGCACTTGCATTTGGAGGAGTAGATTGGGGAGGACCAAGAAAACAGTGATGACCCATCTGTTCAGGTGCACCTGGAATGGCAGACAAGGAGTCCTTAGGAGGTTTCTTCCAGTCCAAAGGGTTAGTGAGTGACAGCTAGCTTGGGTTTACACAAGAAATACACAAACATTAGAATCCTAACGGACACAGATGGCAAATAACAAGAAAGTCAAAGTCTTAATGGTTGCCCCAGAATGCTATCATTCCATCATGAAAGCACATGGACATTCAAGAGAGCAGAAAATAGAAGACGGTGGCAGTTGAGAATTGAATTGGACAAAGGCAGAATAAGGACACCAGTGTGACGAAGCGCTCATATCTGCTTTTGACAGAGCTGAGTGCAGTTGCACGTGGGCTGCTGCCCTCCTCCTTTCTCCTCTGAATGAGGAACAAGGAAATGCCACATATACGATGTGACAGTACGCCAGTACAGAGGCCTCGGCCTCACTTGTGTAAAATAAGCACAACCGTAGTCTGCCAGGTCCACATGGTTTTGTAGCCTTTGTGACATTCTGCCCCCTAACTTCTCCCTCCTCTAAAGCCCTGGGCCCTACCCCTTGAACCCCAGTTTTGTCACCAATTGGGTTATTATTGTGTTTCTATTTGAGGATTATAGAGGTTAAAAAAAAAGTGTTCTTACTATTGCGAGTGCCCCTTACCTATCAAATAACTTTCATTTGCCCCCATGTACCAGGCAACTATGTGCTTTCCCTCTGCTGTTTGCAGTCTTAGTCACAGCCCCGTGGAAGGATTAGGTGCAAATGTCACTCTGTCGTTTCCTTCAGCAGATTATGCAAGTATACCTTGGATTGTGTAAGTGCATGTTAGCTCTTTCCCTCCAGTGCTAATACAGTAAGCAGTGTTTGAGGTCTTTTTTTTTTTTTTTTTTTCCCCTTCCTTATAGAGGGATAGAATGAGCAAGCAAAGGGTCATACCTGTCTTTCTCTTGGCAGGCAGGAATATTGAACTGAGAAGCCTGCCAAACTCCAGTCCATATATGGAACATGTCCAATAACCTAGGGACTAAAATTCAGGATGGACACTAACTGTTCTGTCAGAGTTTATTGGAAAGTTTTTCTTTATGAAGAAAATCCTTTAAGGGGTTCTTTTCAGTCCAGTTGTGACAGCAAGGCCTCCCAGGCACTAGAGGGAGCAGTGCAAAAGACACTTTACTAGAGATTAAAATAGTAATTGGTAAACTGGACAAGCTGCATCATTCTCTGTGGTAGCCCAGCCAAGTTAATCTCAACTCTGTTTAGTCTAATCACCCTTGTGAACTCAGATCCCACTTCTCTTTCAGACTTGTATGGACCAGAGACCACAGTATTGGTCTGGGCACTAGTGCTGGTCTGTGATGATAGTTACTTGTTAGCCATAAGTATAAAAATGTGGAGTAAGCCTTTAGAAACACTGATAGCATCGAACAGAGTAATTTTATATCTAATAATCAGTAAGTTAAGCTTGCCCTTTCAAAGTATCATTTTTCTGGCCAAGAGACATATAAAGAAATGCTCAACATTACTAATCATCAGAGAGATGCAAATTAAAACAATAATGAGGTATCACCTCACACCTGTCAGAATGGCCGCCATCAACAAATCATCAAACAACAAGTGCTGGTGAGGGTGTGGAGATAAAGAGACTCTAGTACACTGCTGGTGGGAATGCAGACTGGTGCAGCCACTGTGGAAAACACTATGGTGTTACCTCAAAAAATTAAAAATTGAATTGCCATTTGACCCAGTGATCCCACTTCTAGGAATATACCCTAAGAAGCCTGAAACACCAATCAGAAAGAATATATGTACTCCCATGTTCATAGCAGCACTATTTACAATAGCTACAATCTGGAAACAGCCCAAGTGTCCATCATTAGACGAATGGATAAAAAAGCTGTGGTACATATACACAATGGAGTACTATGCAGCTGTAAGAAAGAAAGATCTCTTATCCTTTGAGACGATATGGAGGGACCTGGAGAGTAGTATCCTAAGCAAAACAAGCCAAGCAGAGAAAGACAAATATCACATGATCTCACTTATTTGTGGAATACAATGAACATAACAGTCTGAGGAACAGGGTAGACCCAGAGACGTGGAAGTAGGGTACAAACTGACAATCCTCAGAAGAGGGGGTGGGGTGGGGAAGAGATAAACCACAGAACTTATATGCATGTACGCATAACCAATGGACATGGACAACAAAGTTGGGGATGGGGATGGGGTGGGGGATTGGGAGGAGGGTGTCAATGGGGAAAAAAGGAGAAACATTTGTAACAAAAATAAATTAATAAAAAATTAATTAATTAATTAAAAATAAATAAATAAATAAAGTATCATTTTTCCTAAAAAGTTTTTAAAGATCTGGATTCCCCACAGATTGAGGAACACTGGTAGATAAAGGAGCACTAGACAAAACTCAGGTGTCCTGGGCTCTAGCCTTTGTCCTTTCATCAACTATCTGTATAGACAATTTACTCCTCTGAGGGAGCACAAGTTCACATCTATAGTGGACGGGGGTAGACACTGGACTATAATCATACTTAACAGCATCACCTTTACCCTGGCTAGAAATTACAGACTATTCTTTCATCTTTGTTTTACCCCATCAAACATATCCGATTGAACAAAGTTCTGTAGAGTTTATCCCTGAAATGCAACTCACATCTCCTTGCCCTCCCTTCTGCCATATTTCAAGGCTCCTCCAACTGAGCCTGCTGTCTCCAGGCTCGGCTCTCACCATATTGCTGTTAGAGAGACCTTTCTGAAGTGAAGATGTCATTCCTGTGCTTACAGAGGATTGCCTCGTCACCGCGGACAACAAATTCAAAGCTCTTTGCTGAATCTTCAGAGCCCTTTGTAACTGGGAAGGGTCTATATTCCTGGCCTTATCTCCAGCCACCCTCCCCAAATTACCCTAAGCCCCAAGCACTCTGGGCTCCTTGCTGCTATTCACACGCACCATAAACCCTTGTTATACCTCCATGCCTTGGCTCACACTCTCCCCTCTGCCCTGGAATGCCTCTTCTTCCATATCTACCTGGCACTTTCATCCTTCAAAGCTCAGCTCATGTCACTATCTCTCCATATTTTCTCTGGCATTTCTCTTCTTCTATCAGATATAATTACTCTCCTTCATCTATGTCTTCCTCTCACTTTATATTCATATTTATATACATATTTCACATATTAGTTTACCTGTTTTGATTATGCTTTCAAAACTAAAATACTCTGTGAATCCTAATTATCCCAGCAACTAGTATAGTGCCTCACATATAGGAGACATTCCATTTTTTATGTCAATATTATGAGTTGAGACACTCATTCATTCATTCATCTATTTTTTAAAATATTTTTTCTTTATTGATTTTATAGCGAGAGGAAGAGAGAGATAGAAACATCGATGAGAGAGAACATCGATTGGCCACCTCCTGCATGCCTCCCACTGGGGATCCAGCCTACAACCCAGGCATGTGCCCTGACCGGGAATTGAACTGGTGATCTCTTGGTGCATGGGTCAATGCTTAATCACTGAGCCACACTGGCTGGGCTCATTCATATATTTATGTATTCATTGAGAATCATCTTATTTCAGGCTCTCAGGATCTAGTGATGATTAAATTAGACAAAGTCACAATCACCATGGAGCTTACACTACCATGTAAGAGACAGAAAACAAACAAGTGGTGATAAACAAAAACAAGTAAATAAACAAGATAATTACATGTTGAGATCATTTCCAAAAAGGACCTAAACAGACTGAGCCTGCCTAAGGGAGGCTATCCTCCCTCCCTAGGAAGATTAGAAGGATCATATCTGAGAAGATAACATGTGAGCTGAGATTTGAAAAAATGAGAAGAGCAGAAGAAAGGGACTGGCCTGTTCAAGGAACAAAAATAAGACCAATTTTTGCATAGTGAGTAGGGTTGAGTGGTATAAAATAAAGTTAGAAAACTACGCCCCAGTATACAGGACCTCACTAGGGTACAGTAAGTAGTTTAGATTTCACTCTGAGCTAGAAGTCTGAAGTGTTTTAAGCAGGGGAGTCGGCTTGGTCAGAATAAAATTTTAATATTTACTTTAGTCCCTATAGAGAATGGATTAAAGAAGAAGAGAGAGAGATCAGGAAACAGATGAAGGAGTTATTCCAGGATTCTAGGCCAAAGATGATGATGACTTAGAGCAGGGATAGGAAAGCAAAGGAGAGGGATGGAAAGAAGGAGATATGTCAGAGAAGTCATTTGGAGGTCAAATGAAAAGGCCTTGGTGATGGATTGAAAGCTGTGGAGCTAGGGGGAGATAATGGAAATGTAGTAATCAAGGAGGACCCTGATGTTTTGGCTTAAGCATCAGGGTAGAAATTGGTGGTATTGATTGAATTGATAAAGGCCTGGTGAGGAAGCTGTTGGAACTGGGATTTGTGTGGTGGGTTGAGGGAGAGACGAGGAGTCAAGAGTTCTGTTTTGGTCAGAGATGTACATCAGACATCCAAGAAAAGCTGCCAAGAATTAGTAAACAACTAAGTGACAGAACAGGAAACTGAGGCTGAAAAACAAGTGTACAGGCACCAAGTGTTAAAACCACCCAAGTCCGTCTGACTCGTAACTACTAAGCTAAGCAGCCTCTTCGCCCGTACACGTGATTTAGCAATTATTTCTTTCAGGCATAATTGGAAAATAAGTACAAACGATTTGGGAATAGACAGTAAAATGAGAACAATTTTTGTTCTTTTTCCCCCCACCAGCACAATCTTAAGAGAAAGAAAGAAAAGTGAAACAGAATAATCTCTGTCCTGGGATCTAGTGAAGAACATGCTCCCGGGGCAGCTTGGGTTCAGATACCATCTCTACCAATTACCGCGGTGTGACCTTGAAAAGTTTCCGTCAAATCTTTGTACCTCAATTTCTGATCTATAATAAATTTTTAAATAAGACCTTCCTCCAAGTGTTATCATGAGGATTTGTTGAATTCACATCTGTGGCGAGTGCTTCCAAAGCGGCCTGAAACACAGTAAGAGCTGAACCACTTCCAATTATCCAAACGAGCCAAGCTTTCCTTCCACTGGGTCTTTTCCCACTTCTGCTCTAAGGACACATATGTGTCCCTAAAAACCACCATGCTATGCAAAATTGTGCAAGGAAAACCACAAGGCTTATGAAAAAATAGGGTTTAGTTGCATAACACTCAAAAACATCCTCAGTGACACATTAAAAAAATATATAGGAATCAAAATTAAAAACGTTTGTGCCTCAAAGAACACTACCAAGAGAGTGAAAAGACAACCCACTCTCTCAAAGAATTGGAGAAATTATTTGCAAATCATATATCAGATAAGGGTCCAGTGTCCAGAATATATAAAGGACATTTACAATTCAACAACAAAAAGACAATTCAATTCAAAAATGGGTTAAAAACCTGAGCAGACATTTCTCCAAAGGAGAAGATACAAATGGCAAACCAGCATATTAAAAGCTGTTCACCCTCATTAGTCGTTAAGGAAATGCAAATCAAAACCACAATGAAATACCACTTTACACCCATTAGGATGGCCATGATTGAGAGAGAGAGAGAGAAGAAAAAGAAAAATACAAAATAACAAATGCCAAGGATGTGGAGAAATTAAAACCCTGATATATTGCTGGTGGAAATGTAAAACGGTATAGCCACTATGTAAAACATTTTGATGAAAAAAAAACACATTTTGCCCTGGCCAGTTTGGCTCAGTGGTTAGAGCGTCGACCTGCGGTCCAGAGAAACCCGGGTTCGGTTCCCGCTAGGGGCACGTACCTCGGTTGCAGTTTGTCCCCGGCCCTGGTTGGTCGGCGGGAGGCGGCCACTCGATGTGTCCCTTTCACGACGATGTTTCTCTCTCTCTCTCTCTCTTCCTCTCTCTCCCTCCCACTCTATCTGAACAAAAAATGGAAAAATGTCCTCGGGTGAGGATAAAAAAAAAAGAAAAAAAAACACATTTTGATGACTCCCTAATAAATTAAACATAGATTTATCTCATGACCCAGAAATTCCACTACAAAGTATATATCCAAAGGATATGAAAACAAAAACTTGTACACAGATGTTTATTTCACAAACAGGGAAATGAGGCTCAGAGAGGTTAAGAGACTTGTTCAAGGTCATTCAGGTGGAAATCCAGAGCAAGGATCTAAGCCTGGTCTTCCTAGATGCTGGATAGGAGAATGGGCTTCACTGTCCGGATTCAAACCTCAGCTTCACCCTTTGCTTCAGCTAGATGTCCTTGTCTGCCTCAGTTTCCTTATCTGTGAAACAGGCATGACAATAGTATCTACATCAGTGGCTTGTTCTAACAATTAAATGAGTTAATATGTTTAAGGTAAATAGTACCATCTCCTGGCTATGAATTATAACCTGTCCTGGTTGTGACATAAGGATAAGCTATTATTATTATGACTAACCTCTGATTTGTTCCATTCTCTTATGTTAGATGCACACAATGTAAGCCTGCAAACAGCACTTCACACGTGAATTAATCCATGTATTAATGAAAATATTGGAGTAAGAAAAGGTTGATTCAGGACTTTAAAAAGACTTAATGAATTAAAATTAAATAAATCTCTCATACCAGTATTAAGTCCACAAATGGTCAATGAGGAAACAAATTAATAAGACCATGTTTACAATGATTTATACAAAAGATTGATTATTTTATTATTTTTGCTTTGTAAATTATGCATTGCCAAATAAATATATTGTTAGAAATCAACTGTGCCATTTTTTAGTCCTGATTCACTCGCCATGGTTCCGCAACAATATCCCACAGTTGTATAACATTTTTCAGTCTTCGCCTGGCCGGTGTGGCTCAGTGGACTGAGGGTCATCCCATGGACTGAGAGGTCCCAGTTCGATTCCCTGTCAGGGCACATGCCCAGGTTTTGGGCTTGATCCCCAGTAGGGGGCATGCAGGAGGCAACCGATTGATGTTCGATGTATCTCATATGGATGTTTCTATCTCTCTCTCCCTTCTTTTCTCTCTAAAAAATCAATAAAAATATACTAAAAAAATTTTTTTTCAGTCTTTCTTTAGAGTTGGACTGGTCCATTTGCAAATGGAACAATTTTTGTATATTGAGCCCATATTTATAGGTATCTCTGAAATTTAGTTATATTAAATTAAATGCATACATGCCTTGCCTTGTGCATGTTATGGGTGATCTCACAGGAAATACCATCTCTTTATTTTATTTTATTTTTTAGAGAGAGAGGAAGGGAGAGAGAGATAAAAGAGATAAGAAACATCGATCAGCTGCTTCCTGTACTCCCCCTACTGGGGATCGAGCCCACAACCCAGGCATGTGCCCTGACCAGGAATCTAACCCCGACCTCTCAGCCCACTGGACGACCCTCAACCACTGAGCCACAGCGGCCGGGCACCGTCTCTTTATCATTTATTTAAAGGAAAATGAAGAACAAAACCTTATTTTATAAGTCTTAGGGAAACTAAGTTGTCTACTATATTGCAGATTATATTCCTACGAGAAAATTAAAAATATGATCACTCTGATTTTTGTATGGCTCATTTTTAAACTTATATATTTTTGTTATATGTCAAATGCCTTCAGCTAAATTAGAAAAGGAGACTGTCATTTAGGTTTAGTAAGTGATCCTAGATTAAAAATAAGTTCATAGTGTATGCTCATTCATTCATTCCACAACATTTATTGAGAACATGCTGAATGCTTCACAGATTTCATCATAATAACAAAAAATTATAGGATTTCTGTGCCCATTATAGGAGAATGCTGAAATAAATGTTATATAGCCGTTGAAATAAATGGTAATAAACGCCTTACAAGTTTTTGTAAGACTAAATTAAATCATGTGTGTGAAAGCACTTCCATAAACAGGAATGCACTACACTGTTGTTGCTGCTATTGTTTTTATTAACATGTAAAGCTAAAAAAAAAGAAAAAGAAAAAAGAAGAATGAGCTGTCTATGAGAGGGAAAAATTGAAAATAAAGAGTAAGGGCAACCCTGGTAATATCTAGAATCTCTGTTCGACAAAAACACATTTTCTTGGTTAGACACTTAGGCCACATTAGATAAGGAACTAGACTGTATTTTCCCTCTCTGTTTCTGGATAAAAAGGAGGGGCATATTTAAAGTTAAAAGTTAATGCTATACTTTCAGAGACCCATTTTAGCTGAAATAATGATTTACTTCAAAGTCCTGGAAGAAAGTCTCTGGCCAAATGGGGGGGGGGGGGGAGAGAGCCTGCAGTTCTCCCCCTGCAGTGGGGAGAGGGTCACACGGGGGATTCAAAGCCCAGGCAAGTCTGTCAGAAGTCTCAAAAATTTAAGCAACAGACTATGAACTAGAAACTTAGGGCCATTTCATCGTATTTCCTCAAATCAGGAGTCCCTGAGCACTTCCCTTTATTATTGTTCTCTTTAAGGGAGATGAAATATAGTCATTTAAAATAAATAAATAACAGCTTTCGAATCAGATTTGAATTTAAATCTAGCAGCTTTGCTTTATTAGCTGGTCAAAGCTTTCAGAGTCTGTTTCCTCCTATGTATAAAGGAGTAATAATACGATTTGCCTCAAGAAGTAGTTGTTTTATGGGTTAAGCATGAATATTAATAATAATAATAATAGTGAATATGCATTGAATAATTCTAATGGGCTAAGTTCCTCACATGAACTTCTCCTGGTTAATCCTCAGACCACCTTATGAGAAAGGCGGTATGGGCTCTGTTTTATAGTTGAATAAACTGAGGCTCAGTGACATCCCACAGAGAACAGTGAAGTTTAACAGTGGAAAGCCTGGCACATAATTGTTATTTTTAAAATGTAGCTCCTTCTCCTAGCAGCCTTAGTGGATGCTTTCAGGAAGAGGAGACAGTCTTGACTCTGTTTGGCACAGAACTCAGAGGAACCACCTCCTGTGAGGACCTGCAGGGGCTCCACACAGATTTCTGCCTCTGACCTTGTGCCAAGGTCAACCTTATTTACACCTTGCGATCTCAAACAGAGAAGGTGCAGTAAGATGCAAACATTGGGAAAACTTTAAAACGGGCAGCAGTCCTCCCGGCACGCACATCATGGGAAGCACATGCTCGTGTCTGTTCCCACTTCTGACTCACGGAGGAGCTGAGCACTGGGGAGCCAGGCGAAGGCAGGTGGCAGGGTCCTGACCAGTTGAATTTATGGTCTAGGCTGCTGTTGAATCTACTCTCTTTCCTACAAAAGGTGAATGGCAGGCTAAGGTAGAAAGAAGATGAAGTTCAAGGTTCTTGACTCCACTCACTTCCCAGCTGGTTGTCCTTGAACTAGTTGCTTAGTTTCTCTGAGGCCCATTTCCTTATCAGTAAAATAGAGATAGGAATACTTATCTCGTTAAGTTGTTAAAAAGATTAAATGAGATCTTTCTGAATGACAAATCCAATAGAAGGCTGACTTTTACTGCTCCAGGCACTCCCCCCCCCCCCCCCGGGGCTCTTCTGTGCTTTCTGGTAAAATCCAACCCCACCCCACCCCCGGGAAGCCCACTCAGCACCCCTCCCACAGGCTCCCTCGCTCTCCAGGCTCCATCCACAGGATGCTGCTTGCACTTCCCTGGATACAGTTGTCCTCACTTGTGTCTTTTTTAATTGTTCATTCATCCAACAACAAAAGTTTTCTGAGCCCCTGTTAGAGTCAAGCTCTTGATTTAAGTATTGGGACTAAAACCATGGGGCCAGACAGACACAGCCCCTGATGTCAAAGACCCTGAGTGCTAGGGCAAGTTCAGGGGAGCGCAGTGGCCACTGCAATCCTGGGTGCTGAGTGATGCAAGAGGAAAGGGCCAGGGGCTTGGGGAGTGCCTATGAAAGGGCATTTGGGGAGCTCTTGGAAAGCTGACTGGAGAAACTAGCTTGTGTTTAGAGGAGCTCTAAAGGGCTATGGGTGCGACCTTGTGCAAATCACATCTCTCTGCATTTTTTGCCTGTGAGGGGTAAGGCTGGACGGGATCGTATTATTTACTAAAAGGAATAGTCTTCATCTCTTTAGCTATACTCCAAAGGTCTGTCAAATCTCACTCCAGCATATTCTCCATTTACAACCTTCTCACACAAAAAAAGCCTTTTTATTGTCCAGGGCCCATGAGTGAAATATCCCAGCAGTGGCTAGGTAGAAGAGTGAGATCCCAGAGAGATTTTCCCTGAGAGGAACATAGGAATTTTTTAAAGGGAAGAGAGGGGGGAAGGGTAGGAATTTTTCTTGAAGGAATGATGACATTTAAAAATCATCGTTCAGCCTGGCCAGTGTGGCTCAGTGGTTGAGCGTCGACCCATGCACCAAGAGGTCGCTGGTTTGATTCCCGGTCAGGGCACATGCCCAGGTTGTGGGCCAGATCCCCAGTGGGGGGCATGCAGGAGGCGGCCAGTCGATGTTCTCTCTCATTGATGTTTCTATCTCTCTCTCTTTCTTTTCCTTTCTCACTACAATCAATAAAGAAAAAATATATATATTTTTAAATAGCCAATTCCCAAGAGGGGGAAAAAAATGAATAAATAAATATCACCATTCAGCTATCCCCAGCACAACAGTTGATTCAATTAAGGATCATCAATGAACACTAAAACCATTGCGTGGAAAGTTGTTGAGGAACAGGATCCTCAAAAATCCCTTAAAATGGAGAGATCTGATGCTCGTCACCTTACCCAAAGGATCAAGCTCAAAGCTTCCCTCTGAAGCACTCGGCGGGGTGCTCTGCCCTTATCTTTGATATTTCAGTCCAAACTTTATTCTAAATCTTCTTTTGCCTGTTTCTTAATATGTGTATCTTTATTTTTTTTAAGCTGGGCAAGCTCAGCCACTCCCAAGATCTTAATAGAAACGACGTGCTCTGAATCTGTGCTCCCTACCAGATCTCACTCACCGCTCTCCATCCACGGTCCTGCCCGCTGGCCTTGTTCACCAGGACTTCCTCAACCACAACCTTCCCGGTGCTCAAGGCCTCCCTTTTCCTGTCCCCGGTTAGGTATGTTCTTCATCTTGCATTCCTTAACTTAGTCAATGGCCTCAAGATCCATCACTTGTCCACACCAGAAATCTGGTGGTCTTTCTTTCCTTATATTGTCAGCAAAAGTGTATTTATTATCTCCTAAGGCTAGGTACTGTGCTTAGTGTTAGGCAGGCAGTAAGGGAAAAACCAGTTTCAACACCCTTTTACATGGAGAAATGGACATTGATTAAATGATCACACAAATACATGCATAATTATAAACTGAGATACATGTTTTTGGTGAAAGAATATGGATCAAAGAGAGAATAAAACAGAACCTAACCCAGGTGGGGCGTGGGGTGAGGAAGGGACAAGGAGATTAATTTCAGAAATTGCTTCCCTGGGAAAATCTTTGAATTCAGATAAGAAGGATCCACTGCAATTAACGAAGCAGGGGAAGAGAGACAGGTTTGTAAAGAGGCCGAGGTTTCTGGGAATAGGGAAGAACATATGCAAATAGCTAGGGGTAGCTCTTTTGAAGAAGTGGGAGAATGAAGGTGTGGCTAGAGCACAGAGAACAAGAGGTAAAGAGTATGAGACTGAACTGGAGCCATCATTGGGGCCGACACTTGCTGAGTGCTGAAAATCATATGTGGTGTTTTCAACATTGTGTTAAAAGCAATAAGAAGGTATTAAAAAGTTTTGTTGTTGTTGTTTAATTTTTTTAATCTTTATTGTTGAAAGTATTACAGATGTCCCTCTTTTTCCCCCATTGATCCCCTCCTCCCCACTCCCATCCCTCTCCTGCTTTCCCCCAAATTATAGCCTGTGTCCATTGGTTGTGCATATAAATTCTTTGGTTTATCTCTTCCCAACCCCCTCACCCTTCTTCCCTCTGAGGTTTGTCAGTCTGTTCCTTACTTCCATATCTATTAAAAAAAAACCATTTTTTTCTTTATTGATTTGAGAGAGAGAAACATCAATGAGAGAGAACATCGATTGGCCACCTCCTGCATACCCTCCATTGCGGATTTGGCCCACATCCTGGGCATGTGCCCTGACCAGGAATCGAACTGCCGACCTCTTGGTGCATGGGTCGACGTTCAACCACTGAGCCACACCAGCCGGGCTCTCTGGATCTATTTTGATCATCAGCTTATTTTGTTCATGATATTTCATTAATAAGTGAGATCATGTGATATTTGTCTTTCTCTGACTGGCTTATTTCGCTCAGCATAATACTCTCCAGGTCCCTCCATGTCTTCTCAATGGATAAGAGATCTTTCTTCCTTACAGCTGCATAGTATTCCATTGTGTAAATGGCACTGAAAGGTTTTAAACATGGCAAGGTAGGGTTAGGGTGGAGGTTAACATATTGTGTGTTGTGCAAATATCACTCCGGCTGACATATGAAAAGCTGTTGAAGGGAAGAGGTGAGGAGGTAGATGCCAGTTAGGAGGGTGCTGTAGGAGTCCAGACATAAGATGACAGTAACGTGCCCTGAGCCAATGCAATGGAGATGGAGAAAAGCAGATAGATTCAACAAATACTTTAGGGTCAAAATCTACAAAGCTTGAAACAGATAGTATACAGGGTAGGTTGGTAAAGAAGGGCTGGAATGGCTCTAAGATTTCCAGAAATTCTGAATGTGGGCCCCAGCAATCCCTGTTTCCTAAGAAAAAATAACATGAGAAGAGGGCCAAGTGAAAGAGGGCCAGGAAGATTATGAGCCAGATTGGATATATGAGGACTAAGGTGACTCTGAGACTTTCAAGCAGAGTAATCAAGTAGGCATTTGGATATATGAGTTTGGACTCAGAGAGATTGGACCTGAGATTTGGGAGTCGTTGACATAGAGGTGGTAACTGTGACCTTATATAAGAAGAGATAAGGTTGCCCAGCCAGTGTGGCTCAGTGGTTGAGCGTCGACCCATGCACCAAGAGGTCGCCATTCGATTCCCAGTCGGGGCACATGCCCAGGTTGTGGGCCAGATCCCCAGTGGGGGGCATGCAGGAGGCGGCCAATTGATGTTCTCTCTCATTGATGTTTCCATCTCTCTCTCCTCTCCCTTCCTCTCTCTCTAAAATCAATAAAGAAAAAAAATTAAAAACAAAATGTCTGTCAATGATGAATAAATAAAATGTGGCCTGGCTATACAATGGAATATTTCCATCAATAAAAGGCAATAAAAAACTGATACATGCTACCACATAGATGAACTTTGAAAACACTGTGTTCAATGACAAGCCAGTTACTAAAAACCACATACAATATGATTCTATTCACATGAAATGTCCAGAATAGGCAAATCTATAGACAGAAAGTGGATTAGTGTTTGTCTGGGTCTGGAAAGATGAGAGGGGGTGGGTAATGACTGCTACTAGGCACTGGGTTTCTGGGGATGATGAAAAAGATCTAACACTAAATTGTGGTGATAGTTGCACAACTCTGTGAATATATTACAAACCATTGAAATGTACACTTTATTTTTTTCTTTATTGATATTAGAGAGAGAGAGAGGAAGGGAGAGGGAGAGATAGAAACATCGAAGAGAGAGAACATTGATTGGCCGCCTCCTGCATGCTCCCCACTGGGGACCGGGCCTACAACCTGGGCATGTGTCCTGACCAAGAATAGAACTGGCGACCTCTTGGTGCATGGGTTGATGCTCAACCACTGAACCACACCGGCTGGACAAAATGTACACTTTAAATGGGTAAATGGTCCAGCCGGTGTGGCTCAGTGGTTGAGTGTTGACCCATGAACCAAGAGGTCGCCAGTTCGATTCCCGGTCAGGACACATGCCCAGGTTGTAGGCCCGATCACCAGTGGGGGGCATGCAGGAGGCAGCCAATCAATGTTCTCTGTCATCGATGTTTCTATCTCTCTCTCCTTCTCCCTTCCTCTCTCTCTAAAATCAATAAAGAAAAAAAATCTTTAAAAAAAAATGGGTAAATGTTATGGTATGTAAATTTTATCTCAATAAAGCAGTTTTTTAAAAAAAATAAAGAAACTGCCCTGGCCAGTTTGGCTCAGCGGTTAGGGCGTCAGCCTGCGGTCCAGAGAGACCTGGGTTCGGTTCCAGCTAAGGGCACGTACCTTGGTTGCTGTTTGTCCCCGGCCCCTGGTTGGGTCGTGCGGGAGGCAGCCACTCGATGTGTTCCTTTCACGTCGATGTTTCTCTCTCTCTCTCTCTTCCTCTCTCTCCCTCCCACTCTATCTGAACAAAAAATAGAAAAATGTCCTCGGGTGAGGATATAAAAAAAATAAAATAAATAAATAAATAAATAAATAAATAAAATAAAAAATAAAAATAAAAAAAGAAAGAAACTGACATCTAAACTAGGTGACAACAGGCTATTTTTTAATGAATATTATTTATTTTCGTTGATTCCAGAGTCCTCTTATCTGGTATCAAAATAGCTAGGAAACTGATTTTGTCATCACAAGTTTGTTTGGATGCAGACAGAATGAAAACAAAAGATTTGTAATGGTTTTGAGGGGTCTTTCAGATCAACTAAAGACCAACCCAATCAAATAGTGACTGAGGTATTTATATATCTTGGATCCTGAGAGTGCTATGGACACTCTGACAAAATTCTAAGTGCAGTAGTATCCCCTTATCCATGGGGAATACGTTCCAAGACCCCAGTGGATGCCTGAAACTATGGAACCACGGACAGTACATATATATATATATATATATATATATATATATATATATATATGTGGTTTTTTTCCCATACATATATACTTTTTCACTTAAATAAAGCACTTCACGGATTCTCTTTGGCATATCTGAATTGCCAGCATCAGTACTTTTGCACTTTGCACTTTGGGGCCATTATTAAATAAAATAAGGGTGACTTGAAAACAAGCACTGCAATATTGGGACAGTTGATCTGCTAACCAAGCCAGCTACTGAGTGACTGATGGGCGGGGAGCACATGCAGCATGCAGATGCTGGACAAAGGGATGATTCACGTTCCAGGCAGGATGGAACAGGACAGCGTGCGATTCATCATGCTACTCAAAATGGCATACAATTGAAAACTTATTAATTGTTTATTTCTGGAATTTTCTATTTAATATTTTTGGATCATGGTTGACCATAGGTAACTGAAACCACAGAAAGCAAAACAACTGACAGATAAGGGGGACTAGTGTATTTAATCCACTTAAGTTCATTCATTCATATTCATATATTGAGAACCTATTGGTGATCATTTTTAATACATGTTAAAAGAGTAGTAATCATTTTTTCTTTATTTAAACAAATTTTTTTTTTTTATTTTAGAGAGAGGAAAAGAGAGGGAGAGAGAGAGAGAGACATCGATTGGTTATCTTCCATACCCACCCTGGCTGGGGATCGAACCTGCAACCTAGGTATGTGCCCTGACCTGGAATTGAACTCGTGCACAGAGCGACACTCCAACCAAATGAGCCACATCGGCCAGGGCAGTAGTAACCTTTTTTAAATATTAAATTGAGACCCATGGTCTGATAATAGGACTATATATTAGAAATGGACTATCCCTTAAATCTGGATATAAGCTCTCTTAGTACACAATCCAGTTCTGGATAGTGGGAAGGTAGAAGTAGGAAACTGACATTTGTTGAATGTCTACAATTTGTCAAGTACTGTGCTAAGCAATTCAAAAGTATAATCTCATGTAATCCTCATAATAACACTTTGAGGTGAGTATTATTATCAGATGAATAGACTATTCAAAGAGGTTATGTAAATTACCCAATGTCGCATAACCTGTAAGCTAGAGAGAAGGTATTTAAAATCAAGTGTTCTGATTCTAAAAGTAGTATTTTGCTTTGTTTTTGGTTCATTTTTGTCTATGCTGTCTCCCAAGAGATTGTTTATGAATCAATCAATTTATACAGCAAAAACTTACATACAATTAGCATACGCCAGTCATTGTGCTGGATGCTACAGATACAAAGATGAACTCAGTGGAAACAACCACTGACCTCACAGGGCTCACAGTCCAGCTAGAAAGATAAACCATTTAACAAGAACAGCTTAAGTCTTCACCATATTGCAAGGTTCAACCAACTTTCCCTCCAGCTCCAGCTCTTGCCTCTTCATCCAGGACTTTCTATGCCAGTGGACACTTTGAACCCCTTCCCAGAGATCCCCTAAACCACCTCTCTTTATTTTCACTTTCACTCTCCTTCTACTTTTTTCTTTCTTTCTTTCTTTCTTTTTTTTTTTACGTGCTCCTAGCGGGAACAGAACCCAGGACTCTCTGGTCCGCAGGCCAACACTTCAACCGCTGAGCCAAATCGGCCAGGGCTCCTTCTACTTTTGTACATGCCTCCCTTTCTGCCTTCACCTACCTCTTAAGAAAAACTGATTTAGACAAAGTTGGGGAGAACAAAAGACCTTGTTTTTATTCTGGGTTAGCCTCTTCTTTGTACCGTAGTGGCAAGTTGTTAATCTATCCCAGCTTCAGTGCCCTCATCTGTAAAATGAAAATGATGATAACTATGTCACATGATATTTGTGAAGATTAGTGTAATAAACAAGCATAATCCTTTCACAAAGTGCTATGCATTAATAAAGGAAGGATCCTTGAGAGTCAGGGATGCTTCATGAAGAAGGAAAGATGTAAGTTACTCCTTGAAAGATGAGTAGATTCTGAATGGTAGTCACAATTGCGGAAGAGAGGCTAGATAAAACTTGTTCTTTTTCTGTGTTTTAAATATTCTTTCACAAGATACTCTGTAGAGCAGCACCAGGAGCTGGCTGTAATAAGAAGGTCAAGCCTTCTTTCTTGAGCAGTTAGTGCATTGTATTCATAAGAATGTGGAGATTCTCTCACCCTTTTTACTCTCCTGACCCAAAAAATGTCTTAAGAACTTCCCTAGTTAGCCCATTCACCAACTCAACTTCCTACCTCCTCCACAGTGTCTCCTCTTTGCCATAAGCTCACAGCCATTCACTGATTCTTTTTATAAAATGTTGTTAGTGATTTTAGAGAGAGAGGAGGGGAGAGAGAGAGAGATCTATTGGCCGCCTCCAGCATGCACCCAGACCGGGAATTGAGCCCGCAACCTGGGTATGTGCCCTGACCAGGAATCGAACTGGTGACCTTTCAGTGCATGGGATAACACTCAACCCTAAGATATAAATATTATCATCCCATTTTAGCAATGAGAAAATCAAAGTTCAGGGAGGTGAGAGACTTTTCTAAAGTCACACAGATGATATGTGGCAGAGCCTGGATTCAAACCCAGATCAGTTTCATTCCAAAGACCATGTTCTCGACCAGGTATCTGACTTACCACTAAACCAAAAGCTTTATAAATATGTGCATATATATTTATAAAAAAGAGGCCTACTATGCATATTACAATAATGTATTTTTTCACTTGAAAATATACTGTAGACTTGTTTTCATCTCAATAAATGATCATTTCATCATTATTTCTAATGACTGCCTTGTCCTTCATTATATAGAGGATCATATGCTGGAAACAATTCCCCACTGTTATATATAGGATTGGTTCCAATATATCACTATTTCATAGACACTGATATAAATATTTTTATTTGCTGTCGATTTTAAAGCATTTTTCATATAACTTGATGAAATAATTTCTTATAGAACTTTAAAGAAGCCTGCATTAGAATGAATGCAAGCTTCTCAAGAATTCATACAGATAAGAAGGCAAAATTCCTTTTTGTTCCCATGCTTTACTTAGTCCATAACACTTAGTTTATTTATATTGAGGGGAATTGGAAACAATCTAAATGACTAACAATAGATTTTAATATAAAGTATAAATCTGCACTACGTAACCACCAGCTACATATGGCTATTTAAATTTAAATTTCATAAAATTAAAAATTCCTCAGTTTCACTGGTCACATTTCAAATGCTCAATCGCCACATGGGACTAGTGATGACTCTACTGGACAGAGCAGATACAGGACATCCCCATCATCACAGAAATGTCTGTTGAACGGTGCTGATAGCATACTCATGGATGAAATATTATACAATATTTCAAAGGAATCCAGAAGGTCTATCTACACTGACATGGAAGGATACAAGTTTTTGTTTGTTTTAACTTTTTATTTAAGTGATTATGGATTCATAAGGCTAAGAGAGTTTTATAATAATTTTATAAGATTATAGTCATGTGTTATGTAAATTTTTTTAAATAACTACATTTTTTAAAACTTCCCATGAAAAGTGAATTTATAGAGTAGTGAAAGGACAGAGTGAGGAGATGAGGTCACTTCAACTTAATTCATTGGAGAAAGGTTTCGTGGAGGCGGTGACCTTGAGCTAGGTCTGAAAGGTAAGCAAGTGAAGAGCTAGAAGGCAGAGAGAAGAGGAAACTTATCTGTGGGGCTGGATAGAAGGGTAGATTTATTTATTTATTTTATTTTATTGTTAATATTTTTAACTTTTTTTTTAATCCTCAGCTGAGGATATTTTTCCATTTATTTTCAGACAGAGTGAGAGGGAGCGGGGGAGAGAGAGAGAGACATCGATGTGAGAGAGACACATTGACTGGCTGCCTCCCACACGACCCCGACCAGGGCCAGAGACCAAACTGCAACTGAGGTATGTGCCCTTGACAGGAATCGAACCCGAGACTCTCTGATCCTTGGGCTGACGCTCTAATTGCTAAGCCAAACCGGCTAGGAGCTTATTTTAAAATGTTTTAATCCTAACCCAAGGATATGTTTTTATTGATTTTTTTTTTTTAAGAGAGAGAGAGAAACATTGATGTGAGAGAGAAACATTGATCCATTGCCATTGCCTCCTGTACACGACCCAAGAGGGGATCAAACCTGTACCTAGGTATGTGCCCTGACCGGAGTTGAACCTGTAACCTTTCAGTGTAGGGGATGACACTCCAACCAACCGAGCCTCCCTGCCAGCAGAAGGGTAGATTTAAATGAGGATTAAAGCCCAAAGTACAGTGACCAGTTCTACATTTGGGGAATGTTACAAGAATTAGGTAACACAACATACTATAATGAAAGCATTTTGTATCCTAGCAAGTACTGTCCAAACTAGAAGGACTGGGAGCACAATGCATATGCTTTGAAAACTTGTGTACTTTGAAAACAAAATGCATATAAGATAGCATTTTTCTTCTTTATATGAAAATTTTTAAAAGTTTGATAAATGCAATTGTATAAATAATAAACGCACATATAGCATTACATACGTATTAAGACTGAATTAATAGAATATTTACTTGTTTCATACCTCTAAAGAGTCACTATTATAAATTAGATTCTCACTATTATGTTAAAAAAAGAAAAAGAAAAGCAAAAACATCTAGCCAGAAATATCACTCTACCTCATGATGATTTCGTTTTTCTTTTGCATAAGCCTGTGTCTTTCAAATAATCCACAAGCAAATAGCTCCATTCTGTAGATGAGAAATTATAAAAGACCATGTAATCAGCTGACAAAGGAACTGAAAACAAGCCCAGAGGAAATGCATGGCTGTTCTTACAAAGTCACAATGTACTGTTCTGTTTGCCTCCCACTCTCAAAGTGTATATTCCTGACATTTCTTGTCTTATAATTGGACTTTATGAATGAGAGCTGTAGGATGCTGTCTGGTGAATGATCTGAAAAGGATATGCTGAAACACAGTGGAGGTGCTTGCAAAAATTCAATGCTAGGTTTTGTGTGGGAACTTAAATAAGAGGCATAAATTAGAAATTAGAAATTCAGAACCCCAAATTTTATTCTTTATAAAATAAGGGCTATTTTCTTGGTCCTTATGGGAAACTTTGAATAGTTTAGGTAATATAGAATGTGGAAACCAAATGTATAAACTGGAGTTTCAGAATAGCTTGGGATCCCCTGGCTTCCCGGAGTTTATACCCTTTACAATGTTCTGGCAAGAAAAGAGAAGTTCAGTAATTTGTATCTTCTTTAATTTAGCTTCTTCATCCCAACTGCTCAGCAGCCATTAAAAACTGGACTTATAACATTTTTACAGCATGTTGTTCTTTCAAACTGCATTCAATTTCATATCTCTGTGGTCTAGCTGATGAATAGCACCAGTTAGTCAAGAATCAGGTCACTAGGGGAAAAAATTATTATCAATAGATTTTAAAAAAATTATTTCTCTCTCTCTAAAACAATCAATAAATTTTTTAAAAAAGAAAAGAAAGAGTTCACTGGGTCTCTGGAAATTATCAGTCATATTTAGTAAAGAAGTTTTTCCTGTGTGCCTACTATGTGCAACATGAGATGCGGCCATGACAAGGATTCTCTTTTGTTGGAAAAATACTGGGAAAGAAAAAAAGGAAAGAGCGTTTCTGAAGCAAGGCAGGCAGGAATCAAAAAGTAGGCTTGAAAAAATTCTCCAAGGAAACAGGCCATTATGTTAATGGTCTCTGTATGTCTCTGGGTGGTAACATGGTGGGTTTTTTTCCCCCTTCATTATACTTTTTTTTTATACTTTCTGATTTTTTTTTTCTACAATAGGCATATATAACATATAAACAGAAAATAATAAAGTAAAAATCTTAAAAGAAAAAGAGTCTCCAAAAGACTATACAAATAAGAGATTCAAATGTAAATAAGTCCATTGATTGGTATAGTTGACTGCCAATCATATTGATGGACAGCATGACTCCAGCTACTTAATTGGTTGTTGTTGTTTTCTTAATTAAGCATTGGGCCTCAGCCTTTGGTAAGAAGGAAATGTGCCATTCACCTTATGAAGGCATGAACTCTTTTGGACTCTGAAACTTTGCCTCTACTGATGGAAGAATTCATGCAACACCCTGCCCCCGAAGCCCTTAAAAAACTTGAACTTCTAATTTGTTTTTTCAAAGATAACTATGAGATCCTCAGGAAAATAATATTGTGGATTAATATGTGACATTTACATGTTATAAAACAAGTACCATATTAACACAACAATAAAATGTTGAAAATTCATCCACTGCCTTTTGTTTTTACATTTGTGCCAACCTTTCTGCTGTTAGAAATTACTATGTCCAGTTAAATTCTAGTCAGTCAGGAAATCAGAGGGAGCCCCCAGTGAATGAAAGGGTCATTCATCGAGGGCTGAGCACGAAGGTCCTTAGTCCACAGTGAGTTATCCTGTGCACATACCCTCCAAGTACAGATGGCTCCTCGGGGCAGGAATTAAAGATGAAGACAGAAATGACTCTCAAACGGAATACAGTACATGAATTCACTTAGAAGGCACCAGGGTGTGTCTGCTTTACTGACTTTTCCGAAGGCACAGAATTTGGCCCTATTTCCAGTTATAGTAAATATGTTTGCTCCTTAAAATGTGCCTCTACATTTCCCCAAATGAGGACCATAGCTTATCACCAAATTCTTAATGAGCTGCTTGGTGGTTTGAAAACACGAGGTCATTTGGGTCTCAGAGACACTGAAGCCCAGACGGCACCTTTGTCTTCACGCTCCCCCAGAAGCTCCCCGGAGCAGGCAAGGCCTTTCTCTCCTGAGTTCTGGCCGTTGGCTGGGGCCTTCTCGAGGAGAAAAGAAAGGGTGGGGGGGCACTGCCGGGTGAGGTTGGCCTTTCCTAACTTTTATTAATAGAGAACATGTGGGCTGAGGCAAAGGCGGACACTGGGGTTGCTGAGTAAACAGGATGGGATGAGAAAGAGAATGATGCTTTTATATTCTTGTCTATTATAGATCCAGGGAGGCTCTTCAGTGGAGATGAAAGGGAGAGACATTTAAAGGAAGCAGCTTCCAAATGTGCAGACCACTGACGTCTTCTTTCCCATTTCCACGGAAGGGAGCTGTGTGGTCAGCGCCAACCAAAGTACTAAGAGATTTCACCAAGGCTTTCCTCGTCTTCGTCTCTGTGACCTCTCTCCATCACCTGAGAACCCTCTTCACTTATTTATTCATTCCACTGATGTTAATCGAGTGCTGCTGTTTGCCAGGCATCGTTTGGGCACTGTGACTACCACAGTGAAAAGGACAGTCTTCATGGACAGTCCAGAGAGGAAGGCGAGTAACAGGGAATTACGATAGGCAGGTACCGGCGGTGACACCAGCCGGACGCACGTGCGGTGGGCGCCTGGAGAGGGGGGACTCTCCAGACTTCTCAGGGGAGGGGTGGTCAGGGAGGCGCCCCTGAAAAGGAGTCCATGACACCTGGAGTGAGCCTGGAGGTAACCAGCAGGAGAAGGGAGGGCGGGCTTATGACTTGACATGACAAGAACTTTGCAAAATGAGTGTAACAGCATCATTGCTTAGAAAATTCATGTTCCTCTCAGGGATGAGAGAGAAGATAGCCTCCCCAAAAGCTCTATGGAAAGATACTGTAGAAGCTATACCAAAAGTCTGCTGGGGTTTCAGAACACCTAGGCGAGAGTCTGCAGCTGGAGGAGGAAGGAGAAAGGGCTGTTTGCTCGGAAGCTTTCCTCCCAGGCCGGCCTGTTTTTGCCTACAGCCCATACACGCCTTTTCATGGAAAAGGAATTAAAGACTCTGCGGCAGGCAGGTATGTGAGGGATTTTCCCCTTTCCTTAGCAAAACATGTCTATATTGTTACAAATATAAGTATTTAGGGTATTTTAAGTATGTTTGCCCCATAATCTTAAAAACAGCATTACTAAGATAAACTAATTACATTTTAATTTTTGTGTTGACATCTGACTATCAGGAAATTTTATCGTTAAATTTTATTTTTAATACTATATATACATATGTCATAAATACCACATACGGTTTGGCCGGTTTGGCTCAGTGGTTAGAGCGTCGGCCCGTGAACCAGAGAGTCCTGGGTTTGGTTCCCGCTAAGGGCACGTATCTCGGTTGCAGTTTGTCCCTGCCCAGGTTGGGGTCATGCGGGTGGCAGCCAGTCGATGTCTCTCTCTCACATCTATGTTTCTCTCTCTCTCTTCCTCCCTCTCTCCCTATCTGAAAAATAAATACTGAGTATTTGGAAGATTGCTATATAAACTTGAAACTTCCCCAAAATATAACAAACACATATGAACATACCAATGATAAAGTTTTAACCACAAAAAACATAAGCAAGTACTGAAGAACTGAGCTGGTACAGATTTTTTTCATTTATCAATTTTATTTCAGACAATTTTAAAAAAATGAGAACTTTGTCAGTATAAAAGCAATTTATTTCATGCCATTATTTCTTTTCAATCTGCTAGCTAAAAACATGTCCATATCAAGCTTTTGTTTCTTGATCCTTATTATAGTCTCCATAAAAATCATTAGAAAGATACTGTCTCAAAAAGAGAAGCTGATTCCTCTCCTGTCCAAATTGTTAGTTTTCTGATTGACTTTGAAAACCAAAACTTTACTCTCTTTGAGGGAAAATAATCTATTTTTCTAGAGAATTTCAATCTGTCAGTCACTCTGATAGACGCATAGCTCCTACTGTATTATTTTTTGCTTCAGCTAACATATGTTAAAACAAAATCACTTCTAAAGCTGAAGACATCTCAACAATCTGATTCACTCCAAAAGTTCTTCAACCAGCGACTGCCGAGTCTCCCTGATGTAAGACGTTACCTTGACTCATTTTCTTCCCGTATCAAACAAGTGTATGATCTGCCCCAGAAATGAGTTGCATCCAAACATTGTCTTAGCAGAGAAGTTAGAGCTGCTGAATTTGACTCACACATTTTCAGCTTTAAATCTCACAGAAAGATACTTTGGCTCCAAGACATGAAATGATTGAGAGGGAAAAAAAAAATGTTCAGGAAGTTTTCACTTTTCATCATTTTTAGTCAATGATCCATTTGTATGTTGGCCAAAAAGTATTGTTACAATGAATTACTTACTATATGCAGGCAGAGGCTACGACTGTCACTGATATTTCCTCTTGGGGACTAGAGAATTCAGTGCTTTCCTCAAATGTGTAGAGTGAATTTAGGCAGTTGGACATATTTTTCAGCAATTCTTTTTCACAGAAAAAATTTTATGAAAAATAGTTTTAGTTTATGCTGAAACAAGTTACATCCATACTGAGTTTTATACAAGTCAGTCATCCAAAAGAACCCAGACAGCTGGCGCTGTGGCCATATTCACGAAGTTGTTATTCTCAAGGAAGAAACCCAATTAAAATGTTAAACAAGTCGTGGACTAGAGGGAGCTAGCTTATTTGCTTGCTTTTTCTTCCTTCTTGCTTTCCTTCCTTCCTTCCCTTCTCTATTTCTCTCCTCTCTTTCTTTCTTCTTCTTTTTTTAAATTCAGATATCTTTAGCTCAAAGCCTGTTTGTTACATGTTTTTACAACTCATGGGCATTAAACTGTACTTCTGTCAGCAAGAATAGTTAGAGCACACCAATTATTGAAATTGTCAGAACCCTCAGGTAAAAGTGCTTCAGGTGCCAAAAAGCAGCAAGCCTCGTCAGCATGCGGAGACGCTGTTTCTCCCTGGGGCTTAGAACCGGGCTTTCCTCTGAATCAGATGGACAAACACGTGTGGACTTCAAGTGGGAGCGTCTTTCTTGCCGTCTAGAAACTGACATCTGAAGGACCTTGGTGCCGAGGACTTGCAGCCACTGGAGGCGAGCCCGTGCTTCCGGAGACCAAGCAAGAGGAAAAGGCAGACACTGGACCTCTGGTTCCTAAAATTAGCTGCTCAACAGAGTCACCTGGGGTTTGTGAAACCACTCAGATGTCTGGGTTCAATATAACTGGCCTGGGATGTGGCCTGGGCCTCGGTATTTTTAAAAGCAGCAAATGTTAAGGACCATTGTTTTAAAGTATACAAATTTCACATTTAAGACATAGATAAATTAGGGCAAAAGAAACTCTCCTTCATGTGAGGTGAAAAATTAATCAAAAAGGAAGAGAAAAATGCCCTGGCCAATTTTGCTCAGTGGTTAGAGCATCAGCCCGCCGGCCGAAGGGGCATGTGTTCGATTGGGGTCAGGAGCGTGTACCTGGGTTGCAGGTTCAATCCCCGGCCCTGGTTTGGGTCATACAGAAGGCAACCAATTGATGTGTCTCTCTAACAATGATGTTTCTCTCTCTCTCCCTCTCTCCCACTCTATCTTAAAAAAAAAAAATCAATGGAAAAATATCCTTGGGTGAGGATTAACAAAAAAAAAGGGGGGGAAGGGAGGGACTAGTTCTTACTATCTCCATTCCTCATAATTATTCTGTTGTCATTTAATATAATCAAATGGTCATCTAAGAAACCCATTGAGATTTTTTTTTAGTTAATCCTCACCTGAGGATATTTTTTCCATTAATTTTTAGAGAGAGTGGAAGGGAGGCAGGGAGGAGGGGGAAAGAGAGAGAGAAAGAGAGAGAGAAACATCAACGTGAGAGAGACACTTCGATTTGGTTGCCTCCTGCGTGTACCCCAGGATCCAATCTGCAACCCAGGTACATGCCCTTGACCAGGAATCCAACACAAGACCCTCTGGTCAGGCTGACGCTCTAACCACTGAGCCATGACAGCCAGGGTCCCACTGAGATTTTTAATCAGTTTACTTGGCCCCTCTTCAGAAGCTCTGTGTCAGAAACTTTACATCCAAGCAACTGCAAACAGCTGTCAGGACAAACACCATGTTGTTTCCTGGCTCAGGCCCTACTGCTGGAGAGGGGAGGCAAACTCCCTCGCCATCTACAAGACGAGTGAGCTGTCCCACTCAGACAGGCAGCCCTTCCTGGTCCTGCAGCTGCGGTCAGGCAGGAAGGAGGTGGGCTCAGAGTCCCTAGGTCTTCCCATTTTTCAAGAGAACTCAGAAATCTTCATGTGTATGTGAAATCTCACAATTTCTAAATGTTTGGCAAGTAATTTGATGACGAAAAATCAAAGCACATCTGCCTACCAAAAGCCAGCTGCCGGTTTGCAACCTCTGGCCTGGAAGGCTGTTCTTCACCTCACCTTCAGGTAGCTAACTTCTCCGCTTTCAGAGCTCACTTCTGGAGGCCACCCCTCCTCCGCCACCGCTGTCCCCTGCCTAGTGCTCCAACTCTGGGCGCTCAGCACATCTCCAAAGTGTATCTCCCTGCGGGGAGTTGTGTGTCTGTGTCCCCTAATAACTGCCTGATTCCCTGAGGGCAGGGATGGTGCCTTCGTTTTCTTATTTTAGGAATGTATGTTAATTCCAAACTGGATTCTGACTCAGCAAACAAATGTTTATTAAATACTTACTGTGGCCCTGGCCAGTTTGGCTCAGCGGTTAGAGCGTCGGCCTGCAGTCCAGAGAGACCTGGGTTCGGTTCCCGCTAAGGGCATGTGCTTAGGTTGCGGTTTGTCCCCGGCCCTGGTTGGTCGTGCGGGTGGCAGCCACTCGATGTGGCCCTTTCACGTTGATGTTTCTCTCTCTCTCCCTCCTACTCTATCTGAACAAACAAACAAAACAAAACAAATAAATAAATAAATAAATACTTACTGTGTATGTATACAAGAATTTAACGAATTAAAACTATGGCCCCTCAGAAATACGACATCATGGTTTACAAATGACTCAGCTGTGGCTAGTCACAGTAATGCAAATCCTAGTCTGAGCAGATTGGGAAGAACGGTAGGTTTAGCGGAGTGGAGTGGGGTAGCCAGAATGAGCCAAACCTCCTCTTCTGCAGTGAACAGTTACTAGTGAGCTCCTACAACTGAAAAATCAAGATGCTCTCAACATAGGCGTGTTATATAGAAACATGGAGGTAAATATAAAAAGCAGCAGCTGATACTTGAAGGCATTTGCCTCTGGAAAGAGGGGGACAGGGAGGCAGAGAACTATGAACCTGTGGGAACCATTTTATCCTTTACAATATGGGCATATATAACTTTGATACAAGAATAGAAACAAGCCCTGCCCTGGCTGGTTTGGCTCAGTGGTTAGAGCTTCGGCCTGTGGACCAGAGTCCCGGGTTCGGTTCCTGCTAAGGGCACGTACCTTGGTTGTGGTTCGTCCCCGGCCCCGGTTGGGGTTGTGCGGGTGGCAACCAGTCAATGTGTCTCTCTCACGTCGATGTTTCTCTCTCTCTCTTCCTCCCTCCCTCCCTCCTGCTCTGTCTGAAGATAAATGCAAAAGTGTCCTCTGGTGAGGATAAAAAAAAGAATAGAAACAAGCCCTGGTCGGTTTGGCTCAGCGGTTAGAGCGTCAGCTGCAGGCTAGAGAATTTCAGGTTCGATTCCCAGTCAAGGGCACGTACTAGGTTGCAGGTTTGATCCTGGCCCCTGTTGGGGTCCTGCAGGAGGCAAACAATTGATGTGTCTGTCTCACGTTGATGTTTCCTCTTTCTCTCTTTCCCTCCCTCCCATGCTATCTAAAAAGCAATGGAGTCCGGCTGGTATGGCTCAGTGGTTGAGCGTCGACCTATGCACCAAGAGGTCACCGGTTTGATTCCTGGTCAGGGCACATGCCCAGGTTGTGGGCCCAATCCCCAGTGGGGGCATGCAGGAGGCGGCCAATCTATGTTCTCCCTCATCGATGTTTCCATCTCTCTCTCCCTCTCCCTTCTTCTCTCTCTAAAATCAATAAAAAGAAAAAAAAATGTTTAAAAAAAAAAAAGCAATGGAAAAATATCCTCGGGTGAGGATTAAAAAGAATAAAACAAAACTAAAAATTTGAAAAGAAGGGTGATTGGCTTTTAGAGCTATGCATGTTTGGGTTGGAATCCCACTTTAGCACTTACTTAGGTCGGACCACGCTAAATTAACTTCCGTAACCTCTCTGAGCCTATTTGTCTCCATCTGTAAAATCAGAACAGTTGTGATTGTGAGGGTTAAATGAGGTGTAATGTGTAAGGCCCTTTGCCCTTATTGGGCAGGTGAGGTGAGTTCCCATGCAGTCGGCCAGGCTCCCACCCTCTCACGTGGCCATTGTAGGAGACCAGCGGCCAGCTTTCTGCCCTTGGAGCAGAGCTCTAATTATACCAAAGCCCAGTTGTCTGACGAGGGAGACTTCCGATCAGCGTTTCTCAATCTTCAACAAGGTACAGACCCCTTTCAAAAGAGAAACAAAATAAAACACCAAACTCTTAGGGATCCAGTTGACTTAGACTATTTTTATTAGAATGCTTAAAAATATTATAGTATTATTTATAACTCCTTATATACAAAAAAATTAAGCAACAATAAAGTAAAAACAAATTATTTATTTATTTATTATTTATTTATTAATTTTTCGAGAAAGAGAGAGACAGAAACATCAATTTGCTCTTCCAACTATTTATGCGTTCATCGGCTGACTCCTGTATGTGCCTTGACGGAGGATCAAACCCGCAACCTTTGTGCATCGGGAGGATGTTCCAATCAACCGAGCTACCAAGCCAGGGCTAAAAATAATTTTTTTTTTTTTTTGTTCAGATAGAGTGCGAGGGAGAGAGAGGAAGAGAGAGAGAAACATCGATGTGAAAGTGACACATCAAGTGGCTGCCACCCACACGACCAACCAGGGCCGGGGACAAACTGCAACCGAGGTACATGCCCTTAGCGGGAACCGAACCCGGGTCTCTCCGGACCTCAGGCCGACGCTCTAACCGCTGAGCCAAACCGGCCAGGGCTAAAAATAAATTTAAATGAAAACCAAATAAAGAAAATAGTAGAATTCAAATGAACGCTAATTTAATGACCTCTGGTGACATTTTGCTGAAACAGAATCACAGCTTTTTAAGAGCACATAGCATAGCAGGTTCTCGTGGGTCCCCACGCCCAGGCCACAGGTGCTAGCTGATGACCCAATTTCTCATCGCTTTTCTGTGAATCTTCCTTCCACTGCCTTCGTGTGGTGGTGGCATGTCTCTTAGGCATCAGGTCTACTCATGATCTTTTCTTGTTTAGCTGGGTAATTAAAGTCACAAAATGTACCACCAACTCAATCATAAACAGAAACTCAGGCTCAAAAATATAGAAGAACCCTAAATTAAAAATCCTCATGGAAAACTAGAAAATCTCTGAATGGAACTCTTTGGTGGTTGATTAAAGTCTCCCGGGAAGCCTTAAGCCAAAGTCAAGGGTAAGGCCTTTCCAGGCAGCAGGCACCATCCTCCCTCTCCCCATCTTGCCCAACCCCTCCACAGGGTCCAGTCAAAACTGCTGGTTCGACTGTTTTTACCAAACGCATGGGGCATCTGTTAAACTCTGATGAAGATTCCCTTCTTTTCTACCACCAATTGCTCCTAATTCTATTATACTGGTTGTGATGGGTCCTTGGTTTGCTTTCTTTTTTCTTTTAAATTGGCTTTCATTGTCAAACTACATATTACAACATTTATACCACACACAGGGCAAAAACCAAAGACATGTTATCTGATTCACCAAAGGACAAACTTCATCTTGCAGTGAAAAATATTTGCTGACTTTTTTGATGCTAAAAAACAAAACAAAACAAAAAACTCTGTATTTTAATGGAATTTAATACATGTTTCTAATATATTAAAAACAATCTCAGCAAACTGTCCTTTTGTGGAATGACTTGATATCCAAGGTTTTCGAGCCTTCCCTAGAAAGAGGTTGTGCTGTCAAAAGACAAATAGATAGAGTATATTCAAAGTTCCCCAATCCATCCTCTGCTCTTACCCCACAGCCCAGGCTGTTAGGCAGGATACTCTCAGACATGGCAGGCTGTGTGTTCTGGCCACACACCTCCAGCCACATGTGTTCTGTGCCAAAGGCCAGGGGGTGAAATGTTTGCAATCACAGCTGTGCAGAGGAGTTAAGACAGTTTGAGCAACCATGGCCATTTGAGGGGCTCCAGGTTGCCGCAATGAATGAGAGGAAGTTGCTTCTAATCACACCAAAAAGACCTAGGGCTATGTTTTCATTGGTTCAATAAACACTAAACAATTACTACATGAGGTTCCATGTTTTCTATTAGGCAGTGTGAGGGATAAAAAGATGAAGACATACACCCTCCCTTAGAGAAACACACAATCTAGAGGAGGGGTTAGACTCATAAAAACAAATAACTGCAAAGAAGTGTGAGAAGTGCTAAGTTTAGTATATAATGGGCTATGGGAGCGCAGAGAAAAGGAGCAGCTCAGCTTACCCGGAGGAATTTTGAGTTGGTCTTCTGGCTGGGTTAGAGTTCCTCAGCTTAACAAGCGGGGTGGGGGGAGGAGTCCAGGCAGAGCTACAGCACAGGGGCGGAACAAAGCTTGGCTCATGCAGGGAAGAGTAAGTAGGTCTGGGTTATATAATGTATAGTAGGTCAAAATAACCAGAAAAGACAACCAGGATAGATGATTAAGTTTGGATTTTTCTTACTGGTTTCAATTTGATGTGTGTGTGTGTATGTGTGTGTGTAGATAGATAGATAGATAGATAGATAGATAGATAGAACAATATTTATGTAAATAAGCATTGTACTAGACTTGGGGGATATAGAATGAGTTTTTGCAGTGGTTCTTAAAAGGAAGATCTTCAAAGCAAATAATAACTCATAAAATGCAATTCTATAATAGTATTGACCAAATATTGTTATGGTTTTTTCAATGACTAAAATCTAGAATAGCCAGAAGAATGGATAGGCTGCTTGTCCTTCAAACAAGTTTTCATAGATTGAATTTATTTCGAGCAGGACTTTGATAAGAGTCGGGCAAAAAGGGGTTGATTTCATATTCTTTGCAAATTTTTAAGTTTAAAGTTGATTTTGGTGGCAATTAGTAGGCACTGAAGAGTTGTAATCAGTGAGCTGACATAATTAATACGTATGAATTTTAGGGGGGAGTGGAAGGAAGAGCAGGGAGGTCCACGAGGAGTTTATTACATTGTCTAAGATGGGAAAAACAACAAAAACAGAAACGGCCCGGCCGGTGTGGCTCAATGGTTGAGCATCGACCCATGGAACCAAGAGGTCGTTGGTTCGATTCCTGGTCAGGGCACATGCCCAGGTTGTGGGCCAAATCCCCAGTGGGGGCATGCAGGAGGCGGCCAATCGATGTTCTCTCTCATTGATGTTTCTATCTCTCTCTCTCTCTCTCCTTTCCTCTCTCTCTAAAATCAATAAAGAAAATCTAAAAACAAAAAAACAAGAGAGAATTGAATTAGGTAGTGATGGCAGACTTACAGGAGTCTACAGATACTCAAGTGGTAGAACTGCTAAATCTTTGTGACCAGTTCGTGCTGGGGAGTGAGAAGAAGCAAGAGGAACCTAAGAAGCCTTACAGCTTTCTGGCTTGAATGTCTGGGTGAGCTTTCATTCTCTTTACCAGAACAGTAAAGAACAGACTGGTAGAGACAGGATATAACGAAAAGTCCTGGTAAAAGTTGATGTTAGGACATGATGAAAGATTGGATGTAATTCATCTTTTTAATACAAGAAGAATAGTATTGAGACAGTGAGTGAGCCATACATTGCAACAGCTACAGTAAAAGACAATTTGTCAGGCCCTGGCCGGGTGTAGCTCAGTTAGTTAGAGCATCATCCCGATGTGTCAAGGTTGAGGGTTCAATACCTGGTCAGAGCACATACAAGCATCAACCAATGAATGCATAAATAAGTGGAACAACAAATTGATGTCTCTGTCTCTCTCTCCATTTGTCTCTCTCTCTAAAATGAATAAATTTAAAAAATTAAAAGGCAATTAATCAGCATCTAATATAACATAAAGTGTACACACACATGACCCATCAATTCCATTCCCTCAGTATCAACCTCAGAAAATACATGTGCACTTGGAAAAATGTACAAGGGTGTGCACTGAAGCATTGTTTGCAAAGTCAAAAATTCAAACTACCTAAATGTCCTTTGATAAAAAATGGGTAAATAAATCATGAGAGTGTTTCCACACTTGCTGGATAATAACAACCTGGGTGGGTGGCTGAAACAGTTTCTTCAACTGCCTTCCCAGCCCTATGGAAACGGCATCTTGGTGATGGTCCTGAATACTTCTAGGTGGTTTTTATCATCAGGAAAGTTTCTGAAAGAGTTAGGAAAAATGTTTCCAAAACTCTCTCTCGAAATGAACAAATGTGAGGCAGGATTAGAAAGAATGAGGGTAGATCTCTGTGAAACAACTCAGAACGAGCTCTGAGATATAATGAGTGATAAATGTGGACTGTGGAATGAACACGCAGAAAGATACCATCATGTAACCACAGACCCACACACAGGACAACATATTTCTAAAAGCAAATATGGATTTAGGGGTGGTGATTTCAAAGGCAACTTCTGTTACGCCGATAATGCTTCAAGTATTTTATGATAAAAAAGTATTAGTATTAATTCTGTAATTAGAAGCCGCTATTCATTCACTGCTGGTGCGGTTCAGATGATGAAGATAGCCTATGCAAAATGTAATTTGTCCTGACCACATACACCCTGAAGCACATCCTGGGTACAGTTTATCTATGTAATAATACTCATTCATCAAAATTTGAAAGTGTTCTCTATACACAATGAAGCCAGTTTGTTGCTTTGGAGGAGCAGGGCAAGGGAGGTGGCAGGATTGGGAAGAGAGGCCCAGACATCCTCTGCTACCTCCATGACTACCATCTTTCATGACCCAATTCAAATACTGTCTCTATGGTCCAATTCCCACAACACAATCTCATGTCTTTGTTTTCTGAGTCCCCACCCCAGTTCCTTCATGTACTCATATATGTGTGTACAGGTCTCATCCTCCTTCCCACACTATCCCCCCTCGACTCCAAAGCCCAGCAGCTCTCAATACTAAATGATTATTGAATGAAATGCTTCCAGCTATGCCCCCGAGGTCCGAGAATGGTCTTCTCCTCTCCACTGCAATTACCGCTCAGTGGAAGTCACTTAGTCCTCTCAGCCCTCAGTCCTCCCACCACCTCTCCCTCCTCTCCACTGCTGTCTAAAATTCTTGCAATAGGAAACATATGTTTTCATTACATAGTTAAAGCTGAGGCTCAAAATTCAAACCCCCTGGGAAAAGCCATAAAAAGTAAATGCTTACATCCCATCCTTCCCAGACCACAGGATGGACAAGAGTGGAAAGAGAAAGTGATGGTTCCCCCATACCTGGGAGAAAGGCAAGGGCAGGAGAGAAACTCTGTTGGCTCCTTGTAAAGAAAAACAGGCCTGAAAAGGGAGGCTTTTCTCCCTAAGTCCACCGCGTCAGTCCCACGACCTCTTCCGCCTCTATCCTAATAAGCAGAATAATCTCAACCTGAGACGGCGTATTTCAAGGCCTTCCTCTCGAAGTCAGCCCACCCACTGAGATGGGAAACAGCATTTTACCGTGTCCCCTTCAACCACATCATGAGTGGCTCACTCAGACACCAGCTGAGGACACCCTCCCAGAGCCGGGCCATGTCGCCATGTGGCTCCAGACTGGCAGCCGCAAAGGAATGAACAAACCATTGTGCTTTATATGAATGGTATGCCCTGGAACTCCATGTCTTCAGGCATGCGCGCCGTGGCCTCTGTGGAATGGACACGCAGAAAGATACCATCATGGCCTTCCCCCTCCCGCCCCAAACACACTGATGATACTACTTATTTCAGTTATGTATCGATCAGGGGCCTGACAGGGAACATTCAGTACCTCAAATTCGGTAATTGAGGGAGAGGTAATAAAAGGACTATTTGTAAACAGTAAGAGATGGTTTCGAACCTCGGTGCCAGTATCAGAGGGAGGTCTGGGAGAGGGAGTGATTCGTGATCCGGGGGGAGAGAGCTGCACATGAAGGCCACGCGACAGGTGCTGTGACCTTTCGTCAAGGAAATAAATGCCACATTCTCAGTTTTCTGTCTTTTCATTCTTCCCTGTGTCCCAATGGCCAGACCTTTCTGGAAGCTGGAGGATGAGGGAGCTTCTAAGCAACATGTCCTTGTGTTTTTACATACGAACTGTGGGAGTGGGGAGCTGAGGGAAAATATTTTAAAAATCGATCCTGTTAGAACAATAACAGTCACCATGGATGGGATACTTATGTGTAGCTAACTCAATGCTTGGTGCTTTACACACATTAATTCCTAATTTTTTAGCAGTCCTGCAGGTAAGTTTTACTATCCCCAATTTACAGAACAGGAAACTGAGGCTCAGTGAGCCAAAGTTACTTGTCCAAAGCCTCCCAAACATGCATAATATCTGACTATCTGACTCCAAAATCTATGCCTAAATTCACTTGGCTTTACCCTGATTTCCTGAAAGAAAGAAATTAAACACCACCCCTGTAACAGAACCAACACTATCACGAGGGAAATTTCTTAGAACCTTTGGAAATTCTATGGCTAATCAGAATTATTCTAATTGTCAAATATAATTATAAAACAGAGTATCTTAGAATCCTAAGATAACATTTTCTTCACATAATACCTCAGTTGAACTTCCCTTTTACATCTTTACGAAATAAATCAGGTAAGAGAACTATTATGATCCCATTTATGGGCAAGAAGATTGAAGCTCTGGTAAACAAAGCCCGAAAAAACAACGGCATTGGAACTCAGGTCTTTACTTTCTAATCGAGTAAACTTAAATGCAAATGTACTTTTATTGTGAGGTTTTTGACCCTAGAAGCTGAAAGTCTACCATATATAGAACTGCTTGTTTCTGAAGAGCTGCCTCATGCCCACCCCCTCTTCCTCATCGACCCTTCTTCGCTATCACCTTTTTCCTTACTATTTTGATTTGTTGCACAAATACTGTAACAAAAATAAAGGACATAATTAAAAGAAAGTTCATTTGTAAGTCCAGTACCCCAACATATCAATTATTTTTAGGTTTCTATTACCACTATGTAGTTCTTATCCAAATATCACCAAAAAAGCGCATGTACACACACGCATGTGCACACACACTCACACTTAAACTCCTCTAGGAAAGTATTCAAAACTTGGCGGTGATTAAAAGTTGGTGGTCAAGCACGAGTCACAGCGTCAGGCAGAGCCTTGTATGTGGTTCCTTCTCTGCGACAGCCCAGATCTTGGCATCATAAACCAGGCAACTAGAAAGAAGAGATACAATGTGGGAAAGACTTTCTCAAAGCTAGGGATCGTTCATCTAAAGATTTTTAAAAGAGCCACTACTAACACATCCAAATTCCGAATGTGACAATTATTCGTCAACAGGAAGCAGTGCCTAGTTATTTGATGTAGAACCTTCCTAGTCCTTTGAATGTTATCTTAATCAGAATGATATTAACCAACGTGTTAACAGTGGTTATCTCTGGATGGTGAGATTACAAGTAATGTGTATATTCCCCTCAATTCTTTATTGCATTGTCTGAGTTTTCTGCAATGAATATGTAATAGGTTTGTAACAAGATTAAAATGAATAATAATAGTGATGCCAAATATGATGAGAAGTTGATCTAAAGAGAAGAGCCTATAGAAATTAGAGCCATAAGGGACAGATCATGTAGTCCCTACCACTGGAGGGACATCCAGCCCTTCTCTCAGGTCAAAGACCCTAGAACCCAGGAAGCACACTTGCCAGCCAGGTCCAGTATAACATCTGCTAACAAGCTTCTGTTGCCTTAAAAAAAAATTTTTTTTTTTAGCTTGGAAAGATTGTTCCTAAACCATTTGTCAACAGAGAAGATTTGATTCTGAGAATGTTATGGATTTTCTGTAGCAATGGTCCAATATAATTTAGTAGACAATAACACCCATAGAAATGTGTGGGAGCTTTGCTGTCAAGTCCTGTAGTGCTTTAATAAAGGAACATGTCATTTTTCTTAAGCTAAATTTCAGCTAGAAATAATATTAGATGAGTTCTCATTGCCATTCATTTTGTCGCCTTTTTGCAATTTGGACACCTTAATGATTTCATGCAAAAATTCACTGTCTAAAGAGTCTTGGTGGCTTCTGTCTGATCCTGGTTTTTCCTTTTGATGCGGATTACTTATGTGCGTCCATCATGGTAAAAACAGCAGAGTTTGGGCAAACACTGCTCTCTCAGACCCCCGCTCCCTTTCAGGCCTGGAGATCCTTCATCTAACCCAGTTCCATTCTTGTGCCTCTTCCCGCTGGCTTCCCCAGTGCCATTTTTATTAAAGCCCCAGCTCATCCCACATTCAGCCGCATGACTTCTTACAGGCTTCAGAATAAATCACCACGTTGCTCCGATCTTGGCTTCTCTGCCCTCGGCTTTCAATTAAATTTAGAATTGACTTTAAAGGTACAACCTCAATGTACATGGTTGAAAATGACCTTGTTTCCCCTTTCCCACCACCTGCGACTTCCTGCGCGGGGCTCTTATACTCCAGCTCCGGGTTCAAAAAGTAGAAACAGGAATTTGCTACATGCTCCTGTGGCAAACTATAAGTCTCAAGCTGTTTAAAGTCTTTAAAGTCCCATCCAAAAGGTAAAGTACACTCTGCAGAGAGAAATCTGGGGGCCTGAATCTCTGGCTGCCTGTGTTCAGGAAGAGACACAGAAGGAGAGGAGGAAGAAGAGGAAGAAGAAGAGAAGAAATTTAAAAAGAAACGCTTTGAGCTAAAAACTTAATTTAATTTCTACCGTTTGCATTCAGGATGATTAGTCTATTTATAAATACGCACCACTATTAAAGTAATTATATTAAATTAATATAAATGATCTATGACAAGATTACAAGGACACCAAAGGGCACCAAAGCAGACTTTAACATCAAACCTGACTTTCATCTTTTGTCTTGTCATTTGGCTCCCCACTCTTAGCGAGGAATAGAGCGCAGTAAGCAGCAGGTTTGGGCTGAGTGGCACTGGGCATGCTCCTGTCAATTTCTCCCTCCTCCCTTGGGAGGGCTTTACCGGTCAGAACGATAGGACTGGAAAACACTTCCTCCTCTATTCAAAAACAGTAATATTTTAAGGCCCTTAGTTGTATCTAAAAGCAATAATTTCCCTCCCAATTCGGAAGAGAAGAAAGAATGATTTGATTGCCTGGAAAAAAGGATAAAACCAGATCCGGTATGTGAAAGGGCTGTGCAAATTGAAAGTGCTCTGCAAGTAGAACAGGCCCATTTGTTCATTCCACCATCGATTAGCTACGGAGTGTCTGCTGTGCATGAGGTTCCGAGGAGGCTGTGCAGGGCTGAAGAGCTTGAGCCTTGGTTTTCCAGCCACTAAAATGGGAATAGAGACCTTTATTTCAGGGTGTGTGAGAATTAACTGAAAGAATAAATGTAAGTCACTTAAAACCAGTTCTTGTCTCATAATAAATACGGAGGGACTCGCTTTATATAAAAATATGAAAGAAGTACTCCCAAATGCAGGGAGGGGGGAGAAGGGGGGGAGGGACAGCCTATGAATTATTATTCTAAAACTTCCATTTGTTGTCCTTTGACGCTAAAATTTGGGAGGCTACACAAATTTAGCTATGCAAATCTCAGATCAAAATACTTTTCTATTTATTGACTTGTAAGAACATGTTGGTGCTTGGCCAAATAAGGAAGCAAAGGAAAAGGAATGAACACTTATTAACTCACTAAATGTGAGATTTCAATGCTTTTTTTCATCTTTTTTCCCATTGAAATCTCATTAAATTCTAATTACTAGACAGACATTAATAGCCGCAAGTCCTAGATGGAGATACTGAGGCTCAAGGAGAATCAGTGACTTCTCCATGGTCACAGAGGTAAGAAGTGGAGTGGATGAAACTGAACCAGGTAATGGAATTTCTGAGCCCATGTTCTGTTTTTGTTTTGTTTTTCAATCCTCACCCAAGGATATTTTTCTATTTATCTTCAGATAGAGTGGGAGGGAGGGAGAGAGAGAGAAACATCGATATGAGAGGGACACATCGACTGGTTGCCTCCCACATGACCCTGACCAGGGCCAGGGATGAACCGCAACCAAGGTACATGCCCTTGAGGTACATGCCCTTGAGGTACATGCCCTCGATGGGAATGGAACCCATGAGTCACTGGTCTGCGGGCCAATGCTCTAACCACTGAGTCAAATCGGCCAGGGCTGAGCCCATGTTCTTCTTCAGTATCACCAGCTGTAGGTCCTATGGGGAGAAATCTGGAACCCTTATCTGAAAACACAAGAGATATTTGGAACCTTTTTAAAGTAGAGGAAGAAATTTTTAAGGAGGAAAATGTTGCAGTAATTAATTTCATGCTCAATCTTCTGAATAGTAGTATTAGAGTGAGATTCTTCTACGTAGAACCTTTCTTTTTCAGTTCTAAAAGATTACTGTTGACAGGGACATTTTAGATAACTTTGATTCTCCTTTCCTTTCTTTCAATAGAATTTTTGCTTTTCTGGGGAAGGAAACCATACAGAAGTGTAAAACTGAACTGTGAATCAAAAACTTAAGAAGGTTATTCTGTATGGACCCTGTTTGGAAAAGTTACAGCCGCCCCCTAGGCTAGCTGATCTTTCCACACAGGGCCGACCGTTCACAGCCTTCCTGAAACGCCACGCTTCCTAAGCGACCGGTCCCTGCTCTCAGTTCAGCCTCCCTCCCTGGACTGCAGGAACAATGCAAGTGTGATCTAGGAGTCCAAATGCCTACTCAAGTCTTCTTTGCTGGGCAGTCGTAAATAGACAGCTCCTTAGGATTCTAATGGAGTTAAAGAGTTGGGTCTTCCATGCCATGCCTACTTCCTCACTGTAGCACTGCTAGACCACAACTGGTCAAAAACAGGCGATTAAAACCAAGTCACTCCAAAGAAGGCCACATGGCCAAACATGGATTGAAAATTTTCTTTCTTATACCTGCCCTCCAGTCTTCCTCCCTTTCCTTCTGTGTCTCCTTTTTAGTTTCTTAAAATAATTGTTCTTTTTCAAGTGCCTAGAAAGAAGGCACCCCACAGTTCATTTCACTTGGTAGTAGCCTAAATAGCTCCTTATCCTCTATATACACAGTCTTTAAAGTTTAAGAATGAAAAAGACTGACGGGCGAAAATACCTTATTTAGCTAACAGAGAGAAGTTTCTAGTTCTGATCACTCCAGTAGTTGTATGTGTTTATGTGTGTGTTTTAACATTCCAAACCTCAGAAACTGAACCCATCATTCATACTGCATTTTGTTGCTGGTCAAATGCATTTATAAGTTCTGGAAATTTAATAATCTAATTTGTATATATATCATTTTCCTTTTAAAAGCACTTTTCCTTGGACCTGAGCTAGACCCACATTGTAACACCCATTTTGCAGATCAGGAAAGCTGACTCAGATGAAGGGGCACATCAAAATCATGGGCTAATCAGTTGCAGCATTAGAATTAGAATCCTGGCTTTTGTACTTATTGTGGGCATTTTTTTTTTTTTTACTACACTATATACAAGTTTTGTATCCTAGTCTTTGATATTTCCTTTTTTTTTTTTTTTTTTTTTTTTTAAAGTACTATTCTAAAATTGTGCCTTGGAGCTACTGTCAGGAACTGACTTTCAGGTGGAAGGTACTATTGAGATACCCTATGTAATATGAACTGTGGCTCCAAGGCACTGAAAAACATTTTGCAGTGAAAGAGCTAAAATCACCTTTTAATAGAATACAACTGTAATATTGACCAGACACTCCTCTAGGTACTGGGGAAACACCGTGAACAAGGTAGGTAATGTCCCTGTCTTTATGGAGCTTACATTCTGAGATTGACAATAATTAAATAAATATATACTATAATATTATGTATTTGTAAGTGTTGACAAAAAATTTAATTGCCCAGCTGGTGTGACTCAGTGGTTGAGTGTCGACCCATGCACCAAGAGGTCGTCTGTTCGATTCCTGGTCACGACACATGCCCAGGTTGTGGGCCTGATCCCCACTGGGGGGCATGTAGGAGGCCGCCAATCAATGGTCTCTCTCATTGATGGTTTTATTTCTCTTTCCCTCTCCCCTCCTCTCTCTCTAAAATCAATAAAGAAAACAAAATTAAAAAAAAAATTCAATCAAGGTAAGGGGTTGGGAGGATGAAGAGTGTGACTAATAGTTTGGGAGATGGTATTTTATATATTTTTTAATCCTCACCCTAGGATATTTTTCCATTGATTTCTTTAGGTAGAGTGGGAGAGAGGGAGTGAGAGAAAGAGAGAGAAACATTGATGTGAGACACATCGATCGGCTGCCTCCTGCATGTCCCCCCCAGGAATTGAGCCTGCAACCCGGGCACGTGCCCCAACCAGGAATCAAGCCAGAACCTCTCAGTCCATGGGAGGATACTCAATCCACTGAACCACAACGGCCAGGCACAAATGTCATTTATTTAAGCTTCATACAAGCCTGTGAGAAACAGGTTAAATAACAGCTCCACTCTGAAGGACTTGGGATCTCTTCAGAGCTCTGCACGCCCCCAGCATCACCTCCTGTGGAGGCTACCTGTTCCCCTGTATAATTACTTATACTGCCTCTCACTCTCAGAAGTGTTCTGGTTTGAGTAATGACATATACGGCCATTCTACCTACATAATAACCCTCTTCCACAAGACCTTCCTTTCAACCAGGCCCACCTACCAGCACCTCTCCAAACAGGACAGGCGCTTTCACACCTTCCTTTGAGCAATTTTCCCTTGACTTTGGATACCCTTCATTCTTCCCGGTTCCAACTCTACTATCAAGTCCTCTAGGAAGGATTTCCCAGAACCCTTTTTCCAGACTAAATTAGATTAAACAAATAAATACTCCAGGACTACTTTGGAATTGCCTGAGGAACTTCTTGAAGATACAGATTTCTAGGCCTCACCACCTAATGTTAGGATTGAGCAGAGCTAGGGTGGGGCCCAGGAAATCTGTGTGCCCCTCCTAACTGTTCCCACAACATCTCTCTGTTAGGACCAATTTACTTATCTGTTTCCTCTAGATGACTATAAACTCCTCGAGGGCAGGACCCATGACCCTCACCTTTAATGTGTCTCTAGCGGCTAGAATCAGCACTCAGTGAATGACACATGAACAAATGACTAATAATGGCAAACATTTACAGAGTACTTACTATGTACCTGGCACTGTTCTGTGTATTTTTGTCCATTAACTCAATATTAATAAAAAAAAAAAATTAGCTCTTAGGGACATAATAGCCTGAATGATAAAGGATGTTAGGGACATTAAGGTACTAAACACTAACTCTGGAAAGTGCAAAGCATGATATAAAAATTTATTTTCTTAAGTAAACATTTAACTTAGGACAGAATATGTCTTGAGTCCCGTAACCCCGTGCACACTGGATAGCGTCGATCATTTCCCGCGTGTGCGCCCGGAGCACCTTGCAGGGAAACTTTGGAAGGATGAATGGAAATACCTATGATTTCACTCCTACTTCCAACCCTTCTTGACTGTTTCATGCTTAGTCGTCACAGTGCACCTTCCAGTGTCTTCTTTTCTATCTCACAGTTTTGAGGAAACAGCTTCTATACCACCTGGGGAAGAAACGGGAGTGGGACTGCTTCGGTCTTTTAACCTGTACCTTTCAACTCCAAAATTAAGTGCTTTCTGTGGACAGCCTACAAAATTAAGGAGCGTATTAGAAGGGCTTGTGACCCACAAAGAGCTTAATGCATTCTAAATGTACAGTTCTGGTAACGGTGGCAGATTACAGATTTCCAAATGGCAGCGCCATCCTGATGTAGAACAGATGGCCAAACCACAGGCAACAGAATCAACAGAATTTTCTGCTGTCCCAAGAGGCTAACAGGATCCAAGAGACGTATCTGACATCACCTAAATTGGTAAACAGCTCAAAACAATCTTAATTAACAGTTTGCTGGAGCACTTAATGACAGAGAGCATGCCTCAGTAGAAATCGGCATTCTTAGGCAGCGCTCATATATTATTAACCGCATAAGAAGATGGTCTAATGCACTGGGGGAAGACAGAAAAAAACAAAAAACAGTCAGAATGAGAAATTAGGAAATCTTGGTTTTGGTACAAGCTCTGACACTGGTGACCTTGGGCAATTATTTGAACTTTCTGAAACTATTTTCTAGTCTGTAAAATGATGTCTAAGTTACCTTCTTTTGGCTTTAAATGTGTACCCAAGGCAACTGGGGGTGGGGTGCGATGGGGGAGGACCTTAACCATAAATGAGCAAAATAAGAATCATGCAAACATTTCAGATCATGACACAGTAAAATTTATCTTTCAATATATAAGAGACTCAGTAGGTGAAAGTTAACTACTATTATTCATTTCGTTACCGGAGTTACTATGGCAGAGGATATTAGTTTCCTAGAAATGATAATGCTTGCAGCATAGCAAACCACAGTGCCTATGGGTAATGAGCCTTTTTTTTTTCATTACTCACCCGAGGATATTTTTCTGTTTATCTTCAGATAGAGTGGGAGGGAAGGAGGGAGGGAGGGAGGGGAAGAGAGAGAGAAACATGGATGTGAGAGAGACACATCGATTGGTTGCCTCCCTCATGACCCTGACCTAGGCCGGGACAGAACCACAACCGAGGTACATGCCCTTGACCAGAATCAAACCCACGACTCTTTGGTCTGCAGGCCAAGGCTCTAATCACCGAGCCAAACCGGTCAGGGCGTAATGAGCCTTTCTTAAATCCACAAGTCATGTAACATTGTCAGTTAAGAAATGTTGAGCCCTGGCTGGTGTGGCTAAGTGGTTAGAACACCGGCCTGCTCACCAAAGGGTTGTGGGTTTGATTCCCAGTCAAGGGTACGATGTTTCTTTCTCTCTCTCTCTGCCCCTCCCTCCCTCCACTCTCTCTAAAAAATCAATGGAAAAAATATCAGGTGAGGATTAACCAAAAATAAAAAAGAAATGTTGAACTATTTTTTACAGGGTCATCTTTGGTTCTCAGGGTTGTCAGTCTTCTGGGAAAGACTTTGAAAAGAATGGGTCACCTTCTCAGCATTGCCTGTTCCCAATGAAAGAAACTCCAGTAAGGAGACTCCACAGTCAGCCTCAGCAAGGACGTCTAAAACATACACAAAAGTTTCAGCCTGAAATAACCCAGAATGAGTAAGGTCTAGATGCCAACAGGACATTTTACCTATTTTTTTGCAACTTCCTTGTTTCTTTGACAGAATTTTTTTTAAGGACTAAGTTCAATTTTTCAAGCAAAGTCATGGTAGGTATGTATTTGTGGAAGTGATGGAAGGGACAGGGTCATAGAAGGGGACAGAACTAAGCTCCCGGGAAGGAAGCCCACCACTTCTCAAGTTACCATTTGTAAACCCTTTACGCGGTTCTGTTTGGGCTATTGTCCAGGGTAAATCAGCCATTGAAAATCAAGCTCTTCAGCTCATTATATATTCTTCATTTGAGGTGACCAGGACTATTTCCTGAAACCTGGTTTGGGTGCTAATTACCTGCTCAAACACCTTGTAAATACCTCCGTGGATTTGTCATAGGACATTTTCACTTTTTTATTTTTCTTAAATGGAGCACACTTATTGCAGATGCCCGTTTCAACTTTCTAGTCGTGACAATGGCAGCTGCCCAAGCCGGAGAGCCTTCCGCTGCTCTGGTTACAGTGACGGATGCTCGCTCCCCAGCCCCCCCAAGGCAGGGCTCGCAGCCCGGCTCCCGTGTGAGCACTTTCCATGCACAGAAGCGAGCTGCTTTTTCTCCCACACGCCTCTCTCCCTCCCTCTGCAGTGAGGCAAGAGCCCCTTCTCACAAATACCTGAAGAAACTTGTACCAAAGGGACTTGAGGAAAGTTCTTTCCCTGCAGATTTTAAAACAGCTGTTTGTCAGCCTCCCTCCCTCTTAACCCTCCGACAAAAAGCCCTGAAACTCACCGCAGCGGTATGTCTTGCAGTCGTGATAGGTTGATATGTCCATCAATTTTGAAAATAAAAAATTCTTTATTTTACTGGGGACAAATATTTATTCATTTATGTATCTCGAATGGATTCAATACAAAATTGTGTGGCCTTTTCTTTCCTTCCACATCTAAATAAATTTGGGACCCAAAGCATGTACGCAGGTGTCATCTTTAAGAGAAATAATCAAATAAAGCCAGAAAAACATGGAACTAAACCACACCAACAGAACCGATTGAAGTCAATATTTAAAACACACAGTGCTTCATTCCTTATATCCCTGGGGGGGGGGGGGCTGGAAGCCTGGAAATTCATCAGTTTCATTCTGTCTATTGCATCCTGACTAAGCAAGTTTTGGGGGTTTTTTTCCTCCCCTTTGCTTAAGAAAGCTGAAGGTGAGGACTGTCTCTATGTGGCACTGTGGTATAAGTGACCGCTGTTGTGGAGGAGAAAAGCCCATGAAGCTTAAAAATTTTGCAAAGAGAAAACAATCCTCCTGCAGACCACAGTAAATAAAATAACAGCAGTGGGGTGATTTGCAACCATGTAACGGGGCTTTTGTCTGGGTCTATTTCTCTGTGCCTTGAGGGTTTCTGTGTTCCTTCTCTGCAGGACCTCAGTGTTTCGCCCCTCCATTACAAAGGCCCAGGGCTTGAGCCCCTCCTCCAGCTGTTCACCCCCAATCTTGCCCATGCTGAGGCTTACTTACAGCAGACTGAAGAGTTCCAGTGGGGTGCAGGGCACTGCAATTTAGGATTTCTGCAGTACAGGGTGAATTTTCAAGAGTGCATCAGAGAGGGGAGCCAGACTTAAAAATAGCCTTTACTCATCTTATTAACCATTTCATTGCTGCACTGGTTTTTAAGGCTGGACCAGCAGGATTTTTTCTCTAGCAAACACCAAAATTGCTCCAGCTGCCCCTGACAGTTTGTATAAAGGCAAACCGAAGAACTTATATGCATATATGCATAACCAATGGACACAGACAACAGTGTAGTGAAGATGGGGGGGATCAGGGAGGAGGAGGGTGTCAATGTGGGTAAAAAGGAGGGACGTCGGTAATAAAATAATTAATTAAAATAAATAAAGGCAACACTTCTTTAAGTCTGGGATAATGGCTGAATAAATGTTAGGAATCATTACAGAAAGAACTATAAAAAAAATAAGTGTATTCTTCTCTATACTGTGGTTTGAGAGTGGGAAAGAAGGGAAAGGATTAGCGAAGTAGAGGGAGGGAGGGAATAAAAGAGAGAAGGGAAAGAGAAATCTGGTGACCAGAGGAGTGAAGAAGCCGCTTGCCTTGGTTTGTATTGATCTTATTTAAGCATGGGGGAGAACAGATGAGTCTGTGATTATTTTAATGACCATGAAACCTGTGCATTGAAAGAAAGAAATTAAGCTATGTAATCACCTAAGTAATATCAAAGAACCATAAAAGGACCGGGGGGGAAGCATCATTGTGTAATAGTATTTCCATCAGACAGGGCACCACAGGCAAAGGTAAACCAGGGTTGAAGTCTGTCCTGGGAGAGAGGAGTCCAAAACTCAATACTTTATGGCCATGACCTAAAGCAAGGAAGGGTAAGGCACTGAAGCAATAGTTTTTATTTCTGGTGTTTTGGGCAAGGAAATGCTGGTGTTGGAGGTTCGTGAGTAGTTTATAAAGCAAGTAAAACTTTGAAAGGGCAACACACAATGACAAGTGGACAAGTCGAGTCAGAGGTTGTATACCAAGTGAGGATTATTGTGACAATATGCTTTACATTTGGATAGTACTGAAAACACATTTAGTTCAATCAAAAGACAAACTTCTGGTAATCTTCAATACTGTGACATTGTTGTAATGTGACATTATAACATAATGTGATGGCTTGTCTCGGGGACGAGACTAAGCAATACGAGACACTGACACGGCCCTTGAGGCTAGCAGGAAGAGTACACATACACACTCAGAGATGACTGGCAATATGACACTGTTTAATATGAGTTGTAATTAGCTGATTACAAGCATCTGTGATTTTATTTTATTTTTTTGGTACGTGCCCCTAGTGGGAACCGAACCCGGGACTCTCTGGTCTGCAGGCCGACGCTCTAACTGCTGAGCCAAACTGGCCAGGGCAGCATTTGTGATTTTAATGACCTTTCATATTTCACAAGCTAGGGCAGCTAAGAGGAAGAGTCCCAACTCTGGAAGCTGCAGACCTGGTTTCCCATCCTAGTTCTTGTACTTGTTATTTGTCTAAGTCAAGAAAAATTGTTCACTGTTTCTGGGCCTCAGTTTTCTCCTCTGCAAAATGGGGATAATATCGTCTCCTCTGGTTGCTATGTATTTGGGCAGGTGCTCAATCGTCATAGTTATCATTAATCATATTACTCTAAATAGATAACAGAAATTCTTAAGGAAATCTTTGTGAACCCCAAGAAAATAAAACTTAATTTTAAAAAGATTTAAGCCCTTCAAACCATGAGGCTTCTGATGATGAATTTGTCATTATCAACCTCTGCTACCAACAGAGTTGCCCAATAAAATCGGACACCCAGTTAAAGCCGAATACCAGATGAACAACAGATATTTTTTAGTATAAGTATATCCCATGCAATATTATACTAAAAAATTGTTCATCCAAAATTCAACTTTAACTGGTCATCCTGTTTTCTACTTTCTAAATCTGACAAATTAACTACAAATAGTAAATATCTGAATATATTTAAGTCCTACTGAGGGAACAGGAAGGGAATCCTTACTTAAGAAAGTTTTTAGAAATTAATAAATGAGGGCCCTGGCAAGTAGCTCAGTTGGTTGGAGCGTTGTTTCACTATGCCAAGGTTGTGGGTTTGATCCCTGGTCAGGGCACATACAAGAATTAACGAATGCATAAATAAGTGGAACAACAAATCCATGTTTCTCTCTTTCTCCCCCTAAAAATCAATAAATTAAAAAAATTAATAAATGATAGTTATTAAAAAATTTAAACATCCAGGACATAATTTGTCACTATAAGAGGGGAAAACAACAGCCATTTTTTCATTGTACAGTTTAGCAAGTGGCTTTTGGTTTTCAATAATCTCTCACTCAAACCATGGCAGTAAACTGCTTCTGGGTTTCCTTGGCCAGTTCTGAAGGACACTCCTAAGCCTGACAGGAGTCTTGTTTTGCCTTTCCTCCTTCCCCAGTGCAGGGCTCCATGGAAACCTGGTTATGCAGATAGACCTGTGGAGCTGATAATATGCTGACAAATAAGACACCCAAACTGAGATGCTTTGTCAAAACGAATCGTCCTTTCCAGTACAGAGGTATTATGTAGGTAAGGGAAGACGTAGGTCCAGGAAATGTTTAGATTGTGGAATATTTATGTTTAGGTCAAGGTAAAGTGAATGCCATTATGAATATGTGTATGACATTTTGCATTTGCTTAATTAACATTTGGTATTCCTTTGTTATTTTATGCATTCCTAACAGGGTGATAGGATGAAGCCCTATCACAGTGCAATAAAATTCAGAAAGTTACATCAACAGTAAAGTTAATGTTAGAAGCATGAGTTTTGAACTCTTAATTCCATGAGACACTACCTCTGTATGGAGAATGTTAATAAGGATTTCTGATTTCACTTTGTCAACGAAAGACACCATACTAAAGTTTGCTTTCACACATATTTACTTGGCTTTGTGGTAACATGGTTGATAAGATACATGCTTACATATAAATACTGAGATGAAAAAGAAGAAAAGATTTCCAAAATACCTTAAAATGAGAGTTTTCTTTTAGTGTTTAAAAATGTGAAAAAGTTTTAATGTTGCAGTTTTTGCCTCTATTAAGTTCCCTCATTCATCACTGACTCAGATGTGTTCTCAAGTTTTAAATTTGATGATATTCCAATATTTATGTTAATACCATAAATCTCTTTAACCACTTCTAAGTACATTTGAGGACTGGTTGGTTTTGAAAACCCTTTGTAGATGTCATCAACCTATCAAAGTCCCTATTTCATCTTAACTTAGAATTTAAAACAATGTAACCAAAAAAATAAAAAAAAATGTGAAAGGAAACAAAAAAGCCAAAAAGAACATTAGAACAACAAATTGTCCTTTGAAGGGCAGAGAGAAAAATCGTGGGCAATTCAGGCCAGTTGATTTCTAGAGAACTCTAGCTATCAGAATGACTTTGTTGGGAGCAGCCGCTCAACGGTCCTGGCAATTACATGTCAATCTGTCAAACCAACAAACAAAAACACCACAGGCTTGAGCACAAATGGCATATGACAAATGCAGATGTGCCTCTCAAAAGAATCCTTCGCTTTTTAAACACCTGCAAGAATTCCAAAACAACTGGCATGCCTTCCCCTCTGCCATAGCCACTCTCCTGACCCTGAGCTCGGGAGTGGTAAAGAAAAAATGCCTAGAATGTACAGTATTCCATCCCCATTTGGAAGAGCGGTAGGGGGCTGATGAGGAACAAGTACAGTGTTGATATCACAATGCCATGCACCTGCTTGGGATGTAAAAAGAAAGAGTTTACTACAGAAACTGCAGCATTTTTTCATCTCATTAAGTAGTCGTGAGCAAATTCAAGTGTGTTTCGCTTTTATTAGGTTAACCCATCCTGAATTAAAAGGGCTTATTGAGAGTTTTTTCTTTTTTTTCCCAACAGGTATGTTGTCTTCTTTTCACAATTAAATTGCTTTCCACATTTTGTTTTAGGCAGATGAATAATCTGCAGTACTGTCGCAAAGGACTGTTTCTGAGATACCTAATAGCCAAAAAATGAGATTTAGTTTATACTTTTAATATTAAAAAGACAAGCATTCCCCCAAACACCTTTCTATTTGATGAACACTTTTATGTCTAGAAAATAGACTACAAAGACACCATTCATTCTAGGGAATATTCTTACTGTGTGAAATTTAGCTGGTACCTTTTGAAGTGCCATCCTTATAAAACGAGCACTACGAAACAATGGCTAGCATAAATTATTTTAAGGTTAACAGTTGGTAGAGAAAAATGTCACTTTAACCCAGCAATTTTGTTTGCCAGTCATTTGAAGGTATTTTTCATCTCTTCTTTAATATCAAGCTTTTAATTTATATATCTATAGATATATATGGTTACCAAATAGAGTCTCTTGGTTAGTAATCAAACTATAAATATAGATAGACCACTACTATGTTATCAGAAAGAATGTCAGCAAGAGCAGGCTGCCCAGTAGCAAATTACAAAGTTTTGGCTCCCAAGAATGAGATGCCTTGTTTGCTCTTGCACGCTGCAGCTGCCTCCCCTCCCCCTCCCCCTTTTTGGTGGTTTATTACACACAAGCTACTAATGAATGGGAGCCGCTGTTTTACAGTACACCACACTTACAGGACTTATCTCTAGGCCTACCACAGATTTGACTGATCAACAGCAGGGCACCGCCATCATAATTCTTCCTAGAAACAGGAGTATAAAAAGGGGTTTGTTGGAGGTTGGCTGGGTCTGCAGAGAATCCTGCCCGCAGGGCTTGCCGATGCCATCACTAGCTGTTATGGTCTTTGGCCTAATAAGGTACAGAAACAAAGATTGTTCACTTATTCAAGAAGACTAAAGCACCAGAATGATGGAAAGTAGAGGCAGCAGGGCACACATCCAAGTGGGATTAAGGCCACAAGTGCAACTTTATAGGGCTGTCTGGGTGGCAGAATAAGGATCTGCAGCTGAAAATCCAGTTTAAACATAATTTATTATGTCATTCATAGTTAGAGGTGGCTGTCATTAGTAGTTAAATTGTTGCATTATGTCCAGTTGATTTTGATAAGTATTTTTGTAAGCTTCTTATATGTTACCATAACTCAGAAACAGAGGCAGAAGGTAAACAGTCTACTAAATAAACTGACTTAGTGCTATCTAAGAAATATATCTGGAAAATGCCATGGTGCTTCCTTTTTTTCTGTCCTCTGCTATAAAGTTACACTATGTCCTGAATGTTTCTAAATCTTAATATTTCTCTCATTGCAGTAAAATATTACAGTTTGCACCCTGGCTGGGTGACTCAGTTGGTTGGAGCATCATCTGGACGCGCCAGGGTTACGGGTTTGATCCACAGTTGGGACATATACAGGAGTTAACCAGTGGGCACATGAGTGGGTGGAGCAACAAATTGTTGTTTTCTCTCTCTCTCCCTTCCTCCTTCTCTAAAATCAATCAATAAAATTTTTTTAAAAATGTTTGCAATTTGCATCTTCTATGCTTTTTCAAACGTTCAGATAAACATCAATAAAATGAATATGCCCATTTCCCAACAAAACAAATACACTAACTCTGTTTTATGTATGAGGAAATTTCAACTTGGAGAAGTCATTTGCCCCAGTCCTAAAGTCATTGAATGATCGCGCTGAGAATAAAATTCTTTCCCAATGTTGGCAAGGATAGCAAGACTAGCAACAACAAAAAATACATTATGATATTAAATTTTTTTCCTGTTCTTGGATGCCAAAAAATACTGAAATTAGAAACACAAGTTATTGAAAAGCTATTTCCACACTGAGCCATGCACATTTGGAAGTCACTCACTGTACAGTAGTCTCTTGTCTGAAAGACAAAGGACTATAATTGGCTGAAGCTTCATTATATATATATAAAAATTATATGTGCTAAGATCACAATAACTTAAAGTCAATTTAGTTGGCTTATATATATATATTTGTAGTTTGTGAAGTTTTGATTATCTTAATACTATTTAATAGAGTGTGGTAGGGTTAGAGAGTATGAGTACAGGGGAATCTAAGTATCTGTCTTAATAGAGCCAGGTCAGAGTTCATCAAGGGTGTACCATCTGGGAAGACCAAAAGTCAAATGTGGCAATTTTTCAAATAACATTCTCCCACACAGTCAAATCCCAAGTCATCCTCTCTATTTCCCCTCCTACCACGTTTTATGTATCCTGATTTCAAATCATTTAAGCATTTAGGATTGGTGTCATAATTTTAATGTTCTCTTTAATACCTAGGATAGTGCCAGGCTTACTATTTTATTTCATCTTCTAGTATATTCTTTTGTATCTCTTGACTTATGCCCCCTTTGGAAGCACATAAACATGTAGTTGCCTGATGCTTATTCCAGAAAGCAGAAAAAGTCTTATTGTGACATACGACATAAAGACCACTGTATTTGTAGTTCTTCTATATCAAACGGGAAAATTTCAGGTAAGACAGTGTGAAATTGTTAAACTAGTTCTCTGAACTGCTACTTATTAGCTAGATGACCTTGTGCAATTCACTAAACTCCTCTGAGCTTCATTTTGATCATTTATAAAATGGGGATATATTATGTGCCTGCCCCTTCTGCAAGCCTTGTTTTATATTCAAGGATAAGATATTAGCAGTTGCTTTGAAGTGGAAACAGCCTAAATGACCAACAGGAGAATGGTTAAAGAAATTCTGACCCAACTGTATGGTTGGATCTGATGCAGCAGTTCCAGAGTGAAATAGAGCTATCTGTGTTAGAAGTGCGTTCTCCCAGACATATTACAAAGTGAGAAAATACATATAGAAAAACCTCATTTGTTTTTTTTTAAAAAAAGTATATATGCGTCTTCATTATAAGAAGAGTAGCTAACCCTTATAAAATCTTACTCTGTGCCAAGTACTGCTCTAAGCAGTTCACATATAAACTCATTTAACCCTTACAATAACCCAGTGAGATAGTACTGTGTCATCCCCACTTTCATAGATGAGGAAAAAATGAAATCATACATATGGTAAGTAGTAGAGGCTGGGACTCAAACTTGGACTATCCAGATTCAGAGTCTATGTTCTTAATTATTATCTATCTATCTATCTATCTATCTATCTATCTATCTATCTATTTATCTATCTACCTACCTACCTACTTACCTATCTTTCCATCCACCTACTTATACATCTTTCTTTTTATCTGAGATCTGGAAGGATACATACTTTTGGGGAAGTGATAAAGAGCACGTTCTCTTTATTCTACATATCACTTTCACTCCTGCGTCCATAAACATTTTTATTGTTTGCCGTGCATTAGGCAAGTTTAGAACTTTGGTGCTGGGGATATCTGATATACAGCTGCAGGAATTATAAAGAAAAAGCTTTATAAACAAGTTGTCCTTAAGTGGGTACTGAAAGCAATGCCAATATTTTACTTTGGATAGAGCCTTAAATACGAATATTGTTCTTATCTTTGAAAGTAGAAGGCATGACATCTTTTCCTTTTAATTTTAACACTTTTCTCTTTCAATAGCACCTATAATATCTCTATGAGCACTCAAATGTTTTGTTTACTGATCGAAGGGAACCTATAATGGAAAGACCTCTGTTAGGGCAGGGCTCTAGTTTGAGGCTATGTAATAGAACAAAGTTAAATTGAAATTAAATATATGGTTCCAGACAGCTAACCAGTGACTTTGTCCAATGTGCTTAACCAGCCAAAGATAAGGAGTGTTTCTTTAACCCTTGCAAATACTTCCATTCATCCACATTATTTGCTCATATTTCATTCTAATTTGGTGTTTAACACATTTCAACCCATTTCCCCTGTAAAAAATTCCTTGGGCCTGCATTTCTGACCTTTAGATCTAGGATTTAGTTTCCACTTGACTTGAGGTTTCATATTAGGAAGACTGACACTCATAACAAACACTCTATTCCTGGACTCTTGTGCTTTATGTCACCAAAAACATTTGTATGAGTTTACTATTTTGATGGTTACAGAATGACTCTGATGTTGCTAGAATTTACTTAGCATGCCTTTATTCCCTGCTTATTTGCCTTTTAGTATCTTTTTATACCAAATTCTGAGGTTGTTCATACAATTGGCTGATATGTCCTGATTTCAAAATATCTCTGCGGACCATTAAATGTATTTAAAAATATTTCTAGATTTTCATTCACTTGCATAAGCGCGAAGAACTTCTGAGTGGCAAGAGTTTTAAAATGATATTTTCCTTCTCTTAAGCTGAAGAGTCATTCACTTAAAAGTACATTTTTAAGATGCAGTCTTTATTTGTAACTCTATAATGCAACTCTGGGAGTAAGTGACACGTAAGAAGTGACCCATGAGTTATTTTTGAAAAAAATGACTGATTTTCCATAAGAGTCTTCATTGTAATATTTGAAATGTTATTTCATAAATATGACAAATAGATACCAGATGAAGATACTGAGAAACACAGAGGTTCCCACATCCAAGAATAATCTAGTGTGAGAAACACTACATCTCTCACACTTGCTTCTCTTCATTGAATTTCAACTATCTTTAAAAGAAGTGTTTTAATTATTAGAAAAATGTTTTCATGGCACTTATGATGACACTTAGTATTTCTTGAATGAATAAAGCTATAGAATGGCCTATTAAAACAGACAACATTAGGCCTCATTTTGTGTTTTTCTAGACACTTCCTTTTAAATCCGTTACATAATTTCCTATGGTACACGGTACAATCTCACTTCTCTGCCTTTCTCTTCCACTGGAATATGGCCCCATATCTGTCTATCACAGTCCTATCCATTCTTCAATTTCTCCAACAAGCTTCTCCAGGCTATTCCATGTTTTATAGCTGTTTGTTCATTCCTTTACCATAGCTTATTCTTCAAAAAAATTTTTTTCTTTATTGATTTGAGAGAGAGAGAAAGGAAGAGGGAGAGAGAGACAGAAACATCAATGAGAGAGAACATCGACTGGCTGCCTCCTGCATGTCCCCCACTGGGGATTGGGCCCACAACCTGGGCATGTGCCCTGACTGGGAATCAAACCAGTGACCTCTTGGTGCGTGGGTCGATGCTCAACCACTGAGCCACACTGGTCGGGCACCATAGATTATTCTGAAGAGACACTTGGGTACATGCCCACTTCTCTTTCCTGAGGATCTGGGCCCAAATCTTGAGCCTTTTTGTATTTTTAAATTATAATCCCTATGTCCTCCTAAGACCTACCATAATATTCCAGGATGGCAGGGGTTTAGGCTTTTCATTTCTGTATAACTTGGAGGAATGCCTCTTATCTGTTATCCAGGTAGTCAATTGTGCTCATTCAACAAATGTCAACAATTCTCAACACAAACAGTACAACTCCTGATTTCTCTAGTAAATTAAGTCCCGTAATCATGAATTGTATCTATCAGCACTCAAATATACTAGATATATTCATAACATTGAGAGATAGAGGAATATCTAGTATTGTAGAAACTAAGACCCAAATAGTTGACTAAATTTTTCACTATACATTGTGATTTTCTAAATAGACATGGATATATACTTTTCCTTTCAGAAGAATACAAAATATTTTTATGCCTGGTTGACTTGCTTTAAAACTTCATAAAGAAAAATTCTTGTACCATTTAAGATAAAATCCCATTTTGCCAAAATTATATTAATCTGTCCAGAATAATAATAATAATAGCTTCAGGAGAGAGAGAGAGAACATATCTTTGATATGACAACATACATTCAGCAGGAGTGACTTAAAAGAAAAATGAAGAATCGCTGATCTTTGCTCGTGTTTCTAATGCTAACATGAGGTGTCTATGTACTTACATATAAATTAAATGTAGCAATTTGACAACATTTCAGATTTCTGAAATAATTTCTCTTCTTCTTCCTCCACCTCTTCCTCCTCTTCTTCCTCTTCTTTTGAAACATGAGAAGTTTAGATGAAGAATAACCAATAGCTTAGATGATTTATAAAACTATAAAAGATAACATGAGGGAAACTGACAGAATCTATTACATTAAAAGCTGACCCCAGAGGATATAGGGAGGCTAAATGGTGATGGGGAAAAAAAACTAAAGAAAATAAAGAAAGAAAAAAAAGTCAATCCCTCAGGATCGGATTTTGGTTGTGGATAAGTCTTGATATTAAACTTGAGGGTTCTCTGATTTGTTATAAGTTTAACTGAATTGAGTGTTTTGTGGTGTAGCATACAAGTTTAGCATAATATATTGCATTAGATAGGTCTTCTAACTCAAGATGTTCTACATTTTAAAACAAAACTGCCTAAAAACTCAGGAAGGAGGGAAGAAGAAAAAGAGAGGAGGGAGAGACGGAGGGAGGAAAGAGAAGAAAAGAAGAATGAAAAAAAGAAAGGAAGGGAAGAAGAGAGGAACCTTTGACAGCTATTAAAAACATACATGAACAGCACTGGCCAGTTTGGCTCAGTGGTTAGAGTGTCGGCCTGCGGTCCAGAGAGACCCGGGTTCGGTTCCCGCTAAGGGCATGTACCTCGGTTGCAGTTTGTCCCCGGCCCTGGTTGGTCGTGCGGGATGCAGCCACTCGATGTGTCCCTTTCACATCGATGTTTCTCTCTCTCTCTCTCTCTTCCTCTCTCTCCCTCCCATTCTATCTGAACAACAACAAAAAAAACATACATGAACAAAATGAATGTGGTTGTTAATAAAAAAAACTTAAAAATTTCAAAGAGCATCTAAATAAACATCAATGTTAATATAAGTCCTTTTTTTTTTACATTTCTTGATTTATTTTTAATTGATTTTCAAGAGAGAGAGAAGTCAGGGGGAGAGAGAGAATCATCGATTTATTGTTCCATTTATTTATGCATTCATTAGTTCATTCTTGTATGTGCCTTGACCAGGGATTGAACCCAGAACCTTGACAGATCCAGATGATTCTCTAACAAACTGAGCTGCCTGGCAGGGCTCTGCATTTCTGAATTTGCAAATTAGTCAAGAAGAAACTAGAAATTTGAATTTTAGGGCTTAATCATTTACCTCCAAATCAAAATCAATAATCTCAGTCTAATGTCACATTGCAATAGAAAATCCTTAGCACAAAAAACATTATATGTCCTTATTGATACAACCTCACAAATGCAACATCCAACTGGAACAGTTGATTTTCCTTTTCTGGACTCTTTCATTTTTTCTAATCCTAAAAAGCTTGACCAAATCTGTCTGGCTGTCAGCATAATTCAGGAGCAAAAGCTAATTTAAGTATATATAAAAGGACTAATGTAATTGTATACATTTAAAGAAATAAAAAACGTAGAATTTCCATATTAACATCCACACTACCTATATTACATAATTGAAACAATATAATTAAAAACACAAGAATCACATGGTATTATCCTTTTGTATTTCTTGATTTCTTTTTTTTTAAATCCTCACCCAAGGACATTTTTTTTTTGCATTTATCTTGAGACAGAGCAGGAGGAAGAGAGAGAGAGAAACATTGACGTGAGAGAGACACATCAAGTAGTTGCCACCCACACAACCCCAACCGGGCAGGGGACAAACTGCAACCGAGGTACATGCCCTTAGGGGGAACTGAACTCGGGTCATTCTGGTTCACAGGCCGATGCTCTAACTGCTGAGCCAAACCGGCCCGGGCTGTATTTCTTGATTTCTATGTGTTTACATAACTTTCATCAATATCAGGTTAACTAAACCTTTCTAGAGTATTTTGCAACAACTTTATTTTTAACATGGAGAGTAAAAACCCAAGAGAAACAAATGTAGTCTTTTACAACTTTGCTGATCCAAACTTGCTAGTGGGTTAAAAGATACCAGTCTAGCCCTGGTTGGTTTGACTCAGCGGTTAGAGTGTCGGCCCTTGGACCAAAGGGTTTCAGGTTTGATTTCTGGCCCAGTTAAGTTTGTTCAGGAGGCAACCAATCGATGTGTCTCTCACATTGAGGTTTCTCTCTCTCTCCTTCTCCCTCCCTCCCTTCCACTCTATCTAAAAATTAATGGAAAAATATCCTCAGGTGAGGATTAACAACAACAACAAAAAGATACCAGTCTAGGGGCTGGGGAGTGAGTGAGGTCTGAGGATCGAAGTTAAAACATGGTGTGACTGTAGTTGATATCACTGTATTAAATAGTTGAAATTTGTTGAGAGTAGAACTTAAATGTTCTCACACACAAAAAAAAGATAAATATGTGAGGTGATGGATGTGTTAATTAACTAGATGGGAGAAGTCCTTTCACAATGTATACCTGTATCAAATCAAAATGACATACACTTTAAATATCTTACTATTTTATCACTTCTCAGCCTTTTGGCTAAGATCAAGTGTAATATCTGTTCTTTTAAAAAAAAAATTTTTTTTTCTTTATTGATTTTAGAGAGGAAGGGAGAGGGAGAGAGATAGAAATATCGATGAGAGAGAACATCGATTGGCTGCCTCCTGCATGCCCCCACTGGGGATTGGGCCCACAACCTGGGCATGTGCCCTGACCAGGAATCAAACCGGCGACCTCTTGGTGCAGGGGTCGACGCTCAACCACTGGGCCACACCAGCCAGGCACATAATATCTGTTCTTATCAGTTTAAATATCTTATTATTTTATTTGACAATTATACCTCAATATAGCTGGGGGGGGGGGAAAAAACTAGAAGGAAAATTTCACCTATAGTACTCTATAGCAATCAATTACATGTTCTCAAATAATTACTTAACATGCAGAACCTGTTTCTAAAGGCTTATTTATTGTTATATTTTCTTTTGAAATAAATACTCTATAGTTTTCATATACATTTTAAAAATTCCAGGTAGTTATTTAATGTATATAGAGCTGCATATGTTTGACTTTTAGAAATTAAGATCTTCAACTATGAAAGACCATTGAAGTGTATATGTGTATATATATATATATATATATATACACACACACACACACACAAAGGAAAACAATAGTTGTCAAAATTCACTTTTAAGTGAATAGAATTTTTTTCAGTTGTGCCTTTTAACTTTTTTTTATATGTGAAATATAAAGACTTTTTCTCTTTAATAAAAAATCTTCATTTTCAGGGATGTGGAACACAAAAATATATATCTATATCTATATACATATTTTTTAATCCTCACCCGAGGATGTTTATCCATTTTTGTTCAGATAGAGTGGGAGGGAGAGAGAGGGAGAGAGGGAAAGAGAGAGAAACATCGATGTGAGAGAGACACGTTGACTGGGTGCCTCCCGACTGACCCCAACCAGGGCTGGGGACGAACCACAACTGAGGTACATGCCCTTGACCAGAATCGGACTCAAGACTCATTGGTCCTCGGGCGGATGACGCTCTAACTACTGAGCCAAACTGGCCAGGGCCAAAAATAATTTAAAAGCCTATTGCTATAGGATAATCACTTGAAACAGAAGCTTTATAAAATTTGAGTTGGCATTCTAGTTCTTCCATTTATCAGTCAGATCATTATATGAAAATAACCCAGCTTCCTCATTGGTAAAATGGGATTGATAGTATTTGTTAATTTCATAACATTATTTTAAGGATCAAACAAAATTATGAGCTGAGAGGGCTTTGCAAGCTATAGGCGATTAAACAAACTTAAGATTGTTTTTAAAAATAATAATGTATCTAATTGAGAAGTTGTGATTTATGTAAGATATCCTTCCTTAGAGTGAGTTTGATGTCTAAGCACAGGTACCACTTTGGAACCATATATTTAACCACTAGGAAGTAGAATGTCGTTCTGGTCACCTCTCTGACAGATTAACAACGTGAAAGGAAACGATCTACAGTTAGAGCCATGCGGTATTAGGTAGACAGTGTAATCTCTAGGACAATTCTTAACACAAAGAAAGTGGAAACATGAGTCTGGAGAGAGGGAAATATCAAAGGTACTCTTCATCAAGAGTGAAACTTTGAAATCCATCTATTTAAGATTAATCACTATTCTTTTAGTTAAGCTGTTGTCATCTCTAACTTTCCTTGAGTAGAAAATAATCTACACTTCCAACTAAGTTATTCATGGTCCAATTTGTTCTCAGAATACTATAATAGGCTTTGTGAAGATAAGTTTTATAATAGGGATTTAACTTAGTGAGAAGCCGAGACACAGAGGCCTTCAAACACAAAGAGTATATATACATATATAAACTGCTCCGTCCCCTCCCCCTCTGCTTCTACTCTCTCTTGTCCCCGCTCCCAAAAGGACACTCACCCCTACTTAAAATCTAATTTTTACAAAAGATTCAGATAAAATGCCACCTCAACAACTTCATAGTACATTGCTTTAGCTATTGCACGACTGCTTTGGAGCTCTGTTCAACAGTGCTGGGAAAGAGGGAAAAGTTGGAGTAAATACCACCGGAAGAAGGAATGCTGTGAAGGGTTTTAAGAAAGCGAAACATTCAAAATCTTTCCTCTTGGCAGTTCAGTCTTGCTTGATGACCACATTTACATACGGAGCTCACAGGCTAGCACTCGCACAGAGAACTCTACTTTCCTGGAGAAAATAAAACATTCAGGGTGGCATCCTGAAAAAAGAAAAGAAAGAAAGAAGATAAAAAGAGTCACTGATGATTTATCTACATTATTTTTATTTTCCAAATTAATTCAGAGACACTATTAATCTCCTGTTTTCTTTAGTTCTATGCAAGATCCAACTTTCTATAGATTCCATTACATTTTAACAATGACATGTATTTTAAGAAACACTGGTTTTATAATTATTCAAAGTTGTGTATACATTTTTGGGGGACACCCTATATTTGTAATTTTTATCTCATCTGCATCCAAAGGATTGCACTGGCTATTTGTTTTACAAAGTAGCAAGGTACTTGGAATGCAGCACAAGTTTCTTTTCATTCCAGACTGTTTTTTTTAAGCTTCATCATTTTCCCAGTTTAAACATTTGAAGACACACACACAAAATTTAGTATTTAAAATACTAGAAAATCTGTTCATGTATTTTAATAACTAGCTTCCCTTTTCTGTACATGTTACATCCCTCGTGTACCTATTTTGTTGCAAGTCAGGCTACCTTATTTGCATATTTGTAACAAAGTATACAAAAAGATTAAGATGTGTGGTTTACTGAGTACATTCAAAACTGTTCTTTGATTTAAAAATCCAAGTCACATTAGAATTCTGTAACAAATATACATTTTAAACTTTTTTTCACAAAGAAAATTTTCTAAACTTGTTTTTAATGTGCTTTTAATGATTTCTAGCACTCACACCTCCTTACTTGCTTTCCAAACTGTTTATACTGTCCCCAGTAACACTCAGTGGAAAGCTGTCATTCCTGGCTAAATCCTTACTTAGGGTGGATGCTATGCCTCCGTGAGACAGGGTCAAGGGGTCAAAATCGATTTTGGAGGCCACCTGGAGAGTCCAGGCCATGAACTGACTCAAAAAATTTATATCAGAGCTGGAATAGTCCACCTCCCAGGGTCAGAGCTGGCCTGACACTCCAACCGCAGGCTGGGGCATGCTAGACCGCGCTCAGAGAGAGGCCAGAGTTGTTGACCCTGCTAGCTGACCTCTTCAAACTTCAGGAGAATTTTTTTGGCAGTTACCACGGTGACTGGGTACTCTAAAAGCTTATCCTTCTTACTGAAAGGAGGGGAAAAAAAATAGGAAAAAAAATATGTTAAAACCCACCTTGCAGAGATGCCTATCACAGTTAAAGTAAAAAAAAAAAAAAAAAAAAAGAGGGAGCTCTGAATTGTCTATGCCTTTGATATTAATTTCCACTTCTTTCCTAAAGAAACTGGAATTGGTAAGGTGCTTCAAACAGCAAAATTTCACATTTGCAACAGATACTGATTTTTTTAAACCAATAGTTGACAATAATTTCAATAACGTATTAAAATACTTTTAAACAACGCAATTTACTTGGAAATTCTAATATCTCTGCTTTTCTTTGAGAGTAATCAGCTTTGAAATAAGATCCATCATAAATGCTAATCTATTAAGGAATAATACTGTAACTAGATAATCATTTTTGCATCAGAAACACCCTCATAACATTTTTCCCTAAGAGAAAAAGCGTCCATTTTGTTTGACTTAATATAATACAATTAGGGGAAAAGCAAGAGGTCATTCTTATTACATATTTTATCTTTTACCAAATGACCTAATAAAAATAATGTATTCATTAAAAACAACATGCTAAAAATATTCCGTATTTAACAAAAGAGCAGTGGGAGGAGAAAAATACAATTTGTACTTTATTTCAATGCACGCACATTAAAGCTAAAATAGCCATCAAATATTCTTCCATGTTAATACCAAAAGGTATCTTGTCCTAAAGATCCACAACAATAGAAAGACTTATAAGTTAAAATTTAACTCTCTATGGGGTAAACCTATGCACATTATAAAGCTCTACTAGTGGTTTTTTGGTGACAGATTATAACAGAAAATACTTTAAAGTGGCCCTTATATGGGACTTGAAATTAGACAAGAATTGTAATAATTTAGAAGTATAACATACTTTCATCATAGTAATACCGGCTTTTAAAAATACCTGTATGCTGTACAATGACTTTTTGTAAAGTGAAATCATTGCCTTTTAGTGTTGCTATTGCTCTGGCCTTACTTTAATTTTCTCATGCAAGTCATGAAAGTACTTTCTCTAGAATTTGGGTGCTGTGTGTGTGTGTGTGAGAGAGAGAGAGAGAGAGAGAGAGAGAGAAAGAGAAAGAGAGAGAGAAAGAGAGCCCAGAAGTGCATGAGCACCTGTAAATGATCAAGCTTTGGTGAGGGGAGGGTGGGTTTGCATTTTAAAAAGCAGTGGCTATATAAACAAAACAATGTCTTTGGTCTAAATATCATTTCTCATCTTGACTCTAAGCCAAGAAAAAAAAATGATGAATTAGAGAAATGTGGTAACTGACACTCCAAAAATGAATACTGAAATTTCAGAGGAATGTTTTAACCTAATCTTGAAGGTTCCTTTTGCTGTGACCTATGTTCACTGTTTTGTAATCACTACTACATTCCTAGAACAGAATGGACGTAAAACCAAGGATCTGTTCCTGAATCTTAAAACAAAATGTAATTCAGGATATAATTTCCTTTCTTGTCTTGTGTTCAAAACAGCTAGTGAAAGGGAAGATCAGAGATAGAGGTTGAGATGATTTTACTATGTGACCCAACTGTACTTTGCCAAAAAGCAAGTCTTTCAATTGGACAGTGTGGTCCTTGCCATTGCAAAGTGGACAACCAGGTTGGTGAGTCACCACGACTCTGGTGCCAGCTCATTCTCTGTGATGAACTCAGACTGTCCTTCCCACCCGGGAACTCTTGGCAAGCTTCCTTAAAGACCTGGCTGGTGCTGGCAAAGCCTGAGGAACTCTCAAACAGGAAATGAGGTACTCCTCAAGTTTTGAAAAGAGTTGATAGAAGTCTTAAAATGAGGCAAGCCAGACCAGAATCTCCTAAACCACAAGCCTGATCTTGAGTGAAACATTATGTCTAAGTTGGATCCGCAAAGGAAAAGAAGTTCAAGTGTAAGACAATGGTTCATTTGTATGCACGAACACAAGGCCAAGTCTCGTAGCTTGCTTTCCTCTAGTCAACTTTAGGATCTCTCCCAGGAAAAGACCAAAAAACATTTGTCAGTCTTCTGCATAAACTTTTACTAAAAGAACTTGAAAATCAATAGATACTTTATTCAGTTACTCAGATCTGGGTCTTCTCTTAGGTTGAAAATTCACAAGTATGTTATAGAACTACAGGATTTACGGACGGAGAGGGCCCTAGGAGATTGTCTAGTCCTATCTCTTTACATATGGGAAACCTGAAGCCCAGAAACATGAACTGCCTTACAGTCACACGATTAATTACACACCTCACCTGGAACCTAGTCCCTGCTCGGCATGTCCAGCCCAGTGCATTCTCTATTGCAATATGAGGCCCTTCTTACGGAGGCAAAGAAATGAAAAGCCTACACCCGTAGACAAATTCAAAACTTTGGAAAGAGAGTTATTCTGGGACCACGGTATAAAATGACTGTAAAAACCATTCAAGTTGCACTTCTAGGAACTGCGTAAGCAGAAATTCCCCCCAACTCAGGCAACGAAACAGTAAAAGAATATGTGCTGCAGAAGCTTTAAAATTCTCAGGGATGTGTGTGTCTGATGCTAACAAGGGCGTGTTGTTAATATTACTTCGCCAGCTAAATGTGTTTATTGACTTGTTATGGCTAATAAGCATGGATTGATTTTCTTTTCATCGGTACAGAGTCTCCACTCGGCTAGGTTTGTAATTAAATACCGAGAAGCAGGGCTTTGGGTGTTAGTCCATCTAAGTTTCCAGCGGTATGAGAGAGTCTGTCCAAACAACCACGAGCTATGGAAGTTACAATGGCGGCCAGTCCAGAAAGGGCTTAATCTGGTCTTTCTTTAGTGTATCTCTAATTTACTTCAGTTTTAACTTGTATGTATGAGGATCAGTGGATCTTGAAAATGAAGTTAAAAAAAAAAACAAGCCTGTAGAAAAAACGTGAAATTCATTGCTGATGCCCTGAACTGCCGCTTGTCAACGGCATCCAGCTGTAACATTTACTTTCTATATCACATTTTTCAGAAGAGTCCCCAAATCCCCCTTCTAACTTGTCATGGAATTTGGGAGAAGATCATAATTTAATTCTGAGAACTTGGCTCAGGGCCCCAGAGGAAAAACTTGCAGGGATGGGGAACCTTTTTCCTGCCAAGGGCCATTTGGATATTTATAACATCATTCGTGGGCCATACAAAATTATCAGGCTAATTTAGTAGGCGTAGGATGTTAGCTAGTATTGATTTCGCAGGCCTTCTACGGCCCCGCAGGCCCAGCATTCCCCATCCCTGACGGGAGGAAAAAGAGTATTAGGTATGCTGAGGGGCCAATGGGTTTACAGGGAAGGAGGCTGATGTTTAGGAAGATATGTGATTAAGAAGTGAAGCCAGGCCCTGGCCGGTTTTCTCAGTGGTTAGAGCCTCGGCCCGTGGACCACAGGGTCTCGGGTTCAATTCCTGGTCAAGGGCATGTACCTGGGTTGCAGGTTCGATCCCTAGCCCATGTCAGGGTCGTGAGGGAGGCAACCAATTGATGTGTGTCTCTCAAATTGATGTTTTTCTCTCTCTCTCTCCCTCCCTCCTTTCCACTCTATCTGAAAATCAATAGAAAAATATCCTCGGGTGAGGATTAACAACAACAACAACAAAGAGGTGAAGGCAGCCCTGGGCAGTGTGGCTCAGGTGGCTGAGCATTGTCCCATGCACCAAAAGGTCACCAGTTCGATTCCCAGTCAGGGCACATACCCGAGTTGCAGGCTCGATCCCCAGTAGGGGGTGTGCAGGAGGCCAATGGATGTTTCTCTTTCTCTCCCTTTCCCTTCCTCTCTCTCAAAATCAATAAAAACATATTTAAAAAAAAAAGAGAGAGCAATGAAGGCAATTGTAGTCAGGTATTCCTTAACTGCCAACTGGAATTTCAAACAAATGCTATATCCTTTCTATAGATTCCTACGGGTGTTAGTTAAGAGAGGCATTTCTGGTATTAATCACTTGTTAACTTTTTGGAGCAGGGAATGCAAAATTACTCTGAGGCTGGGTCTGAAGAAACTTGGCTTGGCAACTCTTGGTCCAAACTGCTGACAAAACTTAACTACCTACCCCACACCTCGGCTGTTCCGTTTCTCAAAACACTTTAGTGGTCCCCCTTTGACCTAGAGGCAGATTTCTCTACCCAAAGGAGAAAGTTGTTAGGGGAAGCTTCTTGGCAGAAGAGAACTTTCTGATACACAAATGTTTTCCTTTTTGGAATCAAGAGGGAGAGGCCAGCGAGCTGAGCGGTAGAGAGAAAGTGAGGAATGGTGAGATTAAAGAGAACTTTCTGCTTGGTTCTGAGCTCAGGATCAGACAGGCTGTGCTCCAGGACAGTGGGGATGAGGGAAGAGCTGGTTGCCTTCCGCAGCTTCACGGCCTGCCTTAGGACTTTCCCAGAGCTGTTCCCTCCGTCCAGGTAGACACAGCTCTCCGACCTGGACACTCACCCACCGGACTGCTCTCAGAAGTGCACAGCCAGGGGCAACTTGACCAGTGCCTGCCTGCTGCCAAGACACCAGCACTGGAGAAAAGGCTCACTCTTTCGGCACTTTTCATAGGCTCCTTAGGAAATTATTCAAGACAGAAGATTTGAAGTTGAATTTTAATGATTGCCAGAAAAGAGGGGTGAGGTACAGCAGTTGCTCCATCCCAGGGACAGGCCAGCCTTTCGGCCAGCACGCCCACCAGTCCAACAAGAACAGAAAAGGAGGAACAAAAGGTGAAGGTTTCAACTTTAGGTGAGGGCCCCCTGGGCATCTGAGAATCATCCACATCCACAAATACAAAAGAAAGGGCAAAAAACAAAAACAAACCTAAAAACCCAAAGCAAAACTTAAACCTTCAGGGTCTCAGTCCCAGAATGGTCAAAGGAATTGTGGGCCCAAAACACAAAAAATTTGAGGAATAAAGGATATGGGGTGGGAGGGGAAAATATGAAGCCTCTCTCCTCCTGGTGTCTCCCCCACTAGGAACAGCACAGCCAGGCCTGGGGAGTGAGCTGGGAAGGACTTGGGGAGAAGGGGGCAGTTTTGCAGCAGAAGGAACCGGTTTCTCCACTGGGTCCTCATGGCTTGTGTGGAGTGACTGTAGTTGGGTTCATGTTCCTTTTTCTTTTTCTGCCTCCCTGGGCCACGTCTAAAGGAGCAGCCACAGGATAATGCCAGCTTCCTAAACTCGGGTGTCCCAGAGTCAAACTTCACCAAAAGTTATTGCCAGAGAGAAATTCTGGCTGACAAATTGTCCAGAGGCGAGCCTTCAACCTGCTGGGCGGCTTTCAGGCAACAAAGAAGCAGATGAAGGAAGGTGGGCAGAGAGCGCAGGCCAGAGGCCCGTGGTGCCCCCCCACCCTGCAAGCCACACCTTGCTCCGCAGCCAGGGAATGCGCTCAGTGGGGGGACTGCAGGGCGCCTACCAGCGGCTCCAGTTCCTGCCTCTTTCCTCGGGTCACACAGACTGCACCAGGGGCTTCTCTCCTCCCTGCTCTCCAATTAACCCTTCTGGGTGCGCCTGTCCATGGTCTCAAGTGCCCTCGATTTACAGCCATGTCACCCGAATTCTCTTTTGTTTGAAATCCTGGGCCCGCAGGACCTTGGCATGTGTTGGACGTCTAGTTACTTCTGTATGCCTGTCTGTATCCTGCGAGAGAGAGAATTATTAGGAATTGATGCTCAAAATAAATAGTAATGATGTTTTTACCTGTGGATGCATTAGAAGACTGTATGCATATTAAATCATTTCAGAACCTGATAAATCTGAAAAAGATCTTTCAAAGTGTTCACAGGTTAGCACCTCTATAAACAGCCCCCGCCCCCCACACACACATTCACAAGAGTGCCTTTTGATTTGTTTTTTACATTTTGGGCTCACTCTGTTTTAAATTTAGGAGCAAATTTAAGCACGTACATTGATCTAAATATGAATTTTCTATGTAAAATATGATTTCTTGCAAATCCAGTTACCTAATCATAAAGCTACACATTAAATTATCAGTCACAGCCCTCCCAGGAGGTTGATTTAGCTACAAATGTTTGGGTTCACAATTTAATTCACTCTTCCACTTTCTCCAACTTGAATTTTGATTTCTGCATTTAAATACAACACAGCATGTGAATTAAGGGTCTTCTTGTTAAACTAGAGGCTTTTCTCATTTTCCTGAACTCTATAAATGAACTACATTGTCATATAATCGATAGGAAAAACTCAGCTGTCACGGATCCTAAGCAACCCTTTGCCACAGAAATAACATGATCTGGCATTTCTGAGTTTGAAAAACGTGCTGTTTGGATGACGTGAGGCCAGAACTACCCAGCCGGCTTAAATAGCCATGGTCTCTGTATACCACGGAGGACCAGCCTGCTGAGAGCTGCTGAGATACTGCAAATAGGCTTCTCTCCTGGTTAGAGACCAGGTGCTCGCTCCCTTGTTCTTTCCATAAACAAGTAGTGTAACAGTCTGGGGAGCTGGAATTCAAAGCCATTTCTAAGCTCATCTAAGTGTGTTTGCTCTCACAAAGTTTATAAGAGAATTTCAAATTAGGCATTTTCCTCCCCAACCAATAAACATTTCAGATTTGGATTTTGGCATTGAAACTAAATGTCCAACAACTTAAAAATCAATCCTTTGAAGTCTTAGGCCATTCCCATCAGTGTGACCAGGATTCCTGCAGGATATAAATCCTCTAGCTCAAAAGTGAGTGAGTGAATGGTATCTGATCATCAGTAACATGAACCCATAAATCTCCAGCAAGCTGTTTCTCTGCCTCAATGTCACTGTCTCTTGTCTCAGCCTTCTCTCTACAATCTGCCACCTACAAATGCTGCCATATCATACCAGAGCATGAAGGAGATGTAATGCTTCCTTATCTGTAGTCTCTCCCCTTTTAGCTATGATGTACTACTTTGTACTTTTAACTCAATGGCTTGTTTCACAGAGGGCATTTTTTTTTTAAGTGATACTAGGCAGACCTACTGTAGATTCTACCCTTCTTGGTAGGTTAGATTATGTGATAAACATGAATTTATCTCAGAAGAACCTTGCTAAAAAGCCTCATGCTATGAATAATTTACACACTGAAGGTGAAAGGTAATCTGATTCATGAATTTGCTGTCAGTGAGTCGATGTATTAAATATTACAGTTACTCTTGGCCTACCTGGACCCATCTATACAAATAAAATATATAGAAGGGATAAGACAGTAGCAAGCTAGGTGAGACAAATTCGGTTTATAACTTTAAAGCATGGATGCATAGAACTTGTCTTTTCTAAAACGAAAGTTGCTGGAGCCTGCATTTCCCACATCTACCATCGCTAAGATCTTTGGGATGGACTAAGAAACTCTAATTAGTTCATTTGTCATCAGAGAACCACTGCATCAAGCCAGGTATTTTGCTCCTATTCAACTCTAAAAGAAAACGAGACAACGTGGGCTATTATAAAAAGCTCAGCACTCAGTGCCAACAATTCAAATTGGCTTCATTTTACATCTCAGAAGCCCCCAACTCATTCAGACTATGTCTTGGCAACCTTGCTCCAGCCCCAAAACAAGACTGTGAACACAGTGAGTTTATCCATTATCGTAGTTCACAGGCTCTCCATAGCTGCAAGTTGACATTTGGAACCTGCATCATGCAGAAGGGGTGAAAACCCATCCAGGAACCAAATCACTTATTTTGGAAGAAACTGTCCAGGGTATGTGGGGACAGGAGGAGCAGGGAAGGGGCCGGGGAGGGGAAGAACCAGGCACACAATAACCAGGCTATGAGTGACTTTGCTCTGATGTCCATCAAGGACAGGTAACTGATGAAAAGAGTTCTCAGGTGCTTCATCAGTGTGTGAATTTACCTTATTTACACTTGTGAAAAATGATTAACCCCATCCCAGCCCTATACACTGAAGAGTCTTATTCTTTTAGAAATATGGTGCATTCAACTATTTTGTCCTTGATTCCCAAGACATAAATCACAGAGGTCAATACCACAAATTTGAGGATTTGCTTGACTTCTTTAAAAAAAACTTTTTTTTTTCAATTACAGTTTACATTCAGTATTATTTTGTATTAGTTTCAGATGGATTTGCCTAAATTCTTAATCACACAATGCAGAGATACAATATACTGGACACAGGAGATGTACCGGACAGCTCCACCGTATGGCTGTAAAATCAAAGTTGTTCATTTCTCTCTACTTGCATTCACCTCCCTGTACCCCTCCTCCCCCCAGGAAATATTTCTCCTCCCTTACTCTCTGCAATCTAAACGTAAGAGTTAACAAACCATGAGCTAGAGGTAACTGCTTGTTTGCAGGGCTATTTATGAAACACTTGTCTCTTTTTTTCCTCCCTAAGTATCCACCCCAAGGGACTAAGCAATGCACTAAGCTGTTCCTCAATTAGGTCTGGGAGAAGATGTGGGGGCGCAAGGGGATCGTCCCCACTGCAGTGGTCTGGCCGCCAGCACCTGCTTTCGTACCCTGTTCCCCAGCTCGCTCTCAGCTTAACTTGACAAACATGAGTCTCCATTTATCTGTTGAAATAGCCCAGGGTGTTTGCCAGGAGTATTGTGCCACCATTGCTGGAGCATTTGTCTCTTCTGTCTAATGTCTGTCATTACACAAAGCATTCTAAAAAGCTAATTTCCAACCCTGGAAATATACTCTTACTGCAGAAGTCATTACATTAGCATAACAAGCACAAAGTTCCAGGGTGGTAATTTGGTTATAGATCTGAAATGTTTCCTGTTCCATCAGATGGATGTCGAGGTATGAGGTTGTCCCTGCTAGAGGAGAATCTGGGTCAGAGAAGCCCCTGCTTGAGGGAAGTGCTGGGGGGCAAACACTTAGTCCTTGGGAACTCAAAGTGAGGTAAAAGTTTCAAGTTTCACCTGGCCCAAGTTGGGACATTTTTTTTTAACGAACCAAGATGCCTCCGGGTCTTTTCTTTTTCTTCCTCTTTCTGTGCTCTTCTTCCCTTGACCACCAAGAAAATATGTCTGAAATGATATTCTTCCACAGGTGTTTCATTGGACATGGACAAATACCAGAACTTCCATCACAGGCAATACAAGCGCTTTTGGGTGCTTTTGTTGGGGGTGGGGTCTGGGAAACCCAACCTCAGTGTGCCCTGCCAGTTGTGGAGGTGCAGATTAGTGGCAACTCTGCAGAGGCCTGGATGGTGGTGGCAGTAAGGGTCAGTGAGGTTGAGATGTATTCAGATGTTAATTTACACCTGAAAAGATTGAATGCACTCACCCACAAGGGTGGGGAGGGAGTGACTGGAGTTTCTCATGAATACTGGCCCTGAGTGCTTCCTTGGGAAAGATGCAAGTTGAAATGGACAGAAAGGACGGAGAGTGTAGTCTGAAAGTTATGGGAGCAGGAGGAAGAAAGGGAACAGAGACAGCCTTGATGAGTTAATGGAAATCTGTTTAGCCACTAGTTGTAAATCGATTTCAACTTTTCCTTTTCAGTGTAGTTTTAAGGTATAATGGAGAGGTAGTAATTTCCTCTTTACTAACTATTTGGAGATTGTGTATCAAATCCAAAAATATTGATGGGGCAGTAAGGATGAAGAATTAGTCTCATTTTTCCTGCCACTGGAATCAGTTTCATTGTTTTGCATAGTCTTTCTGTTTAACAACCGCTACCTATCTTGCTTAGTGGAAAGGAGAAGTACCTCCTGAGTAACTAAGGAAGAAAAACCTTCTACATTCCAACACTGCCTTTAACCTCAAACACAGTAAAAGGTTCATTCAGACCCCAGGACCACACTGAGGCATTAATTAGGCTGATGAAATCCATCGAAATGTATGAATTCAGCATAATCAAGTTTCTACCGCAGACTATCGTTAAGGAATACGTGAGCAGCTGGGAGAATAGAAAGTACTGTTAGAGTTAACTCATGCATGTAATTGAGTATATTTAACATAACCATTTTAATGATCAGTGATTAAAAGTGCATCTTACTTAAATGGTATATCCTCTGCAGTTTGTTCGTATCAACGTGATAATATTCTCAGAAGGAAAAAGTAGGGATACAACTTTCTAAACAAGGTCTTTTCAGAATTTGGGAGGAAAAGCAGGAAAGTGAACTGGAGGAAAAAAAAGTGCTTTGAGCATACAAACAGCTACACTGGTGTGATATAAGCTAATCACCGTTTTAGGCACCTTCTGTGCTCAGCCCGAAGTATTAGGAATACTGTATATAACAAGTGATTTTTTTCATCCCTTAAAAAGAATGTATTTTATTAAAGGTGTGTTGTTGTTTTTTCTGTCTGACAGGATTATTTTTTAAGAGAGAAGAGATGTCTGCTCAAATCCTGATAATTTTAAGATCTTCTCTTAAGGACCTGGGAAGTTCACCTTTCCAATTCTTCTAAACTGTTAGGTTGCCTTATCTTAGTGGAACTCGCCTCTGTGAAGGGAGCACTGGGAAGGAGAGAGAACATCACCCAGAGAAAGAGGCACCTGGATAGGGCAGTCTAGGGCCACAAACACTAGAAGCCCTCAAAGGGACATTAGCTGTTCACATGAACTGGGGGCCTGACCAAAAGCCCATGTTTAGACTCCGCTCCTCTGATTTACTCAGACCTGGCCAGATAAATGAAGTCATTGTGGAGCCATTCACAAGCCAGCCCAACTCTTTTTGTTGTAGTTTCTCAGCTGTTGCACTCAAAACACACAAATCACCGATTACTCGGGAAAGAATAGAGAGAAGTGGATCTGGATCTACAGCTAGCGGTGTGTAAATCCCACATCCACACATCTGTACAGGGAGGGTGTTACGAGAAGGGATGCAGTTGGCCCAGCTCCCAAAAGTTGCCTGAAGGAGGGCTCTTTTTATCTCCCGTCACCCTTGCCCCCACTCCTACAGAGAGACCAATCTATCCACCCGCTCAAATAGGGTTTGAAAAGTGGCACATCTTGACTGTCTGGGAGTTGCACCGCAACTTTCACAGAGCTGGGAAGGAGGGAGGAAGGCGCAAGCACATGAAAGTATGTTGGGGCTTACTATCTGCATGCTGCAAACAAAACACAAGTATTTTAAGGAGAAATTCATTCGAAGCCTTCCTTTTTCCCAGAATCATGTCTGCCTTGGCTTAGAGGGACAGATCTTGGGAAATCAGTTCTGTCAAGGAGCTCTCCCGCACCCAATGTATAGTCTATAAATATAGTGGAAGATTCATGTCAGGGGTAGTCAGTGCAACAGAATCTGGAGTCTTGAAAGCATCTTTTTCTTCTGGCTATGGTGGCACTTAAATGATAATGCGGGCAATGGAGCTAGGAGATTTATATCTTTTGGAAAGTAGGGCAAGCCAGATGGTAATAGCGTCATTAACACACAAACTTGGGATGTGCAAGTGAAGCTTGAAATTGGGAAAGAGATCGGGAGAACAAAGGGGGCTGCTGTTGAAAGGCTACCCCTCTTCTGCTGGCCAAAGCTAAGAGCCTCTTGGTACTGGGGTCTGCTCCTGCCCAGAGCAGGATAATAAACGACAGCTTTCCCCTCCTCCCCTGTTGTGACTTAGAAAGCACTGAGAAAACTTTTGCAATAGGCAAATGTGGCACTTATTTATGTGTAACCCTTTGTAGTCTGAAGTGGCAGCAATGGGCCTTTAATTCAACTGCACTCCCACCCTCCACCCCCTACCCTAGTGTGATAAGCTCTTGCAATTGTTGACATTTATTTTATGAAATCAAAGTGCCGCTTGTTGCACGTTTCAGACAAAAGTTCATTTTCCTCCCCTTATGTAAACACTCTAAGTAAATATTAAAGGTTGAACAGCTCCACCTTTTTCATTTTGGTGATGGGGGTTGGTGCTAAGGTGTTGACGGGGGTTAAACTCCAGAGTTTTTTTTTTTTTGGAAAGCCTTAATGTTTAAGTTAAACTCCCTCTTGACCGAGCAGATATAATTCAGAGAGTAAGAGAAGGCATTAAAACAAGATTACCAATGGCATTGATAATAATAATGCATGCTTATAACAAACACCCACATACACATCTATAAACAGGCAGGACAGCTTGGAACTAAAGAAAACGAAATTAATAACTTTGTTCTCCTTTTTATTAATGCATTGTGTATATATATGGCTTCTGGAGAGACAGCAAAGGTAACGGTCATTAAGTATTGAATGGCTTGAATGATGTCCGTTAGCGACAAAAAGTTGACGATGGCTAAACTAAAATCGAACGTTTTTCTTTCTTTTTTTTTTTTTTCAAAAAAAAAAAAATACTGGAGCTCTTTAAAAGCCCGGAGGACTTACCCTCAAGGCATTATTCTGAGAAAAACTGAGACTGGTCGTTCGTCACAGGCAATTGTAAAGGGTTTCAAAGGGCCGATCAAACGATCGCCCGAGTAATCTACATTCAAGTCCGGATGGTGGTGTTACGGCACACACCTGCGGGGTGTTTGCTGTCCGTGCCCCTCGCCGAGCTACAAATCATCATTAAAGCGAGCTGCTTAAGCTTCTTCCCAGCTTCTAGACAAGAGTTACTTGGGACAGTTCACTTTGATATACCTACAGCTCGCAATTGACAAGCAAGCTATTTTGGAGCTCAAACCCGAGCCCACACCCTAGTGCGCACCGCGAGGTTAGGAGAGTGGTGCGGCGGGGGTGAGTGGGCTGTGAGTAATTGTAAAAGTCTGGTTCTCCAATTTTCCCGAACAGAATCACCACAAAAATGTATAGGAAACTAGGTTAGAAGCAGCTGAAACCCGCCTCGAGTTTTCTACTGAGGACTCTCCCAAAACTTCACTGCCTGTGCCAGAGTTTTTAACCGCCTCAGACCACAGACATAATCTCACCACCTCAGTTTCTCGCCTTACGCACACACACTCGGGCCAGCACCCTCCTTCGAGTGCAGGATTACATTTTTCTCCAACTGGACCGGGATCTAGTTGGAAACTTTCACTTTTGATTCATTCGTTCGAAATTATATCCCCCCTTTCTCTGACGACCCTGCCCTCACTGTCCTCACCTGGAGAGAGAAAATCAAATAAAATCTGGAGTTGGGTAAAAGGAAACGTGTAGGTCGGACAGCTGGAGGCGGGGAAGGGGGAGGAATGTCGGTTTCTGACTGCTGCCTGCCTGGGCGTCCGCAATCCCTCAGCAATCCGTGTGCGCCCCATTTGGGGGCGGGGGAGAAATAACCCACTGCCGGTGGTGCCAAGATCAACACTCGGAGCGAATGTATCAATAGACCAATTTTCTGCTCCCACCGCGAGCTTTTTCATTGCAATCCAGAGTGGAGGCGTCTGCGCTGGGCAAGACGCACCAGCACCGTAGCGTCGGGGGGAAAAGAGGGCGCTAGATGCGGGAGGCGCACATATGGAAATTACTCATTAGGAAGGGGTGTGGTTACCGCGCAGCCCCCTCCTCCATCCCTTCCTTTCTGTCTTGCTGCCACCGTCGCAGCTTGCTAAATATGAGATTACAAACAAACAAATAAAGCCGAGGCTGACTACACAGCCCCAGATCAAACACGCTCCAGATAATTCGCTTCACTCGGTGCTGCGGCCAGACCTGCGGCGCGGGCCCGGACGCCCGCCGGTGGCTTCAGCGCCCCCTCCACGCCAGCCCGGGCTTCCGCGGCTCTGAAAGCCAGGGCTCGCGGAGGCGTTTCGAAGGCACAGCACGTGGCCCTGGCGCTCGGTTTGGTGTACACGTTAAAACATCAGACAAATCCTTCCACCAAGATGGTAACCCTCTGAGGGTTTCTGCGGATCTCAAAGGTCCTATTCGAGAGGCTGCTTGGAGGGAAGGGCGGTGGTGTTCTCTTTGGGAGAAAAAACAAACTAGAAAATGCTGTCCCAGAGTGCCTGGCCAGGAGGCTTTTCCAGAGGCGCAGCACCCCGAATGCGGGAGTGGGGGTGGGGGAGCATTGAGAAGACTGGCAGGAGGCAGGGTCAAGTTGAGCGTTAAAGACCCGGGTTGAGATATCAACCAGAGACCAGGTGACCAAGAGTGAGGGCAAGGAGGTTGGAAAATCTAGAATGCATAATTCTGCGATGAAATAATATGTTTGGGTTGGGGGGGTTATAAGAAAGAAACAAAATGCAAACCCTCTCATATCCCCCTCCTGCCGCCCGGGCCCCGGGTCCTCATAGCTTGCCTCAGTGAAAGGCTGGGAGGTGGGGTTGGGGGTGGGGGTGGAAAATCGTACATTTACGGTTTTTCTTCCTGCGGGGTCCGCCTCCCCAGTCCTGCTCCCTGCCCGGCGCTCCCCCAGCTGCGGGCCCCTTGGAGGAAGGCTGCCAGTCCCCTAGTCTCCCGCAGCCTGCAGGCCACCGAGCCTCAAAGCGCGCATTGTCCAGCGGGATCGGGGAGGCCAGCCGGCCCTTGGAGAAGAATAACACTGGCCCCAACTCCTGTTAGGTAAAGTTTCCCAGTGCACTCCTTGCGGTAAAATACACTTTTCACCGCGGGTGGCGGCGCTGGGGGACAGTTTTGAAAATCCACTGCCTTCTCTCAATTCCTCAACTCTTTCCCTTGTCACTTTTCAGGTTCTCAGAAAGGGAGAGGGTGGACCGGAAAGAAATTGGAAGGTGGCCGAAAATGTGAACATGTCTCTAGAACCGTCGATGTGATGGTTTGAAAATGCGGGTGGGAAGAGAGGGGGGATGTCTCCACCCCAGCGGAAGGCAGCTGCACCGTCCGTGCGTCCGTGCGCAGTGGGTGAAGGGAGAGGGGCCCCGAGGGCGCGTGTGCAGGCGATGCATTTCGCACCTCCTGTTTGTCTTAGAAGCGAGTGGTGGGGGGCAGCGAATTGTTCTGTCTCCCGACCGGCAGTAGAAGTTGAATAAAATGGAGAGGCAGGCACACGCAAAAACAAAACCTGCTGCAAATTCGGAGTCTCTCTCCTTGACCTGAATTCCAAATGGTGGGGATTCATTTGCAAAGGACTCCGAAATCTTAGAACGCCTGAGACAGTGGTCCTCCAGCGACAGCAAAAGCCGAGATAGAGAACCGTTAGAATGGAGGCTTTGGGGACAAATGTAATTTGATCAGCGGGGACTCATTCCCTCCAAGCGGTGCCCTCTGCATTTGAGGGGTCTCTAGGTTTCGTCTGCTCTTCCAGGCATTTGCAAAATAATGGCTGTGTCCCTTGCAAAACTGCCTGAAACAAGTATATGCCAAGGCACTGCGTTGGTGACTCCGTTTTAAAAATCAAACCAAAACAAAGTAAGACTTTTAAAAAGCCCCAGGCCGATGCTCTCAATGTCCAATAACCAAAGTGACCGAAGCGGCGCATTCGTGGTTGTGGCTCTGGGAGTTGCGCTAATTTGGTGTGTGGACTCAATGCTTTAATGCTAAACCGGCAATATAAAGAGCTGAAGAGCAAGCCCGATAAACGCTCTAATTGCTACTGGAAGATTTAGGTGGTTGCTAGGATCTGAGGACCACCACCACCACCACAAAAAAACCTCCAATAGAGTGTTTGGGCTGCGTGTGTGAGGGTGGGGGTAGGTTTCTACGGCGAATAGTGCCCACATCTGCTGGAACTTCCATATCTAAGCTGTTCATTTACGGGAGCCAACTTATGAAATCTCCACAATTAGATCTTCATTGTTCTTCCTCCACAACACTGTCTAGAAAGAAAAGGTCTTCTCGGTCGGGGCCAATCCAACGAAGCGTTTGACGTTATTAAATAATAAAGCGATTGTGATTTACATTGTTGTTCAGAAAAAAAGGCCAATTATCCACTGTTATGTTGCCATAAAGATCATATTAACTCAAATTAGTAATCAAACAATATGCGAGCGTTTAAAAAAGTACAGCCGAACTGGGTGACAGCTACCACGACGTCTTCACTTTCACCAGCGAACCCACCCGCGCCAGCAGCCGGAGCAAGGGAGGCAGTCGCCACAGACCCGAAAGGAGGAAGAGAGCAGCAAAGTGGTGATTAACGGTCTCCAGTGTTAATTATTCTCAATTAATCGCAAACAATGCAAGCCTTCTCTGCTTCCCTGGAAATTCACTGGTTTGGGATGCTCTGAGAATTCCGCCTTTCTGGGAGGGGTTTATAAGAAATCCGGAACTGGCCAACTCACTGCAAGTGTACCTGTAAGCGACAGGGCAGGGAAGTAGGTATGTGTACAGAGGTTGCGTGCGGGGAGTGCGCGGGAGGCTCACTGCGTGCACCCCAAGGCGGGAAAGGCCTGCAGCATCTTTATACCCCTAGTGAATCCTTCCGTCTTCTCTACTCAAATCACTCTCTCGTCGCCCTCTGTTATTAGGTTTATAACTCTTTGCCCACTTAAATTTGTGCAGCCAACCAAGGAAATCTAAATAGGTTTGAGTCGCCCCTTGGGTACAGAATGGAGGCTTTAATAAGAAAGATTAATTGTGGGTGTGTACCTGCTGGAAGACAGGGCAGCTATCAAGTAGCAGCGGGTGGAGGGGAGGGAGACGCCTCTCGTCCTAGGTGCAGACTTTAGTAGGCGCCGTAGGCATACTTAAGGCAGGCCACCAGGGCTCCACGGAGATGGTAAGATACATCTCTTCCTGTTGTGTTTTTTTTTTAAGGTTTTAAAGAACTTGGCCCTTGTTCGGCCTGCCAACCAAATCCTCTTGCCCTGCGCCCCTCCCCGCGCTAGACCCTCGACTCCTGGCCTCCACACAGAGGAGGGTGTAGGAGGAATGCTGTGGTGGCTGCCCTGGGGGGGTCTCCCTATCCCACCCTCCACCCCCTCCTGACCAATATTTAGGCGAATGATAAAAAAAGATTTCGCTCCGAGGGCTAGAAAGTTGATATTTTTGTTGCCGCGATGAAAAATGTATATGATTCCATGTTTTTGAAGTAAGCAAACGGAGCAATTTTTCTTGGCACGATGCTCCAGCAAGGATCGGCACAGGGACATCAGCCAGTGGCAGCAGGGCTTTGGGGATCTCGCCCTGCGCGCGCAGGGCAGCGCTGAGGGAACTGCCTTGGCCCGTACCACCCTTCCCAGCTCCTCTTCATTTCTACTAAATGTTCGGACCCCAGACTAAGAAGTGGTGAAGGGGGTGGGGGTGGAGAGGAATAGGAACTGGGTTGTGGTGGCGGGGTGGGGGAAAAAGGAACTGACTAGAATAGTTTCTCTGGTAGCATTCCCTCCTTTGAATAATTCCATTTAAAAACGGAGGCACCAAGGCCGGAGTTTAGACAAATGTAAAATGAAATCTTCAGAAGGTCCAGCCCTTGCGGTGGTGGGGCAGCCAAAGTGTGGTCACACCATTGTCGAATTTTAAAACAGTTACTGCCTTTCCTAACCCCCTTCTCTATCTCCCACCCCTCTCCTCCAGTAAAACCAATTCAAAAGGGGACAGACTCCACTCCACAAGATTAATGTCTGTTCATTTACAGGATTAGCCCTCTCACGCAGCATAATAAAATACTAGAGTTCCTTTTAAGTTTAAATAAATTCACAGATTTCTTCCTTCTCTCCTTTCCTGTTTGAGGTCTCTCTCTCTCTCTCTCAGGACACAAGAAAATACTGCCTAGGAACCTTAAGTAAAGTCTTAGAAGAACTTTTAACTCGGAGTTTTCAGATCATCTGGGGTCAGGTATTGGGAGAGAATAGAGAGACCAGATTAACTTTAAATATGCATTGTTACACATTTTGATTTGGAACTCACAATAAAAAATCTAGTTGTTGCTCCCAGGGCTCAGCGAATTTCAATGTTGGTCGTAGGAGCCACAAAGTGTTCATTAGAGAAACCTAACCAAGGCTACTGTATGGCCACTTTGTGAACTCAGAACTATGGATGGGGGGGGTATGAAAGTGTGAGTTGATGTCACGCTGGCTGTCAGTGTGTGGTCTATTGTGGAGAATGGTGCTTTTTGACTGAACAGAGGGAGCCCCCCTCCCCCCTTCCCCAGCTCTACTGCACCTGCACTGGATGAGGGAGTCCCTGCCATTCAGCCCATCGCAGATTGTTCAAACAGAAGACATCTCTGACAGCACTCAATTCATTACATTTCTTCCTGCTTTTCAAACCAACACACACACACACACACACACACACACACACACAAAATGAGTATTGCCAGCCAGTGACAGCCAAAAAAAAAAAAATCTTAAAATACTTTATATGCAGCAATTTGGAAGCTCACATGACTAACCATGAGTATAGTGTATCCTTAACTTGTAAGGATTCTTGAAAAAAAGATTACCTGATTTTTATTATTGAAAACATACCTCCAAAGTTTACTCAGGGATAGTAAGTTGGTAGGGAGACACTACAGCATGGCTCAGGGAAAAGTTTCAAAGAGAATGATAGCAGAAACATGCAAAAGAGAAAAGCCCCTGATTTATTTTATCAGAAGGGAGAAGGGCCAGCTTGAAAGGCATTCGTAATTTATGCTGGTGAAACAGCTTGCTAATAGAGGTGGGGTACCCAAGAGCCAGGGGCCCCAGTGAGCAAAGCAAGAGAGGGTGGTAAGGGAGGCATGGAGGCTGAAGTGTGAGCTAAACATTTAAATAAATTTCCTAACAATGAAGTCTTCCTCCATATGTTCAGGTTTATTTTGCCATCTTAGATTCCAAGATGCTTTTGCACCATTTCACAAAGCTGATGAGAGTGTTTAGAAAACTGACGAGAAGTGTTAGTCTAGTTTAACAGAAGTTAGGGTAAACAAACTCTCACAAGAGAAACTTGGTTTTAAGATAATTTCCTTGGAGGTAGGAGGAGGGGGAAACAAAGAAAAGGAAGAAGGCTTTGAGCAGAACAGAGGTTTGTCACTTAGAATTTCAAACTTATTAAACTGTAAAGTTATGCAATAACCCAGATTGGAGGTGTTAAGTGTGATAGTAAAAATGACCTGGGTGTGAGTTGATACTAAACTGACTGCATGTGAAACAGTGGCTAATTCTCACTCAGCAAATCACTATAGTCTGTTGGACCCTGGACCAATATCAGAATGTAAGGCCTAGTTGCCAGGACCCCTCCCACTGGAAGAGTATTTAATGAATTAAATTGATTTGTAAAGAAGAGTGCAAAGTGCTTTCAACCAACAAATAATTCTATCCATTTTACAGAGTTCATGGACTAAATGTCTTTTCTCTTATGTCAAGTTTAAATCATGGCTCCAAGGAGCTCTCTCAGCAATACTTTCTCAATTCTAAAAAATATTATAAAAAGCTATACAAATTATTAGGAGTAGAGGGGGGAAGAGAAAATGAAATGGCATAGAGCCAGGAGCAACTGTCCTAACCATGACTCCATATCAGAACCAGAAAACTCTTGTAAATCCAATTCTTAATCCGCCGCTGAAACGTATGCAGGGCCCAATACCATCAAGCTACGGTGTACTTTGTAAAGGCTTTTGGTGTAATTTGTTCAGCGTCTCAAAACAAAACAAACAAAGACAACTCTTTCAGACCTGACAACAAACTCTACCTAGCAAATCAAGTAACTTTAAATATATACATGGAAGAAGGGCCCGCCTAAGAGCTCAGGCGCCATGGTGATGGGTGTTGTGTGCGTGAATGTACGTGCACTGAGGATTTGTGTCTGGTTATGCTCTGAGGGGTGAGAGCCTCCGCAGACTCATAAACTGGGGCTGGATAGTGGGGATGCAGGCCGGCTCCACTGGCCTCGCCCTGCAAGTGTTCGGATTGCCCTTTCTGGAACACTCAAGCGAATTACTTTATCCGCAGGCCCTGCAGATCCTGACGTCACGAGGTGGGGGTGGGGGCGCAGTCCTGCTTCTGGCCTGGCCGCCAGCGATAAGAACCCTTGGGAAGAATTCACCGCTCTTCTTAATACAGTAATTATTTTTCTGCCTTCGGCGGGTGGGGGCTGCTTCTGCTTGGAATGCCGGTATCCCTCCCTTCAGGAAGATGCCCAGGGATGGCAAGTTTGCAGGATAACTTCCTAAGCTAACCCTAAGCCAGGAAGAACACTGTTAAAGGAAGAAGAATGGTCTGAATAAGTCTAATATCACTACCTAACACCAGAAAGTAGAGGAAGGGCTCGAATTTCTGTATTGATCTCTGGTGTCTCACATGAGAAGCTCTTGCCTTTTCTATCACCTAACTACATTAGACAGTAAGAAAAGTAATAGCTATCAATTAATCCTATTTTAGTCAGTGGCTTTGCACTCATCTTGTGCAAGGTAAATCTATATTATCCCTGATTTAGGAACGGGAAAGCGAGGGTCTGCATCCTCCCATCCCCACCTGCTTTGATCATAGAGGGGTCCAATATTCCACGGAGTCCAGACCGCTCCTGTGGCTTCCCACAGCCATGCCAACGCAGCCTCTGGCATCAGGAAGGACTAGGAGCTAGATTGCGAATGCTGAGTCTCAGCAACAAACAGGAACAAACAACCCCTTAAAAGTAAAGGCCTGAGGTGAGAGGCAAGAGGAAGGCAGGACTGAAGTCCGACATCTGCTTTGGGAATTTTGGGTCCTAGAACCACCTTCGGGGTCACAAGGTCAACGTAGAGGAGGATGGGGCTGGGGTGCTGGTGGTAAAGGCCTCTGGAAGCGTGGGGGCCCACAACTCCTCGGATGACTTTCCAGACTCGCCCGACGCGGGACCGGGCGGAGCTGAGAGAGGAAATCCGGCCCTTTTGGCAGGATCCAGGCGGAGAGAACTTGAGCCCCACGCAAAACCTTCCCAGGGAGCCGCATGGGGGCCTTGGTCAGGGCCTCGGTGACGTCAGGTCCCTGGGCCGGCGCTCGCCCGCCTCAGTGCTCAGCTTCCATCTGCCGGAGCTTTTGCTCTGGGGCGCGGGGCGCAGCGCACTCCCTAGGGCGGGCGGTGGGAGGCCCGCATGCTCACTGTCCTGCGCTGAGCCCAGCACCCAGCACAGAAGCCCAGGGAGGGAGGCTGATAGTTCAGAGAACCAAAACCTTTACTAATAGTGCACACTTCATTCTGTACATGCAGACAGACGAGAGTAATGAAACGAATGACTCCTGGGATTTTAAATCACCTGACACTTCTTTGCAAAGTACAGTAAGCATCTCAAGTCCAAAAGCCCCAAAGCAACAAACATCTTTGCGTCCTGAAAGGCAAGGACGTTCTATTTGCTTTAGAAGAGAAAAGGAGTACACTGTTCATGGAATCAAAAAACATCACACCAAAAACACCACACCAACAATATAAAATAAAATCCACCTACGCTGACATGCAGAAACAGAGCTCTCTGCCATGGGAAATCTTGGCCCTGTCTTAGTAACCCACCTTTCCAAAGAGAAGTCTCTTAGTCAAAATAAGAAAGTCAAGTCCATTATTTCCTAAAGGCCACAGAAAGCAAAACAAAAACTGAAAACAAGAATTGTAAAACTGGACAGCATCGTGAGAAGGAAAAGAGGTTACAAGTCTCCCTGGGTGATATCAGAGGTCATGTTTCCAGGAAAGTTTTTAATAGGAAATAACTATGCAAGATGCCAATTTTCTGGTTTGGGCATTTCTCAATCTTTGGAAAGTTCCTTCCACAGCTGCTTACTCGAGAACTGGGAGGCTGTGTCCCTTTGAACTTTATCCACATTTTCCACAGTAAAGGTCAAGAGTTTCTCCCCCTTATCCTGTCTTTGAGGGATCCACCTCATAGACCAGGTCCCAGAGGAAATCCACCCAGCCATCTTACAACTTGAGTCAAAAGAAAAAAGAAAAGAAAAGAAATAAATCAACCCCCATCACCAACCTCACTAGTGGCCATCCTGAAAAGTAGCCTTTGCTTTGAAAGAAAAGGCAGCATAAAAGAAAGTGAGATGCAAATTATTTTAAGGCAATAATGGGGGGTGGAGCGAGTACTGGAGAATGTTAACTCAGGTCTTTGCTAAAGTTCATGGCAAAGAAAACTCCACAAAGCCAAATATGAGGATCTGTTTTGAAAAATTCTCCAAGAGCAAGAAATAAAGGGGGGAGGTATAAAAATCTCTTTTAATTACAACAAATAAATAAATAAATAAGCAGTGCCAACTAGCAGGTGACAAACCACAGTCAAACTTCAATCTCAGAGCAGTTAGCTATAAACTGTTAGCAGTTGAAAAGTAAACCATGTGCACACAAAGGCACTGTTTAATTTTCTTCTTGTAATGGTTCTAAATGAAGACCCCATCACTATGCAGTTAAGCAGTATTTCTTGTCCCCCTGAGGCGCTGATCAGTTCTTTTTAATGTGAGAAAACTGGCAGCTCAAAACCCGTCAATGGAGCTCTCACAACAAAAGTTCTGAAAAGCTGAATGAATTGGGTTTGTAACTACCGAGTCCCGTCCCCCCACCCCTTGCAGCTTTATCTCTTATTCATTCACCTTATATTATTGTTCAGGAATCTTATTCTCAGAATCATTCCCCTACCATTTAAGCTAGGACCACGGAAGAACTTATGACACACAGAAATGGAAATCGTCCCCACCCCCCACTACACCTGAAAGTGTTCAGACCAATAGGTGGGAAGGAGGAACTATTTTGTACCCCAATTTACTCTGAGACTACTAGAATTCGGAGTACTCAGCTTTCATTGTAAAACCCAAATTTTATTGGCAAACAGTAATGTGTATCCTTTCTAAATTCAGACCCTGTCCAAGTCTCTGAAATCCTGTGACATCTCCACTTAGAAAAGGCAAAGGTTATAAGTAAATCCCCTCCCCTCTTTTCCCAAATTCCAAGGCCTTAAAAGACCTTACTAGACCTGTGGAAATTAAGATAACTTATATTCTTGTGGGTTTTTTTCTTTTAAACCAAAATCAGTAAATGAAATAGCAAAAGAGAATATACTCCCCCCACCCCCGGGCCAAGAAAAGGTTTTATGAAATAGCTTTAGAATACCAGGGCTCTGTGTGCATTTTAATACAAGGCATTGCTGATGGAGAAGATTCTCCTGAGATTTCCTACTGTAAGAATGTGTTGGTTCTAGAAATAAGTACAGCTATTACAACCAAATCTACTAGCAGACTAAATAATTAATTGAAGCATTGCTCTTTGACCCTTGAAAAGTCCAGTAGGGACACGTTTATAGTAATAATACTTCCGAATGAGCCCTTGTCAAATATTCATTTAGTGGTTAATATGAGCCATTTCCCCCTGGGACCGTCTGTAATACCAGCTTCCCAGCATTGGCAAGAAACCTTGCTAATCTACTACAGCTCAGCAAAAATATTTTAACGCTCTTTAAAATATGGAGGGGGATGGGGGGAACTGAAGAGGGAACAAACTATAATCTCATCCTTTTGCATATTTCTATTCAGTTTATAGATTAATAAAACATTAAATTCACCCCTTTAGACTAGAAATTAAATGGTTTTAGTGAGCAGAATATCCTAAGGAAGGTACTAAACACTCAACAACTAACTTCAGCACCAGGAAATGACCACCTCTGGGCAAGTCGAAGTGTTTACCCCCTTCTTGGAAATCATGTTATAATTAAAATAATATATGTTCAATGTTAATCTAGCCATGAAGCTACATATCTAGGGGAAATACTTAACCCAATCAAATGAACAAAGAAACGTATTTTTCTTAAATGCAGTTTATCAAAATAATTTATATTTACAAATAATATATTTTGGTTTTTATTTGGTTAGGAGATGTGGAGGGATAGGAGTTCTCTTGTTTTATGTAGACAGTGACAATCCTTCAAAACTAGTTTAACTTCCCCAACTACTGCTCTCTTCTCTCTTGCAAAATATTTGAACCTGAGAATTTTGCCAAAAAGCTGTTGCTGTTTTGTAGTCTGATTCTGTGGGCTCTTTTTTTTTTTTTAAAGGGAGGTTAGTGCAGTGCAATTACTCTAAACCTCAATACATATTTCTAATATATCTCTATTTTTCAAATATATACACTCCATCTAGTTGATTGGCTCAAATTCCAGGAATATCCTCCCCACCCCCCAGCAAGATCATTTGGATCTTTATTCAAAGTTTCTTTTATTCGTATGTGTGAGCAAGAACTGCCGAAAGTGCTCATTACCACGTGAATAATCCGTATATGCATTACAATGGCTGGCCAGGCCGGGGGAAATTCTTTTAGAGTCTCTGCATTAATTAGGGGGGGAAATGCCTGGCTTAGAATTGGAATTGGGAACTGGCATAATAATTTTCCTTTCCCAGTATAATATTACCCTAAAAATGAGGATAAGAAAGGAATAAAATAAAAACCAATATACACTGCAAATAAAGTAATCCACGTGCTATCAAAATACAGAAAATATAAGGATATCCCCAGCTGAACCCAGAACTAACATTAGCAACACCACGAGTAAGAAATACTTTCTTGGAAAACGAGAAGATGCAAACCAACTGATGAACTAACTTAATGGCTGCAGCCGGTACTTTACTCAAGGTTGGAAGGCGCTGCCGGATTTCAACTTCTCCAAAGTTGTAGCAAGTTGACACAAAAAGCCCTTGAAATTGTGAGAAGCAAACCCACGCTCGTAAGAATGCCTGACTGCGCCTTGGTTCCCGGTCCCCTTCGGTGGGGGAAGATGAGCGAGGTAAGTAGTAAATAAGGAAGACAAGCCCCTGAGTCGGTCTTGCAGGATTCTCCGGCTGCGCCAAAGCGCCAGTCGGTTGTGATGCAGAAACATCGCTAATGCAAAGACCTTGGCGATTCCCCCAACTTTTCCGCTCCCACTGAGGACTAGAGCCTTTCTTTACCTTTCCTAGGGCAAAAGAAAACAACAAATCCAATCTTGTTTCTCCACCCCCTTCCCCTCCCCCCTCCCTCTCTACTACTGTAGTAAAACATGGTTAACAGATCAAAAGCATAATAATCTCCAAATGTGATTAGACCGGACAAAGTAAAATATCTACCTCAGAGTTGATTGTTTTCTTCTTTAATATGGCTGTTGCCTGGCTTCTCTTTTGCTTGTTATCAGCTGCAGAGATTATCCGATTTGGGGCTACAGGCTTGGACCCGCGCTGCCAATTTAAGAAATGGAATTCGTGGAGGGAGAGAGAGGAAAAAATAAAATAAATAATAATAATAATAATAATGATAGCCGTGATAAGTCGGGGAGTTTTGCAAGACGCTCTTCGCTTTCTCTCGCCCCTAAACAGGAAAATGTAGAGGAGAAAGTTTATGAAGTCAAGGAACAAAGAAAGCAAACCACTTGTTTCCTCTCAGACAATAGTAGGGCTGGAGTAATCCAAACACCCACCCAGCAGATGAGCACTTTGCATGTCTAGTTTGCAATTATTCCGATACAAGAAGCATCATTTCCCCATATAACCACGTTTCCAAAGGGCCATTGTGCTGTGAAGAAAACGAAAACAAAACCAGCCAACCTGGTTCTGATTTGGCTCAATACCCCATCTGCTAAGCTACACGAAAATTTTCAGAATTGACTCCTTTCTGGCAACAAGTGGCATAAATCAGTTTAAGTATGAGTCCCCATCATGCTCATTCATGCTGCTTAGAAAAGAAGGGGGTGGATTTACAATATATGTCTCTAGTTTCTACTTTAGAAATGACATGAGCATTTTAATTTTTCCAGTACTTACTCAATTAATCATCCAGCCATATATTTGTTGCTGTTAACGTTAGCACATGCTACTGGAATAGAATACCAAGGTCTTAGATATTTTGCTTTCTTGGCTGAGCACAGCATATTTCCGGAGGAGTTATGTATAATCAGTGTTAACCAAATAAATGAAAGACTCAAGAATAATTTCAGTGTCCATATTTCAAAAATTTATTTATCTCAAACTGTGCATAATGGAGTAAAAACTTAAGTTGAAAATGTACCTGTTATAAGGATGGTATTAGTTCAAATATATACATGGATTCTCGGCAGACTGATTCAAATAATACAGAGCCGAATCTTTAAAATACAACTACGGAAAATAAAGGGGGGAAAAAAACCTTAAAATATCACAATAAATTTACAGAAATATTACAAACCATAAGAAAATATTTCAAACACAGTAATTTCAGTTTTTTTTTTATCTGAACAAAATGGAAAGTTGGGAAACAAAAGCTATTATAAATTACCAATGATGTCAACCTGCATGGCCATTTTTGCTTTTAACAGTAAGTTAAAAAAAAATTTAGTACAGTCTAAAACTTTTGCCCCTTTAAAGACCACGGAAATAGTTTTACCAGTACATATCCTAGGTTTTTTTTCCTTTTGTACAATTTTTAAACAATTAAAATGTCCAAATCTGAATAATTTTCTCCTTTCCAAGTCTGCAACTGTCCTAAATTTCAGCTGCAGAATCAAAATTCAGCAAGAAACCTTTCCTTGAAAAATATTGGCAAATTCTCAGCTTATAAACAATGGACATTTTGATTGCCATGTTTATCTCGATAAATACTGTACAAAAGTTGCTTGCAAATATTAAAACATTTTTTTCGTCGCTTGGAGACTAGCTCTAAATATTATTGGTAAAGACTTTTGCAAACTTTCTGCAAAGCTCCTACCGTATCACTAGAACTTTTTAAAAGTTTTGCGTAGTTTTCTTTCCTCCAGATCTATACAAGGTCCATTCCCTCGCCCTCCCCACCCCAAACCACCCCCGGTTTTCTCTGTACAAAAATAGTCCCCCCAAAAGAAGTCCAGGATCTCTCATAAAAGTTTTCTTGTCGGCATCGCGGCTTTTTTGTGAGTGTAGATGGGATTGGTGTTCTCTTTTGCAGACAGATGTCATTTGCTCTGGGTGATGACTTTTTTTGTTTGTTTTGAGCGTACCGGGTTTTTCTCCACGCTGTTTCTTACTCTCCTCCCATTTCCCTCGTTTTTCTTTGAAAAAATCCCCCCTTTCAGTTCACTGTCTGGCCCTCACATGTGCGAGAGGGGCAGTGTGCCGTTAATGGCCGTGCCGGGCACCGGGCCGCTCTGGTAGTGCTGGGACATGTGAAGTCTGCTGGGGGCGGCGGGCTCCGGCACCTCGGCGCCGGGGAGGTACATGCTGATCATGTCCCGGAGGTCCCCGGCCTGGCAGGGCGCCCTGGAGTGGGAGGAAGAGGTAACCACAGGGGGGCTGGAGCTGGCCTCGGACTTAACCACCGAGCCCATGGAGCCAAGCGCCATGCCAGGAGTGCCCTGCTGCGAGTAGGACATGCTGTAGGTGGGCGAGCCGTTCATGTAGGTCTGCGAGCTGGTCATGGAGTTGTACTGCAGGGCGCTCACGTCGTAGCGGTGCATGGGCTGCATCTGCGCGGCGCCGTGCGCGTTGAGGCCCGGGTGCTGCGGGTAGCCCAGCTGGTCCTGCATCATGCTGTAGCTGCCGTTGCTCCAGCCGTTCATGTGCGCGTAGCTGTCCATGCGCTGGTTCACGCCCGCGCCGAGGCCGGCGCCCACCCCGACCCCGCTCGCCATGCTGTTGCCGCCCGGGGCCAGCAGCCCGCCCGGCAGCGTGTACTTATCCTTCTTCATGAGCGTCTTGGTTTTCCGCCGGGGCCGGTATTTATAATCCGGGTGCTCCTTCATGTGCAGCGCTCGCAGCCGCTTGGCCTCATCAATGAACGGCCGCTTCTCCGTCTCCGACAAAAGTTTCCACTCGGCGCCCAGGCGCTTGCTGATCTCCGAGTTGTGCATCTTAGGGTTCTCTTGGGCCATCTTGCGCCGCTGCCCGCGGGACCACACCATGAAGGCGTTCATGGGCCGCTTGACGCGGTCCGGGCTGTTCTTCTGGTTGCCGCCTGCCGCCGCCGCCGCGGTGGAGTTGCCGCCGCCGCCGCCGCCCCCCGAAGTTTGCTGCGGGCCCGGCGGCTTCAGCTCCGTCTCCATCATGTTGTACATGCGGGCGCTGTGCGCGGGCCCGGCCCGCCGGCGGCCGCCGACCCTCGGCCCGGCCGGGACTTTGGGGGGCCCGCGGGCGGGGGGAGAGGAGGAGGGGAGGCGGGCGGGGGTGTCGGGAGCGCAGGGCTCCGCGAGGAAAATCAGACGAAGAATAATTTGGGGGAAGAAAAGAGAGAGAGAGGCAAACTGGAATCAGGATCAAAAAAAGCGCTTCCCTCCTCTTCTGGCCGATCCTGCCGCCGCCGATGATTGTTATTATTATTTTTTGGAAAGGCTTAAGCCTGGGGCTCAAACTTCTCTCCCTTTCTTTCTCTCTCCTCTTCTTTCTCTCACAGTCCTAGTCTTAAAGAGGCAGCAAACTACTTTCCCCCTTTTGCAAACACTCTTCTCTGCCTTGACAACTCCTGATACTTTTTTGAACAAGTTAATAGACAACCATCCATGTGACGGGGGCTGTCAGGGAATAAATGGGTTTCCAGCGACCAATCAGCGTGCGGCGGCTCCTCCACTCCAGCTCAGCCTCGCCGCTGGGTTTTGCATGAAAGGGGGCGGGGCCTGCCGCGCCGCGGGCCGCACGGGGGAGGCAGGGGGAGGAGGAGGAAGGAGGGAGGGGGAGGCGGCTCCCACAGCCAGCCTGCCAGCCAGCCAGCCACTGAGAAACCTTTGTATCCCCTCTCGCAGCAACAGGTCACACCACACGCCTTTTCGAAGGAAGTGGGTAAACAGGACTAAGACTGCGGTTTTTTTCTTTAAACTTAATGCTGATTTACTTTTTTTGGTGTGGGCTGCTGAAATGAGGAAGGGGCGCAAGAAGCAGCTAAAGTGTGGGGGTTGGGCAGGGCAGAGTGGGTGGTTCAGGGCGACTGTCCTACTAGTATTTCAGGAAACTGGCTGTGCTGGAGTTGGTGTGTTATTGTTCTCCCGCTCCTCCGCACACTTCCCCCCAACTCCAGCCTCTCTGTGCTTCTGCCTAGCCCAGCTCTTCCCTTCACCCCTCTTTCTTCACAGGTGCCCACCCTCGCTCACCCCCTCCTCACACTGTCCCGACAAGAAGTTAGGAGACAGAAAGCTCTATCCTCAAAACCCTCCTAGCTTCCACGCAATTTGCTGGGTTTTAAAAATAAATCTGATCGGACTGTAAGGCCGAGGCCAGAGCTGAGGCTAGGCAGGCCCTGGGTAAACTGCTGCAACCACGCTCTTCCCTGCCCTACTCAGCTCAGGTGTAGAAACCACAGCTTGTCAGTTTAACCCCAGCCACATCTCCCACCGGTCTTTCTCCATTCAATCGGTGCTAAGGGGATGCTCGTCCTCTCTCCCCATCCTCCTGCTGAGCCTCCCCCAAAGAAGGATTTTAGTTGTGCCGGTTTCAAAAGGAGGCTAGGGGATGAAAGAGCTGAGCCGAAGGACGCTCAGAAGTGCAGGCTATGGGGAGCGTTAGCTCAACTTCCTGGCATGTCAGGGCACTTGTATATGGAGGTGGCATTTGGGTCGTACTCACAAACTTCCTCCCACGCAGAGTTCCCAGGACTCAAGCAGAACCAGCCCTGGCATTCCCCCCAGTGACTTTATTGCCCGGTCCGCCTAGGTCTAGGGGCTGCACTCGGAGGGGGCTCTAGATCTGGGAGGATGTGTGGTGCTCTCCAGGCACAGGTGTAGGCAGTACCGGCAGGAAGAAGGCGGCCAGGACTGGGAAAGGGGGAGCACAGCAAGGCCAAGGCTGGAGTAGGATGGGGTGGGGGCGGGGGTAGGGGCTCAGAAATCCTGCCCGCCCAGGACCCAAGAGGGTAATTTTAGCCGCTCTCCCATTGTCCCGACGTAAAGATTTCAATAGGTAGGCGCTCAATGCGGAGAGCAATGGCAGCACGTCCGTTACAAATAGGTAGTTTTGTTTCTCTTGTTGTCGCTACACGGAGTCAAACAAAGCCCAGTCTAAGTTTCCTTCCACTCTCTTGTTGGGATCTTTGTGGCTAAAATGCACTTGACTACAAAAGGGGGGTGGGGGGGGATAGAAAAAAAATCCCTGATGCTATTTCTTTTTTATAAAGGGCTTAAACCATCAGGGTTACTTATTTTCTTTCTTCTGCAACACTCTCTCCGCCCCCTCCTCCCCTGATCCACCCTTACTCACTCTAAGAAAACGTACTGAATAGTATCTGTCCGCCACGTTCCATTTATTATCTTTACAAAACTTTGCGTTGTTTTGTTCCTTACTAACCTTCCCATAACCGTCATCAACCCCAGTCCAACTTCTTAAATCTCTGCTCTCCCAAGCTTTTCTGTTCTCGTCAAACTAAAGATAAGTATGTTTACTGGAAACCTAGAAAAGTTGAGAGAAGAATCCTGCAGCAGACTTTCTTAATAAAATATTTCTAATCAACCCCTACCTCCGACCCTCTCCCCTCCCGTAGGTTCTCCTTTTCCTCTTAAGTTATGATTTGTTTTCTTTTAGTTCTTGGGAACCCGGGAAGGAAGAAACTAGCCTTCTCGAAACGCATAAATATGCCACTCTTCAGAAATAAAGCAACATCTTCTGTTTATTCGAGGTGTAATATTAAGCTTAATCTCGGACATGAAGACTAGGAAAGAGAAAAGGTTGCATGGATCTGGAGAAGAGAAGGTGGCCACTGGCTTTTCAGTGCGTCTCTGTTTCAGGGATGTGGCTGGTACGCCCCCTACTGGTGGATTCGCTTTTCCAAGACTATGGCTTTTACCTTTAAAAGAAGGTGTTTGGAAATAAAGAAAAAAAACATGAGGGGGATGGGAGGAAGATCAAATTAATTACATGTAATCTAAACAAAAGAGAAGTTAACATCATATAAGCTATGGAACCAAATCATAAGAGTCAGATTTGATATGCTTAATTTACAAATGTATATCTATAACCTCCTGATAAGGGGAAGGTTAAACCATGGAAAAAAGAGGTACAAATTATGAGATTCAACATATGAATGAATTATGATTGTCCAGATGCCACGAAGGGCAGACCAAGCGTTTACTTTATGATTGTGTATGCATTGGTCTGCACTTAGTAGTATCATTCCAAAAAGTAGGAGGAAAAAGCTTATGGATAATTAAGTTTGAAGATAAAACTAAGGGGTTGGTGTGGATAACGGTGGTGTATATGTATTAAAATAAATATTAATAACGGATGGTTATAGAAGCAAATGTTTTTAATATCTCTTTTTCTCTCTTTCTTGGTAGTAAGTAGTAAGAAGCACAAATTTTTCTTTGGGATGATATATAAATGATTTTATACATTCTCAGATGCACGTGTTTGTGCCTGAACTCTATAATAATTCATTTAAGAGGTTAAAGGGGCTGGCTAGGTCTTTTGTTAATTGCTTTTATCATATAAATAAGCTATCGAAGTACATTACAATTGTGTTATCATTGGTTGCATATATTTACAGCTTTATTTTAATTAAGCCTGCTGTACTTATCAAGGCAATAAACTAGCTGTGGCTGGTGTTTATGCATAATAATGTGTTTGAAAGTAAGATTAAAGAAGATGGTGATAGCAGAAACAATTTTCATATTAGATTTTTTTTCCAGAACATATGCATTTTAAAAATCAGATCACCGGCCACTCTTTCAATTCAGCACTATGACTGGCCTCTAAATATAATAACTATAACAATCACAATAAATGGTAGAAACAGTCCTGTTTTAGGTTTATAACAGACGGCTACAGGGCTACAGTACTAATAACAATACACCATTGACTACTAGGAAATCAAAACAAGACTTGGAAGAGGGTACTCATCCTCCAAAAATGTTGCCATTGGCACAATTTATGAAAATGGAAAGTGCTTAATATAAAGAGAGTGCAACCTTTTCCTTCTATGGACAGCAAAAAGCGGCATACTTTTAGAGCAAGATTAAACATTAAGAATAATAATGCCTAACTCCTGGGATATTCAGATTTGATTTTGTTCTACTATAGGCCCCAGCCCCAAATCCTAACTGGTTAAGTATAGCTCAATTTTATTTAAAAATCTTTTGCATTGCTATTTTTCTCCTAAACTCCCCTCATCCCTTCTTAAGTATTATATCTGAAGCCAACTAACAATTTTGTGGATAGGGGACTGCAGACTTATTTTTTCTTCTTAGTGGCAAATAGAGGTTTAACTTGCAGTAATTAGGTGAGAACTAGCCAAGCATCTTACTATTATGATGCTTGTTAAAAAAAAAAAACGCTTCTTTTCTGCATCTGCATTTGAGTGTGTTCCCCTCCTCTCTTAATCTTCTTATGGAAATGAAGGCAAACGGCAGGGAACCTGCAGAGTCTTGGAGAATGTCCTTGTTAACTGGAATTTCTCAGCATTGCTAATTAGAAGAGTTTGACGACGACCACCAGTATTGGGGGGGAAAGCTCTGTTTAACCACTCACAAACCATTCTGAGGAAGAGCAGACTAATTTTATTTTGTAATTAAAATCTGAAAAGGGCCCTATTTGACAGTTAGGGCTATGAGAGTTTTATCTCCCCGTGAAATAATTACTGCCTTGATAACTCAATTTTCTGAAAAATGTCAACTGTGGGCTCCAAAAGTTTTAATTTCATTACGTAAGGAAAAAGAGAGAGAAAAATAGAAGAAAATGTGCAGAAAGGCTTTCTAATTCTGGAACTGGTTAAACGTATTAGGAGCTAGATTTGGCCAAATGAAGGGTTTTTTCCTCCCGTTTTCTGGTCACGTTTCCTCCGGATCCTAACCTTCCAACTACCTCCACTGAAAGTGACCAGAGCAGACCATGCTGCTGAGAAAGAGGTCATACCAGTGTGGGAAGTCAGAGGCAAATAAAACTAAAAAGAGAGGTATGTCAACCCCAGAAAATTTCCTGATTTTAAAAGCCAAAAAATAAAGAAAAATTAGAATGTTTAGGACAATGCTGGTGCAATCTGGTAAGATGGGATTTTATTGATATTTATCCCCTAACACAAGAAAACTGAGAATTACAAAGTAAGGAGACTGGTATCAGCCAATTTTTTAAATGTTTCCTTTTCCCCCACTAAATTGCAAAACACTTCAATCACTCCAAATTGGAGCATGCCACAAGACTTCCGAAATGATCAGGACTTGATTCTCCAAGATTTATGAAACATAGATACATGGAGATAAAGAAAAGGATTAGAGGATTTCTTTTCCTTAAGAAAGCATCACATAATAATAAAAAAAAGAATAATAAGACATAAGCTGGAAAAAGTTAGGATACTGAAAGTAAGAGCAAAAATTAGGACAGAATTGTACTGTGATCAAACTACATTTGCTTTAGATAACTGTAAAGGATACCTCACAGGAAATCCCAGAGGGGACACTTTAATTTTTATAAAGCAATTTTCAAAATGATAGAAACTCTTTCATCTACATTTCCTTCATTTTCTTCCTATTGCCAAACTTGTCAGATTTTGGAAGTGTGAAGGATTATTGATGGGAACTATAATAAATGTTTCCAGATGACACAAAGACAAGCATATACCTCTATCCCTCTTTATTTACTAAGGCATAGATATGCATATGGATGCATGCTAGATTGGCAATTTAAAATTGCTTAATCATATTTTCTTCTTCTTGTCTATCCCTTCAGTACCTTGCCTTTAATTTCTAGAAGTGGTATCACACATAACAAATGAACAAGGGGATAACAAATGCTATTTCAGTCCAGACCCAATTTCACCAAATAATTTCACTCAAGAGCTGTAAGGACCCTTGAAACCTAAGGAATGCAGAGCTGCTCTGCATTCAGCTCCTTTTTTTATGCTCATTCTCTTTCATCTAATTCCCACTGATGAAATAAATACATTTTTAAAAGAATTCAGTAGTTAGAAAACTAAATTTATTTTCCTCTTCAAATTATAGCAACAAAAGTAATATATAATCATTTGTATATGTCTTCAGGGCTATATATACTAACCGTCATATTGCTTATAGCATTACATACATATGTACATCCTATATATATTCCAGCTCAAATATTTCCTGGAAAAGGGGATTTACACTTCACAATTTCATTTCATTTCTGAATTCTCAAGTAATTTTAACATAAAATTCTGTTTCTGCTCTGCAGCTGTTGTCCAGGGAGGGAAAAATACAGTGTGCCCATTAAATGATCTAATTATTTAAAATAGAAATTCCCTTTTTAAAAAGACAACCTGAAAATTTAATGAGCTGTCACCAGTGGTTTTCAGTGGCATTGGAAAAAAAAAAATGAACCCGTGATTTTTATTTTAAAAATTAGGAGAAGGGAATGAAAAACAAAATCCTGGCAAACATCATCAGGAGCTACAATTGGCCCAACAAACCCATGGGCCATTTCACACCTCTAAATCATTGCTTGGGAATCTAAATACATATCTCCCTGACTGACCACACTATCTTGTGCAATTAATCATACCAAAGGAAAGGGGCTTCCTTAGAATCCTAATTTTCCAGTGACTAGGAATTGTTACCCTCATTTTAGCAAAAAAAAAAAAAAAAAAAAAAAAGATTGTTTAAATTCTCCAACTGTGATTATTTCATTTAGTCGTGACCACAACTTTTGTGGGAAAAACAAACCTAAATGACACATGAATGACACCCCAATGCATGCCAGGCTACACACTCACTGAACCGACAATCCACCAAGCAGGGAGACCGTGTTTCCCTTAATCTGGCCCTTTTCAACCTGCAGCAAAGGAATTTAGTCTTCTTTCTTCAGAAGTACTATAATCAGACATAAAACAAATTCACAAAAAGTGACAAAGCCCAACTACCTCAGAGGGCAGAGGTGTTTGGTACCCCAAAAAGCAAGTTGGAGAAATAAATTAGATCTGCTTAAGGGATAGGAATACTATCAAAGAAAAGGGAGAAAGTCTTTTACCTGTTTGCATGAAAAGAAGCTGAAAGCAAACCATTGAAAAAAAACACACACCCTATAATCACCATCAGCCCTAAACAAAACTATTACCCACTTTCTTTTTTCAAAGATGTGCAGCTGTGGCTCGCCCTGGAAAGTGCTCTAAATCAAAGTGTACACCCATCTTGGGCGGGCTGGCATCCTCAAGGCCTCCCATTGACATCTGGAGCCCTCTCCCAAAAGCTCTTCTGGCCTCAAAAGAAATGTCTGAGAAGTCTGCCTTCCCAGGGGCCCACTTCTGCTCACCCCCAAAATCCCCCCTTCCAGCTCTGGCTCGAATGGAGTTGGGCTTCCAAACCCATCCCAGTGGAATTCTCAGATGGCTAGCCTGATAATCTTTAAAGGCTCTTTCTGAGCTGGGGCTCTGACTTTTATCTCCCCTCGAACCCTTCTTCCCTTTTTGTAGGCTCTCCCCACTCCTTTTCCCTCCTGTCCCACCCTCCCTCCTTAATTTGAAGATCATTGACACGATAGGCTGTAATGAGTCCTTCAGAAACTGTTATGATCTACAGTGACAATCTCTGCACCTAATTCACAGATTATTGACAAGCACCATGGGCTCAATGGTGTCAAGTTGTACTTGTAGTTTCAACACCCTTCAGCAACTCACATAGCAGCTGGGCCCTAGATTAGGACCTACAGCCTGGCAGCGTTTATCTGCCCGCTGAGTGGTGGAGAGGTGAGTACCTGTCTATGTCTCAGATCCTTCAGGCCTGGCAGGGCTTTCTCCCTTGCGGCTTCCGCTGTCTCAGGGTTGGATCAAGAAACTAAAGTATCTTCAAAGTTTAAAAACAAAGTAATAAAAGCAAACTTAAGAAATGAGGGCTTATCCTTGAATCTTGCTGTTAATAATCAGTCATTTTCTCCACCCCCAAATAGCTAACAAACTCCAAGCCACGTATACTGGCTTTTCAAAGTGAGGCTTAGGTTCACCAGGAAAGATGTGCTGGAGAGGAGAAGGGGCTGAGGACTGGGCACCGACGCATTGGGCCCAAGTTAGGCTGGCCCATCCTCCTGGATCGCCCTCAGAATTGGGCAAGATTAACTACTTACAAAACAAGGCGCCCAGCCAACGGGCACCGGCTCAGACCTGGACGCTGGGACAAGAGACCAAAAATGTCCGCCCCGCCCCTAAAGAACACTGTTGCGGCAGGAAAGTACAGCCCGTTGCCAGACGCAGCTTTGCCTGCTACTAAGGAGTCAGCCACTCACTGCCCCCTCCCCAATCCCCAAACGTGGAAGGGCTTGCCTTGCTCCTGGAGGGCTGTGGGGCGTGGGATTCCTGCAGGGGCTGGAGGCCGCCTGAAACCACAGAAATGACACTGCGCTGGGAGAGCTGGGTGGCATTCCCAGGCCTAGGCCACCCACTTGTTTAGTTCTCTTTCCTAAACTAGGAGCTGCGCTTTCTCCTTGGGCCCCGGGAAGCTGGGGACTCACTGCCCGCAGCCAGGTGCGGCTCCCTCCCCCCTGGCTTCTCCCTGCAAGTTGGGACCCTCCAGGGGGCGGAACGGGATCGAAATCTCCCGGCCTCTGCTATTGCAAATTCTGCATCACTTCCGAACTGCAGGCATATATCCCATTTCATGGGTCACCTCCAGGGTTCTGCTGGCTTTGGCCTCCCCACGCCGCCGGCAGCCTTGGAACGCGGCTTTCCGCGAATCGTTTGTCACCTTACGGGCTTGGCGTTGGTTCCAAAGCTGGCCGAACTCACATTACTGGAATGGCACTTTGTCTTTTGGTAAAGCAAAGGGTAGGAGTGTCCGTAGCAGGGAAACCCGCTTGCTCATTTCAATAGAATTTTGGGTAAAAACTGATCAAAAACCTTGATTCTTTTCCTGCCACAGTATCCGAACTAATTTATTGAGAAACATAAGCCGAGATTCGATTCTGGAATCAGATAGATGTAGAAGGCATCTCTCATCGCACCAAATTGTTCTCAGCAATTCCCCTAAAAGCACAATCTCGGACCCGCTTATTCTGGGAGGTAGGAGGAATATGCTAAGATCAACATTAACAACTTGTGTAGCCACAATATAAATATCTTAAAAAGTAATTCTATTTGAACATTTAGCTGGTTTCTTTCAACTGGCAAACTCAAAAAAAAAAAAAAAAAAAAAAGCAAGCCCTAAACTTTTTAAGGGTTTTATCTAAAAATTAAAATTGTAACTACATCCCTGATGATTGACATCATAAAACACCTTTTTGAGATCTTATTTGTTCATTTAGCACACGAATTGTTTTAGCTTGATTTTAAACGCCTAAATAAACTCGTATTTTCCCATTGTTTTTAATTCAAATGCTGTCTCATTGATGTTTTTTTAAGTTTATCTTTCTGAAAGAATGCAGAGTGTACTTTTGTCTTTACTTGGTGACCAAAGAAAAAGTCAAAGCTCTTTCTTATGTAGACAGGTAGTTTTGGAAGTGCAAAAATAGTCTTCTTTCCCTAGGATAATTTGGATTCCTGGTCAACGAAAATGATGAATTTCAAAAGAAAATACTTTTTATCATTGGTACACTTTCCCTGAAATTCTAAGGCTGAGATAAAAGAAGAAAGGTGTCAGGCACCTGTTTCTTAAATAATATCTGGAATCTAACAGCTACCAGGGAAAGGAAAAGTTTGATCAAGATTGGTTTGGGGGATGGGAAACATTCAAAAAACAGACTGGCCTTTTAATTACATTCTGAAAATAAAACAGGAGCAAATAAATAGGAGTAAATATTTCGTTTACTCAGAGATTCAGTTATAACACTTGAAGGACCTCTGATGGCATTCAAGATGCTCCTGACAACGTCAAAACAGCAAGCAGCAGCATCTTCCGTTTTATTTTTTGAATGTGGACAGAACGGGAGAAGTAACTTTTGCTTGGTTCTCCACTGCTACAGGAGAAAGTTCTCTTAGTTTTTTAAATCATGCTTCTCTACCTGTTTTACTATCGCAGAATCTTTAATAGGAGTCCCAAACCCAAATGGGGGTAGGGAGTGTTTTGGAATGTGAGGAGGAGGAATAGGTAAGTCTTTCCTTTCTACTGAATTAAAATTGCATTATATTCTTTTAATTTTTTATTGTATTAAAATTATATTATCTTTAAAGGATATAAAAACTTGTTTCTTCGCCCCATCTCCTTTTTGGAGGGTAATAAATAGTTGTATCTAACCCCAGAGGAAGGTTCCAGCGATTTCCAGGACTGGCGCTGCGCAGCTCCTACTGTGTCCAACAGGGGGCGCTGGACACGAACCTGCGCGGCAGCTCTGAGCCGCCGCTTCACTCCTGAGCCGGGTTCCAGCCCCGGAAGGCGAAAGCGGCTCGCGGGGTCGAGTACAGAGCTTTAGTCTTCTTGGATAAAAAGAGATTAAAGACTAAATTCGTATGTGTGTGCGTGTGCGTGTGCGTGTGCGTGTGTGTGTGCGTGTGTGTGTGTGTGTGTGTGCAGGGGGGGGTGATGGGTATCAATTTTAACCAACTACGAAAATGTAGAGCTTTTTATGCTTTGATGTTCTCATAAAGAAACTCCTATCGGTTGAGGAATTACATGATTTCTGAGCCAACTCTGCAGCTACAGAGTGAGGAAAATTATTTAATTAAAAATATATTTTTCCATCTGTTCACATGATCTTTTTAGAAGTCTTAAAAGCTGACACTGATCCCTCTGGCCTGTTAACCCTGCCCCAAGTTTCAAATACTTTAGCTATTTCGAAGGCCCTTCTATTAATTTGAAGGCGAAAAAGAAAGAGACCCAAATATTTAAATCCCCCCCCCCAAACAGTTACTCCTCTGCATCCTTTTCTCCCCTTTCTTTCTTTAAACAGGAGCTTTGATGTGATTGACACATTTCACACTGCCAATTCTGCAAAGCCAGGTATAAATGACATGAAGCGGCCCTTAAAAAAAAACAAAACTGATGTTGGACTACATAACACCCATGTATAAGATGAAATCTAAATAAAATTGTAATCCACCCACCCCCACCCCAACTTAAAAAAAACACCCAGAAACCAAAAACCTTCACCTGTATTTAAATAGCGTGTCTTTAATTACAGCAGTTGGGGATGCATGAGGCTGAAATGAAATTAGCAGTCATTACCAGTCCTTTAACTCTGTGGTGCTTTTGATCAGCACTAAATTAGCTTTCCAGTCCTAACAAAGACTCTACAGCAAGCAGTGGGCTGTAAATAAGACAGCGCGACCTGCCCTCAACACCTTTTCTCTTGTCAATCATAGCTCTATCATTCAGCCCAAGATTAACCTTTATCTACCAAATTAAAAAAAAAAAAAGAATGAAAGAAAGAAGAAAAAGAAAAAAGAAAAAGGAGGCGGGAAGGAAAGCCCCCTGACCACCACATGTCGCAATAACAGAGGTTCCTAAGAGCCCCCTTTAAATTGTATTATAATGAGCCCGTGTCAGAATCTGCAATTTCCAAATCATCCCTCCCCACTCTACCCCCATCCTACCCTCCTATACCTCTCGAGTATATTAGAAGAGTCAGAATGAAGTTGAGGTAGCAAAGGAATCCCTTTCTCAGAGTTACTAGTTGGGCACGGACCACCTTCCATAAATCAATTTACCATTAGCCTCTCCTCCTCTATTAGTCTAACACAATTTTGGGAGAGGAGGGGATGTTTGAGGAGAAAACATTGATCATTTTAAGCCATATACATAAGTTTCTGAGGTGAAAACAATCAATTTACTCCACTAATAGTCTCTAGTTTCTAAGTCTGAGGAGGAAAAAACCACCAACAGCAACAACAAAAAAGCCAGCTGCTTTTCCCAGTACTGAGTTAAGAAAGTAAAACATTGGTTCAAATTGCCATTAGAGGGCACCAGAGAACAAGCCCCTATCAACCCTCACACAACTTCCACAGAAGCCCCCCCTAGCTTCCAGGTTCGCCATGCTCTATAATTCCTTCTCTCAGGTAATATTTCCTGCTTATCCTGCCCTCTTGCATCTCTAGATGTCAGTGACAATCTCTTCTAAAGAACGAGGTGTCGCCATGTCCTCTTCCTTCTATTTTTTCACCCCCACCCCACCCACCACCCAAATAAGAAGATGCCAGGTGAAGGAGTAGCAACCCCTTAATGACATGTACCTTTTGGCTCAAATCACTCTTTCCATTCTATGTAATCTTTGCCTGGAGAAGGTTCTTTGTAGGGATGAAATGCTAGAATTTAACATTCTTAAAATGGAAGCCTGAAATGTTCATTTCTGCATTTCTCTCTGGGGCTCACAGATTTCTTCATATTCACAGAAAAAGAAACAATCACACCCTTGCCAGGCAACTGATAATATTCAGCACTAAAAAAAAACTGTTCAGAAGAGAATAAAATAATGTCACTTCATTTCTGCATTTGTTAAAGAAATCACCATTAGCATTTAATTCCAAAAGTTAACGCTTTCAGACTTAAATCTGCCTGTGTTAAATGGCTGCCACACAGGATATATTTCCAGATCTCTTAAAGGTCAAAAGAAAAAAAAATAGAATGAGAGGGGAATAAAGTGAGTTGGGGGGTGGGTGGGCGGAGAGGAGTGAGCTAGCAGTGAATGTCAAAGTTGGGTTGCAAACTACTTACATGTCCATGGCAGATCAGGGTGTTGTCTTGTAGCAGTTTGATTGGCAGGTAAAAAAGCGAAAGAACGTGAGGGCTCCCTGAGCCTCTTGTCAGCCCAAGCTAGATCACTTCTCACCGGACAGAACAGTTGAAGGAGCTTGCAGTTCCCTTCTCGTCCTCCATCCAAGGCACCGTGAATCCATTTCAGCTTTTCTTCCCCCCCAGTCTCTCCATCAGCCTCCTGCCTTCACCCGCTTCGCCTTACACCAGCCTCCAAGACCTAGCCTAGCTTTGCCACTGCAATCTCCTGCAACAAGAAAAATCGTTTATGGCTTAAAACCCCAAATGGCTGATTTTTTAAAAGAGAGAGGGAGAGGGAGAGAGAGAGAGGAGTGAGAGGGTGAGGGGGAGAGAGAGGGGGAGCGAGAAGAATGCACCCAGAGAACAACAAAAAAGTCAGTTATCCTAACACTGCTCTATCCCCCCCACCGTACAGAAGAAGAATAAAAAAAAAAGCTTTATGTTTTTTCAGTGGGTATTCAAAGATAATTTGATGCCATTGTTTCTGCTACAGATGGTTCTTTTAAATACAATAACACGGCTCTTTGTGCAGGCTACCCACAATAAAAATCGAAAGCGTTCCCCTGAATAACCATTTTGTTCTCTCTTGTATGGGGCCAACAAAAGATGCCGTGAGGTAATGGGTTCTGTTTATTGAAGCCATAGAATAGGGGTTTGATAAAGATTTTTTTAAAGCAGAAGACCTTGCAAGGTCGGGCTGATCTCTTCATATCTTTTTTATTAAAATATTTGTCCAATAGATTATTCCTTGGTGCAGCTGCAGGTTTTCTCCTCAATTCTTAATCAGCCCAAACATCTGTCTCTTTGACGAGACTTTAAAATATCTGCAGTTGTATCGATGGTGCAGTAACCTTATCAAATCCTGAATTTTTAGGCTCAGTGCAAGCAAAGGCAATGGAGTTTCAATTCTATTTGGTCCTGATGGGATGAGGCGGAGGGTTGGGGGAGAGGAAACACAACAACCCCAGAGAGAGCAACTAAAGAAATCCAGCGAGGCTTTCCTCTCCCCTCCCTTGTTGACCATGCACAACTGCAAGAGCCAGGCATACAGATCACTGAGGACTTGAGGTGTGTCTCCTGATCTCTGCAAGCTCCCGCCCGTGCCTGCATGTTGGACAGGGGCTAGGCATGTTTCCCTACCATCCTTGCCTTCTCCTCTGGGGAGGTCTCAAATCCCAGAAAACCTAGGATGGGTGCCCAGGGGGAGGAGTGGAACAAGCTAAAGGTTAGTCTCTAGCATCCAAAGGGTCCTACTCTTGGCTCTCTTTCATACAATGCTAGTTTGGACTCACTGATCGCTATCCTGCCAGGGGACTGGTGGCCGCAGCCCTCTTGCTATAGCGCCCCCCAACCCCCACCCCAGGCTTGTTCTTACAGTCACCGGCTTCCTCCTCGGTTCCATGGAGAGCATCTGGTTCCCTTCACTAGGGAAGCCCTGCCACCTAGACCCAGCTGAGGTCGGTATCATCTTTGAGAGAGTCCTGAATCCTTAGGCAGTGAGGGTGCTGCAAGGGAAGGGGAAGGCGGCTAGCTTTAACTACCTTTCTACAGGAATTAATGCCAGGGCTCTCTGGGCCTCCAATAGCCCAGAGTGACAATAATCCACTTTCATGACTTCTGCTCCGTGTGTTTTCATTTGTGGCAAGACAGCAGTCTGGGAAAATGGCTTTAATTTTAAAAAGAAGTTTTCATTGGTTCTCTATCTCTGTCCCCTGCCCCATTTAGTCCTCCCTTTCTTCCCACAAACCATCCCAAATAAAAGAATGATGAATGCTCAAATGAATCCCTTGACAAAACTGATCTTAGCTTCTACTTTCCATTTTGGCAACAATAATGCTATTGGTTTACAACTGGTCTGGAAATCATCTAATAAGGGATTCTTGGTGACTATTACTTAGACATCAATTAAAACCTTTCCTGTGAAATTTGAAAAACAAACACAACAAAACAGGGTGAACACATTAATGTCAGTTCGAAAAGAATGAAAGTCAGGGCAATACTAAAAAAGTTATGCACATCCCAGCACTCTCTGGATCAAGAAGAATGGGCTTGTATAAGTGTGAGTGTGTTGCGGAAGGGGAAATGAGTGTAAATCAAGAGTGACCTTTAATAGAGCAGGTTAAGGACTGTGTATTTGTTACTTTGGGTATTGTAGAAAGGTGGGGGGCATTATGCAAAATTCAAAGTCAATAGTAGAAACACTTTTCCCAACTAAAGGTGGAGTAGGAGAGGGCAATTGTAAAATGTTTAATCCAGTGTTTCTTAATTTTGTACTAAAAAGTAATCCACTGAAATAATGGAATGATCTCTTCCTGCTTCCCTTGTCATATTTTTTTTTTCTGAATAGAAAAACTTATAAAGGATGCCCCAACCTAATTTAAAGCTATTTTTCCCTTTAATGATGAACCGAGATAAGAATCTGAACTGTGTGCTCTGTCCACCGAGGGAAGGGTTTGGGACTGAATCTAACTAAGTCTGTAAGATAGGAAGGCATCAGTGAGTAGGCAAATGTGAATAAAGGTGAATAAACCATACACATCTTATCAACTGAATCTATTCAATCCCAACATAAGGAAGTTTAAAATCCCTCAGTTGGCCTCACTCTCTTGTGAAGGATCAGGAAGAGTTTTGTAGGCAAGTGCCCCAAAGTTGTCTCAAAAGCTCTAATGCAATCTATCTGACTTGAGCCTTTAAAAAATGTGGAATTGTTGAGGTGAAGGGCCACGATGACAAACTGCCTTGGTAGGTGAGGGAATCAGAATTAGTTGTCTGCAGCTGGAAACTACTTTTAAAATAATCTCTCTGTATCCAGAAAGTAAGCTGACTGGTCAGCTTCTTTCTGGTTGGAGCAAGCACAACCGAAACGTTTCTAGGTTAGAGAAACGGCGTTCTGACCCGTTGGGGAAATCTTTGTGAACCAATTTATGAGCTCTGAATTGGAAAATTCACTAATCAAAAGTGATTTGGGACCAAACCTGAGCTCTCCAATTCTGCAAGTGCAAGCCATACTGGGAGATGTGGGGAGGTTACCAAGCCGCTCCTAGACGGGGGATGTCTGTGAGTGGCATTCAGCACGAACTACTCAAGGCTGTGGAGGGATGGTTGGGAGGGAGAGAAGGAGGGAAGGAGGAAGGAAGGGATAGGGAGTGAGTGAGAAAAGAATGGAGGGAGAGAGGGAAAGGAAAAGTGGAGAGGGGATAAAAAAGAGGGTGTAAGAGGACTAAAGGCAGAGGACATTAGCTACAGGGGCACCTGGGACCTGGTTTTATAGTGGCGAGTGCTTCTTATAAGGAAACACTATACGCACGATCAGGGATGTTCTAGCGAACCACTGACCATACAAATCACGAGTCCCACCGAGATGGCATAGTGTCATGCTTTATCCGTCAGCTACGGTGAAAGCTGTAGCTTCCCTCTCATTAAACAATCAATCATTCACCAATTGGCCGCTCTATCCTTTCCACGTGGAAGAAGTCGAACTGCGGTGGGCCTGGCTCCCGGCTGCCGGGCCGCGGCCTCCCGGGGACGCCTCTGGGGCGCGGTTGGCCGAGCCTCGCGTTCCTCGCTCCGCCGCCGCCGGGCTGCCCATCCTGGGGCTCGGACAGGAGCGGCCGCGCCTGCTCGGAGGGCAGCGGCTCCCCCAGCCCGCGGGCGGTTATGGCCGCGAGTGCTAGTAACTATACCGCAGACCACGCACACGGTGGTCCCTCCACTCGCCCAACACCCTTCAGCGATTCCCGTAGACAACATGACAGCACGACACCAACACTTGATGCACACTTCCAAGTGACCGGGGCGCGCGGCCAGGCCGGGCAAGGGCTCGCTTTCAATCCAAACGCTTTAGATTCTGACACCTCACCGGGAGCGCGCGCGTGGGAAGGACGCGGACCCTTCTCTCTCAAAGCCTCTGGACGGCCCTTCCAGCCTCCCACCCATCCTGGCCCTGGGAGTGCAAACCGAGGGGCGCTGGGGCTGAGGACAAACGCGTCTCGGAGCAGCCAGCCGGCCTCTAGGTTTCCGGGCCCCGCGGGATGGGCAGCCCCATCCAATGTCACTCGCGCTACCAGCCGAGGGCGGCGGGCCGGCCGGGTCACCGAGCCGGAGGAGCTTGCGCCCCCAGCGGCCCGCCGCCCTCGCGCGCCGCCCAGTTTCCCGCGCTCTCGGCCCGCACGTCCCCGCGCGGCTCGGGCCCAGCACCCGCGAGGCCTGCACGGCTGGCCCCGCTCGGACAGGGCAGCCTGGGTCCCCGGGCGCCTGCAGACCCGGCTTTCCCCGCCACCCGTGCCGTGCCCACGCGCCTTCACCGGCCTGGCTGCTCAGTGGCGCGGGCGGGCTGGCAGCTCCCCGACCAGACTCAAAAGTCAAAGTGACTGGGAACCGCCCGACCCGCTGCGCACAGGGAGGCCAGCTGGTTTGTTCTCCAGGGCGCCGCCGGTGGAAACCCAGCCCCACACGGCCCTGGGAGCGGTGGGAAACACGCAGCCTTCTGAGGCTGGACCAGAGTCACCTCCAGGGGTTCAGGGATGGGCAGTCGGGAACCCAGGGCAGGGGTGGGGGTGGGGGACACAGGAGGGCAGCTGGCACGTCAGTGAGCCAGGGCTGAAGTTGAGGTGTTGATGGTGGGAGGGAAGGCTCGAAGGTGGCCTGCTCTCTTAGTGGCCAAATACCCAGCATGGACTCCTTGCCCACCCGTGTTCGAACTTCTGGAACTCTCTGAGGTCCCCCAGAGTTTTTTTTAATGACCTAACTTTTCTTTTTCTTAATTGATTTTAGAGAGAGAGGAAAGGAGAGGGAGAGAGAGATAGAAACATCGATGATCGATTGGCCGCCTCCTGCATGCCCTCCACTGGGGATTTGGCCCACAACCGGGCATGTGCCCTGACCCGGCACCTCTTGGTGCATGGGTGGATGCTCAACCACTGAGCTACACCAGCCGGGCCCCCCAGTCTTTATTTTATGCTAAGACTGACAACAGGGAAGAGAGAAGGGGTGTCCTTTTATAACTTAGAGAAGAGTTGGAGGTGGGAGCATTCATCAATGGACTTGAATATTTTCTTGTTATATGTCAAATGAAGTTATATACGCAATTTCATGTTTTGTGCTTATGTGTTAAACATTTAAATATGTCACACATTTTGTGACCCTTTTAATTCAATTTCTTACTTTATCAATATTTCAGAGTTTTTTGTTTTTTTTTAATCCTCACCCAAGGACATTTTTGCATTTATCTTCAGATAGAGCGGGAGGGAGAGAGGGAGGAAGAGAGAGAGAGAAACATTGATGCCAGAGAGACACATGGAGTGGTTGCCACCCACATGACCCCAACTGGGGCCAGGGACAAACTGCAACCGAGGTGCGTGCCCTTAGCGAGAACCAAACCTAGGACTCTCTGGTCCGCAGGCTGAGGCTCTAACCATTGCGCAACCAGCCAGGGCAATATTTCAGAGTTTTGATAAATGGAAATATCTCCAGTCTCTCAGCCTGTAGTGGAGTGAGGGGAAGGGACCATGGGATATTTGTCTTGTGGCTGTCCCTCTGGCATATGCTTACCAGTACCATTCTTCCGAGATTACTTCTTACATCAATTTAAGATAAATTAACTTGCACTTTGGATAAAATATTATCTGCCAAACTTCAAGAATGACCATGTACATTTTCCAAATGTATACCTTATCCAGTATTGTAACTGGCAGTACCCAGTTGGATTTGATAGCCGTGTATTTGAACCAAAATTCACATAGTGCAGCCCCATGAACACACTGCAGACCCAGTGCAAAAGCTGTATGTGCATAAAAGTTTGAAAAGGTATACCAAAGCATGGTGATTATTATTTATTTCTCAGAGGTCCAAGGATAGGCAGTTGGGCTGGGTGGCTACTGATTCTTTCTTTCTTTCTTTCTTTCTTTCTTTCTTTCTTTCTTTCTTTCTTTCTTTCTTTCTTTCTTTCCTTCCTTCCTTCCTTCCTTCCTTCCTTCCTTCCTTCCTTCCTTCCTTCCTTCTTCCTTCCTTCCTTCCTTCCTTCCTTCCTTCCTTCCTTCCTTCCTTCCTTCCTTCCTTCTTTCTTTCCTCACTCGAGGACATTTTTGCATTTATTTTCAGATAGAACGGGAGGGAGAGATGGAGGAAGAGAAAGAGAGAAACATCAATGTGAGAGAGACACATCGACTGGTTGCCACCCACACAACCCCAACCGGGGCTGGGATGAACCGCAACCCAGGTACGTGCCCTTAGCGGGAACCAAACCCGGGACTCTCTGGTCTGCGGGCTGATGCTCTAACCACTGAGACAAACCGGCCAGGGCCTGATACATTCTTTAAAAAGAGTAAATTTTGTGGTGAATATTGAGAGAAAAGGAGTATGCCATTTTGGGTTTTGCCTGTGGAAAGAAGTTAATGATCCAAGGAAAGTGATTCTAGTGAGAATTTCTATTTGTACCACCCCTTCCAATCCCTTCTTCTAACATTCTTCTTTCACCCTTAAAGAAACAGCAACACTCTATTTGCTTGAGGGTTAAAAAGAAGAAAGGAACAAACCTTTAAGGAGCATCTATTATGTAGCAGATACCTTCTCTTATCTAATTCTCATAATAATCCTATAAAATTGGGATTATCATCCCCTTTAAAAAATTTAACAGAGTAGGGGGAATGTTCAGCTATGTTAAATATCTATGTTTACACAGCTGGGAAATAGTAGATCTGGGTTTTGAATCTAGCTCTGTAATTCTAAAACCCAGCCTGGTCTTTAGAATCTGGTGGACTGAGTCCCAATGGACTCAAGCATCACTGGTTGCTGACTGTTGTGGATACAGGAGGAAATTGGTTGTGAGCAATGTGTGGTCTTATTTTCTCTTCTTTCCTTCCCCTGGAAGGCAGCCTATAAATTCTGGCTCTTCTTAGGATCTTTGGCTATGAGAGATTGACTTGGGGCAGGAATATAAAAGTCCATGTCTTTTTCCTGCGCTGGGCCAAAGTTGGACCTAGAGTTTCAAGTCAATTTTCCTAATGTAGATCTCAATTGGCATCAGGTTTAAGGCTACCCATAGGCTGACTTGATCAGGATAATAATTTCATGACGGCAGTTTTGACACATAGGTCAAACTAAGTATCACTCTTAAAACCCCAGCCTCAGAAACCAAAAGGGTGGGAAGGAAATATAGTAATAACAGAACACACGACTGCTAATTAACCTTATTAACAACTGAGAACCAGTGAACATTTATATTTTTATTTTCTCAAAAAGGCAATTAAAATTTGTTTTGCCTTCTATTAACTACCTCTACTCCCCCCCCCACCCCGATAATCACCTATATCAAAACCATCCGGTCAGTAGAAATTATTTTAAGACATTCAAATATAAAAAAAGTATTGTTATTTTAATAGGCACTGTGGATAGTTTAATTTGTATCTTGTATTAAATTAAACATATGGTGAACAGGGTATAATAGATTTTCTATAATTTAGCTGCCAATGTGGCAACAGCAGCCAGTTACTCTCACCAGCAGACTTGTCAGTGGTTTGTTTACTAGCTTATTTGAATTAAAATAAAGCTTTGCTTCTGCTGACTGCACATCATTATCTATGAGACCATAATCCTGCTAGCAAATCCTATATCTTCCAGAACTGGCTCTTTTGTTTGGGATTACTGAGAGCTTAGCCTATAACAAAGAGGAATAAGGCATCCCTCTCATCCTCATAATTAAGTGTGGGGACTAATTTAGAAACAAACCCAGAAAGATGTACTATTTGGAGTTATATTTCTATACAGAATGGAGGAGAAACAGGATAGGCCAAACACCTGATTGTTAACAGAATGTTTAAACTATTAAGCAAGTGTACTACAGGAATCCAGCTTGTTAAAATTAAGAGCAACAGCAAATAAGGCATTGATGGCCTTTGCACAGGGCAGTTAATTCTGTATGAAGGATCTGAAGGTATGTTTGGGAAGAGGAAGTATTAGGGTGTCAAGCAGGAGATGTATGCTTTGTGAATGCTATTTATTTTGTTCTTCCATTATCCTAACAGGCTGCACAATTAATCGTTATCGTTATAAGTAGTTATTAAGATGCTGAATAAAAATAACAAACCACTTTTTTATTTACTAGGAAAACTATAACTCATTGGAAATAATTAATGTTACTTCCAAGGTTCAGGAAAAAAAAAAAAAAAAAAAAGGATGGGTGATTCCCTGGCTCTTTCCATACACCCAGCTCAAAACAATTCTTCATGAATTCTGGTGGCCCAATTCTATCAGTGTTTAAGGAAGAAATTTCACAACTAGGTTGTATATAAAAACAGCTTTTACAATCCACAATTTATCTATGAACTGACGCCTGTTTGTTGAAGGAGAGGAAAAACAGGGCTTGATTTATCAATGTCTTTAACATTAATTGTCACAGATGGGAATTCTGAGGACCTCTATGAAACCAAACCAGACCTTGGTGAATTATAAAGCAGGTCCTTAGACTTTAAAAAACATTTAGGCAAAGTGACAGTTCAGAACATCTGTTAGCCTTCTGTCTGAGTATAAACTAGATGTCATGGAGTGCACAGCTGTAGGCATTTTAGGCTTTTTTGCCAACATCTGTCACAGCAGTACAATAATATAGGTAATTATCAACACCTTACATAAACTGTTCGCTATTTTAATTTTTAGAAAGAGTAAAATTAGTGTTATAGTCCTTGGCAAAAATAATTGAGCTGAATAGAATCATTTTTGTCTAGAAGATGAATAAATGATCTGATCATTCTTTGAAAAACACACATTTTAAATATTTTCTGCAGCCAATACCAGTATTATACCATTTTAAAAAGCAAAAATTCTAAGTGATTTTTTTTTTGAAAAGTGAAGATACAAGTACATGTAAAATAAGGGGAAAGGTAGAAAGAGGCCAATAATTTGCTATTTGAAGCAACCAAAGATGGTATGTTTTATGATTAAAAAATAGTTTGTGACTATCACACAACGGTGGCATTAATTGATTCCATATTCATAAAGATTAAAAATTCACTTTATAATATCAGTATGCCAAATTTTATAGTGATAGTTATAAAAAATTGTCTTCCTCCCTTCTTGCTCCTCTCAGTCCTAGAATTTTACAGAGAAATGGCATATAAAACTATAATTCACATTCTGCCATCTCATGACTAAAGTTAATTTGAAAAGGGTTAGCACATCATATACATCCAAGGATCCTTCATTCTTTTAGTGCCACCTAGATATGGATCGCCTACGGGGCTCATCCTAAGACACTGGGCATTATTGTCTCATATCTGATTCCCTTGATGTTCACCATCGTTGTTTTTCAGTCCAAAGAACTCGAAGCAGCAAGACTGTATTCCAAAGCACCTGTTCTGGGGAAGATGCCAGTCAATAATGCCTTATTGAAAGACCAGGCCCAGCTCGAGAAAATAAAGGAATTGAGCTGCAGTTGGATTTCATCATCTAAACATGCAATGTAATCTTAACCAATTCATTACACACTCCTTTTGTTTCCACGACAAAAGGGATGTTACCTTTGTCAGAGGTTGTAATTCCAGTATGTTCAAGCAAAGACAAGGGAGAAATTGAAAAAGTGCTATCAATTCTACCCACAGCCAGGAAGAACTGTAGGGTCAGAAGGTCATTATCACTGTCCCATGTACACTTCAGAGTAGACGACAGATAGCTAAAATTTCCACATTGCAGTTGAAAGGTATAATAAAGGAGACTCACAGAAAATACTGAGTAAGAAAGAATAGGAGTAGGAAATCATATTCTTGAACACATTTGATTTAACACATGTGAAGAATGAAATGAAGTGAATCTCTAGTTGGGCAATAGTTGTGGATGCTTGAAATTGTGCTTTCTTAGAACAATCTTCAGGAGGAGGGAAATTTTGTTAATGGGAAGTCACCATGGCAAAAAAAATGAATGACAAATTTCAACATTCATAATCTAAAGGTTTAGAGAAGGTCAAATGAGAAGGAGAAGGAGGAAATAAATATATAAAAGGCAGACAACTTGGCCCAAAAGGAAGGATTAAAAAAGAAAGAAAGTGATTAAAATAAAAATAAAAATGTATGTGCGAGACACTGACAGAGAATAAGGCTGTGAGGAGTGGGTGGGGCACAAAAGAGGATATTGATTACCAAATGGAGTATTAGGAGACCACATGAGCCCTGGCCGGTTTGGCTCAGTGGTTAGAGCGTTTGTCCGAGGACCCAAGGGTCTCAGGTTTGGTTCCTGGTCAAGGGCACATACCTGGGTTGCAGATTTGATTGGGGCCCTTCGGGAGGCAACCTGTCTCCAATGTCTCTCTCTCTCTCTCTCTTTTCTCTCTCTCTCTCTCTCTCTCTCTCTCTCTCTCTCTCTCTCTCTCTCTTTCCTTCCCTCCCTTCCACTCTATCTAAAGAGAGTGATCAGCTGTGAGAAATGAGTGTGGGAAAGAGAAATATTTAAAAATAATAGCTGAGTAGTATTGTTTCCAATGTTAAAATGGGTTCATTTGATACTTGTCAATGCCATATTTCTTTATCAGCGAGGGAAAATCAATATATGATGACGTACAGAAAAGGTGGGAAAAAAGAGAAAGTAACGCATTTTCCAAACAACTTGGAAAATACATTTTTTGGAAAATGATGAAGACTTCTTAAGAGCATTACTCTTTCCTCCTGGTTTTAAATGTTTGGAATAGAATAATAAAACAGGATAACTGTGATATCAGACACTAGAGTGAGCTTCAAAAATTATTGGACTAAAACAATCTTCACTGCAGTGGTGGCTTACATGAAAACACGATTTCAGAGTTTATATGATTTCAGAGTTGTGAATGTATATTTGTCTATAAATATTCCTCCTGGATTACTTGGCATTCCTTTATTGATAGGAATAATACTTTGTTAGGGTCCATTTTATACGTTAAAAATTACATCCAAAAGTCAGAGCTGACTCTGAGCAACCCTCTGAAACAGACAGTTTGCCGTCAGCATGCTCTCATCTTCTCTCTTTTGTGCGGTTGCCTCTCCTGGCTTGTGCCCACTGCCCTCATCTTCCTTCATTAAGGGTCTTAATCCAGGCTGATCTTCCCTAGGTAGTGTCTCAGGCTTGCCCCATCCTTCTGCTTTTCAAAATCTGAAAAAAATGGCTAATAAATGGATTCATCATAATGTACTAATGACTGATAATAACAATGTGTTCTTTCTTCAAAGTTACTAGCTTTATGCCAAAAGCTCTTTGAAGGGGGACTGGGCACAGATCTTGGTCATTTTTGTATCCTCTGTATCAACCAACAAAGTGCCTTCCCCATAAAAAACATTAACTTGTAAATTAATATTTGTTGAGTTTTATATTTTTCTCCCTAAATCTATCAATCAATCTATAACTGAGAGTAACCTTTTGTTTTAGGTCCCAATAGCTAGATACAGTGGTCAAACAGAATTAGAGTCTTTAAAAGTGATACTAATTTTTTTTCTTACTAATGTTTATTACAAGCACATTAAAGGGAAATTTTAAAAGGAAAGTGTAATCTATAATACTAGCACCATAATACCATAAATAACTTAAATTTTCTATATTCCTTTGGCCCACATATACTTAAAAATTATGTAGTACACATATCTTTGGATTTTTATGTTCATTTAATTTTGCTATACTTTGAAACGGAATTTGTCATTAAAAGACAAAAGCTTATTGTAAATATTAAAATTTCTTATGGTAGAATTTTAGACCCTCAAAAAAGTCTGAGAAGATATTTTTGGATGGGGAGACTTTTTCAGAGCTCTCTAAGGCCAGTATTTCTGAAAGTAGCTAATCATTTTTTTGTTTTTGTTTTTTTACTTTTTTATTGAATTTATTGGGGTGACATTGGTTAATAAAATAATACAGGTTTCAGGTGTGAAAGTAGCTAATCTTCTGTGGTTTAAATCATAGGATCTTTTATTTTCAGAAGGAGACATTGGAGGCATAGGATTTTAGAGACATAAAGTGGGCCTTAGAGAAAGAGAAGATCTGAAATGAGATTTAATAGTAGGTACTAGCTTCCATTTTGACTGTCGATAACCAAAGGCATTTATCTGTCCTTCTTGGAGTCTATCTAGAAAAAAGTCTCAGATCTCTGAGTGTTTCTATCCTTATTCCAAATGTATACCTCGTAATAGGGTTTGGTCATAAAGGTTTGGATGCATAGGCCACATTCACCAGCATAAAGAAAAATCACATTAAATTTCTCTGTATCAATCGAATCAGTCACCGTCACTCTTGCAGCTACCTCAAAGCCCTTTACAGAAGAAACACTAGAACGTTTTGTTAATCAAGGGACCATATTGAACATGCTCAACTGTTACATAATTAGTATTTTTACCACTGCAAGTCAAAAAGATTTGGAAGAACTGCCATAATGTGGAGTTTAGCCTTGAATGTCCATTACCAGCAAATGGAATGATTGGAAGAATATGATACACTAGTATATAAGAAATAGGCACTTTACTGCAGTCTATTTCTCTCCTTTCCCCTACTCTGTTTTGACCTTATTATCTAGTGTGGCACTTATATATTCAGTGCAAGTAGTGATCCCTCTTCCCCCAGATACACACACACACACACACACACACACACACACACACACACACAGCAGGCTCACCCCTTGACACCAATTGAAGGAGGCTGATTTGTTGTGCTATGCAATTTAATCCACCATTTTTTATTTAAGTAGGATGGCCTCTAGAGTATTTTTCTTTTCCTAATATGAAACTAAAGTCCTACAAGGCCACCACTAATAATATGTAATATTACCAGTCTAAACATAGAGGGAGATTGCTTCCTTTTTAAAGGTTAAAGTTCATAGGATCATAGAGCAAGACCCTCTGGAATTCTCTCCCTTATAACTCAGCTTGTCTTGAAGAGGCTAGAAAATCAGGCCACAGCCCAGAGCAAATTGTGCTGCAGAGAAAATGCAGAGCTGATTCCCATCTCACACCTGCAGAATCTGCTGTCAGCTGTTCAATTCTAAGTTGTGTGGCTTTCCTCTAGTCCTGCCTGTTGGCTGGCTAATTTATTAACTCCTTAATATCTGCAGCAAAGATTGCATAGGCAAATATTTATGGGATCAAGAAAAACACTAGAATGAAAGGGTGATTGAGCAGTCTGACTGAATTTTGTTTTTACTGTACTAAATCATTGCTGAGAGTTGTCTCACCAGCTGCAAACGGTCCAGAGTGACGTCTCAAAATTCAGCCTTGACTTCCTAGCCTAGCTTCATTCACTCCACCTTCAGCAGCCCAGCTAGCCATTCAGCACA